>JAOXYF010000007.1:12435305-12453304 GCA_028565775.1 Sternarchorhynchus goeldii
CACACATACACACAGGAGTACTACAAACACCCCTACCACACACATACACACAGGAGTACTACAAACACCCCTACCACACACATACACACAGGAGTACTACAAACACCCCTACCACGCACACACAGGAGTGCTACAAACACCCCTACCACACACACACACACACACACACACACAGGCATGCTACAAACACCCCCTCCCACACACACACACACACACAGGAGAGGAGTTCAAACCTGGAGAAACAAAAGTGACCCCAGGCATGACCCCCAGAGGCTCATTTGATATACATGCTGCACAAATAAAGGTTTTGGGGCGTTTGATTCTGGGTTTCTACTGACGTTTACATGTTTATTGTGAGCCGCTCTTTAGACCTACATCAGCCTTTACTGATGCAACAGCAGGACTGTAACACCTCCACAACATCATGAACTTGGAAGGACTTCCGAACAGCTGATTTAGAACCGTGTGCTGATACTCACTGGCCAGGATTTAAGCGCCAAGTGCTTATTTTATCTGCATTATGTGGGAACCTTGTGCCACGTTCTGAAGAGGAACTGAGAACAACTGAAATGCTGCCAACGAGGTCACATGTGCGGGCAGAAACGTGGCGGTCACATGACTTTGTTTGGGTGTCTGCAGTGTGGCAGTGTGGTGTGTACACGTGTTCCCTCGCCTGTTTTTACTGCGAGCTGGACGTCACTGACAGGGAGCACAACAACCGCGCGGGGAATTAGAGACGACAGAGCAGGCGTCCGGCGAAATCCAGCGATCGAACCTGGCGAGCGACGGCCCACCCGGGCAGGCAGTTCCGGGGGCTCGGCCTGCTCCGCTTCCGGCACCTTCCGACCAAGGCCAGGCCGCAGAACGGGGGGGGGGGTGGGTCCCGGCTGTATTTTTGGCGGCGCGGGTGGGAGGTTTCCGTGAGAGAGGATAAATGCCGCTGTCCATGCCGGCCGTGCGTGAAGAACCCAAACCAGACCGCCTACACGTCGGCAGCCAAATGACAGGCCTGAGCGGGACACTTCCAGAGCAGCCCGACCGGGACTAAATGAAGGGCCGCAGGGGCTGTGATTGCCTGTGGCCAGCGCGGGGGTGCGCGCTAGGTCTGTGCGTGACCTCGGCCAGTACTGCGGTGCCATCTGCTGGTTCACCAACTGAAACGCACCCTGCAGCACCAGTCAGGCAACAACGACGACGATGACAAGAACCTGAGCAATAAGATTTAGTCGTGCTTAATACGAGCAGTTCGCGGTGGGGCACAAAATCTTAGCTAATTAAGCTCCAAATCAGCAATTATTCTAACTCTTCATTCAAAAGAGTAAAATGTCGACATTACAAATGAGAAATGTCAGTTGAAAAAATGTTTTATCAGCTTCAGCTGAGCAAGTATAATGTGTAAAGGATGCTTCACATCTCTAGTAAATGAAGCACGGATATATTCATCTACGACCGCCTGTTTGCTCTCAAAATTAAAAAATACATACAGAAATTACTTATTTGCATTCAAGTGTTCACCACTCGCTTTATTCTACGTGGATCAAGATACTTTTAACATGTCGAGTGTTTCACAAGAAAGGACATATGAAATGTAAAGTGCATCCTGTCACTCTAATGGTCAACGTCCATAATCAAGTGACTGAAACCACACTGTCGTTGCCCCTAATCATGCAGGTGAGTTAATTAAATAGTGTAGCACTAGAATAATGTCCTACTAACCCTATGCTACCAATCTAAACTTGTTCATAGACGTTTTTGGATGGCAGCAGTACAAGACAAGTAAAAACGTATAAATACATAATACACAATACACAAACCACGAGAGCACGTTTCTCCTATGGCATAATGAAAATCACTGTAAAAGGACATCAACTAGCATCAGCTGGAGAAGCCAAAGAGTTTGAAACAAGGCAGAAGTCCTTGGCAGTTACTGAACTTGCTTTCAGAGGCTAGAAAACTGCACTGAGCCTCTAGTGTGAGTTTTTCACGCTGGCCAGGTGATCTTTCCTGTTGATGAAGATGCAGTGGATGGCGGTGGGCCGCGGGACGCCCTCGTCAGCGCGGAGGCCAACGACGAACCTGCAGATGCCCGTGTTGGGGCAGGCAGAGTACACCTGGCTCAGTTTCAGCCCCGCAGGCAGGTCGCAGCACAGGTCCTCCACCAGGTGGCGCACTGCTACTCGGATGAAGGCGCCATGACTCACGACCAAGGCGTGGGCGGCCAGACCGGACACCCCGTCGCCAGCCTCGCCTGCCACCACTGCAGGCATCGCCGGTCCCGGGCGGCTAGGATCCGTGCCCAGACTGTCACGGCAGTGGTCGTCCAGCATGCGGCGGAACAGGGACTTCAGAAACCTCCGGAAGCGTGCCTTCACCTAGATACGCACGCATGACTTTGTTAGGACAGGTTTGTTATACAGAAATCACGTTCTTATTACACATACGTAACTGCAAATATATTGTTTTCTAAGCTTAACCCTAAACCTAACAAGAATTTTAATATTAGGAACCAAAAACCTTTTAGCTTGTGACGTTTACAAAAAGTATTTTACTTCATCTCTCAGGTCCTTAAGCAGCAGGGTTAATAGCAATTTAACTATTAATGGCAACTAAACAGCAGCCCTACGCTGCTTGCTCAGAGAGCACAGTTAACTCTACCTGCTCGAGCGTCTCGCCCCCTGGTGGCGTGAAGTCGCGGCACGACTGGCCTGCCGCGTTGGCCATGTTCTTCAGGTCCTCCTTGGGTCGGCCCTCCGCCACCCCGAAGCCCTATCCAACACAGCACACGGTGAAAAACACTAGAGCCACGTGCCCTCTGACGCCCCTTAGAGCAGGAGGGTGGTATGGAGGAGGGGGTCATAAAGGTGAAGGAGGGGAAAGGTCGCAGGGTTGAGCTCGCGCCTCAGACAGAGAAGCAGCACTAGAGCTGCCAGACGCTCTGCATTTCAAACCGACCAGCCAAGGGAGACATGATATGGCTTTGGGTTTCAGTTCCTATTTAAGGGATTGGATCGAACCTGAAAAGGCAGAATCTGAGCAGGGCACTTTGCAGACAGACGAGCCAAAGTTCATTGTGAGTGGAGCTTTCCTGCGTGTGGCAGGGGCTGTGAGGGCAGTTACAGGATGAGGGGGAAACGAAGAGGCCTGATCAACCATGGCTCACCCTTTCTCTGAGTAAAGGATCCAACACCATCTCAATGCCAGAGGAGCACACACTGTTCCTCAGGATGATCTCCGCCGTCTGAAAGAGGAGACACATGAGAATACACACCTGCATCAACCATAGCGAAAGATCTAGGATTCACTTCTTCAGGAAAGTAGACTTGTTGGATGGAGTTAGGGAGCAGATCTGATAGACCTGAAGTTTTCAGCATCAACACCATTCACACACTGCAGCAGTGGTCATGAGGGTTAGGACGTGCGCGCACGCACACATACAGACGTACCTGTGTTGCTCTCTGCAAGTTGCTAACAAAAACGTTGGTGAAGTGAAGGTCCTGGAGGTAACGGCCAACGGCCTCGGCCTGTCGCTGTCCCACTTCTGATAGTGGAGTGTCAACACCCTGACCTACACACACACACACACACACACACACACACACACACTTACCTGCATCTTTGCAGTTAATATAAGAAAATATTTCTAAAGTCTTTGATCATACCTTGCAGTAGTTTGTCCTTGTTGTATTGTGTTTCACCACTAAGAGGGAAAAGAAGAAGGAGAAGAAAGCATGTCCATCACAAAGATGTTCCACCAAACAGTCAAGAACAAGAACAAGAACAAGAACTTGCTCTGTTTCTGATTGATGTCCAACTACTACAATACAAACTACTATTAAGTTGTTTTAAAAACTTAACTAAATTGGTTACAGGCTACTGTCAAGGTCTTAAAGGCGAAGTAAGAGATGCTCACACGGCCAATCCGTCTGTCCTCTTCGAAAAGGGACAAAAATGTGCCATTTGAATGAAACTAAGAAATGACTTACATCGGCCAATATGCATGCAAACATTCAGGAAGACTGAAGCATCCACTTACTGTCGAACGACTGTTAAACCAAATGTAAGCATAATAAAACTGCCCTAGATAGAGGATTACAAGAACTTCCAACTCTTCCTGGTTCATGTAGCAGAGCGCCGCAGCTAAATGACGTCTAGCGGTTTTCGCCAGTGAATCTTTTGGGACTTGCCTGCCATCTTGTGGTGAAACATCCAAGTTACATCCGAACATACAAGAAACGAGGGTAAAACCAACCCTCGTCGTAAATAAGAGCTTACGTTTATCTGTCATGTTTACGCTGAATGAATTTCTTTGTGCTGCACGGAAGATACACAGAACAGCTAGTGTAATTTCATTTAACTGCCACTAGATGTCAACATTACATCGTAAACGAATGGGTGAGGATGGCGTCTCTTAAGTGTTGCTTCTTAAAATATCTTCATATCAAGAACTGACACGCCAGAACGTTTTGCTTGAGTTTATTTAACAGAGAAAATGTGGAATAGGCACTACTGAGGTACAAACCAGGTTGAAAACAAAACAATCAAAACACCCATGTGTTTAGTATTTTGCTAGCGTGGCCCGGAATGTGGACGTCCCTTACAGGGGTGGCGAGTAATTGAAAGCCCTCATGTGAATTCAAGGCAAACCAACCACACCTGCCAAGCAGTGAACAGCAGAGGAACATCAGATCATCCCTTCCAGGTGCTCCTTGCTGCCTGTCCTAGTTCCCTGATAAAAGTAAGAACTGAAGTAGGAAGCGTCCATGTTGGTAGGAAACAAACAAACAAACAACCCCCCCCCCAAAACAGCAATAGCTGGTGTGAAAATAAAAGCACCCAGAGAACATTTATAACAGATACAAAATGCATGTGAGCCACCCTGTTACAGCCATATTTTTCATTTTAAACAAACCGGGATACAAAAACAATTCAGATGTAGCAGCACGTGTAAAGTGGAATGTAGGACATTATCGGTAAAAGACTGAGCAAAGATTCGCACGCTGATCTCTTCCGTTAGCAGCATACGGATAACAGTTCATACAGTTCAAGACAAGATAAACCAACAAATGCGCTGTAAATTCTGTGTAAATGGTAATGAAGAATATGTTAGTCCATACATAATGCAACATTGAAAATAAATTCTTAAACAGTTTTTATTGTTCGGGAACATGTTTTCACTGCATCGCAGGATAAACTGACAGCCATAGTTGGCTGTTGCAAAACCATTTGCCCAAATGTAATGATGTGTGTATTTTTTTAAGCGAAACAAAGAAATTTCAAGTCTATAATGTCAAAATGCTGACAATAATATGCTGATATGACAACGCAGCTAAAACAAAAACAAAACTAATTACTGAACTTGCATGCGTATCTTTGCAAAAAAAAAAAAAAAAAAAAAAAAATTCAGAACAGCTTTTCAATTGCTATTATTGTGTAAACACGACCACCAGCCACCCCGTGTCTCCTAAAGCTTTTT
This sequence comes from Sternarchorhynchus goeldii, assembly GCA_028565775.1. Classification (NCBI taxonomy): domain Eukaryota; kingdom Metazoa; phylum Chordata; class Actinopteri; order Gymnotiformes; family Apteronotidae; genus Sternarchorhynchus; species Sternarchorhynchus goeldii. Next base: position 12,440,779 of record JAOXYF010000007.1, read on the forward strand.
TGGTTGATTCTTAGCAAGAAAACCTGCAAGTAAAACTAATATAATGGGAGACCAGCCCCAGACTTAAAATAACTTAAAAAAGGATAAAATTAACTAGAAAAAATAACCTCTAATCGTCTTCTCTAAAAATCACAATCAAATGGGAAAAAGCGTCAAAAGTGCATCTCGTTTGGTCTTTGATATGAGGAATTATTTACACTTCAACAAGTGTTTAGTCCAGAATCCCCTGAATCCCTCAGGCTGACTGTACTCCTGAAGATGCTCCATACACTTATCCAGATAATTAATCAATAATTAATGGACAATTTATTTATGGGATGGGTAGAGCTGAAAAAAACATGACAACCCCTGACCCTTTTACACATGCAGATCTCACTCATTTACTGGTTCTCACAACAGTTCTGATAACTGGTTACTTGATATGCAAGATCCACACAAGCCCCTCACCTTCGAGATCCACACAAGCCCCTCACCTTCAAGATCCACACAAGCCCCTCACCTTCGAGATCCACACAAGCCCCTCACCTTCAAGATAACCATCTTACTCTGCAGTTTTCTTCACCTCACAATTCCAAACTTTTCCTTATTCCTCCAGACACGTCTTGTCTTCTTTCTCTCAACATTACAGAAGCACTCACTACATCCCAGAGTTCACCGCCATCTCTGTAATGTCTGCTTTGACCCCTGACTGGATCTGCTGGACCCAGTCTTACATCCCACCCACAGGACACACAGGGTCACGGACAATAACCGTTTCCTGTCCAATGAAATGTTGATGGAAATTAACCTCATGGCAGCAAAAGCCTCTGGATAAACTTTATTTGTAAAAAGGCACAACTAAATCTTTTCTTTAGCATGAAATAGGCAACTAATCTCTCTCCCCCTTTACTCCTATCACACACACATGCACACACACTATCTATCCTCCATTCTACTCTAGCAACTTCAAAACCCGTCTACTGTCATTATGATGGACGTCCTGAACGGGCAGAAGCGTTGCCCCTTCATCACGTCGTTGCCGTCTCTGGGTCGGTCCCAGGAACGCCGCCAAGGCCGAGCAGGCGAAGGCGAACATGCTGGCGTGTCTGAGCCACAGCAGGGGCACAGCGGGGCCACAGCAGGGCCACAGCGGGGCCACAGCAGGGCCACAGTGGCTTTAGTGATCGTAGAAGTGCAGCATGTACATGTATCTCTCCACAAAGCTTTAGAACGAGGCCCCAAATAAACCGGGCTGTGTACTATTACACTTACTAATAATGCATGTTTAAATAATCATAGTAACACTAATAATACTCCACATTTCTGTTATATATTGTATGTTGTATAGGTCTCTATAGGTATATTTTATAAACTAGTAATACATTTAGTTGAATTTCAAGATTCAAGTATGTTATGATATATGTCAACATGAGGCATCATTTGCCTCTTTTAAGTGATTATTGTCTGAAGTTTCAGCTGTGCATTTGATATTTTGTTGTTCTATATCTTTTCACAGGCTGTGTAATATAATAAAAATCTAAATATAAATATAATTTTTTGTGTTTACAAACTGAGAGAATGTGATGATGAGTTTTGGGTCGAAGTAACATCATAAGTTGACGTCACGCACATCTGTAGGTGTGCATGACTGGCTTTGAGACTCCGCCTCCTTGCAAGTGGCCCCACCCTCCTGATGCTGGTGCTGCTGACTTTCTCTGAGGCTGCTGGCCAGCAACTGTTCAATCTTTTCCTGGCACGACTTCAGACAGTCCTACACCGAACACACAGAGATGTATATGAAAACAGAGAAACAGATATTCATTGTATCTATATCAAAAATGCAAATCATATGAACTTATGTCTAGTTATTTGTCCTTATTTCTGTGTTGGAGGGTCTGAGGATCAATCTGAAGTGGGGCTCCTTGTGCAACCCCCCCCCCCCCTTTCACACCAGTGTGCTTTGTGTCATGTGTCAGTGTGTGTCATGGTCCAGTTCCTAAGGTTCCTAAGGCATTAATGCAAGACTTCAGCAGGTTGTTGGCTCCTGGTTGTTAGTGGTGACACTGGTCAGGATTGGCCCTTTGGCAATTCTTTCCAAAGCTAAAGGTGGAAAAATGTCTAATTTCTTTTTAAGTGAAAACACAACATGGAAAAGATGAGCAGTGGTGGTGGTGGTGGTGTGTGTGTGTGTGTGTGTGTGTATCTACGCTCCTGCTTTGCTAACTATGCATCTTAACATTCTTGCGTGCATGTGTGGGGAGTGGTGAGCCATAAGCCCTAGTCAGTGGAAGGAGAGGCCTTTGTCCTGCCACAGGAATGTGACTCACAGCACATATTCTTCCATCACACACACACACAGTCACACAAATTAACAATGACACACAGCCACCACCTCCAAACACTTTAGAGCTGCTGACTGCAACCATAGTCAAACCATACATACACACACACACACACACACACTCTTCCTAGAACATAAATAGGTTCAGTAGTGGAAACACAAACACCAGGGTTGTTTTTTCAGTGATCCAATCATTCAGATTTTTTTTTTTGGACTGGCAACACCAAGAACAGCCCGATAGTATCGGATCAGCTGATAGTATCGGATCAGCTGATAGTATCGGATCAACTGATAGTATCGGATCAAGCAGACGGATAAAACCCTCTGGACTGAACAACAAACTCAACTTAACCGCTTGCTGATATAGGACACCAAGTCTAATCCTGTTTTTAGGCTAGTTTGAAGCAGCGCACAGTAAAGCAGTGGTGTGCTGGTGCACGTTGGCGTGGGCTGTGCTCTCACCACTTCGACGTGGGTGATTTTGGCCAGCAGCTCGGTCAGGCCTCGCCTGCACACATCATGGGCGTCGTCCACGCGGTCCAACTGCAGGCCGCAGGCCGCGGCGCAGACGCTCCCCGTGGCGACCATCGAGGGGGGGAACATGGTGAAGCTGTGATCTGCGTGGAGAGGAACCAGGAGGAATGTCAGGGAGGTCGGGAGGGAGAACGTGAGAATCTTTCACCTGTGAGGCAACAAAGATTCACACGTGCAACAAAACCCCTCCTTTTTCTTTCTTTTTTTTTTTAAACAATTTTTTGGAGTGTTTTTCACATCTGGATTCAGATCAAGAATGTAGCAAGAGTTTTAATCAGCACTAGAACTTCATGAGAACTTCACTCATGCTAGAACTTCATGAGAACTTCACTCTAATGCAGCCACATCTGCGATTAGAAAAACAGAGAGTGGAGCAGGTCCTCCTTCCTTCGCCTCCTCCTCCACCCTCTTATGTTCTTGGAAGGCTCTGGAGTTCCAGGAATCACTCCCCTCAGCATGTTGCTGGCCTCAGCCAGATCCAGACTGGAACACTTAAGAGAGGACACGTTCTGCAAACCGTTGCCACCATGGAATCTAACTGTCTAACTCTTAAATCCTAATCCCAGTCCTTGGTCAGACCATAGTCGACAACACAGTCATACCACGAACCTTTAAACTTAGTCCACATCTGTTCCCCCCACCTGGACTTGGTCGTCTGTTCTTAGCCGCCAGTTGGTGCAAACAGAAGACAGCATAAACAAAGCGTAAAAATCCAGGTAGTGGAGCCCCCCCCCCTCCCCCCGCAGATCCGCCTGCGGCCAGGAGAGGAAGTAGCCCCGCCCTGGAATGCTCCGGCGTTCCCTCTCGCCGGGACGGCCACGCTTCCTTTTTCGGAGGCAGCGGAGGACGCGGCAGATGGGAATGACGTAAACACGAGCCAGCTGCACTGTGAGGGCTGTCTCCCGATCCATGGGAACGGAGACTCCAGACACGAGGGAGAGTAGCTGAAGGGTTATAGCACTCAGCTTTTCTCGCTCAGCCCCGTCCGCTGCCTCTTTGCTGTGGTCACCTCACGCCTGCTTCATGGGCCCTGTGTTCAGACGTGGGCCAGCAACAACACGCCCAACAGAGGATAATATTCCCTCCACAACAGAAATAAGACGCTGCACGCAAGCTGAGGACCTTCACAACGGAAAGACTGGTGTAACCAGATTAAGTAACACACTAAATTTCAAGATTTTACCCCAACAGTACATTAAGAATATACCCTAGTAGCTCCTGTTGCTGTACTGGTGTGATCTTCACTGTCATCAATGTGAAGCACAGACACAGGAGAATTAAACGTTTGATCTGTGAACCTCCATCAATAGACAGAAGATGGTTCCACAGTGACTGCACTAGTGATGTCCCGATCTGACCTCAAAGATCGATATTGGGGCCGATCAAGGCATTATTTAACCAGTCGTTATGGGCTTTTGAGTACAAATGTTGTGTCTGTCTTACTGGGCCCCCACATTCGAAGTATTAATTTCTTATCATACGTTGCAAGGACTGTTGCGTTTAAGTATTCTTGATATGTGGCTGAGAAATGCGTCCTTGTTTTAACTGAATTGTGAGAAGTGCCTTGAGGGTTTTGATTTTGTTGCAGGTGAAGCTGCTACTGCAGTGGAGCAGAGAGAGTTCATTTTTAAATGTATGTTTCCAGCATTCTATATTTACTCTCATTATTTTGTGTACCTCATAAATGGCCAGCAAATGAATAAATGACTGCAGTCATTAAATCATAAAATCACGAAAAAGTGCCCAAATATTGTTAGTATATCACATCTGTCTCATTGGCCAAGCACATCAGTTTAGTAGCTAAACAATTCACGTACATTTAATTAGCTAGCTAATGTTAGTGTGTAATGTTACGTTTGTTACTAACGACTTAATATATTTGTAACAGCAGTGATCATTCCATTGCGTGTTGCTTGTTCACCTCTCAATCTTTCGTCCTTCAGCGTAAATAGAAGCATCGATCGATATCGTTAGTTGCTCAATATTAAACGGCTCTAATCGCGGACAGAGGCAAAAAACCGATCGTAACATCCCTGAGCCACACCATTCAAAACCTACGTACCAGTAGCACACAGGACGATGAAGGTTTGCGCATGTTTACGAATCAGCAGCACCTTGCCCTCAGGTAAGGGCAGCTTGCACAGGATATGCTCTATGAAGTCATGAGGGGTAACAGCTGCCATGTTCCACTTCAATTTTCCCAACACCACCAACTCCCACTCCTGTGTGAAAAGAGATGAAGGAACACAGAGAAAAGGAACACCAAGAGATCAGAGTTAGAGATGAGACTGAGACAGAGAAGGCATCGGCTCTAAAAACAACATTACCCACAGTGCATCTAAAAACAGAACTTCTCCTGAGGCTCGGAAATAACAGGATCCTTTCTGTGGTCAACCAGCAGTGAACGATAATGATGCAACCTCGAAGCAAAGCCAAACTTGTCACAATGTGCTTTGCAAACCACCTGGACCTACCCCAGCACTCCATGACAGCATACACTTCCTTCTGCGCTGGCTGGTTTCTGAGAAAGCTGGAAGGAAGTGAGGTGGACCACGTCTGCAGCTTCCCCTTTCTCTCCCCTCTGAAGGCCTAAAGTGAAGAAGTGCCAGTAACCACAAGCAAGGACCCTCAGATCCCATTGCTTGGTAAAGCCCACTCTGATCGTTCCCTTATCAAAACACGGGGTTTATTAACAGCTAAGGGGGAGGGGCTTCTGACCGCCATCACAATGTACACAAGGTGTCGATGTTGCTTTTTTAATGCAACGAATGTGGTGTAAGGCAGCAGGATGTATAAGGGAATCTCCAGGTGAGACTAAACGACCCTGTTCACACTAAAATCACTTCTCAGACACAGTCAGTCAGGCAGTAACATTGGGATGGGACACAGGCAGCACCCTCAGTCTGGTCTGCTTCAGCTTATGGCATGAAGATCTGAACGCAGAGAATTGGCTCAATCTGAGTGGTGTAGGGATGATCGTTTTAAGGCTCTCCTACCGTCACAGTATCTGTCTGATACAAGTACAGATACTGCCTCAGGATCCAGGCAGTGGGCAGAGTGGAGCCAAGCCCAGTCTTTGAAGTGACGACTGCACACAAGCCTCTTTATCCTCAATTGAGTTTCAATTGGGTTTCTTCCCTTTCTTTCAAATTTTTCATTCAGCATGGAAAAACACATTCTTGTGGTGCCAAACTGTGCAGTAACGTGCACTAAAGGTTAAGCTACCATCACTGGCACCTGGATGGTACCCTGGTGCAGCGCTTCCCAGCAGTCCTCGGGACGCTCAACATGGTTCGACAATTTTGCTCTAACCCAATGTGCTTGGAACCTGGGCAGAGATAAAACGTGGAACCGCCTGGTGTTCCCCGCCAACTGGGTTGGTAAACGCTGTGCTACGGTGATACTGGATTTGCAGAGCCACAATTCACAAGTTCAGAAGTAACATGAAAGCACAGGCAAAAGAACCAGAAGCTGACCGTCATCTATAATTCTGTGATTATGAACACAGCACTAAGAACATCAGTCACTCAGTTACATGAACATCAGTCACTCAGTTACATGAACATCATGTGACACTTTAGACTTCCTTCCTTTTTATGTTGCTAAATATTTCTACAACCTGCTCTTGCCAACATGATGAGTTTGCATAACAGTCATACATCTCCATTTTGGTTAGTGCTCATCCTGAGATATGGAGGGTGGGGTTAAAGCTAAAATATTTGACATGAATTTGGTAGCCTACTTTATCACAGTGTGCATAATATATATTATATACACACACACACGAGAATTACACTACTGAAAAAATATCACAGAATGATGTACTTGGCCAGGAAGATCCTGCGGCTGGTAAATATTCAAAACATTTAACATGATGGTCCAGTCTGAGCCATTACCACCTCCACCACCTCCACCACCCTGCAGTGCTGCCTGGTGGATGGATGAATGGATGTTTTTTTTTTTCTTTTCATCATGCTTTACCGCTCACCAGTCATTGCCCAAGTGTCTTTTTGGTGACAGGTCATATGCATACAACACAGCTAACCTGGAAAAACCCAACAGCAGTGTGAGTCCCAAGCTAACTCACTAACACCTCCCACTCAAACAAACTTTATAACCTTTTAGCTTCTCTGTTCTCTCACAAACATAAAAACGCGTCTCCACCAGGAATTTAATGCGCAGCAACTCTTCTCATTCACTTCACTCTTCTTCCCTTGGCAAAAGGTCTATTCATTCCAAGGATGTTCATCGTTCTCCCATGCCGATGCTCATGACTTCACACTTGTGGGCGAGTGAATCCAGAGAGCTGAGAAGCTCTCTGGCCAAGCCTGTGAGTCATGGGCTGCTTCCTTCACATTAAGAACTGAAAATGTGTGTTAAAACAAAAAGACTGAAGGAATGGCACAGAGGAGGAGCTGTGAACAATGCTATAAGCTGAGGAGAGGCCTTACAGACTGGGCCTGATGATGCAGGTGAGTGAGTCAGTCTCTCTGATTTTTCCATCACTGCTCCTCTGCACCCACTCTATTTACCAACACCGCAATCGCTTCAAAACTCAGCTCGCAAGGTATTTTCCAGCAAGACCAAATGCTTTGTGTTTTTTCTGTCTTTTCTGTTGCCCAAAGTCATAAAAGCTACAAAAGACACAAAGATTTTTTTTAGAGCTAAATCAACATTTTGGTTTGACCACAGGACAATGCATTTTATACACATCAGCAATACCCCTGAACATCAGAAGCAGCTACTGAATGGATGAACTTCCTGAATGCTCTTCAGCACAAAGAAAGCAAAGTGAGGATTCTGGCACAGTTTCTGGCCTCAAATTCCAGATCTACTCTAATCTCAACTCTAATACTCTACTCTAATCTCAACTCTAATACTCTACTCTAATCTCAACTCTAAAACTCTACTTTAATCTCAACTCTAAAACTCTAGTCTTTTAAGTAGTGAGACGAGTGCAAAAAATGAGCAGCACCAACTGATGATTTTAGGCATCAGTTACAGTGGGATCCACTTATGTAACCCATCTGCAGAAACTCTGACTCAAGATTAATTATTTCAACACATACAAAAAAAACCCAAGACATTCTAATTCTATGACATACGGAACTAGGTCTGCAGCAGCCAAATCTCACACCCCGATCAACTGAGGAACTTTTAAAAGGAGACGCAAACCTCACATAAAATGACCCTTCAAAACTAATGATGATGTTTGGAGCAAGTAGCAAACATATAAACACGTGAAATGCAAATGGAAAACACTCTTCTCCAAAAAAATAAAGGCACTGCATTCAACTCTCATTCAGTTACTTTTTCGGATGCATCCTTTTAGGCAGATGGACCACACTGTGTTTACATTCCCCTCTTTATTTACAGTTCTACCACAAGACCTTGATTTCAGCAATGGACTCCACCCAGGGTCTGTGGGACTGAAGCAGCTGACAGTAAAAATCGCACCCATGCTTAGAATGGGTGTGGCCTTTGGCTGTATTTGCTGATTGGGTGAACCAACTGAATGTACTGGACTGTATTTGCTGACTGGGTGAATCAACTGGACATACTGGACAATATGCTAGAGGAGTGCTCTTATGCTACATTCAAGGTCAAAATTATTTATGGAACAATTTTATCAGAGAGAGAAAAGCACAATGAAAACAAGAAAATAATGCAAACCAGTGGGAGTGACTCTGTGAAACCAATTCACTGACATTTTTGGGCTAAAGAAAGGAAACTGTGAGCAGATTGTTCAGTACCAACTCTTACCAGCAACTCTTGGGGTGTGATAGAGTTGTCTGTGTAAAGACAAAGTTTCTTCACAGATATTGGCTGACATGATTTCATCTTGGATGCCAGGAAAAGGCACACAGCCCCTAGAAGCTGCAAATAGCACTTCTTCGTGGGAACTGCAGCAAGATATCTGTCCAGGTAGTTCACAGCCAACGGGAAAACGCCTTGGTCACACCTCTCCTCTTCACAAACCTATGGAACGATTGACAAAATGGACATTTTGGAAGCATTATTTATTTATTCAGCGTTGAGCAGGGCTACAGGCGTATGCACACTAGACTACTCGAATTTTAAAAAATGAATAAAAAAGAAAACGTGAATTTACATTTTGCTGCTTGCAAACTCAAGGAATATTCATTCATAAGACCGCAAACTGCATGCACCAACACAGAGAGCTGCTTCTGTGTTTAAAAAGTTTCACTTAAAAAAGGTGATTTCAATTGATCAGATGACGCTACGTTATATATGTATAGATTTAATCGTGTAATGCTTTATAATGTCACGTCGGAAAACACGTAGCTTTTAACTAGGTTATACTAGCCTACAGAAATACTGCAGGAAGTTTGCCCTAGTTTGAAGCATTTAGAAACTTCTAAACTGGCTAATGGTTTTAAAAAATTCTCAATATTAAGCACTATGGAAGCGCACAAATATCTGTAAATGAACCGTAAACGCTCCTCTTCCTTAAAGAATAAACTTCAAGAATGCATCACTTTTCCTAGCTGATGAACTTAAACCCATCTGATCACGATGCATTCACTCTATAAAAGATCACTCTCATATCTACTTCTAAATTATCTGTGCAGGATATTGCAATGATTTCTCCAACTTTAAAAATTGGCATGAATAAGAACAGAGTTTCTAGAGAATCATAAAGCTACAGATAGCTTATTTTGTCAATACATTTGAATCTAGATCGCCATAGTCTACTAACTGTAGTCTGACTCATTACACCTGCCTGCAGGCTGAAAGAAGCACTTATTTAGACCACAATTTGACTATTAGTTGTCCTCCTAAAACTTGCAGCTGGTATAATGATGTCGCCACATCGGGCTCTCACTAATAATGTGTTAGCTAGCTAATCTTTTGTGCACCATTTTGATGACCGGTTTCATGCAATATGTAGCTAAAGGCTAAACATTTATGTGGATAGACAAAGAGGTCAGCAGAAGGAACAAACCTCCAACATCCAAGTAGCAACTATTCGCCTCATAAAGGGCTTGATATCATTCTGCACACGTTTAAAATACGGTCCCTGGGGCAAAAATCTGTCTTCTACCGTCAACAGGCTCGGCAGTACTCTGTCATCGCAAAAAATGTTGGGGTCTCGCTGCGCTCTGATAGTCGCTTCCTGTTCATGGCAAAATAGTTCCATGTTGAGCTGTGCGCGTTTTCGCCGAGCAGCCGGGACGGGTTCTCAAAACGACCGTGGCATGAGTAACTGGGAGATGAAAACGCAGCAGCAAACTTTCGACACGAGCATCGGGGTTTGCACAGGACTGTCCGACGTTGTCCTGCCTCGCAGCGTCCACCCTTCACATCATCACATCTACATTCCTCTGTGCTTTTCCCTTTGTCGCCAGCGCGTTGACACCAAGCTGGGAAGCACCGCAGGAGCAGAAGCTTCTGATCGTCGGTGAGAAGGGTACATGACTCACGCATATAGGGACTTTCAACTATCATGCATGACCACCCAGTAGGCGAGGTTAGTCTGCTCCTCCTCCCCCATCAGTTTTGATGGTGCACGTTGTAAAAAGTTTCTTCTCTTCGCACATTTTGTCATAGTTTATATTTATTCTCCAAAACGTACACACGCACAAAAACCAACAAACAAAAATCCCGTTGTGTAGCGAAGCCTAAGTCGAAAGTCTTTATTTCGTTTAATGTAGACTCCTAACTTAGATGTCTGACGTATGGTTGCTGGAAATGTTCGACTTCCCCCTCACGTGCACAGACAACATGCTTCACGTGTAGCGTCATGTGTAAAAGTTGACGTGATACATCCTCCCAATTACTGCTTCTCTAAAAAAGAAATAATAATAATTGTAGACGTATAGTTCAAGTGTTAGAAACGCAGCATTCGTATGGCGTGAACTGCTACCGAAGTGGTTACGGATATTCTAAGGCTACAAAGCAAAACACACAAATAGCGGCATATTCTTGGATCCCGGACTCTTCTGCTCTTGCCGCAGGCGGAGCGGTTCTCTGTACAGCATATGCCTGGCATGAAGGGCGGATGGTGACGTGGCTAGAAACCATATGTTACATGATAAACGCAAACAGACAATGCCAGATTGAGTTAATAGGCTAAAGCTACGGTATTTTCCCTCATTAATTATTTAGTAATAACGCAGCACCTATCGGATCTGAATAGGGACAGATGAAATTTAAAGTCAAAGAGGGCATGAAAAACGCCTCGGTCGGATACTTTTATGTCTAGCGTCTCCATGTTGATTTACCCGCAGGACTAACCAGTGACTCTTCTGTTTTATTCTAACGATGCCAAATGGAATATCTTGAAAAGGTGAAGAGGGGTGTAGAGTTGCACAGAGTGCACTGTGTGTCCTCACTTAACAATAGTCTAAAGCCATTCTTAAACCATCGTATTAATCACAGCAGACTGCTTATGTCCTCCAGGTAACCTCTCCACGTCTGGGTTCAGGCTCCAGTACTGGACTGCAGCCATTACTTAGAAGTGTATAACCATTAGGAATTCCCAAATCATTTAAATGGTTTATTAAAGTGTGGCATTTTAATATAATGTCACTTCTAAAATGGCTGTGCTTCCATGTGAAAAGGGATGACTCAAAGTAACATTTTTATGGTGTGTTCACAAGGCCTGGAATTTCATTCAGAAAAAAATTCAATGCAATTTGAGAATGAACTCACTCACAAACAATAATGTAATTCATGCTGCCATTCAGCCTGCCATATGTACGATTATAACTTTAATAAATAGAATTATAATAAAAATACATTGTCTTTTTTTCACCCAGAGCATCCAGCTGCACTCCTGAGGCTGGTTACCTCCTGCCTTCTGTGATCCACACACACACAAATATCTCATAGTAAGATTTCTATTATTAACATGGAATAAATGAATTACCCTCATAGGTCAGGTTAACATTCAAATCGATTTTTTAAAACCAAAAACTGCTTTAGCTCTTAAAATGTTCTTGCTCCATTGCTTACAAAGACACATGACTCTAGACTGTATCTGTCTCAGATCTTAGTGCATTTGGCTCGGATTAACAGTGTCTGACTGCTGCTGGCGTAGTTGTTTCGTGAATCTTAACACATCAACTCCTACCACGTTGCCTCGGTGACAGAAAGGTGAAAGGGAATGGCCTGCAGCCTGGGAAAATGCGTGGAAGTGTGAAATCACCTTGATCCATAGATTCCTGCTGCATACCAGATCACTGTGGAAGGGCGGCCACAAACACATATGAGAGAGAGACAGAGAGAGAGAGACATGAAGAGGTAATACAGGAGTGCTAATGCTAGGAGACTCTGCCAGCCACCTGACGGAGGTTCTGTTGGACCTCACTCTTGCGCACACTCAGCACAGTGGACAGCAGACTCAGTCATGTGAATTAAAGGCCACCTTTCTGCCATTCACACATGCTTTCTACCTTAGTCACTCCCTAATCTATAGCCCTGATCATTTCCAGATTAAACTTTCTCCAAATGCATGGAAAGAACAAAGCACCACTGTCACATATAGATTTTACACAAACATCCGTCAGTCAGTGCTGTGCCAGACGATACATATGTGTAGAGTTAGTTCTTACATATCTGGTGATACATTCATATGTGTAGAGTTAGTTCTTACATATCTGGTGATACATTCATATGTGTAGAGTTAGTTCTTACATATCTGGTGAT
>JAOXYF010000007.1:12477375-12494001 GCA_028565775.1 Sternarchorhynchus goeldii
CTGTCTCTGAGGAGCTGTCTCTGAGGAGCAGTGTCTGAGGAGCTGTCTCTGAGGAGCTGTCTCTGAGGAGCAGTGTCTGAGGAGCTGTCTCTGAGGAGCTGTCTCTGAGGAGCAGTGTCCTGCTGTTCTTTCATGGCACGCAGCGCCTTCATAAGCTGCAGGGGAACATTGATTGTTCCTTCAGGTCCACCAGAAGGCTGCCACCTAAAAACATATCAACACTCTAAAAAGTCAGGTCTGTAGTACTTTATGGTTTTACTTAACATTATAATTTTATATTAAGCTTCAACCGGTGATCCAGGACCCATATATTGTCATAAGTAGGGATGGACTGATCTGATTCCATTGCTGAATTAATAAACGACGCATAGATCTGATTTTCTCAGTTCCGATCTCATACCATTGTTGAATTAATAAACTGTATTCCTTAAGGCATCAGGATTGACTTTACTAACACTGTAAAACAAAATATAACGAATTAACACAGATAGAAAAATACTGAATTGCTATTTATTTGTCAATTTAATAATAAATGATCGTGCAGGACCTTGGCACAGCATTCAAATTTAAAATAAAAAATTGGTCAAATATATTAAAATAAAATAAGATGTATCAGCTGAAACTGAACATAAGTAGCTTCACTTTGACAAACACACAAAAAGAAATCAATCAATCTTATTTTTAAATATTTTGTGTAAACAGTAATTAAAACAAAATAAAAAAGGAGCAGCTACAAATGAGAAAAAAAAGAAGTAGCTTCACTTGATCAAACAAATAAACAGTAATCAAACTTAGACATTTTTTTAATCAAACTTGGACATTTTTTTAATCAAACTTAGACATTTTTTTAATCAAACTTAGATATTTTTTTAATCAAACTTATTTGTAGATATTTTAATGCAAACAGTAATTAAAAATTAAATCTAGCAGCTGAACTCTAGAAATGATACAGAAAGTGTGTGCAAGATTCATGTGGTCTTTTGTGACAAAACACAAAAAAACAAGTTTTCCTAGTGAGAAAAAACTCCGCATCACTACATTCAGCCACAGCTACGTGCTTATCAGTGGTTACAAAGTCAGAAAAAGCATGGTGTATTCTCATAGCTCACACACTAGATCAACACCACCATGATCCAGTGTGTGAGCTAGGCGCAGAATTTTTGTCTCTCTAATAAGATGTTATATACTAAATAAATTACTATCAACCAAGGATACCTGTCGCTTTGATTTTTAGGTAAAACTCTTTGTGGAAGCACATATGACCTGGTCACTAAGACCTTATACATATGACCTGGTCACTAAGACCTTATGCTTTTTTCATTGTTGCTATGTAGGAAAAAACTTGTATTTGGTATAAAAATGCAATAATAAACAAACAACGTTGCATAATTATCCAATACCCATTCAGCTAATTTAATTAATAACAGTCCTGATATCTGATCCTATTGGTTATAAAAGGAAGCATCTGGAATACATTATTTACCTCATCAGCAATTCAAGCAATTCTGTAGTGGCTGAGAAGGACTGAAGAAGAGCGTTTACACAGCATGACAGACCACAGTTTAAAAGTCCCCTCACACCTGTAAGTCAGAAGGATTGTTGTCGTTAATGCATATTTGGTGTACAGATTGTTTACAGATTTGTTTTTGTGTAGATTATGTATCACCCCAATCCCCCTCCCATTTTAATCTACAAATTACTTTGTGATGATAATCTTTGTAGCACAAGAGAATCAAAAGGATTCGATTATCTTACCTAAGGAGTGGTTAACTTACCTAAGACTCTATAGAAAGACATTCCCAGTCCCAACCAATAATTATTACAGCTCACAACTGGGAGCGAGTACGGGGGAAGAGTTTATTTGATGGCTCCTAAATATTGCATAGTGAGAAGATTATTATGGTCATAATTCATCACGTAGGTGCGAAAAGGAGATATATTTTAACATACACCCTTCATATTAATTTTAAGACTAACACAAATATTTAAGAGGCCTATAGAAACGGGTCAGCCATGGAACCGTTTGGATTGTGTTAATCCATGGATGCTATGGATTGTGTAAAATGTGTATTTCAAAAAAGAAAAGCTGAAATTAAAATCTTACCAAAATATAATACACGAAACCTGCTTTAAAATGACCTGACCAGTCTAAACCAAAGATGTGCATCAACTTCATAGATCTCTCATTTAAAAACTAGTCGAGCCATCAGACTAATCTCAGACCAATCTACTCGGGAGCAAATAATACTACAGGTATATTTATTTTACAGCCAAATGAAAATTCAAACTTTCTCCACCTCTTTAACATAACTGAAACTGTACAAAACGCTGAATTCGTTTACATACCCGTTCTTGCCATTTCGTCTATTCCACATTTTTTGCATTTCTAGTATTAACAACAAAATTGTTTAATTAGTGGTTATGGAGAATTCAAAACCTTACCTGTCGTCAAATAATTACATGGACTGAAACGAATCTTAACAACGTTTACATGGTGACGAAAACTTTCACTTTCACTTCATTCGTCGGTTTCTCTTCCAGTGCTGAAACACGTCGTCCTATCGCGTTTAAATGGCTTTTACCACGTTACGAAAGCGCTTTTCTCGTGGCACAGCTTCGATTTCTGCAGCGTAACTGTTCTATATCAGAATAAAAGCCTTAACTTATAAAAGGAGAGCTGCACGCTCTCCTGATTATACATGATTAATTTATTCCACTGCCAAAAAAGAAAATCTAGAAAATGTATGTTTATTTTATAGTTATTTGTTTTCTGGTCAGATAAATGGAAGCATGCATCATAATGATGCGTTTAGATTTCATTTTGTTAAAAGAGATGTTTGATGGTACCAAACTGTAAAATATTTAAACATTTATGAACAGATTTCCACAGAAACCACATAATCCAAAAAACAGCTTTATGGTGTTAGATTTTTCTACTACAGAAATAATATACAGACAGTTATGGCATGATCAGTCATTAGACACGTACAACTTATCGAATGTTTTTGAATGAGCGAATGCAGCCATAAAATCAAACATATCTCAGATGTGTTGACATGAACACAAGAAAT
This sequence comes from Sternarchorhynchus goeldii, assembly GCA_028565775.1. Lineage (NCBI taxonomy): Eukaryota > Metazoa > Chordata > Actinopteri > Gymnotiformes > Apteronotidae > Sternarchorhynchus > Sternarchorhynchus goeldii. Next base: position 12,480,447 of record JAOXYF010000007.1, read on the forward strand.
GTTTAGTCTGCACAACACCATTGTTGCTTTTCTTTAGGAGATGGTGGAAGAAGGTCTGTAGTACGGTCCAAACATGGCGTTCCACATCTGCTGGAAGAGTCTGTACAGCCGGAGGATCCATGGAAAAGCAGAGGGCAGAGCTGTGAATTAAGGGCTTGTTGTTAAAATGCACATTTTTAGAGCCAAAGCAAAGAGAGACAAAGAGAGACAAAGAGAGGCAAAGAGAGGCAAAGAGAGGCAAAGAGAGGCTCATCAAAGCTGGGGCTTTGTGTTCCCCACCCTCATATTCCTCATCACCATTACAGCACATTTTTACAATTATAATAATCAACTGCAAGTAATAATAATTACAATTTGCTCCTACACATGTGAAGCTGTTTCTTCCTGCAGAGCAAAAATACAGAACAACACTTTAGAACTTAAAAGACCATCAAACATTTCTGAACATTTGTGGATACAAATACAACTTTATATTTCTAAAAGGAACAACAGCTAAGTTATGATGGTGCTAATCACTAATGGAACCATCTTCACATTCCTCATTTATCTACCCTGTATATAAGGCCTACACTCTTGCATCATTCACAAGAAAACTGGGAACCAGATGCAAATGATCAAAATGCTTGTGATCCATTATGAAGTCTTCTTACCTGGGTCCATGCGTACGAGTAGCAGGTAGAGCAGGAACAGGAGCAAAACAGCTCTGCGCAGAGAACAGGAGCTGACACTTGTGCCTGCCATCGACAGGCCCCTGTACAACAACCTCACTACAGCATTGAACCGTTGCAGAAGCGAACCTGAAAGTTGCAAACGCAAGTAGGTACAAGCAGGGCAAACACAGCAACTCACAGTACACAGACAGTGCACTACCCTAGCGAGTTAGAGAGTTAGTGCACTACCCTAGTGAGTTAGAGAGTTAGTGCACTAGTGAGTTAGAGATGGAGTAAAGCAGTAAAAGACATTCTCCTGAAATTGACAGAAAAGGACATGAATGCCAATCAAGACGCACCTTGAGCCTTAAGAGCCGCCTGTGAATCCGTGGGTTCAGGTCGAGCGTTTGGATATGAAAGTGGCTCCATTTTGGCCTCATGACTCTTCAGGACAGTCAGGGCGGTTTGCCTCTGTTCCTCGGTGAAGGCGGTCCGTCCTACATCATCCTCCAGCAGCTCCTCAGCCTCAGCCATTCGGCCCAGCGGCAGTAGGACATGCAGAACGTAGAGCTCTGCCACGCTGCTGAACCCTGACTGGCTCACGTTGCCGGAGCAACGGAGCCACGAGCGGACAGCCTCCTGCACCACCCCTTGCTCAGCCACTTTGGTGTAGAGAAGAATGCTGTGACAGTGCAAGATAAAATAATTACAGGTGTAAAATTACAGGCTAAAGTTATTAAGGTTATATCAATTTTTGTTTTACTGCTCATGATCGAAGAATCATATTAACTAATAACTGACAGACAGCAGGGTTCACAGGTTACTCATGTCTGGAGAGGAAGTTACTGCCTTTATTGCACTATACTGTGATGTTTTCACATGTGATGGAAACTTTCTCAAAAGTTACTCTTGCAAGACAACACAAACAGATCAAAGGCATAATGTCTCTGTACATAATTTACCACATCTGCATGATCTTTGCAGGAATTTTCTTTGTTTCACCATAGTGTTGCAAGACCCAGGAGAAAACATCCTCCCACTGGTTCATCTCAGCCAAGGCTTGAATTCCAACTATACAAAGTGCTGCTTTCAAATCTTCATGTCTTGAACTACAAAAATAAACAGATTTAAGAGAACTTATATTGCTAATTATTTCAACCTGTAACAGATGACCTCAAATGATAAACTCAGCAGTATGTTGTGCCACAGTAACAGTGCCTAGCTTCTGTTGATCAATGCTGTGTGAATTTAAGCATGTTTTCTCATTAGTTACATTACAGCGAATTATGGACTGAGCTGGTGTTTTGATCTCGATGGTGACCATGAAGGACTACTCACAAAACCAGCAACTGTAGCCAAGTTATACATATTTTGAATTCCAGCTACCTAAGCTATGATCATATTCTAGGATTTACAGTAACTAAAGCCTCAAACCCTCTTGCTAATTCTTGACCAATGCGAGTTTAAACATAGTTTACCATGTTTCGTCTTGCTCGTCAGAAGAAGCTAAACTGTCCAATCCCTTCTCACACGTTTCAAACGCGGAGTGAAAATCTTTTCTGACCATTAAATGCTCGATAGCAGTGTCCACCAGCCCTGCTCGGTGCATAAGAGAACATACTGGAGAACTGCAGAGACGAACTGAAGTTGAGGAGCCGCTCCGCATAGTAGCTTCAGGGTTTGGTTTTTGACAGATTGGGTTATGTATCTACTACCAAACGCTTCATAAAGACTCCAGCGTTACTTTGTAAGTGCAGCTGGCGAGAGAATAACTGGGGAAACCATAAGCGACCGTTTTACTAAATAAAGGCCGTAATAATAAAAGGTTTTCTGGTTTAATCAAACCATTTAGTGTTTGTTTATAGTTAGCTGCGTTCTCTCCCGCTACTTCCGGTACAAAGAATTGTGGGAAAATACCCAACAAGTTAAAACACCCGTCCCGACGTGATTATTAGTAACAAAATTATTCACATGACATGTATTAGTTGGTTGGTGTCTTTAGTACATTGAATACCCAGTTTTAACACAGGCAAGAACAGCCCGTCAAGAATCGCTAAACATCCACAGAACTGCAGATAGAAAAGTGTTGTAAATATACATATTGCACACTGTGTACACTGCAAAGATTTGTATGATTCTGTCTATTTTAAAATTACCAGTAAAAAAGTGTGACTATAACAAGGTCAAGGATTGCACATTAGCAATGGTAAAGTTGGAAAAACCCGATGCTTTAAAGCAGCACAATATTTTCCGTCCGTTATTTCTGTTACTTCCGTAGTTCAACATGCATGAAACAAACATTTGATATTTTGCACAAATCAATTCTTTCAATTCTTTGTTCCAAAAATCAATGCATCTACATTTCCCATTATATAGCAGTTTACAGGGACATTAAAACCCAGTTTTCTTTCTTTTTACAATCTATGCCCATTGATTGCTGATAACTGCCTCACTGACAAAGAGCTTCCCTCGATCTCTAAGTAATTTCATCATGGTTTTCCGCCTTCTCCATGTCACCTTCAACCCATAGTCTCTCTCTGGTGTGTCTTTCACCAACAAGCCCAAGTCTTCACTTCTTGGAGGAGTCTTTGGTTGATTTATGGAAAAGAGAAGGTGGACAATTGGTGAGGAAGGGGAGCATCCACCATGTGGCATTTCCGGAGTCTCTACTTGAGGAGGAGTCAAAGATGTGCAACTCCCCCTCGATGCAGGGGTGTGAACAAGCCCTGAAGTCCTTCGTTTCATAAATGTGAAACTAACTGGGGTTTTCAGAACTTCTGAGGATCCAAAGGGGGTTACCGTAGCACCTGAGGCTCCTGGTTTCTCACCACTTGTGCTAAAAGAAGGTGATGATGGTATTGAAGTCTTTGCAGGCACCTTGTGCTTTAGGTTGGTCAGTGCTTTAGGTTGGTCATCCTGAGGTCTTATTTCTGGAGTACACGTACCACATGTAGTAGTCCTTTTGTTTTGTAGGGTCTTTTGACATCTCTGTGGAACCGACACGCTATCTTCAAAGGACAAAGTACGGTATTTGCAGGCAGTTTTTTTAACTGCCGGCACAGAGTGAAGTGAAGCTGTATTTGTGGAGAGATTCTTCTTCTTCTTCCCTTTTCCACCTCGTATGACTGCTATGGTTTCAAGCGCTGTAAACTGTGGTGACACCTGCAGTGAAAACAAACACATTTTCTTTGCAACACCTTTAAAAAATCGTGAAAGCATTTTTGCTTGCATACTTCTTTTTCTTAATGTGACTCCTGGGTATTTAAGTTTCTTCCCCTTAAACATAAAAAGAGCATCAAACCTACAATTATTAATGTTACTGATTATTTCATGCATTTATGATCCTGTGAAATTTTGGTGACAAACATACATCATACAACATAACCATTGTTTGCGTTTTGCAAATTTATCATGTTGTTCTTAATCTAAATTGTAAAGAGAGTCCAGACTTTAATTTTAACTCAAGTACATCCAGGCCCATTCATAAAACGTTGTTACACAGGTATGTGATTACCCAGGAAGAAACCGTGATATCTTGCTGTGGCTGTTCCGGTACAAATGACCTCGGATTAATCGCACTTCGTAACTGTGTTCCATAGTCGTGTCTTGGTCCATTTCTGGGTTGCTCTACAAAGAGCAGCTGAGGTTTGTGCGGACTCAGCAAACTCCTTTTACGTGAACAGCGAGGCATCAAAGGTCATAACCCTGTTAAAAAAGGTTTTAAAAGTTTTTTTTTTATGTTATTCAGTCAAAGCAAATAATAAACGATACACAGATATAGCTAGCATACAGTTTACACTACTGGCTTTTATTTTAGTAATACACTCGATATGGGATCGTTTCTTATCCATTGTGTTTCTTACACACAAATGATCATCTGCTGAAGCACACAGACCTATTTGTTATTTGTAATTATTCTCACAAACCTGTCTAATGTCGCTCATCTCCCGAGATGTACTTCCGCATGTCCTCTCATTGGTTGTCACAGAGCCACGACCGACGTCCTGTCGATTTCATTGGTCAGTCAGTGATCACGTGACTCACATCGGTAGGACTGCGCCAAAATTCAAATTTGTTTTAGTAAAGAAAACGAATCATCGCTCTAATCCGATTTTCAGAACTGCAAGATAAGGACACATGATAAACTGAGAACTGAAATAATGTGAAGGTTTGCTTGTCTTACTATTGTTTGGAATTATTAATATGTACATCCTGTTATGGTGTGATCGTCACTGTAAACGTTGTTAGTGTTAACCTAGCTTGGTAAGCTAACAGTGGCTAAACAGGGAACCCTGTATACTACAAGCGCCTCTGAGCAAAAGTGACAAATTTACATGAATGGAGTTACAAGGAATTATACTTGAATTATACTTTAATTCACATGTTTGCATGTTACGTAGCCTGGATCAATAGGTGTGTTTTAACAATCTAACGTTAGCAGATGCAATCGTCTTTATTGCGATATCTGGAGATAGGTGCTTACCAGACGACAGATAACTGACTAACCCCATTCATTCTCACTTGGCTACCTGGTGTACACGAAAATCAAAGCAAACAGATCATGGGGTCGAACTGAAGTTGAATCAAGGTGATCAGTTTTAACGGTATTATATTCTAGAAGGGAGTACGTCACAAGAATGGATTATATTCAAAAGTAGTTTGAGGTTTTCCTTATTTTCTTAGCATATCTATCTTCATCGACGGGGAATTTAGCTACTTGAATCTGTCGGTCGTGATTAACCCAAGGTATTTACCTAGCTAGTTAGTTTATATTAAGCGGTAAACCGGTACCTAAGTTCGGTTTCGTTTCAACCTTGAACATCGATTGAAATATTCTCACGTCTTGGTTAGCTGGGTCTGCTAGCTGGATATAGATTACTTTGTAGCTGTGTTGGCAATCCTTTACTGTAGTTTGTTGGGCATTATACGTTTTTCAAAATAAATATTAAATGTTTCTTTTATTCATACAGTCAATAACCACAACAACTCAATCACCGTGATACAGAATGAGGGAGAGTCCAAGGAGACCTATAATCCTTAAGAGGAGGAAATTGCCATTTCAGAGTAATGAAGGTGATTGTACACGGACCAAAGCTGCCCCTGCACGGACAGCTAAGGCCTCTTCCGATGGTATTTGTATCATGGACCATCCCACAATGCCTGATACACAAGTGGTGATCATACCAAAGACTGCAGATCTCCAGAGTGTTATTTCTGCGTTGACTGCCAAAGGGAAGGAGTGTGGCCTGCAGGGGCCAAACAAGTTTATCTTGTTGAGTGGCTGCAGTAATCTGGAGAATGGAAACGATGCTCTCTGCCATACCTCCTTTGAGACTGGACCTGAGATATATGTAACTATGGACAGCATGGTGGATTCCACACAGTTGACCCCCACAAAATCAGGCATGTACTGATGACTGTTCCATGGTGCTTGATTTCTATATTTAGGTTTCATTTTTTTCTCTTCTGTCCATTCTGTGGAGTGGTTATAACCAGATTGAATTTTATATACTGCCATTGTCACAAGTGCAAACATGGTTGTGTCTCATTCTATCAGTGAAAAAAGAAACTGATTGCAGTCCATTAGATGACAGCCTGACAAACATGCAGTGGTTGGGGAAAATGAGTACTGATGTCTTTGACCCTGAGCCTGCAAGGGGAAGTTCGGATAAGGAAAATCAAGGGGGCTCTGCACAGCTTCGGGATGTATGTATCACTGACTTTATTAAAATGTGTCTTCAAGAAAACAGAGCAGTTACTAGAAGGCATACATTTAATCCCAACAGTTTCTTTCTTTTCTCATTGTTCTTATAGATCTAAAGACATTTTATATTCATTGTCTTATTGTTTTAATATTATGTTTATTGAATGTTGTCTTCTCTTTTAGATGATTCATGCAGAAATTGAGGGTGCAGTTAAGGAGCCGCAGTTAAAAAGACCTCCTTACTCCTACATGGCCATGATCCAGTTTGCGATTAACAGTAAGAAAAACAGGAGGATGACTCTGAAAGAGGTCTATAACTGGATCGAGGACCATTTCCCTTACTTTCGAACTGTAGCCAAACCAGGATGGAAGGTAAGACAGAATCAGTAACACTGAACACATTTGTCACAATGACTGACAATTTGATTATTAAATTCAGCCAGTTTGTCATACTTTACCTGCGTTTTTTCTCTCTCTATCTCTTTAGAATTCCATTCGCCATAATCTCTCTCTGCATGATATGTTTGTGCGAGAGGCAACAGCAGATGGTAAAACCTCATACTGGACCATTCGCCCCGAGGCAAATCGTTGTCTTACATTAGAGCAAGTTTATAAAGTAAGCATTTCCCATTCATGACACTGCTCAGACTATACAGTCACATACATTTGGAATATTGTGGTACATCTGACTTGTCTTAATCCTCCACCCCCTTCCCCACAGCCTGTGGTTGACCCAGGGGCCCCCCCTTGCCCTCAGACCATGCAGGTCTGTTACCAACAAGTAAGACCTTTTTATAACACGAGTCTGTCCACACTTTGTCTCGGTGCAGTCAGGCAGGGAGGCCACGTGATTGTACATCACCATCTCCGAGGCTACACTGTTTTTGTTTCAGGACCGTTCAGGCTAGGGGCAGGAAGCACACTGATCTCCACATCAGTGTTTGGCAACCCAGTCTCTGGGACCCAAAAGGTGGTTCACTTTTTTGGTTTGATTTTGGTCCCTAAACCAAGCTGATGTGTTAAGTACTCTCAACACCTGGTGCAGGTGTACTGGGAGCTGGTTTGGACCAACAACAAAAAAAAGGTGGATCATCTGGTGGAACTGGGCTGAGAAACGCGTCCCTGCGATCTGCGTCTCTGTTGCTGTAGCTCATCCTGTGGCTGTTGTTTTGTAAGAGTGATGCAGTGCTGAAGTGGTAGTGACATGGAGAGTGAAAAAGCTTTGTCTTCACAGCACCAGAGGCGGGGTCTGCTCGACCTGAAGAAACCTGCGTTTTCTGGTAGTACAGGTGGGTGTGGGGAGATGAAGCATCTATTGTGGCTCTTTACCTCACAAGCTTTAAAGGGGAGACATTTGACTTGAACCTGTGCCACCTGTGGGTTGCTGCCTTGATGGCAATGTTTATACAATACATTCATGCGCGTAATATATGTTTATTCTATAAGGAACAACTAACATCTAAGATGAGATCGAGTTGGCATAGAGATTCACTGAACTTTAATTTAATGTCTGCTAGAAATCCTTATTCAAAAGCACATCTGCAGGAAATGATCTTTGTGTTTAGTGAGGACATTTTTATGTCATTGTCCATTGTATTAAATTGTCTGCATGACACCTTAAAATTGTTCAAACATAATTAATAATGTATTAAAGTATGGTAACTCCATAATATCAGCATCACAATGTATGAATACCGTTAGTTACTTTAATACACTTAATAGCGTGTGAACTTTGGTTTTTCGATTAGGGTTTTCTGCTAACACTTCTGTTGTCTTCAGAGAGGAAGATGAAGCCTCTCCTGCCTCGTTCAGACTCGTACCTGGTGCCCATCCAACTTCCGCTGGCACCCTCGCTTTTCCTGCCCTCAGCCGCACCCCTGGCCATGCCCACCCTTCAGCAGAGTCCCGGATCTACCACTCCCACCACCAGCGGAGGTGGGAAGCAGGTCCGCATAGCCCCCAAGGTAAAGGTTTCTCACATGACAACCCTATGCTAGGGTGAGAGTGTCGTATTTGTAATTCGCTGTGTGGCTTGTTTTAAAGGTCTCGCGGAGTGATTTGGGGCTGGGGCCGGGATGCACGCCCCCCTCGGTGAAGCCTGTGTGTGTTCCCCTGACTGGGGAAGCCTCGAGGGCTTCTCTCCCTGCCACCCAACAGAGGGGGGCCAGTAGCTCCCGCCGTAAACAGCGTCTGGTCCTGCCCTCCAGCGAAGAGCCCGTCCTGCTTTTTCCCGACAGCACATTCTTCGACTCGGGTGTGGCCTCCGAAACCTCCACATTCCAGGATACGCGGGAGGCGGACCTGGAGCCCCAGTCAGAACCGCAGCACGACAGCCCCACACAGGGCTACATCTTCAAAACTCCCATCAAGAGAAGTCATCCGGCCTCCTCCACGCCCAGCAAGGTGCCAGCTGCGCTGGAGCCCTGGAAGATCACCCCGCTGGGCAAAAGCAGCCGCAGGGTGTTGGATGTCAGCCCCATCCATACGCCAGGCGGGCAGGCGCTCACCCCACAGGGCTCCGAGCACACCTCCTTCAGCCTCAGCAGCACGCCCTTCAAGGAGCTCCCGCTCTTCAGTTCCCCCCGTGAGCTGCTGGCCTCCGGCTGGCCCTCCCCGCTCCGCTCCTTACCCGCCTGCTCCCGAGAACTCCTGTCGGGGGCACCCCCTGCCAGTGCCTCCAACCGTTCCCTGACGGAGGGCCTGGTGCTGGACACAATGAACGACAGCCTCAGTAAGATCCTAGTGGACATCAGCTTCTCCTGTCTGGAGGATGAAGACCTGGGCATGGCTAATATCAGCTGGTCGCAGCTCATTCCAGAGCTGAAATAAACCACCACAGCACATGTTTTACCCAAGCTGCTCTAGACTGTCTTCCACTACTTCTGGATTTTCCATCTTCGTGTTTTCCGCTCTTTGTGATTATCCTCAGTTGTTGTCTGTCCTTGTATTTGTGTCTTCATATCTAACATTACACTCCACTTCAAAAAGGGAACGGGTGGTCCATGAGCAGAACTGAAGGATGGAATGTACTTAGTTATTTTGCACAATTTGTAATATATATATATGTATGTGTGTGTGTGTGTGTGTGTGTGTGTGTGTGTGTGTGTGTGTGTGTGTGTGTATTTAGAAGTCTTTAGAAAAACAAAAGCACATGGCTTTCTCAGAATCCCTGGTCTGACACTACTAAACCAATACTTTACAGTATGCTGTATCTGTGGGAGTGGACCTGTAAATCGAACTGAATCAGTATATCCAGTGAAAGTGCAGCAAAATAAAGTCATCTATAAACAAATCCTTAGTGCAGAATTCAGGGTTGGTTCATTCTTTTATTTGGGTACCTGGTTTAAGAGTATCACCCTGCCATCAGTTAAACTGCATTTTGCACTGGTGCATAAATGGATGATTCCCTCAGGCTCATCTAGAGATGGACAGAGAGTTAAATCAGTTCAATGATGGTATGGAAAAATGCCACTTTACTGAAATGCAGTGAAAGTGTCCCTTTTAATTTGTACAAATGACATTTGGTTTTAATATGTTCATCTAATATATACTTGTAATTCTATTGGGATAAAAATGCAAATCAGTAACATAGAGTAGGAAATAAGCCTGAACTGGTATTTAGAAAATTCTCTGAAAGTTTTAAAGGACATTTAGTCAGTATTGTGTGTATATACACACACACACACACACAGGTGGCCTAAAATTCACACTAATTTATGCTGCATTACTAAGTCATGTAGAATATTGTGATTTTCAGGCCTTTTGGTTGTTGTAAAATTAAAGAATTTGATTACAATGGTTTTCTGTTTACCTTCCTATTTTATTCATATTTGATACAAATGTAAAACTAGTGGCTTCAGGCTGTGCAGGAGGATTCTCTAGGGTGTTTGGTTCTTATCTGCTCACAGTATATATTACCTATTCATGACCTTGCAGTGAATTTATTTAAGTTGATTTCAAATGTTCTTCACCATTTCTCACCAGTATCCCAGGGTTTGTGTGTTTTCACTGAGGGATGTTTAAGAGCAAAGCAACAAACCTGAGGTTCTTAATTCAGTTTTTGCTTTTTGATGTTCTGGACAGATTTGAGAGGATTCTGAAACAACAAAACCATTCAGCAGTATTTGAGGTTGAGGTCCTAATGTTGTCCTTGACTATCTTAGACATCCCTAGGGAGATTAAAAGGAATCATGATATTCTGAGATACTATGTTTAATATCAGACAGCTAATTGATCTGTGTGGCTAGCCAACACTGCTTTTCAGATCCAAACACAGTAAGGTAATGACTAGCAACTCGAGTAACCCTCCTGTATGTACTGTGTTTAATGTTTACTTTGGAAACATGTTTATGGGATTTTTTGATAGTTTTCTGTCAAAGCAGTACATCCTCATCTGTCACACACACAGACCTTTTACCTCTGAAAAGGTGTTTTGTGATAATAAAGGCTTTTCTGTGAAGAACATGTTTGCATTTTGTTTTATTTAGTTTTGTTTTAGTTTTTTGAAATTACATCCTTGGTCCTTAAAAAGCAAGATAACATTGTAAATAAAAAATACTGATTACATTCTTCCTCAGTATATGAATATTTTTAGTGTTTTTACTTTGGATAATTGTCAATAAAATAAAATTACATGGGAAAACATGACTCTAGTATTTCCCTCCAAAGTGTCATCAGTATTGTCGTGGGCCATCAGCTTTTCTGTTTTCTGTTCTACATTGTTTCACAGGTTCAGCGTTGAGTACCTGCTTGTGTTTAATGTGTTTCCATAATTCATTTGTGATGGATCAGTAGGTCTCAATGTCCTGCTGGGCCACTTCCAGCAGGATCTGAAGATGTTTGCTGCAGTGATCTAAAGACGCAGAAGAAAAGAAACATGAGTGTACCTTCTGCGTTTGACCTTCCTGTCACATGGCCACTATCAACTGGTGCACATAAGCAACCGTTGTATTGGTATTTATTGCCCATAAGCATAGTAATGATGTCTGATGAAATTAGTGTGTCCTGCATCCATCATAAACAAAACTTCATCATATCTTTATATACCAGAGAGCACATTTCTGTTTAGAGTTAAGGTTGGAGTAATGTAAGAAGGGTAATTAAATAGACATTTTAGGTTCAACAGGGATGCTTAGATTTCATTTTTAAAAAGGTAAAGGACTTAACTTACTGAAGACATTTCTCCAACGAGCTGGGATACACTGGTGCTTTATCAACATGTAGTACACTGGCACTCCAGAGAAGGAGAGCACACAGCTGCAGCCCGTGGTCCAAGGATCAGAATATAAAGATAAACCCACAATGAAGAAGCAAACGGCAGTGAAGAGAACAGCGACGGCCAGAGGAACCTGCTCTCAGATGTTAAAAGAAAGAAACATGGTAGAATGTAGAAATGTAGAATCAAGTCATAATTACCTTTTATTAAACAAGCTAATGAAAATACAGAATGGAAGAAAAACAAAACCTTAAATGGTCTTGGATGGTCTGGGAATCGATATCGATGGACAAGTTGTCCCAGAGTCACCAATGCAATGAAGAACCAGCGGGAAAAAGAGGAGAAATTGATCAGTTGAAAGATCTCTCCTTTTGCTACCATGGCGATGACCAGAGGATACTGTAAAAAAACAAGAACAAAGTCTTAGTTGATAATAAATTGCATTAAATGATTACATGGACAAGTGGAAGAGCTACGGTTAGGGTTAGGGTTAGAAATGATCTCTCTAGTATAAAGATACCCACTTTCTTAGAAATGTACTCCTTTACTTATTGTGATTTATCTACATATACAGTATGTAGCTCATCTGTTGCCACAGATTATTTTTCAACCACCTGGTACCCCCTCCATGACTGGTCAGTTTCTGACACCAGGACAACCACATGTCAGATGTTAACTGGGTGGCAGCCAATTCTCAAAGTCTCAATGTGACAGTGGCACACTAAACGTCAAAATACACTAAACTTCAACATACACTAAACGTCAAAATACACTAAACTTCAACATACACAACATTAAAATACACTAAACATTAAAATACACTAAACATCAACATACACTAAACATTAAAACTGCTGTACGTTACCAGCAGAAGAACAGCAGGTAGAGGTGTGTTTCTTCGAATGTGGATCATGGAAAAGAGAGATGGCAAGTGTCCCTCTCTTGCTCCCACAAATATCATCCTAGACACACACATACACACACACACATATATACACACACGCATATACACATACACATTGTGCTGATTTTTGACTTTACACTAAAACAGGTTAAACTTATTTCAAAAGCTGAAAACACTGGATTTAGCATCTGTCTGTGCTAACAGTCTGTTTCCATACCTGGGTGCAATAAAAAATCCTCCATTGAGGGATCCAAGGCAGGACAAGGCAACAAGAGCAGGCACAGCAGACGCCACGGCCTGCAGAGATCGGCTAGCAAAGGTCTGCGCAAAGTGCAAGAGAAATACTGTAGGATTAGCCTTTGTGTGCGCAGAGATCATAGGACTAGTTGAGATTTTTAATATTTAAAACCAAAAACAACTGACCACAGCCACAGCATCAGATATCAGCAACTCATTACTGGTCATTATGGTGTAGTACGCCACGTTAACCAGCACGTAACACGTGGTAACTGTAGCCATCGACAACATGATGGCCAGGGGAATGTTTCTGACAAGCAGAAGAACCTAAGCTCGAGCATGTTTTACAACAATACAGAATATTCTGATTCATTGTTATGTATAGTTATTCCATAAGAGATTGTTGTGGTTATGATGGTTAGATTTCCTCTCCAGTTTTACCTGTTTGGATTGATAACTTCCTCTGTCACAAAATTTAAGTTGAACCTGAAAGAAAAGAAATTGGAGATGCCACAGTGAATTCCAAACTTTACTGGAGGTTGATTCAGTTTTTGTTGTTTTGACTCTATACTCTGTACAGTAGATTTAAAATTAAATAGTGACAAGGAAATTAAAATGTTGAATGTCAGCTTTAATTTGAGGGTATTTACAGCTCTACAGGGTGTTTTTTTATGCAGGTCCCTCATTTGAAGGATCAGCGTGCTCTAGAGTAACCCTTTTGGAGGGGGAGTGTGTGGAGTGTGTTGAGAGTGCTGCAGACTATGTACATTATATACATTATTATATACATTATATACATTATTATACCTGCAGGCTAAGTACATTATATACAACACATATATATA
>JAOXYF010000007.1:12509978-12522073 GCA_028565775.1 Sternarchorhynchus goeldii
TCTCTCTCTCTCTCTCTCTCTCTCTCTCTCTCTCTCTCTTTGTGTGCAGGTCTGTGTATCTCTCTCTCTCTTTCTCTCTCTCTCTCTCTCTCTCTCTCTCTCTCTCTGTTTGCAGGTATGTGTATGAGTCCAGGTGAGCGGTGCTGTTCCTTTGATGGTGATGCAGATCGTATCATTTATTATTACAACGATTCTGCTGGTCGCTTCCATCTGCTGGATGGTGATAAAATCGCTACCCTCATTAGCATGTTCCTCAAAGAGCTTTTGATACAGGTTAAAAAATACACACACACACACACACACACACACACACACACAATCCATGATAATGATCTATGCTTTGGCTCTTAAATTCTAATACTAAAGAGTATCCATAGTTTTTTAAACAGTGAGGAGGAACTAAATGGGACCATTAACTCCATTAGTTCCATTAACCTTAATACGTACCTTAATTATTTGAACGCCTGAATGTTTTTGTGCAGGCAGGGTTGAACCTGCAGGTCGCTGTGGTCCAGACAGCGTACGCTAATGGGAACTCCACAAGATACCTGGAAGATGTCCTGAAGGTAAATACTGTAACACCCCACAATATTCACATTTATGTTCTCCATAAGGATGTGTGTAATTCTTTTATGTTTGTGGTGTGGGATTTGGTTTTCCAGGATTTCCAGTATTAATGCTTAATGCTCCATAATAATATCCATTAGTTTTTACTTTTTTTGAAGCACTGTAACTACACCAGGCTCTACTCTTAGGTCACGGTGTGCTGTACGAAGACGGGTGTGAAGCATCTCCACCACGCTGCTCAGGAGTTTGACATCGGAGTTTACTTTGAAGCCAACGGCCATGGAACGGTGAGGGTAACTGTAATACCTTTAGATTTGTAGATTACAGATAGATTTTGGGTCCCAGTGTGCCTCTACCAGACCGTTCGAGGCAGCTGTGAACATTTGTTCTGTGGTTTACAGGCATATATTTCTACTTTTGTTTCTACGTCATTTCAACCTACCAGGCTGTGCTCACGTGGCCCATCATCGAAATGAGTCTCTGGCCACGTGTGTATTAACTCTGTAATGTTGACTTTCTTTGATGATGGTTTAATAACGACTGGAGCTAAACGGCTCTTTCCTAAGGATTGGAACCCTTCAGAAAGCTCCTCCCAGCTCGATGAACTGTTTTAAGCCTTCAGAACAAAAATAGCTCAGCTTGGAACTGTCCGCCCTGCTGTGGTCCGTTTAAGGTTCTGTTCAGCAAAGATGCGGAGGAGCAGATCCGCGGGCTGATTGGATACGCCAACGCCAACGACGAGAAGAAGCGCGCAGCCAATCTTCTGGCCAGCACCATCGATCTCATCAACCAGGTACCCTGGCCTGTGCTGTTCTGCTTCAGTGAGCCTTTTCATCTTGAGGACCATATTGATCACGATCTCATTCATGTCTCTGAACTTGTCTGTGAATTTGCTCATTGCATCTCTCGGTCTCTCTCTCTCTCTCTCTGCCTCATTCATGCTGTAGGCTACAGGTGATGCTATTTCAGACATGTTGGTGATCGAAGCCCTGTTGGCTATCAGAGGGCTGTGTGTTCAGGGGTGGGACGACCTTTACACTGACCTGCCCAGCCGACAGCTCAAAGTCAAGGTGGGCGGGCCCTTCAGCAGCAGCTCTCTCTGAATATCTTGCTGCCGTGCGGGACAGTCCCACGCCTGCCTCTCTGTTCCTCACCACCTCAGCACTGTTAGTAGTGCAGTGTGTGCCTGTGTGCTCACATGTGATTTGCACTGTGCGCCTGTGTGCTCACGTGTGATTTGCACTGTGCGCCTGTGTGCTCACGTGTGATTTGCAGTGATAAGTCTGATACATTTACACTTATAATCACTATAATTGTGGCCCTTTTTGCTGCTAGGTAACAGACAGGCGGGTGATTAATACAACAGATGCAGAGCGTCGGGTGGTGACACCAGCTGATCTTCAGGACGCTGTAGATGCACTGGTCAAGAAGTACAAACAAGCACGAGCCTTTGTCAGACCCTCAGGAACTGAAGACATAGTCAGAGTGTATGCAGAGGCTGACACACAGGTAAATGGTGTGTGTGTGGTTCACATTTATATGCACAGAAGGGTCTCTGTTCTCTCTAATAGTTTGATAGTTTAATCATTACCTCAGCTCAAATGAGAGATGTGTTTTTGTGTTTGCAGGATAGTGCAGATGTTTTGGCATATGAAGTAAGTCTGGCTGTGTACCACCTGGCTGGAGGGACTGGAGAGAAGCCCCAACCTTTAAAATGACCTACACATGGCCGCGAGAGACAGGCATGTTTGGGGTTTTGTTTTTGATTGTTTTTTTGATACCGTCCTGTAAAGATCAGTTCGGAAATCACATCAATGGCCCATTTTCAGCACAATTACAGTAAACCACATTTCCATTTTTATACTGAGCTCATGTTCATAATCATGAGACTTAATACATAGAAATTACATTATGGATTTGGTTGTTCTTCTCATGAACTGTCATGGATGCACTAAAATAATGTAGGTTGATTGAGTAACAAACACTATTCAGTAATTATTTGTAATTGCACTTGAAGCATTCCCGAACTGCACCCTTTTATGTGAAAGTTTGTTTTTGTCTCTATAAAAGAATCATGATAAAAAATGGGAATAAACCAAACTGAAGCTAATTGTTGTGTGTGTCATAAGAGACTGAACCCAGGTTAATGCTTTAAATACACTTACAGAATTAGGTCAGTAATTTTGGTGTTTCTGACAGCCAGCTCACCGTGACACTGCTTTGAAGTACTTTATTTTTCCTTGCACATTTGAAGAGAACCAGAGGACAGGCGAGAGGTTAAATGCTTGAACACAGTCTGTTAGTAGTTTAGTTTTAGCACAATATCACCAAGACACGAGGTAGATAGTGAGGAGTTACACCCCTGTTTACGTCCCCTTTTCTATACTGGTTTCTGGTTATGGTTAAAGCCTTGAGATTCTCCTTTATGGATATAATTTTGGAATATTCACTAATGTACAGGTCTTCAAACTAAACCAAGCCACCATACTGTAGTTTACTGCTTCTGTTGTTCAATGTCAACTGGTGAAGGAGAGGTGTTTTATAATCAGGGGAGGTGTTCACTCCTCCATCTCACTGACCGCTCCAGATATGGTAATGGTGCGTTCTTGGGTGTCTCTGTGAATGATGTCTTCCTCTGTCCTAACTGTTCTAAAGCCAAAGAAAGATGGCATCAATATCAAGGAAGGCTATGACAGAAATACATATAATACACATGTATGATGTACAGTATGATGTAGGTACAGTATGATGTACAGTATGTTGTAGGTAGAGTATGTTGTAGGTACAGTATGATGTACAGTATGATGTAGGGCTGGTGCTTCTAATGCCACTTCTAGGTGTGGAGCGTTTTGAATCTTTTCATAACGTAACGCAGTATTTTGTCCAACTGTAGCAGAAGTGGCTACTTTTACCTGATCAGCACGGTCTTCCTCTCCGTCACCTCCACCTGCTCCTGGGTGACCTCTCCCAGTGCCCCCTGGGGTCTGACAGAGGAGGAGGAGGAGGAGGAAGAGGCCGCCTTCAGCAAGGACTCTGCTGTTCCGTCGGCCCCCTGACCAAGTCCGAGCCCCAAGACGCCAACCTGCCCCGTGACTGCGCTCATCAGAGACAGTCCGCCCACCATGGCTGTGAGACGGTTGTCCTCGCCCTCAATCAGCTTCCTGTACAAGGACAGTACGGAACCCATTTTTTCTAGCTCATCTGGTAGACGGGGCGGAGCAAAGTGCTAGCAACTCTAAGGTCATGGGTTTTGCTAGCTGTCACTCTTTAGATTGCCAGGCCATTTGTTTGGGAGTGATAATGATTTTTTTTACAAAAGAGAGAAATTACATGGAAGCATCATATAAAGCATTAGAAGCTTCACAGCATCTTGTCACACCTATAAAATTAAAATCCTAGTACACTTATCAGGTTCAGCTGCAATACCTGGTGATGCAGTGCATAGTGGTCTCAGTACCTGTACGTGGTGATCATGTCAGTACCTGTATGCGGTGATCTCAATCTCGAGTGCCATCTTCACATTGAGCAAGTCCTGGTACTCCTTCAGCAGCTTAGCTATCTTCTCCTTCACTGTCTTCATCTCCACCTTCAGTGCCTCAATGCGAGTCTACAAAAATGCAACATGCTAGGACTTTATGAAAACGTATGATGCTGAAAATGTGAACCAGGTATGAATTTATTAATGTGATGTGCCTGTTCATAAATGCTCCCCATATATATACACAAGCCTTAGTTTTAGTTTGATTTAGTTAGATAAGCCTTAGTTTTAGTTTAAACTCAATGCAGATCCTCAGTATGTGTACTGCATTCTTACATGCAATTCCTCCTCCTCTTTCATGTATTTTTCTTGGGCTTCACGGATCTGGGCCTGCAAAGCGTCATTCCTGGTTCTGAGAGCATCCAGCTCCCGCTGTTTGTTCTGGATCTGTGGGCACACGTGCACGTGTTGAACCTGACGGCCATGTGTGCTCATGGAGCGGACCCGTAGGGATTAAGAGTCAAAACTAGAGGAAGAACTATAAAGAAAGTGCACTAACATCCTTCTTCAGGGCAGTGATATCCTCCCTGACACCGCGGAGGGATTCCACGTGGCGTGATGAGGCCACATTCAGGTCCTGGAATTTTGTCTTGTACCACGCGTCCATTTCCTGGTTGTGGAAACATCACAGAGCAGCATCAACATAAATAAGTTGGTACCAAACCCAACCAAGAGTTGTAAGATTTGCATATTTTTGCTTCAGTACAGCATTATTTTAATGAGAGCACTGGAACATGAGCTGAAACCAGGAGAGGGCCTGTTTGTAGCCAGTGTACCTGTAGGTTATGTGCCGCGATGCTGTCATACTGGGACTGGATCTGTCTGAGGGCGGAGGCCAGGTCCGGCAGTGAGAAAGACACGTCCACCTTAGCCACAGATCCGTAAATCTGAGCCATTAACTCCTCGATTTCCTGCTCAGGAGAAAACAAAAACAGCACACACACAAACACACAAACCACAGTTAGCCAAGCTGTTTTCAAATTTCAAATTTTCAAGCTGTTTTTTGTTTTTCAAAACCAGTATTTTAATGATTTGGAGTCAGTTAATGAATGAATAAATTAATAAAGAAATGTAGCAATATACAATATACAATAACAATATAGTACTCAAACCACAGCTCAGAACAGTTCAGTATCGTTCTTTCAGTACAGAGGACCAAGCTATTTAAGTTTTAATTGCTAATTGAAGTTGTAGTAAATGATGTACTAAAATGAGGTCCAAATTAAGTAGTTTACTGCAGTACTCATAAAGACTCCACCTGTTTGTGAATCCTCTGAAGGAATTCCATCTCCACCTCCAGGTTTTCCAGCTGCTTCTCCAGAGCAATGCGGGCGGCTGTGGCTGCATCCACATCCTTGAGCACAAATGGCAAAAATTAGCCACTGAACAGGATCCTTATTCATTTTATCTGTGGGAAATTATAACTGAGTCCATCTTCCACTGTGCACACAAAACTGAAGATCTGGAAGAACACAATCACAGTTCAATGACAGTCATGAGTTGTGCTTCACTTATACTAGGCCATGAAGTCATTAGAATATGTTGTGGCATAACCACTCACTGGCTTGAAAACTTCAATCTCCCTCTCAGCTTTCTTCCTGGCTTCCAGGGCTTCCTCGTACTTTGTCTTCACCATCTCCAGCTGTCCTGCCATGGCCTCCTTAGCAGCAGTAGCCAGATCCTTCAGAGCGAGAGGTTATGGCATTAGCGTGGGAGCTTTGTGTGGAGGTGTGTGGATGAACCCTGCTCAAGAGTGACTCCATTACGCAAAGATTGATGAATGCGCTGCCCTCACCCTCTGGACCTTCATCTGGTCGGCGACCCTCCTGAGTTCTCGCAGCTGCTCTTCATACATCTTGCGCAGCCCCGACGGCTTCACGAAGCGGCCCTTCAGGGCATCGATCTCCGTCTCGAGCATTTTGTTCTGCTGCTCCAGTGAGCGCACCTTCAAAACAGACGCGGCATCTTAACTGTGCGCATCCGGAGAGAACGACCGCGAGCATCGCAGTGGAGCGGAGGGCGGATGTGACTCACCTTCTCGATGTAGAGGGCCAGGCGGTCGTTGAGGGTGACCATCTGCTGCCTCTCGCTGGTGCGCGTGCTGAGGAAGGTCTGGTTATCGGCTGCAGCGGCTTCCAGATCCAGTACTCCTACCGAGCCGACACACAGTGTGCCCATACTCACGCTGCTGTGAAAGCACAGAGGCCAGACTGAGCAGTTCACACAATATTATACATGTGAATCATTATAAGAAGGAACTAGTGTTGCCACTGCTACTACTACTATTAATAATAAAAGTAATAATCATATTAAGAGAAATACAGACAGATACACAGACAGACAGACAGACAGACAAACAGATAGATAGATAGATAGATAGATAAGTAAGTAAGTAAGTACCTAGTCATGCATGACCTGCGCGAGCCTGAAAGCGCCCTGCGTCCCGTCGTCCCGACACGGGAGTAGCTTACAGAGCGGTGACGAGTCTCCCGACGAGTTGGAGAGGGGCTGGACACCCTGATCTGGTACGAGGAAGAGGAGGCCAGGGCATCCTCAAAGTGACGGCGGTATGAAGATCTGCGTTCTGGGCTTCCACTCATTCTGAGGCTGTTGGATTTATGCTCTGACTCTGCTGCTCTGAGAAGATGGATAGAATGTCTTATACCCTTTGATGATAGAGGTTTTTATAGCCACTGGTTGGAACCTGCCCACCCGTCGAGGAATCTTGAACTATTTTAACACTTAGTTGAACCCCTTAAAATATCTCACGCACCATCGTGAAGAACTTTTAGGCTTACGCGGTAAAAATAGACTGAACTTAATTAAAGGTAGAGACCTTAGTGTATGTAGTAATCATACTACATTTAAAAGGATTCCAATTACCTGAAGCTTAACAAATGCAATATATTATTAACGAAAACTAATATAAGAGAAACAGTGTTGTTTTGCTACAGAGGTGCACAGAGAAAATAAAGCGATTTTAACTTAATTATTCTGTGAAATGTTGGCAATTTCCACACCTGCAGGCACGTTGGTACTGACTCTGGGACTCACACTTTACTGTCAGAAACTCTTGGTCATTTCAACAGAATCTAAATGTATAACTGTGTAACATCGCTAAATGTCTACATCACTCATTTGCAATTATATTAAAATTATATTTAAACCAATAAATATGGATTTATAGATGACATATACATTTACGTAACACTGGAATATTTATTAGATTAAACGAAATTCCATTTCCACTTATCCTTTTAAATTCTGGTTGTCAGAAAGAAGAATAAACTCAAATAAATATAATGAATGAATATAGTTGGAGTCGCTAATGCATGTATTCACGACCGATACACAATTATAAATAGAGTCAAGAAAACAGTCCGGGGGCGGTTTTGAAAAAAAAAATACTATACAGCTATTATAGTAGTCGTTTGAGAACCACTTTCAGGAGTTCTGTTGTGCCCCACCGGACGTTATTTTCGGTAGGACAAAGAGTCATCGGAGTGTTTTTAGGTTCCCCGCTAGTAGAAGTGACCACTTAACTCGAGCGTCCATTACTTTTCTAGAAATTTAAACCCGTTTAAATTTTCTACCTCAACTCAGCCACAATGGCAGGGAACTTCTGGCAGAGTTCGCATTAGTAAGTTCGTCTAATAGATAAGTCCATTCGTTATGAATAATTTCTTTGTTTCGGGGCCTACTGTATAACGAATTTAGCTAACATTTGTGACTAGCTTCATAGCTAACTCAACTATCACGGCCAGCGTTAGGCTTTCTAGCTAACATTAGTCGATCTGATTCTTTAGACAACTAGCCAGAAACTGGCAGTGTGTACCTTACAGCTGCACTGCTGCCATGACTCTGGTGAATAAGAATTGGTTCATAACTTTCAGGGATATTCTGAGAAGCGTCCGCCCTAAAAACGTTTTAATGAGTCTGTCTAGATTGTCAGAATCCGCCAGCTGGTTAGCTCGGTTAGCTATCTTTATATAGCTGTCTGATGTTATCTAGTTGGTCCTGATTAATACTGGTACCTTTAGTAGCACATCATTAAAGTTTACTGGTTTGTGTAATTAAAGCTTTGAGTTGCTGTCTTCAGTGGTGACCAATGAGAAATAATTAGTGTGAGAATATAAGAGCTAGCAAACGTCAGTTGGAATAAATACGTACCTAGCTGGATGCTGCAGCTCATCTTTTTATTTCATTTAAAATACCAGCTGCTCTCTCACTCAGCCAGCGGTTAAAATGCCTGCACAAACCGTCTGATTTGTTTTTATTTCAGTGTATTCATCCAGTTCGCAGTTTTTTAACTCCTCAATACAGTCAATACATCAAGACAATATCTTACGGGGGGGATTCTTGATGAACGCATGAAGAATGAGCTCGATTGTGGATAAAATAACATATAGGTTGTCTTGGTGCCATGCTCACAAATTTCATGTGTTCATATCCAGACAGCTGGTGCAGCTGTGTAATTTACCATATATGAAAGCATTTAGTTAATAAATAAAATGAAAGTTACACTGATGAGAATCCAGTCCTTAGTAAGAAGTTGGCTAGTTTGGAATTTCGGTAGATATTGAGCACTTATAGCAACCTTATATGTAAAATACACCAAACGTATTGGAATATGAGATAAAATAATCCTCTAAATTATGTCAATTGTTACAGGTTTAATAAGTGAACATGAGTATGCAGATGTATTTTTTATCTGGTTTAAGTTTCACGATTTTAACTTTGTGTTATTAGCCTGCAGTGGGTCTTGGATAAGCAGGATCTGCTGAAAGAGCGTCAGAAAGATATAAAGTTCCTCACAGAAGAAGAGTACTGGAAACTGCAGATATTTTTTGCAAATGGTACAGGACAATGCAATCATTTTACATTGTGTATTAAGATTCATCTTGTATATAAATTTTGATATGTATTTGGCTAGTTCTTTTAGCAATGATTAGAAATGTTGCTTAGTGTCAAATGTAATTTTAGCGTTATTTAACCCTACTGAATTCTACTGAATCAGTTTGTGACGAGTGTTTAAAGAAGACACAAATCCTGCTACACGGATTTCTGAAGGTTGCTGTTGTAATCTTGCAAAAGTTAAATGAAAAAAAACAAAAAAAAACTTATTTGAATTCAGTGCGATAAGGTCAGAGTAATTTTTATTATTTCTTAGTGATCCAGGCCCTGGGGGAACACTTGAAACTGAGACAGCAGGTCATTGCCACGGCAACTGTCTACTTTAAACGTTTTTATGCTAGGTGAGTGGGCTGTATCTGTGATATTTACAAAATGTTACAAAATGATGCCTGTGCTGCTCAGTCTGTGAAGTTGGGAAAGCTTGAGTGGTGCTTGAGAAGTAGTTTAAGACCCTGGGATAACAGGACCTTTCCCTTGCCTGATGGTTCCCAAAATGCCATTGTTTGTACATTACATTTTAGTGTCAGGCTGTTTTCATCAGCAGTTTGCTTGGTTTCTGCAGGTACTCTTTAAAGAGCATTGATCCAGTGTTGATGGCTCCTACCTGTGTGTTTCTTGCTTCAAAAGTGGAGGTAAAAGTGTCAGTTATTCCCAGATTCTTTCACGGTTTGTGTTTTAATCACACTTTTGAAACCCTTGTCATCTTTATTCATGATAGGAATTTGGAGTTGTTTCAAACACTCGCCTTATATCTGCAGCAACCTCTGTGTGTAAGTAGAGAACTCCAGAAGACACGGCACCCGAAAGCCTCTCACAGTTACTGCATAGCATCTGTGTTCCAAATATAGATGATTATGATGTTCCTAATCTGAAGATAACAGTAATTGTTTTGGAAATACACCATCACTGCAACAATCTTTGACATTAACATCTTTTTACACTGTGTATCTCAACAGTGAAAACACGATTCTCCTATGCCTTTCCTAAAGAGTTCCCATACAGAATGAACCATGTAAGTAACAGAAGTCTTTTATAAACTCACTTTTTTCCAGTTTATACATGTACTGGGAATTTTAAAGAGGGACATATGATCCCTTCCTGAAAGCATAGTCTAATACTGTATTGGTTAAATTTTGGAAAACCAACAGCCACCCTTGTGACAACGGCTTGCTGACTAACTTATGTGAAGGGAATGCCAAGTTAACACCTGTGTGTTTGCATGGGTGTGTCCACTTGAGGGTGGGTGCCTGTGGGTGTGTGTGCTCGAGGGTGGGTGCCTGTGGGTGTGTGTGCTCGAGGGTGGGTGCCTGTGGGTGTGGGTGCCTGTGGGTGTGGGTGCCTGTGGGTGTGTGTGCTCGAGGGTGGGTGTGTGTGCGTTCGAGGGTGGGTGCCTGTGGGTGTGTGTGGTGACTGAGCATTTCCTAGTCTTGTACTGAGTGTCAGTCTTCTGACATGCGTGATAGAATTACACACTCTCTCCTGACACCTCGGCGCTAAACTGGCGTTGCCGTGGCGAAGCTGCAGCACAGTCACTCTTCCCACGTTGCACGGTGGCTCTAAGTGCTTTCTGATTGTCACCACGGTTATTTGTGGGTAGTCGCACATCCACCCGCCCCGCGCCCCCACCGGCGTCACCATGGCTGTTGCGAAGCCTCCGGCGTGATCGCCGCTCCGCCCGCAGGCCTCGGTGGAGGCCAGGAACAGTCATTAGCAAACATACCACATTAGTTAGTGAGATGTTGAGGGCAGTTTGTCATCATCTGCATGTGCTCCCATGGTCTGACTCACTGCAGTGAGCCCTTTTCTCTGTGCCTTTGCAGATCTTGGAGTGTGAGTTCTACCTACTGGAACTTATGGTTAGTGTGTCTCATCCTAACACCCCCCCTCCCCAATGCAGAGGAGTTGGTGTTAACGTCACTGATTTGTGCTCTGTGGATGTTTCAGGACTGCTGCTTGATCGTGTATCACCCCTACAGACCTTTATTGCAATATGTACAGGACATGGGTCAAGAAGACATGCTCCTTCCACTAGCGTGGTAAGACTTGTGTGTCTGCTGCTGAATTTTTCATTATTGTGATACTAAACCCTGCCTACCTGTGATGTTCCAATAAAGTGATACTGGTTTTAAAGAGTGCTGGTAGTTGGCTTCCTGGACAATAAACGTTCCTGATGACCATTCTGTGAGATTTGGCATGTTGTATATCTTTAACCACGTTATATTTTCCACAATGTTTTAATAAATCACAAAGAATGCCTGTAATATTGATCACTGTAATCAAGGAATAATATTCTGTATAAAGAAGCCCTGCTGTATGTATATTTGAAAATAATGAGTGCAAGTGTGTCTGTGAAACTCTGTTGTTTGTTGCAATGTCTTCAGCAGCGTTTCTCTCTACAGGAGAATAGTGAACGACACGTACAGGACTGATCTGTGTCTGCTTTACCCTCCGTTCATGATCGCTCTTGGTAAGGCCTCTGCTGTGCTTCAGCTGGAGTCAGTACAGATGTTATGGAGTTAAAAAGTCTTGATGTTGGTAACTAACATGACTGGTTTGCTGTCTTGTGAAAGTTTATGGCAATGGTTGATATCATTTGAACAACAACGAGTCCATTCTTTGACTTTTGTCCTTTAAGACGAGTAAATATCAAGTAATTCACAAATTTGTTAGGAGGTTCTGTTATGTAACCAGATCAAGAGTCGATCAGGGTGTCCTCCACTCTGCACAGTTTAGTTGTTTATGGAAACACATTTGATCAAGTTTGAATGACCTGATACCTCAAAACTGAGAGCTGAGAGCAAAATGTTGATTATTTGTTTGAGGACTGGCTTAATAAACATTAAAAAATCTAATGTCTTATTGAAAATCCTGTTTAATCTGAAGCATTTTCTACTTTTACATCACCATTTTCTATAAGAATTTGAAACAAGTGATACCTGTTCTAGAGTCAGATGGCACGTGCTGTGTGCGCTAGAGTCAGATGGCACGTGCTGTGTGCGCTAGAGTCAGATGGCACGTGCTGTGTGCGCTAGAGTCAGATGGCACGTGCTGTGTGCGCTAGAGTCAGATGGCACGT
>JAOXYF010000007.1:12531310-12557883 GCA_028565775.1 Sternarchorhynchus goeldii
TAGCTGCAAAGGGTGGACCAACATCATATTGAACCCTATGGATTAGGAATGGGATGTCACTTAAGCTCATATGTGAGACAAGGAAGGTGAGCGAATACTTTTGGCAATATAGTGTATCTAGATCATATTAGAAGACTGTTTACTTAAATGATCAGTGGCAAATACTAATAATTAATGAAATGATTAATAATATATAGATATATGTTTCCATTTTTCAATTAAATTCCAACCTGGGGTGGTCTTTCAAAAACTAAAAATACTACTACAGTACTAATGCTACATTAAATCAATACTGATATCTTTTGGTGAAAAAAGATGTCAGTAGTGCTGCTTTCATGATTCTCTTCAAGTTTATGTAAACAACATTCCTTATATAAGCATAAACCCCAAGATGCACATGCAGATCCTTGTGTAAATGTCACTGTTCTGTCACACGTGTGTAGGAGATAAGAAATACATCATGGGCCCCAAGGTGTCCACGGTGGATGCGGCAGTCTTTGGCCATCTCGCCCAGGCCATGTGGACGTTACCTGGCACTCGTCCAGAACAGCTCATCAAAGGTGAGATTGTTGACCTTATGACCTCTCCGAGTGTTGCATGTGACTTTTGTTCTTGGTTCCTTATAAATGTGTATGTGGTACATAAGTCACTTTGAGTATTTTAGAGTACGCTATGCTATGCTATGCTATGCTACGCTATGCTATGCTACGCTACAGAAAAAGTAGGCCACCATCTTGGTTTACCAGGCTACTCCAGGATAATTACGTACACTGTCCTTTGAAATATAGCTGGTAAATACCATATAAGTAGTGTGAGACCAGCCAATGAGAACTCAAAAGAAATGTTTTGTACTTCTTGTGGTTTAGCTACAACTGATTCATTTGATAATTTACGCAGGCGAGTTCATCAACCTGGCCATGTACTGTGAGCGCATCCGGAGGAAATTCTGGCCTGAGTGGTTTGTGGACGTTGACGATTTCTACTACGACGGCTCCAGCGAGGAGGCCGACTCTCCATCACAGTTTCCTGACCTGGGCCTGTACACACACAGCGATAGTTTTAACGATGAGGCAGACTCACTCTCACACTCGGCCACCTCCAACTCTCTGGACAGCGACCGCACAGGACACTCCCTCTTTGACTCCGACATGGATGCGGATCACTCGGAGGCAGAGCTCAAGTGTTGATTGCCCCGCCCCCCTTCCGATGGTACCCCGCCCAGTCTAGTCCTCGCCTCGGTGTCCTCCTTCCAGCACCTCTCCCACCAGTTGGAAGGGGAGGAGTTTAGCAGAAATATACCTTTGTGAGGAGGGCGGGGCTTCTCCAAGATGCCAAGTGTACAAGAGAGCAAGGATGACAAGACTGAACAGTAACAGTGAAGCTAATGAATCTAAAAGCTAGTGAATCTCTAGTCTAATACATGCAGGAGAGTAGTGCACTTGTTCAAAATGATAAAAAAACATGGGGAAGGAAAAGTCCTTAAATGAGAGAACATTCAAATACATTTTGAACAGGACAGGATAGCAGAAATGTATCAGCACCGGACAGGACAGGATGAGCAAGAGGTTAGATGTAATCCATCAGATCAGCTCTTGTAACAGACATGAAGGAGTGGGAGAAAATCGAATGACAAGATCTTGGAAGCTTAGAAGGAGAGAGGAGAGGAGAGGGGAGGTGAGGTGAGGAGAGGGGAGGTGAGGAGAGGTGAAGAGAGGGCACCTCCCTCCCCCCTTGCCATGGAAGTACTGCTGTGGTGCAGATTTGCTGTTGCTGTGTGTGCGAGCCTCATCACCATGACCATGGTCTTCTTCACGCCTCTCCCAAACGCCATTTCATGCGTCGATGTCAATATGAATACGAATGCTTTAGGAACTGTATGGAAAGCTGTCTTACTTACTTATGAATATAACCCTAGTGGTAGCCTTGAGCTGCTCGGTTGCCGTAGCTGACTGACTGTTCCCCAAAGACCCTGCTACGTAAAAGACTGGTTCCTCTTTGGGGTTTGCCTTCTCTTGTACTGGGCACCTGTCTGCCTGCCTTAGATCAGATTTGAATCTTATTAACTAAACGGTGAGGCCCTGAAACAGCCGACAACCTGATAAAACAAAACCAACACTCTTCTCTTTTCAATCCCTCAACGACTGTACCCGTTTCCTCAGTCTTTGTGCCCAGTTTCATTCTTACACAACAATCCGAACATTCCAGCGATTATACAGCAAAGAAAGAAAGGAAGAGTCTTGTTTTATGGTGTAATGATGTAATGATGTCTTTAGGCCATGGTTGGTTTATTCGCTAACACACTTGTAGTTGTTCTGGAGCCTACACTGGCTTCTCTTCAGACTTTAATGACCCTGAGCTCCTGAGATATCCCTGAGCATCTGAGCAGACGCTGAGACCTAATCTATTAGTGCAGGCCTTCCTTCGACGTGTTCGTCCATGTGATTCATCCACTTTGTACGTTGTTGTTGCTGCATGTATGGGTTGTACACAAGCGCCCCAGTCTGAAGGAAGGGGACTGTGGGAGGCATGTTATCTTCCCCATGTGTGTGAAGTAGGCGTGACCGAGGGTTTCGACTGGACGCGGCTACACACTGCTGCAGTGAGCTGCCTTGATGATCTGGACCTACTAGTGATCTGTGTAGTGTGTAACTGTTTTTCTTTCATATTTACCTGTTTAAGTTATTTATGGGAATGTCAGGATCCATATGTAAAATATCGACCATGTTTGGCCCAACAGAATCTATTTATGTTGCTGTGTATTGAGTCTGGAGTGTTTGACAACCGGGTGCAGCATGTAAATCCGCTGGACTTCCAGAACTCACGCCAGGAACTGCATCAGGAAAACCAGGATTCCATATGCAAATGCAGTGGATGATTTGTGTGTGCATACCTGTGTGTGTGTGTGTGTGTGTGTGTGTGTGTGTGCATGCCTGTGTGTGTGTGTGTGTTTATTTATGTGAATGTTCAGGACAAATATTCCCTGACTGAGCAGGAAAATAACAAAAAAATTAGAATAGAAAATAAAAAAGTATCACTTTGTTAGGACCAAAAAATGAAAAAGTCATGGAATGATCAAATTATTATTTACAAAAGGGTTTCATTTTCATTTCATATTTCTAGCATTTATTTTTGGTTACTGAAGTTAAGATTTGTTTTTGGATTAGACATTTTTAATTGCACATATGCATTTACATGTGTATATATATATATATATATATATATAAAAATACCCACTCAGCATGTTTGAAGCCACGTCCTGAAGATTCACAGCAAATGCGTCTGCAGGTGTCCATCTGGTGCATTAATGAGTCATAGTTGTGCTTTTACACTCAGTGGAAACGTTTCTCTAAGTCCAGCGCATGTGTCTCCACACACAGGGCCACACACACAGACCCTAGTCTCCACACACAGACCCTAGTCTCCACACACAGACCCTAGTCTCCACACACACAGACCCTAGTCTCTGAGTTGCAGTTATCCAAACAGTGGCTACAGCTTACAGACAGTCTAATATGGCATTTTAGTAACCAGACTCATGTATGGGAGATGACTGTATGATTGAGGTGCAGACGATTAAACTGGCGTTTTACACGGGGCATTAAAGTTTTACTCTGTTGAACAACTAACAGTCTCTGAACTCACTGGGTATGTTGTTTACAGGAACCCACATGGCCAGCAGTACAATAGATATTTATTTTTCTATTCATTTATTTTTCTTTATTCTTTATTGTATTTCATTTTATTTTTCTCCCACTTCATGCAGTTACCTTCCCCTCGTCTCTCTCTCTCTCTGTTTATGACTCATTCCTACATAGAGCAGACCACATCAGTGCAGAAGTCTTCACTGGGAATCATTGTTTGATTATAGTCTTAACCATCATCAGACCTCTGCCTGATGCAGCCCAAAGAACAAACTCTTTCTGATATATAAATATGATTTTGCTGTATTATTTATTTAAATCATATACTATTGATTTATTTTTAAATATTATTTATATTATTTAATATATATATATATATATATATATTTGCACACAGTGGATGTTAAATTATTTGATTACATTTGATTTATACAACTTTAAAGCTCATTTTCGTTGTTCAGAAGAGTGGGGTTGTCCTGTTCAATGTGTGTGTAAGAGAGTGGGGTTGTGTGTGTAAGAGAGTGGGGTTGTCCTGTTCAATGTGTGTGTAACCACAAAGACTATAAGCACTGCAGAGAGAATGTAAAATTCCAGGTGAATCAGACAATTCGTTCTAGAATTAGAATATACTGTGTAATTCAAGCAGTGTTCATTTTTAATTAAAATATGTAAAAGGTATGTTTTAAAAAATAAATGCACAAAAGCATGTAGGTTTTTTGAGTTTATCGGGAAACAGAAAAAAGACTCAAATGTGATGTGAAACACATTAATTCAGTTAATAAAGACCTAATAGCTGTTGGAGCTGTTTCACATCTTTCATAGAGGAATGGTTTTTCCAAACACCTCTCCTTACCATTCATATTCCTGAATTGCACCTAACATCCACTAAACATTCTGGAGCCCACGTTGATAAATGTGTGTCCAATATAGAAAAAAAGCTATGTGGAAATGTTTGTTTAAAAAAGCAAAGTGAACAAAAGCTTCATAGTTCAAAGAAAGCTTCCATTACATCAAATAATGTATAGCTGTGGCAACAGGCAAAACATGAGGAGAAATGGGTAAACAGAAAGCTCAAAGATGTCAAAAAGAGTTCAAAGGTCAAAACCAGCTTCATCCACAGTCATGAATGGTATATGTATGGGCTGTAGAAGATCCTACAGTTTGCAGATTCAATGTGTTTTGTGTGTTGAAGGCTGTTGTGTGGACCAATGGGATATAATGTATACTTATGTGAAGGGGTCATATACACGATGTTAATGTAAAACACTATGAAGGGTTCATGTACATGGTGTTAATGTAAAACACTATGAAGGGTTCATGTACATGGTGTTAATGTAAAACACTATGAAGGGTTCATGCACATGGTGTTAATGTAAAACACTATGAAGGGTTCATGCACATGGTGTTAATGTAAAACACTATGAAGGGTTCATGTACATGGTGTTAATGTAAAACACTATGAAGGGTTCATGTACATGGTGTTAATGTAAAACACTATGAAGGGTTCATGCACATGGTGTTAATGTAAAACACTATGAAGGGTTCATGCACATGGTGTTAATGTAAAACACTATGAAGGGTTCATGTACATGGTGTTAATGTAAAACACTATGAAGTTTTTCCTTTGAATGTATAGCAACTAGCAATGAAAGGCTGTATGAAAATGTGCTGAAAAATATTAAAATAAAACAATGGTTCTAATTTCACTGCACTAAGTTGGGGTGGTGATTCATTGTGCTGGAGAAGCATGGTGTCTACGTCTCAGTGTCAGAATGAACCATTCAGTGTTCCATCGAATATTTTGTGAATGAATTCTGAACTGAATTTGAAATAAAAACCAAATAATTTCACACTCAAAAAGTACAGACAGGCTGTGTTCCAGTGACTATGTTATAATAGGCACGAAGTGATGGACCTCAGATCAAAAAGCATACTCTTTAGATATCACGTTAGCTTCCACAGATAATGCACATATTGTACATTAACTGCATTAACCTTGATGTTTAAGCAGCATTCGTACAAATGACGCTCAGCGTATTTTTTGCGTCCAGACCTCAGACGCAACACACATTCAAACCACTAGGTGGCGCCTATGTCCTGAGCTTTCGATTGCGTTGTTTGTAGGCTCATTGCACGAAGGAGGAATCAGTGTGTCTGTAGCCCTTTGATTTGTGTATAATTTAAAAAGCAAACGTTAAACGAACAAACTAAAGAACGAATAACTGCGTAGACTCGCACAAATAGCCTTATGCTTTGTATTTAAATCAGTGCAGCATTTACAATTATTGTTTGTTTTGTTTTATTTATTGATAAGGGGAAGTCTATAAGGGGACGCCACTTTCTCTGGTATCTCTGGTATTTTATATTAACTTGTTTAAATTACATTAATATATACCTACTGAATATGAAACTATATTATCCTGAAGTTTTCGTAACTGCAAGATGTAAGTTGGTTCGCTATTTTTTAACAACAAACATTCCCTCCTCTTCCTTTTCGTGCTTCATGATGGGCTTGAAAAAGTATGACAGGTGTCTACAGAGCGGCAGCTTTGTGATTATTTTATACGGCATCCGGGTTCTTTTAAGTATACTAGATATTTATGTATGTAAGTATACTAGATATTTATGTATGTAAGTGTGATTTTTGCAGTGTTAGCACACGAATTGCTCAGTCATACTAAAAATGGCAAAATACAGTATGGAGGGATGTGATTTCTGTCTAAGATCTGTCAGGCATTAACCCTTTAATAACAGCTATAATGTATAGTTATTCAGATATGCTTTCTGTAGCCTAGGGTATTATTAGGGTATTATTAGGGTATTATTAGGTTATATAGGGCATTATCAGTGTTGTCAGTGTTCTTTTGTTTGAAACGTCTCATATATAAATTATAACGTTTTTGGATTTTTTCTACAGTCTTATTTTTATTAAAGACTGCCATGTTACACGCATTCTTCCAGTGTTCTGAGACACGGTGACCTAAACTTCTGCCTTCTGAGTGTCGTTTAATTTGTGAGTGTCGTTTATCTTATTTAACGGAATCTGCGACATATGTGCAGCAAACCCAGCTTGTATGACCGGGCAGTTTTTCAGTTAAAATAATCAGATGACATTAGCGGGAAAACTTTAAAGAGAAAGCTACTGGAAACGGATTTATATGTTAAGAAGAAGATGGTACTATGCATTAATCTGCATTTAACTGAAAAATGTGCTAAGCTGTTATTAAACGGGGCACCTGTAAGAAATTATTTGAAAAATTGCCCTGCCTCCCACTCCAAAAAAGACCTATCCAAATTCTTCACTGGAATCACTGAAAGTTCTTCAGAATAGGTACACAGATTCACGAAATCGCTATAGTGAAATTAGAGTAAAAACAAACAAAACATTACTTGGTTTTAACAGTTTGCAGGTATACCTAAACACACCTAAATAGGCTACTGATCATATAGCTTCACTCAATTTATTAAACATCGGGAAGCCTTTGGAAACAGAATAGGCTATATTTTGTTTATAGATGTTTAAGGTTAGACAGGCCAGACATGCGAACCTAACCAAGGTAACCAAACCTCCCACCCCTTTGGTAACAACGACACACATCTAAGCTTTCGTGCTGTGAAAGTCAAACTGAGCCTGTAATTGCGACGGAACTCTGTTTATGTGGCTGAGCTATAGAGACTGATGATGTAGCCTATACACTGAATGATGTTTAGCATATAGGCTATTTGAACGCGTAAAAATTATACATTTGAACCTCTGCTCTTAACAGAATAAAATCCCAGAGCTGAATGAGATTTAACAGCGTTTATCCGCGTTCAGATAACACGATGCAAAGAGAACAGTTATTTAATTCAGCGCTGGTGATTTTACTGTATATTTCAACGGCTACGATTCGAACCATTAACAAACCAAAATATACTGACATTATTTGATGCAGCAGCCTGTGATGTAAAAGTAAGTGGTCTTTTAATGACAAAAGATATTAAAAATTGTGCAAGTTTTCGGTCAAGTA
Organism: Sternarchorhynchus goeldii; assembly: GCA_028565775.1. NCBI lineage: Eukaryota > Metazoa > Chordata > Actinopteri > Gymnotiformes > Apteronotidae > Sternarchorhynchus > Sternarchorhynchus goeldii. Next base: position 12,538,962 of record JAOXYF010000007.1, read on the forward strand.
TTTTCAAAATCAGAAACATTGCTCGTCTCAGCAGGCTTAGCTACATCGAAGTTGTGCTTTGGCAGCGCCAGGATAAGTAGACAAGACAAACAATATCCACAAACCGTACAAAAAATACATCCCACGTATCTTATAAGAACCTTGTTCTCACTGTATCAAATAATCGTTTTGGTGATCGAGCGTAGGTTATCCACTGACCACATAACTGGTGCCGGATATTTTCTTCTTAAATAAAAGGCAAGCAAGGTTCCTTTTTTGACAAAAATGGTCGAATCAACAATTTGGTTATTTAAACAAGAGATAATTACAAAACACAAACAAGCACGTACAGATTTACATTAGGGTGAGGCCGCCTACGTAATGCTTACAGATTATTAAATCTATTGCAGTAGGCAGAAAGAAACTGGCCGATAATGCATTATTATTATTATTATTATTATTATTATTATTATTATTATTGTTGTTGTTGTTGTCATCGTTGCCAATGATTAATTTTCCACGTAAGTCTTTTAACAGAACTATTTAAAATAGCAACTGAAGTCTAAATACCCTATATAAGTCTTCTTATAAATGATAAAAATCTAAGAATTTTATTATGGTAAAACAGTGCTAATCATCTAAGCACGGAAATGATAACCACTTTGTAAACATATTTAATTTGCGAATCGTAGTCGTAGATCCCTTTGACAAGATGAAGGCCTGTAGGTTTTCAGCCAACAGTTTGAATAGCATTTAACATTGCAGACTGAAAGAATATTCAGTATTACAGAATTAAAATCTACATTTTAATCTCAATTTCATTCTCCATGGATTCTCTGCAGGCGGTGATTTTTTTGTCGGTGATTATACTGCTAACGCACAACCGTCACTTGTGAGAAAGTCTAATCTTGCTAAAAATTATACTTCATCTTGGCAAGGGGTTCTGTTTTGTACACCAGTGGTGCCAGTTCGTGCTCTGCAGGAAACGGAACTCCTTTGCCCGTACAGCACTTGACAACAGCACCTGGTACCCTTTGTTGTCAAAACTGACCCCGGCATTTATAAGAGGGAGGTTGAACACATACATTTAAACGGTCTAGCCTGAAACACGCTGCCAAAAGTTTTGCTAAAATAGTAGTAGTAGTAGTAGTAGTAATAATAATAATAATAATAATAATAATAATAATAATAATAATAATAATCTCCCATTTAACCTGGGAAAATTTGAATGGCAAACACTGCATCGATGTGATAACAGTATTGACATGTTTTGTGGACATGACGGGAAGATGGCGTGTTGAACACGATGTCACTGACGCCTTTTCACAGCTTTCGGTTCCAACTGATATGATGCGCTTTTCACAGATCCTCGGACTCAAACTATAATCAGGTGTTTTAGAAATGACATTATCGCCTTGCACCTGTTAGGTTTCCTTGGAGCGCGAGCATCTTTGCTCCACATAAGCGCATCTTGTCGCTTGTCGTTTGTATTGTTTGGGTAACAATACGTTTCGCGTCCGTCTGAGGTGTCATGTAGGCTCTCTGAGCAGTTGGTCCGCCTTTACCGGGCCTTTGGCGGGGACAAAGAGATAGCCTCGTTCAGCTTGCTGCCTGCGTTAACTCCAAATCACGGAACCGGTGTCCGATCTCCACGGTGCGGCTGGGTGTCACCGTATACATCCTTGCTGTCTGGGAGCGGTCCGCACTGAGGCGTCATCCTTTTCTCTTTTTGGCGTCTATTACAAAACCAAACTCGAACTACTTCCTTGTCCAGCTGCAGGCTGTCCGCCAGGGAGTTAATCTCCGAAGCTCCGGGTTTCGGGCACTTTAGAAAATGGCTTTCCAAAGCCCCTTTGACGCCCACCTCGATAGAAGTCCGCTTTTTCCTCTTCCTTCCCTGCGCAGCTATTTTATCCAGGCTCGTCGGACTCCCGGAGGTGGAATCTGCCTCCTCCAGCCACTTATTCAGTAGCGGTTTCAGTTTGCACATGTTTTTAAAGCTGAGCTGAAGAGCCTCGAACCTGCATATTGTCGTCTGAGAGAAAACGTTGCCATAAAGCGTTCCCAGAGCCAAACCCACGTCCGCCTGCGTGAATCCCAGTTTGATCCGACGCTGTTTGAACTGCTTGGCGAACTGCTCCAGGTCGTCCGAAGTCGGCATGTCTTCGTCCGAGTGCTCGTGCTGTCCCTGATGGAGGCTCTGCGGGTGGCCGTGCTCGCTCAGGTGCGGGCTGTGGTCGTCCTCGCGCGCCTCCCCAAGGGAATGATGGTGCATTCCCTCTTCGTCTCCAGGCCCCAGGCTACCATATCCCGGCTGAGAGTAGATCATGCTCTGTCCGTTGGAAGCCGTCATACTGGGCATATGAGCCGTTGTTGTTGCCCTCCAAGCCCCCGCTTGGTGATGGGTCCCCTCGTGGGGCGCCTGATGGATTAAATGAGTTGATCGCGGCTGCTGTTGCAGACTGGGCGAGTGCTGGAGCTCCTCCGCGTCGCCCTGCAGTGCTGGTTTAATGTCCTGTTCGCCCAGCGCGCTGGAGGACCACGGCGACCCCTCTCCGTGCGACAGTGCTGTTAGCCACTGATGCGCATGGCTGAGCGGGTTCCCGCTGCTCTGCAGGGTGGTGTACTCATTCTGCAGTAGGCTTTGCGCGTCACTGTAGGCCGGTGCCTGCTGCATGTTCCCTGGCTCTGAGTGCACGACAGACGCGCTGGACGTGTGAATACTGTAATGGTTTGACGCCGTGGTCGCCATAGTTCCAGGAGGCAGAGTGTTTGGTCTTGTTAGGGGTGCCGCGCGTTTGACAGTTACTTTGTGCCACAGGCGGCTCCCCAGCGCCAAGCAGAGAGGACGCAAAGGCGCGCACCTGAGGTCCGCCTCGCTCTGCTCTCTATTGGTCAGAAACGGTTGACAGATGTGGTTGCCCCTGACAGCCTTCCGTTCATTGGTCACAGGAGATTACAGAACCCTGCGCACTCTCTTGAACAATACTTGAAGTTTTGTGCTAGGCTGAACACCAACACAGCAAGGCGTGAAGGAACGGAGTGTAAATACTTTTTTTTATCATTATGCGATCTGCATTATACAGTTGCGCTTTCGTGGTATAAATTGTGTTTTTAATTAGTAAATTTCAGTATATTTACGAACCGGTAAGTTTCGGTCAAGCGAACACTTGATTTAGGTTGTTGATTTCAGTTGATTTTTTTTTATTTGTTTTTACAACACGAACACTTCTGAACATTTATTGAATATTTTTATATAAAATTATTTTATAGCTTACCTTTTTAATTTGTAGTCTGTGTTGTATAGTACCGTAAAATTGAACGAAAAGCACGTAAAGGCAAAACAAAACGAATTAAATCAGATGGATTTGTATTGAAAAAAAACAAGATTAAGTAATCTATCTAGAAAAGCAAGAAAGCTTACCCGATAACAAAAAAATATATAGAAAATTACAGAAATATACAGTATTTTCTGAATTTCAGAGTAAAATATTCGAATTGATGTGAATCACAGGTGAAAGATTAGTAATAATAATCGTCATCACCATCATCATTTTCGTCATCATCGTCATCGTCTTCAGTATTATAATTACTTGGTATTAATGTAGTTAATACATTATGTAGCCTAATGTAATAGGCTAGTGGTAGTACTGTTATTTGATGTAAAACCTGTTTACGGTTTATAACAGCAACAACAATTATAATATGTTCTTTCTCTGTTGCTGCCTCCCTCTCTCTGTCCCTTCCGTCCCGTCATAGTGCACACGAAGGGGCATATTTCTCGAGCCTCTGCTCGTTGCTATGGCGAGATGTGAATGAAACAACACCGCCCACGTCACAGCTGCTCGAGCCTCCTCTCTTTTCGCAAAAGGCCCTTTTTAACGGCTATGCTGGCGGGACAATGCCTGAAAAGCAGAGGGCATTGCGGGCCAGGCCACAGGACCAGGGAGAGGTGAATAGTTGTTCTCTGCGCCTGTCCAAAGTGTGGGCTACCTCCACACCAAGACGGTCTTTTGTCAACACAGAGCGCACACTGTTTGCACATCCCGTGGTATGAGGGGCTCTGTCTCATACCTCTCTCTTTAATCCGGAGCTTTTTAACCTAGTTACTTTCCAAATATGTTTTTAACAAACACCAACTAATCGCGCTCACTAATCACATTGGAAAAACACGTACAGGCTAACCCTATCATGCTTGACCCATCTCTCTCAAAAAGACACATAGATCAGTTAAATAATTACCACGAACTGCTCAAACTGCCACATTTGGTAATTGGAATGTAATTGTTATAATTACAAGCCGTCGATGCTTAGACAATCGCGTTGGACGAAACAGAAAAACACATTACCTTAATAGAGTAATATGTAAACTATGGGTCATTCAATTACAAGACTTAATGACATAAATGACACGAACCTCGTTATTAGGATGAGCAGACTAGTCATTTAATGTCTTACGCATATATCAGATGTTACGATTATTTACACCTGTTAACCTATTCTGTTGCGTTTTAAGGAGTTAGCCCACATGTTAGTGGTGAATAATTTTAGTGTTAAATTAACAGTAATTATATCGACCCCATGCCGCTGTGATTGAATTTCTCATTCCCTAACTGGGCAAAACAGCCTTCCAAACCCATAACAGCCTAATAGAGTGTTTTAAAACACGGCCATGCACTGATGTGAATACGTTAATAATTTATGTGCACGCTGAAATTTCGGGATGCTGTTAGAACAAAACCACTTGAAAATCACACACGCACACACACACACACACACACACACACACACACACACAAACACACACACACACACACACAAGGAAAAAACAGTCTACCTTTGGGAGCTTTCTGAAAAATGTAGGAGACATGAGTATTATTCAAACCATCAAAACACACACACACACACACACACACACACACACACACAAAGAACACAAGATTTGTTTAAAATATTGCTTTATGTCTGCCATATCATTACCAATAATAACATTACATATTTTGTACAATGCCATTGTTTATAATGGTCACTTGGAATCTGCTGTTTGTCACCAAACTTCTTAATTCGAACAATCTGTGCTTTAGTTGACTCCATCATGATATGGTTTATTACATGTTTTCTCTGTGCACAAACACACATGGAGGAGGTATATGATGTGTGTCTGTGACAGCATGCCAGGGCAGGTGGGTTCATCTTTTCAGTTTTCACTCTTCCTTGCCTCCAGCTGTTTTTCACAGAGCTTGTCTGAGGTGAACCATGTTGTAGATGTGAGATGGACTGGGTTAGCAGGTCGCACTGTCCCACATTCACATGCAATTAGGCCTCACAAAGGCCTTGTTAAAAGTGTAATCCTGGGACTCCCTTTCGCTTTGATAGTGTTGGCCAGCTGTAGAGGAATGGCCATTATACTCCTTATAAAAGACCTTCAGCTTAGTTCAGTGCAAAGGGTTCCCACTGAGTACAGCAATACTGGGGTCACTGCTGAAAACACACTCATACACACACAGGGACACACAAACACATACACACACACACACACACACACACAGGGACACACAAACACATACACACATGCGCACACACACACACACACACAGGGACACACAAACACATACGCACATGCTCACACACAGACCACACAAAGACTTCGTACTAGATTAACACACACCTCATTAGATCAAATACTCTCAGCTCAGCAGTACACAAAAGCTTGCTACCTAGAGCTGCCTCCTGGTATAGAGTCCAGACTGGCCCCCACAGTGCAGGTTCCAGTGGCTCACTCTGGACCCAAGCAGATACCCACAGTAGCACCAAATCTTAAACAAATGCTCACATTCAGCCGCTGAAAAGAAACACCAGATCAGGTGCTGATATAAAATTTGATGTCCAGATGTTACAGGTGAGATTTATCAACTGATAAAGAGGCAATTCCATTCAGTTGTAAGTTAAATGTGATGATGTGTTAAATGTGATGTGTTCCTGCATCCACCAACAGCATAGCAGCATGTTCTCTCTTAACAAGCAAACACAAAACAAGCAAGTATGTTCCTGAGCATAACAGTCTTCTTCTTAACAACAGTTAACTCACGTTCTGTGTTTATGTGTACCTAGGTGATCATTCGACTAGAGAGAGGTCTCTTGTTCCTGGAGGGCATTAAGTACCTGTGTGTACAGGTGTGTTTTTACAGTGCTGCAGCATTTATACAGGTGTGTTTTTACAGTGCTGGATGGATGGAGGCCCACAGAGGAATGTTTTAGCTCAACATGGCAGGTTAGTGCAGGTCCGATCCAACGGATCCAGAACTCCATAGAACTGCTGAGCTCGGCTCAGCCGAAGCCCACTGGCTCGACGGCTTCAAACAACAAAGCAAAATGACACAAAAAAACCCCAAACAAGTACGATTTGGGCGTTGTGTATCGTCCAATCTCTCCCTCATGGAACAGGGCTGTGGCGCTACGATGTGGGATTACGTTGGCGTCACTAAGAGCGTTTTACGCACGTTATGGCAAACAGTGACTCTGGCTCGTGTGACGGCATCTCGACATCAGCAGATTAACCAGGTAATCCCATGGTCCCAGTGTCTCAGACTTTGTGCAGGACGCTGTAATTAGTCACCTAATTAGGGGAATTATTTACATATCCAGAGCAAATGACTAAGGGGGTTGAGCGACTAATGCTAAGAGTGTAATACGTGACTGTTTAGTCATCAAGGTATTTGGAACATGTTAAGGATTCCACACAGGCAGTAACAGCATCTCAAACTTTAATGTAAACTGGACATCTCTCCCTACAGTCAGACAGTGCAGGAGTTAGAATACTGCTTGGGTAGTTTAATGGCTGGGTGCATTTTACAGCCTAGGAGATGAAGCTATAAAAGAAAATAGCTAAAAGCACATGGCTAGTATTTTATTTTCTTATTGTGCAGCCTGTGTGTATGTCAAAAAAGGTCTACAATCATAAAGGTACAAATTCAACTGGAGAATAAGGAACCACTGTGTTGTGCTGCAAGTGCAATTCTGAGGATCATTGTTTTGAAAGAGTAAAGTGTATTTGAGTAAAGAGTATTTGAGTAAAGTGTATTTGAAAGAGTAAAGTGTATTTGAAAGAGTAAAGTGTATTTGGCCACTACGCTTATTGTACCAAAGATAAAGGTAGGTGAAAGGTTTTTTTGGTCTAATGTCTAAAAGCACGTTAAACTCTACTGTTAATGCATAGTCATTTTGCTAAATAAAGCAGCTTACTTTTGCCCAACACTGAAAAGGCTTTCTCCTAAAAAGAAGTTAGAGAATGATAATGGCAACACCATGGTAAATATCAATGTAATAACGAGATCTGACTTAACAATAATGTACCAGGCTGTCCCCTGCCTGTTTTTGCTAAGGTCACAATTCACGTTAAGCAGAAGAACGGATGGAATTGCGATTCTGTGAGCGTCTCACGTATCACTAGCGAGTGCCTTTAGCCGCTGCTGCCGTTCTGTGCTGATGTTTTCGTTTGGTGCTCCATGCAGTCACGTTACCCTTTATCACAGCCTCAGTGCTGCGTGAGAGACACCCCCCTCACCGTTACCAAAAAAGCTTCTAGCAGAAGCACTAAAACGTGCCTTCGCTCAGCAAAGCATGGCCTTGCCAATGTCACTTCCACTTACGCTCATGATGGGAGATGTCTGTTAGGTCTTTTGTAGCCCCTTAGAATATTCACGGTACCGCAGAAGGTTACAGCCATGAAAGTCTAAGCCAATCGATATAGATGGGCTCACCCCAGATTAAACCTGAAGTAAATCTGGACAAATCAATCCGGATGGTTACACTACAGGTTAAAGCCGGAGTATATCAGTCCAAATCAATATATATGGCTGAACCGTGGTTTAAAATGGCAGTATATCTGCCTAGTTCAGTGCTAATGGGTATGCTAGGGCGGTTAAGAGCTGGAGCAAAGTGGTGTGGAGCAAAAGCACTGGTTAACATAGTGAATCTCATTCAGGTCTGTGCAGTTAGGTGGTACGGGAGAAGCTATGGAGACGGGAAAGCAAACACGACAAGCTGCAGGGCTTCCGACGGATTTATACGTGCGTTGATTCAGAGCGGGAGCACGTTTGTACGTGCACGTGTGTGTCCCGAGACTTCCAAAGACTCATTCTTCTAACCAAAGGAAACAATGATTATTAACTAAAAAGGCATTTTTGTTGCCCTCTTTTGTCTCACAATACACAAACAGTCTGCAAAATTACACAGAAATAAACAGGCAGAGTGAGACCAGCTTGACGAGCGCCTATAAACCCGATAAACCAATACGCCAATTCACTTCTGTTTCTCCTTCTCTCCCTGGTTCTTTCTGTTCCTGTTCTTTCTCTGTTGTACTGCCTTTGTCTCCCCGTTCACCTCTGCCCTCTTTGTTGGGCCAACAGACCTCAGAGTCTCCCATCCCTGCCTCTCTTAAGATCCACTCAAGCCTCACTAAAGCGTTCACCTCGTTTAGGTCACTTTCCCAAGAGGCTCTCTCTCCCCCGTCCGAAAGGGGGAGAAAAGAAAAGAAGTGGTTTAAGACAGGACACCATCTGTCCTCCATCATAAAGGACTATGGGCATGGTGTGTGTGTGTGTGTGTGTGTGTGTGTGTGTGTCTGAGTGTGTGTGTGTGTGTGTGTGTGTTTCTGTGAAAGTGAGAGTGAATGAAAACAAGGATGACAGGGAGAGGCTCCAGCTCAGTTGTGAAAGTCGGAGGTAAGAGTGTAGGATGGTATACGTCAGACATGCTGTTTATTCACGCTGCCTTTGTGTGCATGTGTCGAGCCTTATCTGTGTCTTTGTTTGTTTGTGAGAGAATGAGTGTGTGTGTGTGTGTGTGTGTGTGTGTGAGAGAGAGATTAGCGGACCCCCCTCTGGTTTGCGATTCCCTACAAAGCTGCACCTTGCAGCTGCGACCCGCCTGACCCCGTGCTGCCATGGTAACCGTAGGCCCCCAACCTGCCCTCAGTGGCTACTCTGTGTGCCTGAGAAAAGACCAACTGAAACTCAAAGAGCCATTTAGGCGAAGCTTCACCACACGAACCTGAAGCAGGACGTCAGAAACGATGGGACGATCAGAGTCTGTGCACAGAGGAACCCAGTGCATTATTCTGTACAGGCTTTTCTTTATTGTGCTGAATCTATTTTCTAGAATTGGAATTTCTTTCAAGAAAATGTGAAATAGCACATATTTTACCAAAGGGAGCATAAAACACTATATAAAATCTTGGCATACAATCTGAAATAGTTTTCAGCTAGATATGGGAGCAGTGTTTGAGATCACAGAATATTTGCATTTCCAAAAATAAAAATCTTTCCTTTTTTATGTAGAAAGCTTATTTGACCATTCTAGTACTGGGAGGCATTTTGCATTTTATAAAACAATATTACATTCCATTCGATCAACTTCTTTTTTCAAGTCAAGCTTTTAAAATGAAATTTTTTCATCTACAAACTTTTCATTTACAAACAAGGTAAGTAAGTGAGATTACTCAGCAGGTTACCCCACCCCATCCATTTTTCATCTATTCTCTTTTAGACTCTATAAAGAACCACATGTAAGTATGACTGTAAATTTCCAGGACTTTGGTTCGGCGGCCGAACCCTTTCTTCATTTGCGTTCAGCAAAATCGTCCTTGATCATCCCAGTTCCCACAAACTCTTTGGTGCAGGAACAGTAGCTGATAAAACCTCATGAAAGGTGATGCTGTGCTGGGGCCTCTTGATCCAACTGTTACTTTCCTCTGCAGAAGGAACAGGAGGAGGAAGACCTCCAGCTCCAGTTCACGGTCCACACGCTGCTCCAGACGTTTCCTCAGACTGCAGGCCTTGATATACATGCTACTGTGCTTTCAATGGGCAAACAAAAACAACACTGTTTGTCTACAGAAAACAAAAGCTCCACCATTCTACTATAGAAAACGAAAACTCTGCTGTTCTTCTAGAGCAAACAAAAACTCCGCTGTTCTTCTAGAGCAAACAAAAACTCCGCTGTTCTTCTAGAGCAGCTAGGCGACACAAAACCAAAACATATCCCTTTATCCTCTTGGGTTTGTTATTTATTCAATAACATGTTTTAGTTATAAATGGATTGACATGGATTGATGTTTTTAGTTATAAATTAGATTCATTAGAATAGATTCATAGATTGATTTATAGATTAGGTGGACTAAGATGCCAGATTTAAAAGCTAATACCAGCCTTCCATACAGTGGTGCACTAATGTGATACATTGCAGTAATACATTAGAGAAGGAATTTGCAAGGATGTGTGGCATTTTATAATAGAATAATATTGAGTTCTACGACCTTTTGTACCTTAGTAGTATTTAGTGTAAGCAGTGGTTGAGATCAAGTCAAACCAATCAAAGCGTTTTGAACAGACATGCTCACAATGTCTGTTTATGACAACATAAAAACCTACTCTGACTTAATAGATGTGGTGTCGCCCCACAGTGCTGCTTCAGGAGCTGACACACGCGTGCGTGTGTGTGCATGCGTGTGTGTGTGTGTGTGTGTGTGTGTGTGATTTAGTGAGTTTTACTTTTTTCTTGGTCCTTACACATGACTGATCCAGTATATGGTTTGACATTTTTTAAAAACTGCATTAATATGCTGCCATGTACTCACTGCATCTGCAATTTCGCCCTTAATAAAGTATATAAATATCTGATCATCCAAATATTACAGTGCAGTCTTAATGCAGTCTTAATGCAGTCTTAATGCAATCTTAATGCAGTCTTAATGCAGAGACTGTATTAAGTCTGCACTGTAATATTTGTATGATGCAGTGAGTATATGGTAGCATTTAATTACTCATACATTCCACAACTGGGAATATAAAATGCAGGGGTTTAACGCAGTCAGCAGTAAATATTAATAGCAATAGTCCAGTGAGAACAGCAAAACTGTGCCATAGCTTTAGTACCACCCCTCTGGATAAAACACACATTATTACGGTTGGGTTGAAAAGCTCCTCTTGCTTTTTTGTTCTTTATTCATTCTCTCTGGGATTTATTACTCCAGTACAGCAGTCATGGAAAACCTTGTACAGTTAACAAGACTGAAAAGAATATCACTCCATTTGGATCTTTTCTGGGCTCTTGTTGAGAGATTTTGTTAGTGAAATTTTGAATGTGTGAGCATTTGTGAGTGTGTTAGTGTGTATGAGTGTTTGTTAGTGTGCTTGTGTGTGTGTGTGTGTGCACAGCATGTCCAATGTGTCCCAGTCAGTACTTAACAGTCTTATAGAATAGTGCTGTTTTTTTACTGAACATGGTTGTATGTTGAATGGGACTCATTTCAGTTCTTCAGGTCATTCTGACCTCCTTAGAGCACTGGTGAGGTGTGACCTCCTTAGAGCACTGTTGAGGTGTGACCTCCTTAGAGCACTGGTGAGGTGTGACCTCCTTAGAGCACTGTTGAGGTGTGACCTTCTTAGATGGACACACAGACACGTAGCACTTGATTTGCTTAAATGTGTGTGTATGAGCATGTATGTGTGACCATGCAGGCATTTGTGTGTGTGGGCACATGTGCATCCATGCATGTTTGTGTGTGTGTGTGTGTGTGTGTGACCATGCAATGCATGTGTGGGTGTGCGCATGTTTGTGTGCAAGTATGCATGTGCGTGCATGCATGTGTGTGTGTGTGTGTGACCATGCAATGCATGTGTGGGTGTGCGCATGTTTGTGTGCAACTATGCATGTGCGTGCATGCATGTGTGTGTGTGTGTGTGCGTGCGTGCGTGTGTGTGTGTGTGCTTGTGTGTGCATGTGTGTGAGTGTGCGTATGCGTGTGTGTGCATTTGTTTGAATTTTTGTGCCGTGGGCCTTAAGAGTGAAAAAAGAGCCACTCTGCTGTTCCTATTGAACTTGACCTGCAGGCCAGATCAATGTGGCACAGCATGCAAGGGAATGAGGTGAGAGAGAGAAAGAGAGAAAGAGAGAGAGAGCAAGAGAGAGAAAGGGAGGGAGAGAGGTAGTCAGACAGAGATAGAGACAGAAGGAGAGAGGGAAAGACAAAGAGAGAGAGGTAGTAAGAGAAAGAGAAGAGTGAAAGAAAACGAGAGAGAGGGAGAGAGAGAGAGAGACAGAGAGAGAGGGAGGGAAAGAGAGACACACAGAGAGAGAGAGAGAGAGGGAGAGAGATACACACACACACACACACAGAGAGAGAGAGAGAGAGAGAGAGAGAGAGAGAGAGAGAGAGAGAGAGAGAGGGAGAGAGAGACGTTTTCATAGGATTTAGACAAAATCATGAGAATGAATATCTGTGGTTCCTAATCAGCTGAAGATGCTCTTCTATATTTAAGACAAAAGATCAAATGCAGGGCTTCAATTAACTCAAGTTGATTATGTGATGGTTTCAATAACCAGCTCCTCAGCCACTGTAATACGCACTTGTGATGCTGCTGAATAATAACAAAACTTTGCCAGGCACTTATCAAAGATCTTAAACTGATGATGGATTTCATAGCTATGCCAGTCTCCTGTGGCTGAGGGTCCTCCCAACCAACAGCACTGGAATTTGTTAGGCTGTAATAATCTGGTTAAATTCTCCCAAAATTAATCTTTTTCATGTATGATGATAACGGCAATAAAAACAGCAGGATATGCTAATTACGCACCATAGAAACTACATAGCTTTGAGCTAATTAGCGCAAGACATGCTAACAAGCTAAGCAACATGTATTTAGAGATAGATTGATTTTTTGTACCACCTTCCTGTGACTGGTCTTTAGGTGTTAACTGAAATCTAAATAAATAGATATGATACTGATATTTATACAGAAAAGATCTGTCTCTAAAATTTTTGCTTTTCTGATTGATTTTCAATGCTCTTCACAGACTGCACCATGTTCTTTTCTGTAGCAAGTTAGAGGCTTTACTGTAGAAACATTTCGGTAGAATAGACCGGCGATCTCGTCCCTGTCTAGATACCTTGCCTGGCTCCCACTTTCAGAATTAAATTTAGATTATTCTACCTGTTTTTTTTGTTTGCAGGCACCAGAGCAAGTCTGGACAAGACATTGATTGTGCTACATTTACATTTGCTTTCATATTACATATGATCAATACATGTGTTTATATTGGTAATATTGTGTGTTACATGCCTTGTGCTAATGTACTTGATTGCATGCATGTGGCAGGGTGTAGATTCCTTTTTTTTGTTTACATAATTCTATTTACCTCAGGGGGAAATGAGCAGCACAGTCACTTAGCAAGGAAATAACATCAAAGCAAGACATATTGAGGATCATGTCTCCCCTGGTACAGACTCACTGTACTTGCAGTGTGAATGGTACAGACTCACTGTTCTTGCGGTTTGACTGGTACAGACTCACTGGTCTTGCGGTGTGACTGGTACAGACTCACTGTACTTGCAGTGTGACTGGTACAGACTCACTGGTCTTGCGGTGTGACTGGTACAGACTCACTGGTCTTGCGGTGTGACTGGTACAGACTCACTGTTCTTGCGGTGTGACTGGTGCAGACTTGCGGTGTGACTGGTACTGACTCACTGTACTTGCGGTGTGACTGGTACAGACTCACTGTTCTTGCGGTTTGACTGGTACAGACTCACTGTTCTTGCGGTGTGACTGGTACTGACTCACTGTTCTTGTGGTGTGACTGGTACTGACTCACTGTTCTTGCGGTGTGACTGGTACTGACTCACTGTTCTTACAATGTGACTGGGAGATGGTGATGAAGGGCACGAATCTTGCGTTTGTCATCACTCACTGCTTTATGAGACTTTGATTGCTTTCGGGTCGATGCAGGAGTTGTGGATCTGGAGAGGCAGGTGTGGTGGGGGTGGCGTGGAGGAAGGACGTAGAGCAGTGGGGGGGGACTGGGGACGTGAGAACTCCGACACGCACGGGCACATGAGCACACGGTTGGATGCTGGGCACCACTGGAGATGTGGATGTGTGTGTGTGTGTAAAAGAAGAGGACAAGAGGAGAGAGGGAGAGGAAGACAGAAGAAAGAGAGAGGAGGCATAGAGAAGCACACTGACGCACCATGCAGCTCTGTCTCTCTCTTTAGCTTTCTCTCTCTTTCTCTCTCTGTCTCTTTCTTTCTCTCTCTCTCCCTCTCTGTCCCATGCTTGTCACAGGCAGTGAGCAGACGGCTGTGGTTTCTCTTGTAAGCCTGTCTATGTCATGGTGAGGATCTGGGTTGTGCCCCCTATCAGGGATCACTGCTCTGTCATGTGACATAGTAACCTCTGAGCCAGTCTCAGCAGTATTGCTGATGAGGGTGATTAATAAGACTGAAGCAGCTGATTGACAGCATCTCATGATGCAGTGTCCTCTCGGGTCATGTCCTGCAACATTACTGTGATAATAACTGCATCACTGTGATAATAACTGCATCACGGTGATAATAACTGCATGTCACCATGTTTTAGGACAGGTGTATGATGTTATATATTATTTACAAAAGTCTCACAAAGTCTCTGATCAGGACAACCTGCAAATACTGGAAGCTACTAACCCTTAGTGAGCTATGTGAAACAGAAACTAGATATTTTATAGCTGTTGCTTTGGGATTTTACCACAGAAAGAATTTGTCACAGGCAAAGAACATGCAGAGAAACAAAAAATAAAGGACGTGCACAGGTCGACAACTAAACAGCTTAACGGAAGTTAGGATAACGAAAAACAAACGTGCACTAACTAAAACAAAAGAAGATGTTTACATAAACATAAACAACAAACAACGATGGCCAAGAAACAGAACATGAAGACGTAACAGCTGATAATACTCACCTCCTGAGGGAGGTGTAGACAGCACAACATGACTGTGATTAGCAACATAAACAACCATCCACCTGCTAAAGCATCCACACACCCACCTGCTAAACCGCAAGCAGACACCTGCAGAGGGAGGAGCGTCACAGAATTACTTCACCAAAAATGAATTCAAGAGAATCATTACTTGCTTAGATTAATGGACACATTGTACATGAACTTTGGTTATCAATCAAAAATACTTAAAGCTTGCAGGCACAAGTAAAAGAAACATCTAGTATATTTGAACTGTGTTGATAGAAAAGCTGTTAGTCTGTGTGTGTGTGTGTGTGTGTGTGTGTGTGTGTGTGTGTGTGTGTGTGTGTTTGAGAGAGAGAGAGAGAAAGACAGAAGGAGGAACGGACATCCTAAAACTGTCATGGTGGACATTTGCTACCTGCTGGGTAATTTCTGAATTGATTGTGCTTTAGCCAATAGCAATCAAAGGGCTTTGAGGGTCAAGAGGATTTGACTCACAGAATCCCTCATATTCAATTTCCAATATGGGAAACCCAAGAGAGGTGAGACCCTCGATTTCTTATTCATTTCACCTCACACACACACACACACACACACACACACACACACACACACACACACACACACACACACCTGCATGTAAAAACACATTCACCATACAATATATGACAAATGTCCACCAAACAATACACACACACAAGCACACACACACGCACACACATACGCACACACACACACACACACACACACACACACAGACCTGCTCACTGTCCTTTTGATTTCAAGGGCAGACCACATCAAAGACCACGGCTAGCAAACAAATCACACACATCCTTTCTGTTCCACTCACGTGATGTGAATGTGTGTAATATCTGTATCTGTTGCTAGCCATGCCCTGTAGTACTTTTGTCTGCTAATATTTCCAGCCACCACACAGAAAAGGTTCATAACTAAAACACAACAAACCTGCAAGTAAAGTTAATCCTCCACCAACGTCAGAGGGCAGGAAGAGAACCTGAACTGCTGCTAAACAACAGTGCACTTCTCTGTCCCTGATCCACCGGATAACAAACCTTTCCCCATTCCAGTGGAGCCTATGTGAGAACAATGATGAGCACAGAACACTGTTTCTCACAAACTCATTTGTATGCACACACAGGCTTCAAGAAGTACACACACACACCTGCATGCGCACACACACACACACACACCTACCTACTTCTAATGTTCTGAGGTGTTGTGATGAGGGGAGTCCAGACTCTGCAGAAGCTGCAACTCCACGTGCTTTTAACCTCAGATGCTGGTCACTCCACAAGCTCACACAGGGAAGCTTCATATCAGCTACATGTAAATAATGAAGGCTTTGTTTTAATTTACCTTTCTAAAAGAGCTTTCTCATCTAATTCATATTTTATACAATATTTGAATGATATTAGAACATCAGAATACCTTGACTGGTTTTGTAAAATATTGGACCCTCTTTGAAATGAACTGTTGACTCACTGTTTCTCAAATGACCCAAATCACAAATATTTGAACATTCCCTCATTTTGTGTGACTGCTAGGGACTAAAGCAATTCTTGCTGCATGCAGAAACGACATCTGCCTCTCCAGCCACCTTATTGCAGACTGCAGTCCTGGGAAGAGCATATCTGCTTTTGGAATACAATTTTGCTAGTTAAAAACCACATATTTTGGAGGAGTTATACAAGATTACTCCAGTTTCATCCTAATCCTAATCCTAACCCTAACCCTAATCCTAATCCTAATCCTAACCCTAACCCTAGTTACTTGTACCAAATAAGTAATGTAAAGGTTCTATTAGTTAAGTCAGGGATTAGAGAAGCTCTGAAATGGATATATGTCTTATATATGTTTTATATATGTTTTATATATGTCTTTTTAAAACCAGACTTCAGGGGTGCAATCTGTGTTCTTTTTGTAATGTTCTGATGTGGTATGGGCTTGAATGTCCTTAGCAGTGACGTCCATCTTTCAGCATGCAGGTCCTTTTGTGCATGTTATCTCTACAGTTCCCCACATGGGCTGGCTGGTCATTACTGGATCTAACGGCGCTCAGTAAATGATCAGTGCTGTGTGCATTTCCATTTCCCCCTGCCTGTCAGGCAGTGTAGGACCTCAGGATGCAGGCAGTCAGGTGGGGGAGGAGAAGGATGTTGGGAAGCGTGGTGGAGCTGGTGAAGGGGAGTGGGGGGAAGGAGAGGGTGGATGAGGGGGGTACTGGAATGCCCCGAGTCACGTTGCCCCTGAACCCCAACCGGTGATGGATTGGATGCTTTCACACCTCGACAGACGAGCGATTGATGGAGAGATGCGGCATAGAGATGAAGAGAGAGAGAGAGAGATGGTAAAAGAGGGGGGGGGGTAGCAGGGTGAGAGAGAGAAAGAGAAGAGAGAGGGAGGTGGAGGCTCCCTCCATCCACTAGAGAGGGAGGTGGATGCTCCCTCCATCCACCTGCTAAACTGCAAGCAAATGCCTGCAGAGGGAGGAGCACGCCTGACGCTCATATTCATGAAGCTGTTATGACCAAACAGAATTATGTAGCAGGTATTCTGAAACCAAAGGTATCCATGCAGTATCCACCTCGTCTGGTGGGGAGGCATGGGGTCCATCATCTTTATAATCCAACATTTATGTTATTTGCTTTAAGAACTTCATTTACATTAAGAATAACATTTACATTATTTACTTTAAGAACACCTCTATATTTATAATCCATAGTAGGTTATTTACTTTAAGAACACCTTTACATTTATAATCCAACATAGGTTATTTATTTTAAGAACATCTCTACATTTCTAATCCAATATTTACGTTATTTACTTTAAGAACACCTCTACATTTATAATCCACCATAGGTTATTTATTTTAAGAACACCTCTACATTTATAATCCAACATTTACGTTATTTACTTTAAGAACACCTCTACATTTATAATCCACCGTAGGTTATTTACTTTAAGAACACCTCTACATTTATAATACAACATTTACGTTATTTACTTTAAGAACACCTCTACATTTATAATCCACCATAGGTTATTTACTTTAAGAACACCTCTACATTTATAATACAACATTTACGTTATTTACTTTAAGAACACCTCTACATTTATAATCCACCATAGGTTATTTACTTTAAGAACACCTCTACATTTCATTCATGGCCTTATTATCTTTCTGTCAACAAGAAACCTGAATTTGAGCCAGCGGGGAGCTAAAATAAAATGGATGTTGCTGTTCTGAAGCTAGGCAAGGCCAGAGGTAAATAAGGTTAGAAGAAGCTTTGCTCCCAGAGCCAGCCAGATGACACAAATGCCACTTGTTTATTGGCTGGCCGGCTGCCAAGGCCAGCATCTGTAAAGTAGTGGCAAACCAAGCGGCATTCATGGCTTTGGCTGTAAACTGACCCTTAAGACACCATGTCCTTTAGCTGCTCATAAAACATATGAGCCGTAATTGTGAGGGAGGGGTGGAAATGTAGCCCTCAAACAAGAATGACAAGCAACTCCTCTTCCAGATTTGGCAGTGATTATTAGAGTATAAGTGATTAGTAGAGTATAAATGATTAGTAGAGTATTAGTGATTAGTATAGTATAAGTGATTAAGAGAGTATAAATGATTAGGAGAGTAAAAGTGATTAGTATAGTATAAGTGATTGAGAGTATAAGTGATTAGTAGAGTATAAGTGAGAAGGAGAGTATAAATGATTAGTAGAGAATTTGTTATTAGTATAGTATAAGTGATTAAGAGAGTATAAATGATTAGGAGAGTAAAAGTGATTAGTATAGTATAAGTGATAAAGAGAGTATATGTGATTAGTAGAGTATAAGGCAAAAATTTCAGTGTGTCTGTACTGCAAACTGGCAATGGTGCAAGGCAGTAAACCAGACACACATGCATACACACACACACACACACACACACACACACACACACATACACAGATATAAAGTGCAACAGGACCACTAAATATAGTAAATGGGTGAGTTTCTTTCCTGTGTGTGTGTGTGTGTGTGTGTGTGTGCGCGCGTGTGCATGTGTTTGCAGTATTCATCACTAAAGCAGAAGCTGGTTTTTAGCTCCAGGCTCAGGCTTATTGAGAATCCAGTCACATTCCATGCCGGCAGTGCACGGGGGGGG
>JAOXYF010000007.1:12558070-12594436 GCA_028565775.1 Sternarchorhynchus goeldii
TCCTCACCCCTCCACCCGCTTTAAGCGCCACTGATAAACCCTCTTACTGTTCTTCCAGGTCTGTCACCCTCAGCCCTCCTGCTTGCCTCAGCCAGACACTGATCTCTGGCAGCTTGTCAGTCAAACCACTGACACGAGGGAGAGGGAGAAAGAGAGAGAGAAAGACAGAGAGAGAGAAAGAGAGGGAGGGAGAGGAAGAGAGAGAGAAAGAGTGAGTGAGAGAGAGAGAGAGAGAGAGAGAGAGAGAGAGAGAGAGAGAGAGAGAGAGAGAGATTGAAAGAGAGTGCGAGACAGGGAGAGGAAGAGAGAGAGGAAGCGAGAGGGAGAGGAAGAGAGAGAGAGTAGGAGACAGAAAAAGAGGGAGAGAGTGCAAGTGGGAAAGAGGAGAGGAGAGGGAGAGGGGGAGAGAAAGGGAGAGAGGGTAAGAGGGAGAGATGGAGAGAAAGGGAGAGAGGGAGAGAAAGGGAGAGAGGGAGAGAGGTCAGATTCACTTTGCTTGGTCTCTCACCATGGCTCCTCCTGCTATTCGTTGTTACTTCTACCCTGTTCCTCCTGCATGTGCAAAACCACACCTGCCCCAACCGAACAGATCTGACACCACAGTGATTGAGCAGTGTGCAAAAGCAGAGTGCTATCAGAGGCAGTGTATGAATGTGTGTGTGTGTGTGTGTGAGAGAGAAGACACTGACAGCTTGAAATGTCATTTTTCATATCTGTTCACTTCAGAGTGTGTGCTCAACTCGTATCAATCCACAGCAGCTATTGCACATACACACATGTGCACAAACACACACACACACAGACATAAGGTCAAAGTCAAACTACTTATTGTGTGTTCCTTTGTATTACATTTGATTTGTGTGACACACAGAAAATGAAAAATCTGACATATATGATGTGATAAACCAGAGGAACAAGAGAAAACCCACAATAATCTCATCCTGTACAATAATCTCATCCTGTACACATCCACACTATGTACTGCAGTGTTGAGTAAACCTTTAGTGAGTAAAACAGTGCAATAAAGACATATTATATCTCCAAGCTTGTCAATAATAACTGCTCTTATGTGTGTTCTTGAAAGAAATAAGAACAAATGTACAAACACATCTATCTATCTATCTATCTATCTATGTTATCTAAGAAAAATGTAAAATGTTAGTGAATCATTTGCTTTTACCTGTCATTCTTAAAATGTTCTCATCAACATTTAGGAGCTTTTGAGGACAAAACACACAAAATGTTACTGTTGTATTTTATTAAACAAAGGACTTAAATCAAACACATTATGTGAATATTCAGTAAATTCTTGTAAATACTGTTAATTGTATTTTCAGCAATAACTTACAATGTCTTCTGTACAATACAGTGTCTTCTGTAGCTGCTGTATAGTACTGCATTTTACTACATAATCCTCAATATTTGAATTTACAATTATTTTCATATGTATTAGGCTCTGAGGATACTTTGCATGTGCTGAGTAGGTCTATAATAAGTTCATAACAGCAGCCTGTGTTTAATCAGTTCATACTGAACCAGCCACTTCTGACTTTCTAAACATGACATGCCTAGATAAGCAGCTGACTGTGGAACAGGTAGTCATTTTGTCTATTAAACAGCAAAACCTTAACAAAAACCTTAGTTATTGACAAATAAATTTATAAAATGTGCCTCATAGTGCCTCAGTTAAATTACCAATCTTTTTGCCAAGCGTTCTGAGAAAAAAAAAGTACTGAAAATATTTTCAGTGAAAAGCTGTGCACCTCTCAATGCACAACAAGCTCAGGATCTTTCTGTTCCATGTACCATCAGCACACTGGCGGTGGGCTCACCAACATGCTCAGGTTCTTCCCATTCCATTTACTAGGACTTTAATGGCATCAGCTATCCAGTCATTTTCCAGAGTTGCTTTGCAGCTTTGATTTCACCCTCGATGATGCCTGCCATCCACACTCTGAGGTCACAGAGGAACCCCACACTTTAATATTCCCACACTTTAATATTTCCTGTTTCATTCTTCTCCTTTGGGAGGACATTCTGATGTTTGATCCTCTGCTATGCTTCATATACATAATGCTGTATTCACTAACCCCAAACATCTACAGTTGTCTCAGCTGTCTACAGCACATCTAGGTAGTATATGTCAAGCTTGAGGTGATCCACAATTTTTTATTCATTTTTTAAAATTTCTCCTGTGGTAATTGGCCAGTGAATACCAAGGCCACACATGCTGAGTGTTTTTCTACGACTCGTAATCAAATGTTGCGTTATTAAACAGAACATGCGCTGTCACCAGCATGGATCTTTGTAACTTGACGATTGTACAATTCATTTTTGTGATCTTTGACGCACATTTCTAGAATGAGTATTTCTGAATACCTATATTTGCAACTATGGGGTCGTTTTAAAACAATGTGTAAGTAGCACTGATGACGTTGGCAGCTGTTTAAGTAGAAGCGCTCTAACCGTCGCCTCTCCTTATAAGGAAGATTATTCGGACGCTCTAGTTACGCAGTGATTGTGTCACGGCACGTTCCCGCCCACGACACGCGACCGGTGTTTACTTATATCAACTGCTAGCATCGCCTCAACTTTTCAGCACAAACTGGTTGCTTAACGACGACTGAAAAAAATCTTACTTTAGATAAGCTGTTTGCTGCGCTAAGAAGTTTGTTAGCCAGCTGGCTATCCACAGCAGTTCCCTGAGGCTTCAAACTCTGTTAGCATAAATGCTAATCCCTTGGTATATAAAACTACATATATACATATAAAACTTTGGTTACACTAACCTCAGGAGCTGGGAAATGCTATTTGAAATTAATCAGAGAGAATAAAGTTATTAATGACTTGAGAACAACATCTCTCGGAGCTCTGCTGCGAAGGCAACACCATGATACATCACAACCACAACTTTTCATGGCGGACGCAAGCGGAGGAATCGATGGTGCCTTAAAATTTGGTCAAATTAAGGGACCTCAGTAGGCAGCATTTTTAAGGTATCTAAGAATTAAGGGACCTCAGTAGGCAGCAATCCTTTTAAAATCCTTTTTTATTTCTGTCTTAATTGCATCACTAAGCCTTATTATAGAACTCTGAATTCACACCCTAAATATTGTGCAGTGTTCTATTTAGTGTCGCCCCTTCTGAAATGTTGTCCGATTTCTCAATGGCCAATCAGATTTCCTATATCGTTCACTATATTGTTACCCATAGTGCAACTTAAATATATGGAACAATCGAAGTACACTACTTATGGGGCAAACATAACACCTTTAACAACGGTTTCTTACTGCTGGAGGTCAGAATGGCACTTTGACTGGTTCAGGTGAGCCTGAAAGTAATGGTCTTGTAAAAGCTAAAATATTGCTTAACTGCCTTTATTTCAGTGATATTGTGATTGTATTGCTGGTGTATTTGTTACTGTTGTTCCAGATTGCTCTCAAAAGGTTTGTTTTGTCCAAATTCTGTCTGCTATCTTCTGTATGGGTCCCTAGTGTTCTATATGATTCTATGTGGTGATTACTGAATAAGTAAATGGATAAACCATTTTAGACATGTTTTAAAACCTTCTCTGATTTTGCCATGTTGCAGGATATTGCACATATTACATGAGAATTGAGACAGTAATCAAAAATGACTCTGCAGGTGAAACCCACACCTGTACTGATGAGAACACCTAACTTCAATTACCCTTACACTAGAGGTGATTTTCCCTGATGGCCTCTACACTAAAAAAAGAGGATTGGTTATGCAGCAAGACTTAAAATGAAGCAAATCATGTTCTGAGTGGCTCAAAAAGGAGAGATACTGTATCTTAGAATGGCTGAAGCTTGTCTTCCATCCCACTGAAATGCTGTGGTTTGAAAGCTATTTATGCACAATATCCCCATATTGCACACAAGGTAAAACTTTGGTATAGAGCATCAAGACCTTTACTTCTTAGATCATTAAATCTGAAAAGAAACAGGACAACTAAGCAAGTGCAGTTTTACTGGACCACCAGTTACTGCACTGCATCTGCAGCTCTCAGGCAAGGGTCAACAGTACCACATGCTTAGATATCTCAGAAGAAAGTAGCATTTGAATGGTCTGTGAATTACTGCTGTGAAAAAAAAAACTTGTTTCTCAGAGCTTTGCCATCTTGATAGCTAATTTTATTTGTAATATTACAAAAAGATGAATACTTACAGTAATGTTCATCACTATGAATGTCTACTACTGAAAATGTTTGACTGAAGTCTATGTTTAAAAAAGGAGACAATATTGCTTACTAAATATAAAGGTTTACATGTTTTCATCATTAACTTTGATGGCTTAAAGTAATGATCAAGGCAAAAATCACATTTACACCATATTTTTCTTATTCCCAATATACTTTTTTCAGTCAAGACATAGTGCCTTTTAAGTTTTGTACCAGAGCTTCGTATGTTATCTCACTTAGAATCTTTCAGAACATTCAATACACACCTCACCAGAACATTCAATACACACCTCACCAGAACATTCAATACACACCTCACCAGAACATTCAATACACACCTCACCAGAACATTCAATTTAAGCCAATTGCTCAGTAAAGATATAGGGCTGTAAAATGTTCTGTTGTTTGATATTTTGTTTATTAATATTACTTTGGAGATTAGATCACATATAATCTAATGCCCATATGATAATTGAAAAGGGTTCCCACTCACTACTCACTTTATTAAAAATATATCTCTCGTTTCATCTCCTAAACCAATTTACTAGATGTACATTTAACAGCTCCAGTAACACTGCTGTTTCTAGAAGTGCCCCAACCCACCACCCAGCTATTCAGCGATGGTGTCAGACACTGAGCAGTGATAAACAGGGTGGATGGTGGTGGCAGACATATTTCACATGGATACAGATAAATGTAGACTGTAATTATGTAACCATAAAATGCACCTATGAGACAAAATAATATGACAATAAGACCTAATAAAATAAGTTGGATGTTACTTAAGAAAAAGATAATTTAATGAGGGAATGGGGAAAAATATTTGAAATACACTTGGAAGATTTACAGATGTTTTTAAAAGTGTTTCGTACAACCTGTACCAAAACAGCAGAGTGGAGATAATCCTTTAATGCCATGACCTGGACCAGTCTTGCTATTATCTTTATTGGATCACCACCAAAGACCAGCTACCACCAAGAGCACACAAAAGACCAGCTTCCACCAAGAGCACACAACACTTGCATTTCGCCAGGAGATCAGAGATAGGGAGAGGTTTTCCTCACGTTTTGGTGGAGCACTTGTTCTTTCATCCCTTTGCTCTCAGAACATCTCACCCCTTCAGATCCTCCTTTCTCATCTTTTGCTTTTGCTTTTCCTTTGGTCCTGCGCCCTCACCGTCTCTTTCACCATTAAGATCTATCCATCCGCACCTCTTAATTCCTTCGTTCCATCTCCCTAGAGCTTTACTTCCTCTCTTGACAACATCTTAATTCTGCATTCATTTACTAGATGGATTTTTTGGTGTGGGGAGGGGGAGGAGGTGAGATGGTGTGCACAACTCTGCCTCCTCCTCCCCAAAACATAAGGAAATTCCTATAGCTTCCTTTCTTTACTGTTTTTGAGTTGTTCTTTACTGTTTTTGAGCTAATCTCTACAAGAATACCAGTTCACTTGTTCTCACACACGTGTAACAATATAGGAAGGCTATAACACCAGAGGATGTACCTGATCACGAATGACAGAGGTAAGGAAAGGTGTTCACCGCACAAACATGCGTGTATGAATAGTAAACAGCCACCCAGATAGACCCTTCACCAGCACATGCACACTTGGGCAAATGATCAACTAATTGCTGTGAAGCAATTAAGCGCGTGCACTGCTGTCAGCGTTGATTAGATTCTGTTGCAGACTGCGCGTCCGGCCCAATATGCGAGGCGTTAGCGTGTTAGCACATTACCATGGCGTCAAAACGAGGGGCTCATCAGCTCGTTAATGAGTGGGAACACTAATCATGTTTCATACCGAGATGCACGCAATTAAAACATCTGCATCGCTGTGACTCGCTCGCGTACGTCTTCTGCTCTGCATCTTCGATCTTGTCACAAAAACATTTGTTGATCAAACAGACTAGCTAGATGCGGTTTGTGTTCTGACCCACTGATCTTCACCAGAACCGGTTCCCGTGGAACTATGAAGAGGGTCTTTCCATAGGTCGGTCGTAATCGAAACTGACACGGATTCTATCGGTAACCGAGGCTTCTTTGGCAATATTTACATTTAAGAAGGCTGCTTGTACTGCAGCATACAGTACCCTGTGGTGTAAGAAAACACTGACATCCACCAGGGAGGAGATATTCTAATCGGAAAAATGTAATTCATAAATTAAAATGTAATTCAAATGAAAACCCACAATAGCATTGTGATATTGTGCAATTGCAATTTACTGCTCCGATACTCCCAAATGACCTAGTCCCTTCCACATGTACAGTGCGCTCGTGCGCGCGCTCTCTCTCTCTCTCTCTCTCTCTCTCTCTCTCTCTCTCTCTCTCTCTCTCTCTCTCTCTCTCTCTCTCTCTCTCTCTGTCCCCTTGTGCACCGAGATGATTCATAGCAGGCGGGACTTACTGCTGTCCCTGTGATGGATTGGAGCACTTTGAGGAAAATTGCAGTTCACGGCCACTCTGGAGCCCATGCTTAAATAAAACTCTCTTCAGTATTGAAATGGAGAGAGAGAAAGAGAGAGAGAGAGAGCAGAAGGAACAGCTGCAATGTGTAGTACTCTTTAAAGAAATTCCTCACAGATTTTAATGTTCTGGATGGAAACAAAGGGGTTAAATCTATTAGCCTCTTAGTGGTTAGGAATCATGAGCACTGCAACAATACATAGCAATAATATTTAAAGGATTCTGTATTCAGAAGTGTGGCTGGGATGAGACATTGGCTCACTTCCTCAACCACGAAGTTTCCAGCTCTGACCGTCTCATCCTTTCATGGTGGCTTTCTGCTCCTGGATGTTCGAGATATGTCTCCATGTAATGAACGAAAGGAAGTTCGAACCTGTGAATGTCAGGGTGGTACATTCACTGGCTGATTACAGAATATCTATTTAATCTACAAGTTTGCAGACTTTCTACTTATCAGTCCAACAAGGCTTTTCTACAGGATCAAGAACATATTTTATCTTGAGAACTTTGCATGTCGCCTCTCTGTCCTGTATGTAATGTACCTGATGCTCGTTTTCTGGTATTCTAACGTGGGACGTTGTTATTGTCTAACCAAAAGAACAAAACATGTTGACAGACAAAAATGCTAATAAATCATAATACAGATGGTTATATTAGTATGTAGACCTGAGGTTATATACCATACATGCAGGGACATTGTTACTATAATGTAATGATGTTAATCTTGCTGTTTACACAAGTCTTGCATAATTTGTCCATTCTTCTCAGACGTCATTTATACAACACATGATGTGTTGCTAATCTGAATAATCAACATTCATTTTGGAAAGTGAAAAAGAGAGAGGGAGTGAAAAAGATGGAGCAGAAGCAAGAGTTTATCCCATACTGAATCAACAGACATTATCACCAGCCATGGTATGGTAATGAGATGGTAATGATATGGTAATCACATGGTAATCTGGTGGAGTTATTCGACACCAGAGAGTGAACGAGGCAAGTAGGTATCCGGCCGAGGAACCGTCAAAGTGGCACACGCTCTAAACAAAACCACACACACACACACACACACACACACACACACACACACACACACACAGACATATGCACCATAGACATCCAAGCCAACAAACAAAAAGAAAAAACACAAAAACACCAATAAAAAAGTAACCCATACAAACAAACAAACAAACACAAACCAGTGTGCTCATCATTATTAGGCTGACTGCTGATATTAGGCTACAGTGTGGTATTGTGATTCTCTTTTCTAGTAGATATATTAGCTTTGATTAAAAGAGCTTTATATGATTAATTTCATAAACAGACATTGATAACATTTCTCCTCATGTCCATTATACCTTTAAAGAAGTGATCTTTGAGAGATCATTGTATTTGCTGTACGTATCTCATTATATTAGAGCTTGAAAGATATCAGTCATGTTTTACAAACAAGCAAAAAAAATATAACAGATTAATAACAATTTAACACTTTAACACTTTAATAGCCCATACAGCAGTGAAAGGCCCTTCACAATTTTACGTCCCTGCCGTTGCTGTCATTGATACCTGGCTCAATATTGCCCTCTAGTGCTGACTATGCATAACTGTGCCCCTGTTCACGAGAAAAGCATTACATCTGCCTATGCGATAACAGCAGGAATAACTTTAATGTGGAATAAAATTATTATAATTTTTGAACCAACATCTTGAAAGTACAGATTATCTTCCATTTACAGAAGAAGATTAAGAAGAATAGGATGGGTAAATAATTTAATCCTCATGGTCCTTTGTTCTGAAAGTAAATGCTTGATTGAAACATTTTAAAGTTGCTTAACACAGTGAAACTAAACTGCACTGAGGTTAAACCTGGTGTTCTTACCCTTCTTACCAATAACACACCATTTTATCCAAGTCTTTCCTCACAGAGCCAATTTTGAGCCAAAAAAGAAACGATTTCTCCCAGGTTTGCTGAGTCGATTCTAAATGCTTTTTTCGCTTGTGTGAATCGCTGACTGTGTCTTCTGTACCTCCCCTCTGAAATGTGTGTGTGTGTGTGTGTGTGTGTATGTGTTCATTCACCTCTGTGCACACTGTGTGTGTGTGTGTGTGTGTGTGCGTGTGTATGTGTTCATTCACCTCTCTGCACAGTGTGTGTGTGTATGTGTTCATTCACCTCTGTGCACGGTGTGTGTGTGTGTGTTCATTCACCTCTGTGCACAGTGTGTGGGTGTATGTATTCATTCACCTCTGTGCACAGTGTGTGTGTGTATGTGTTTATTCACCTCTGTGTATGTGTTCATCTCACCTCTCCATATAAGGTTGCATACTCCACACACATGCTACACATCTGTATTCTGCATAAACCACATACATACTACACATCTGTAATGCCATACTGCTATACCCTAAGCACTGCATGCTGGAGTTAATCTGGGAAGGTCATCTCCAACACGCCCCACCTAATCTCATAGAAAAGTCCTTTTAAAAAAAAACAGTGCTAATTTCAGTGCTGGTTCTACTGCATGTGTGACCACATAAAAAACGCAGGTCCAGGGAACACATCAATCTAAATGTTTCATGCCCCCAATGTAGTTTTATTTTGACCACCAGAGGAATTGTAATTACTCTTCATGTCCGTGGTGTTAATTGTGTACGATGTCTCACATATAGTAGCATGTTAATACGCCCAGGCAGTTTAACATCAGAACAGGCCTAATCACTTCAGAAGATGCCTTTAAGATAGAAAGGTTCCTAGTGAGCATGTGCATAATAGGGTCAGCAGGTTTCTTTTGGACTTATAAACCAGCTAAGGATTCCAGA
The DNA here is from genome assembly GCA_028565775.1 of Sternarchorhynchus goeldii. NCBI lineage: Eukaryota > Metazoa > Chordata > Actinopteri > Gymnotiformes > Apteronotidae > Sternarchorhynchus > Sternarchorhynchus goeldii. The sequence continues at coordinate 12,567,554 of JAOXYF010000007.1, forward strand.
GTGTGTAAAATGTGTTTGAAGTCTGCATGAGACACTCATGGTTCAATGACAGTAATGATCGATTTAAACATGGAATTCTAACTTCATAAGTTCATAACATCTAACTTCATGAATAACATATAAAAACACTTCCAGTTTTGAAGAATTGTGCACTTGAGGAACAGTAAATGGGGTCTTACATGAATGTGTTGTAAGACCCCTGTTATATATTTTTTATTTAGATCAGTTTTATAGCTTTATTAAAAGGGTTTACATTTTCTATTGTTATAACACATTACATCTTAAATGAATGCAACATCAGCACCACTTTTGTTTACATTATGAAATTTGTAATAAAACTTCATTCACAAATGAACTAAATTGGTGCTGCTTCACCATTTTTCAGAGTTGAACACAAATACACTGATGTTCAACACCTCACAAATACACTGAAGGCACGGCATCCTGTCTGTCATTTACTAGAGATGCCCAGTAGATCTTTGAATCCATGTTTGCAGATTCCAGCAAAGTTTTACAGAACATCATTATTCTTCAAATGCAAGACATCTGCACTGATGTTTTAGGTCATGAATATAGCATTATGTGAGTGTAGCATACATTAGCCTACCCTAGCTTTAGCATTATGTGAGTGTAGCATACATTAGCCTACCCTAGCTTTCTTACTTAGTTCAAATTACATTTATTGATCTTTGTATAGAGATCTAGGCAGCTGTTGATCTGCTCTGTAACTCAACCATGAAAAAGGTTCAGTTTTGGGAGAGATCAGCCAAGGGTTGAGAGTTGTTTTTTGTAAAAACATTTGAGGCGATTCCAAGTTTTGGATATCAGTTCAAAGCAGTTTTAAGCACTTAGAAAACAAATATTTATTTGTTAAACACATTTAAGGAATTCAGTGCTATAACAATACAACAGCAAAACTTGACCACTACCAGAAAATATTGGAAACGTGTCACAAACCCTCATATAATACATGTTAGAACAGTGTGAACGTGACTTTGGATGATTAAAATAGTGCAGTAGATAATTACAGGGTAAAGGACATTTCTGTGCTCCTCACACTTGCTATATGGATGAAATGCAGTCTGTAAGGATCAGGTCTCATAAGAAACCTCCACTAAAAGCTTTTCTCAGTGGAAAACCACCATTTGTTCAAATTAGTGAAGGTTTCAATTAGCACTACATTTCACAATTAAAAAAGAAAATACAGCCAGTGCATTATTGTCTGTAGCAACCAGTGTGAGGCTGGATGCAATTTGATGTGTGTGTGTGTGTGTGTGTGCGTGCCCTCATGCACATTGAGACTGTTCATTTGATGTGTGTGTGTGTGTGTGCGCGTGTGTGTGTGCTCTCATGCACATTGAGACTGTTCATTTGATGTGTGTGTGTGTGTGTGTGCGTGTGTGTGTGTGCTCTCATGCACATTGAGACTGTTCATTTGCCACTCATGCCGGCATCATGGCTGTGCTGATTAGGAGTGTTGTGCTGGTATTCCTTGGCTGTCACTTGAACTGTTGGCTGATTGAAATAGGGAAAAAATGCACACGCACACACACACACGCAAACAAGCACACACACGAATACGCACACATACACACACACATACACACACACACACGCAAACAAGCACACACACAAACACGCACACACACAAGCACACACACACGCAAACAAGCACACAAGCACACACACGAACATGCACACACACGCACACACACACTGTGAAAGCCCAGTCACACACAGCCCCCACTGCCTGCGCGTCTCCCTGAGCGTCGTGGTGCAATCAGCTGCTGATTAGCCGACTCGGGGCCTTTCCCCCGCCTGCTGCCGGGGTTAATTCGCTCGTCAGACAGTGCCGCGCAAGGCTACCGAAAGTCGAATGAGAACGTGCGCAGGACAAGATTGCACAGATAAAGCCGACCTGTCAGTCAGTCAAGACACGAGAGGCATCACAGAGGACCGGTCTCTCTACCCGTCTCCTTTTGTCTCTCTCTCAGTATTCAGTCTTGATAAACAATTTAAATGTAGGAAGCTTGGCAGAGGTTTCTGCTTCAAACAAATGTAACTTTTGCTATTTTTCGTTTTCAAATAACACAGAGAAAAAAATTTTATTGACAAAAGCATTAATTGCATTTCAGGTCTAAATGATTATTTGATTTATTGATTTATTTGTATTCCAACTCCAGCTCTATTCCTTATACAGTAGAGTATCATGGTTCATCTTTGGTGCATACATTCATTAAAATAAACCGTGTGCTAAAAACAGTTAGGTGTTTTAATGACTTTTCTCCCCTCCACACCCCAAAACAATGGATGAGAATATTTTTATTTTGAAAATGTAATAAAACACTAATTTGCGTGAATAATGTGGTTTATTTTAGTAACATATACATAGCATCAAACGACTGCTCAGTGCAACGTACTTTCATACACGTTTTCACATAACAGTAAATATAATGCTAGATTTATGCTAGTCAGATTTTTCTTTTCAGATGATATGATGTAAACAAACATATTTATAGAAAATATTGTGTCATATCAAGCACTCCATAGTGTAAAGCTGATTTAGCTGGTCTGGCTTCCACTACTGTACTGCAGTTCCACCACACTGTCAGTCCTACTGCTTTATTTCATGGTGTAACAGGTGTAGTTCAGCTGTTTCTAGTTTGTTACTGATCAGCAACGTAGAGAAGTTGCAACACAGATATAAGATGACATATGAGAAGTGAAACAGCCATCCTATATATAAGAGAAACAACCATCCTATATATAAGAGAAACAACCATCCCATATATGAGAGGAACAACCATCATATACATAAGCTCGTTAGGACTGTGATCATAAATTGAAATTGTGAAGCATTTCAGATTTTGTTTATGGCCCCCAACACCTCACAGATCTCTATACTTCTAAAGCTCCTCCTGCCTCATGCACAGGGCTTGTTGGCAGGATAATATGATGTAAGGTGTGCTGGGGGAAATGTCCAGATGGGGCTTCTAGGACTGGAACTGGTAACAACTGGCACTGCCCCCCCCAAAAAAAACCTTTAAGTACAATGTAGGCTGCAGATATTAACACACAGTCTGAAGGAATGGATCCTTGTGGATCTCAATCCAGTTGTATAAAAATATATGCAAAATTACAAGGACTTTATTAACGATAAAGTAATGTACGGACGCCAGTCTTCAGTTTTTTGCGCATTTGCTTCTAGTGAACGGAAGTGATGCCGTCGTTTCTTGTGCTTTCAAGCACGCCCCTTATCCTGTTGTGATTGTATTCGAGATAATTTAAGTTTCCTTTTCCGTGTCAGGTAGGCGTGAGATAGTTTACGTGGTTTTAAACAGGGGCGGTGTTGAACTGACCAGTACAGACAAACTGTAGAAGAGAGAAAACCCAGTGTGAGCCCTTGCGTCAGTGGGTTGCTCCATAACTCGCAACCTCGTTCACCATGTGAGTGGCGGATTAAATGTCTGCGTAAATGCGGGTGTGCAACTTCTGAGACTTCAAGCTACGACAGAGAACCGCACTCTAACTTGAGGACTGGGGCAAACGAGGTATTTGTACTCGACGCTCGCACGTACAGATTTAGGTTACGGATATTACAATCAGCATCAACACTTTGTATTTTTATGGTGTTATTTGTTTATACTGTTAAGTTATGGAAAGTTTTTTGAACGATCTATAGTAACACGGCGTAGTTGGTAGATTTTTGGTAACTTACACATTACATTGTCAATCCACCAGTGTTTTGGTTTATTATTTACGATCCTATGTAAGTGTTCAACCTTTGTTGCTGCAACAGCTGCTACGAGTTTCATTTCCGCCATGTAGTAATCTGCTACTGTGTCTCAAAACTCGGAAAGATGTCGTTACACTTAATACTCAGAAAGATGTCGGTGCACTTAATACTCAGAGACACTCGTGCGAGTGACAGAATGTCAGAGCAGCTCATTATTGCTGGTTATTAACAGTTGTTGTCAACTTCCTTAACTGATGTATTGACAAGGACTGAAATGACAACGGTTTGAGCGTGATGTCCTAGGGGAGAAGGGTTGCTCGTATTGCAGACTATGAATCGCGCGTCTGTTCATACAGCCTACGTCACATATGTTCACATATGTTACATTTTGAAGGATTACAAAGTGAAATAATCTTGTTTGAATTTTACTAAACACCACATTTTGACTTTATGAATTCCTCCGCATGCAGTAAATTACATTTACAAAGTTCCACAATATGACATGAACAACATGATAAGCCACCAGTAGCCCACATAAAGAATAGTGATCCTTGCCCTTGGGGGATTCTTTATTTTGTCACTCAGCTGGTTGCACGAAGAAAGTGTGGCGTGTGCTTATAGGTTGTAAAATCCTTTCACACTTATTGAAGAGGTTTAAAATTACAAACTGATATAGATCGACTTATTTCTGCTACGAAAGGCTTCCTGCGTAAGGCCTTAGTACCTCATGCTGTCTGGCTGAAGATCTTAATTTTTCATTTTCGGATAGCAAATGGCCTCAGAATGGCTGAAGCGTTTCCCCCTGCTGGTGGACAACGGTACTGCGCACGGGGACAACAGCTGTTTTAGTGCCACCCAGAGCGCTGTGCTGACTGGAGTGTCGTTTGGAGGAGTGCCCGTTGTACTGCTGCTCGACTTTGTGGTTTTTCTGGTGAGTCTTTGGTCTATATTTAGATTTATACAACTCATTTAAAAGTCGATTGACAGTCACTTTATGATGATAATAAACATGATGTATATGTGTGTATATGTACGTGCACATTAAAATACAAGATTAAAAGCAGTGATGGTGATGAGTCTTGGTCTAGTTTTTACAAGTGCTGTGTCTGAGTGGATCTCGAACCATATGAAACTGAGTTCCTGGGTTTAGGCTAAGCAGTAAGTTAGAACTGAATAATCTTATTGATCTAGCAGAGAGAAAGAAACAACCAAGCCTCTGAGTTAAGGAAGGGTAAGACTTTGTGGACATTTAAAACTAATAAGAGGATATGAAAAACGCACACAGGTGGAGGAATCTGAAAACAGATGTAATGTGGTTGCTCACTGTCATACGCACCTGGCCAACATATTCAGAAATCGAATGAACTTTTTAAACTCTAATGTCGCTATATATAGCATTAGCATTATGCTTTGTAATATCTAAAACACATTTGTTAACACGTGTGTATGCACTATAAGCCTGTTTTTGAGGTCTTGATGTTCATCAGCTTTACGAGATCTGCTGAAGAGGGTTTGGAAATATCCTCCACATCACTGTGGACTCATTGAAATTCCAGCAGCATTTGAGTAGTTCACCTTTTTAGCACATGCAAGTTTTATTTATGATTATACTCTGAAACTGGGCTCAAATTCAAACAGAATTAATTACGAAAAATGTTTTTCACAGATTTCATATATTTACAAACTGTAATCTATTCTCCTTAGGACTGCCTATCTGACATTCTAGACAGGGTTTGGTTAGGATTGAATCATGGGAGAAGATTTGCAAGTTTAAAGTCAGGAGACTGAATGGCACTGACCCAGAGTTAATGGCTGACTGTGACTGGGCCCAACGACTTGATCACCTGCCCTGCTAATCTGATCCCCACTTATTCTTCTCTTCCTCAGCAAACAGAAAGGCGTCACCGCGGCAGCGGAGACCTTAAACATCCATGGCATTGGATTGTTTACGTTTCGTACAGATTCAAATTCTAATTCTGTCACGCCTTAATGTTGGCATGCTGCCAAATGAATTTCATCTAGTGTTATATTTGTTGTTCTGTGTTAGACATTAGAATGTATGTGTGAAAGGTTTATTCTCAAGAAAGTGTAAACGAACCACGTCTGTGTGTAGATACTGCTGTTGATGTTTTCGTGCATCAGAAAGAAACTGTGGGATCATGGCAGACTAGCTCTAGTCACAGAAGCTGAGGGGTGAGTAACGCTGACATAACTGTATAATAACCCTGAAATAACTGTATAATAACCCTGAAATAACTGTATAATTGTCATGTATATTCTTTCATATATAGTCCATAGCTTCATTAAGAAAAGACAGTTCCTCCCAAATAGTAGCAGTATCACAGTTTGTTTTAATCATGGCTTTCAATTTAAGCATCTACTACAAAACTACATAAACTGTGAATTAACTCGGTGAGTCTGAAAATGGGTTAACCCAAATGTTTTAAAGTATGCCTTTAGCTTTAAATTAAGATGCTTCAGATAATTATTGACCTTTGATGACATTAATGAAGTGCCATTTTTTTTTTATCCTGTTGAAGGTAAGTAATGGACAAATGGGCTTATAAAACTCGAACAAAAGCACGTCGCTCTGCTAATCAGACAGTAGGAATGACTTTGGTAACTGTGGGTTCAATGATGTTGCTAGGCGTCGCTACGGTAGGATGACGTCGTTCATGTCCACCGAGGAGCCTGATTATGAGAGGGTAAGTCTGATTATGAGAGGGTAAGTTTGAGCGTCTTATAAAGTATTTGTTATTGTCATCACCCTCTTCATCTTGCCCATCAAATCCTGGGTTCTTTCTCACAGGGGTTTTGTTCTTGGCTCACCTTCATCGTCCGAATGGAGTGAGTTTTTTTTTATTGTAATTTTTTTACTTAATATTTTATGTTGGATCAAAGCGCAAAACATGGCATGAGTTCCAGAAAGCACTGCAACACTACACACCCCGACTATTGTAAACTGTTCTTAAATGATCCCTTGAGCAGGACTATATGGCCTGGTCTGCCGAACCCACACTTCACATGGTTCAGACATTGGTGCACTCACACTTCACATGGTTCACTCACACTTCACTTGTGTGCCAGTTTGTAATAGTAATTGTCACTGGTTTAGTTGAAACATTGCAGTGCTTTTAGATGATGGTAGCAGCATCATCTAATCACAGTTTGGACAAAACAGAATATGTACAAAAGATGAGCATCCAAGTGCTTGTGTGTCCAGCTGGCTGCTCCAAAAAGCAATCAAAGTTGCTTTTTGGGAAACTGCCATGTTTTGATTGAGTGAATGTCACCTGCATGTCATTCTAAAAAGGCTGGGAAAGTTTAGTAGTGTGTGTGTGTGTGTGTGTGTGTGTGTGTGTGTACAGTGAACCGATTGTGAAAGAGAGGTGTGGGATGGATGCTGTGCACTATCTGTCCTTCCAGCGTCATCTCATCATTCTGCTGCTCTTCATGTGTGTGCTGTCTGTGTCTGTCATCCTCCCAGTGAACCTGTCTGGAAATCTACTGGGTGTGTAACACACACACATGTAATCTGCATGTAATTTCTGTAACGTCCCAGACTAGAAACAGACACTTTCAGATAAAACCAAACAAGTGGGTTTTATTTACAAAAGCAGGGAGAATGTCAGGAGCCAGAGAGAAAGACAAAACATTTGGGTCATTAACACCCTTGTCTACCCCACGAGCTCAAAACATTCTAAACTAGAGATCAGTCCAAGAGAGCAAATGCACCAGAGAGGAATGAGACACAGATGTTATCCAGGGTTACAAATAAAAGAGGTGAGACAGACAGACAGACAGACAGACAGACAGACAGCGCGAGACTGCTCAGTACACATTGGATAGACATATCAGTACTTCACAGGTAAAAGTTTCAACAAACAGGTCAGCGAGTCACACCCGTGCTCTGTGCTTGTATGTGTCAGACTGACAACGTTGATCACAGGTAATGGACGACCAATGACTGTTCCATTTCAGGAAATGATGCGTATAACTTTGGCAGAACAACCATTGGAAACCTTCAGCAGGGGTGAGGAAGCTTGTACACGTGTGTGTCATTTGTTCATTTGTAGTATTGTACAATAGTGAAATAGTGATATCAAATTAAATTGTTTCCTATGATAGAATGATGTACGGAATTTCAATATTCTCAATTTACTTCCCCCATGTGAGTTCACAGCACCACTAAACACCACTGTTTGTCATTAAAGGCCCAATGAGCCTAATGAGGGTAAGAGCCCTGTTAATGTTTAAATATGACCCAGAACGTGTAGAACCTGTGGTGTTATGGATGGACTACAATCAGGGTTATTTGTAGAGGAAACATGTTCATCTATGAAACAAAGTGGTGATATTATGCTACTGAAATGATCCGGTGTCCATGACAACAGCAGTCTGCTCACGGGCACTTCATCAAAGACCTAAGCAGTCATCTAAAACAGCCGTGTGCTGTCTAGGACTTACGAAGTATACCGTTGGTCAGTTGTTATTACCGAGTGATGATTGTGATGCTGTCGTTTTTGTGCATGTGCAGTATAGGAAATTTCATGTCTTCTGCAACTATGATTCATTTGTGACAGCTTTGATGTAGTGTCAACTTGGGCACTTGATTTAAGCTCAGATTCATGATTCTTGAGGAAAGAGCTTTTTTGTTTTGCTTCTAAAGTCGATTACAGTTAAGTGTACCTTTAAACTGCTATGAAATTATGATCTGTTTTATGTTTTGACAAATTAGGGCTGGTGTAGGGCAAAGACTACAACAAACTCAGATTATGAAACACTCATCATTTACTTTTGTATAGTCTGGTTTTTTGTTTTTTAGAAGAGAGAGAGAAAGTGACTTGCGTGAAAATGAGACTCTTTAGAACAACACCATGAGAAAGTTCCATCCACAGCAGCTTTTCTTACCCTCGTGATTGGCTCATTCTTAAACAGGTTGGGGGGTTTCGGTTGTTTTCAGGATGGGTTGTATCCCTCCACCAATCCCATCATCAGTCGTCTAGAGTCAAACGTGACGGCCTGTTTTTTATTTTATGCATTTCTTCTTTCTTTCCTTCTGTATGTATGTATTTATGTATTTTTTAGATACCTACGGTCAGGTTAGTGGCCCAGTGATACAGACTGAAGCTGACATTGAAAGCTAAAGGCACCCAAGCCAGAAACATGTTTTCAGTGTAGTCCAGACAGAACATTCCAGAATGTCACCATAGCACCTGTACATAGCAAACCTAATGGTTTGATTAAAATTAACAAACAAAAAAACAAATGTGCCTTTGTAAAATCTGAATTGTTTGTTTGTTTGACAGAGATAAATTGCTTTGGCTGCACACAGTGTTTGCAGTTCTCTACCTCATCCTCACGGTGGTGCTGCTGAGACACCATACCTCCTCGATGAAGTGCACCAAGAGGACTGTGAGTTCACAGAGCGGTTCACAAACACACACCCCTCTCACTTTCCCTCTGCCAATCGGCCAGTATCACAGTACAGTATTGTTATGGGGAGAAATGACATACAATGTATTTGTGAGCATATCTTGTATAATGTGTGGTTCTAGAACACTGAACAATCAACATCCAGTGGCAAGTATTAGGAATTATTTGCAAGTAGCTGGTTGGATAATAATCCTTTAATACAATTATTTTATTTAATTACCATATAATTACCTTTTAGCCAGTTATTTGATTAAGTTTTTAGTAAATAGTTTTTTTATAAACAAAACTGTTTGTTTTGTCTTTAAATTTCTGATTGCTGATTTGCTGGTGTGCGGGTGGTGCTGGTGGTGCTGGGGTGTGTAGGTGGTGCGGGTGGTGCTGGTGTGCGGGTGGTGCTGGGGTGTGTAGGTGGTGCTGGTGTGTGGGTGGTGCTGGGGTGTGTAGGTGGTGCGGGTGGTGCTGGGGTGTGTAGGTGGTGCTGGTGGTGCTGGTGGCGCTGGGGTGTGCGGGTGGTGCTGGGGTGTGTGGGTGGTGCTGGTGGTGCTGGGGTGTGCGGGTGGTGCTGGGGTGTGTAGGTGGTGCTGGTGGTGCTGGGGTGTGCGGGTGGTGCTGGGGTGTGTGGGTGGTGCATGGATGATGAACTTTTCCTTTTTTCTTTTCTTGAAAAATCACCCACCATCTCATTTTAAAATTTGTTCCTGTCTTGCACTTCCCTTCAAGTTTCACCTGCCCCCCCCCCCCCAAAACACACACACACACACACACACACATATAACAGTTTTTTACATTTATAGTTTTTGCTTCCCTCAGGCAAGAAGAACCTTGTTTGTATGCTCCATCCCCCTCACAGCCAAAGAGGACATTTTAAAGACACATTTTACGTAAGTAGGAACTAAGATCAGTTAAAATTCTGATTTCATCAGATAAACCAGAATTGATCAACAAAAGCTGTTATGCGTTGGATCTTGTGATCTGTTGTACCATCAGGCGTAGTATGGGATGTACTATATGCTAATCCTTAATGGATATTGCAGTCTTGTTAATGAAATTGTTTTGAATGTGTTCTAATTATATTATGAATGCATTTGGCTTTTATTGGCCTGTTGTGTGTGCAGAGAGGCGTACCCAGAATGCACTGTGACAGATATTCGTCTCTGCTACGACGTAGCCAAGCTCATCTACCTGACATCAGAGAAGTGAGAGCGACCTCAGAAATACCTACGAGCTTTTACTGCTTCAGCGTTTTTAAAACATGTTGTACAGTGCTTAGATCAGAAAAAGTAGCTCAGTAATTGGATTGATTTAAATGAAGCCCATCATTGTTTTGGTGATGAACTCCACTCCACAAGGAGGCAGTATGTTTTTTTTTTTTTTCTTTTCCCATTCTCTTGGCAAGGTCCTTTTGCAACAGTAACGGCCTTGGGTTTGTAACTCCTTTTGTAATGTAGTTGCTCTTTTTAAATTGTAGATTTATTTTTTAGAAAAGGCCCCTGCATGCACTATAATGTTATAATATAATATTACAGTTCAGTAACGCCATTTTAAGCACAGTTTAGGCGTTGATTGCGGGTGCAAGACAGTGAACATGGTGGTTAACCGTTCATCCATCACCACTCCACCGTAGAACATCGTGGTTTAGTGTGACTGGGTTCGGCTACAGGTCGGTTTTTACTGTTTGTTGATGTCAATTAGGACGCGAGCAGAGAAGAACCTGCTCTATTACCACAAGGTGCTGGAGCGCTACGGCAAGCAGGAGGTCATCCACCCCAGACCGTGCACACCCCTCTGCTGCTGCCGCATGTGCCCAGGATGTGAAGGGGTAATGTGGACTGTATGTGTGGTGGAGTGCACGTGTGTGACACAGCTAAGCTCTATGATGTATAGCGGTATTGCCTAATCCCAAACTCCCCCTCTCTATTAGGCTTTAGAGTTTGATTTTTACACTGTCACATTACAAAGCAGTAACATTAAAATCGGTGTGAAATGAGCAGAGACTGACATGCACATGTTTGTGTTACAGGTGGATGCTATAGAATACTACAGCTCTCAGGTGGCGGCCCTGGACAGGGACCTGGAGAATCACCGAGGGGAAGACGTGCATTGTCCGCTGGGAATGGCCTTCGTCACACTGCAGACCGAAACCATGGCGGCTCGGTATGTGAGCCCAGCGTCATCTGTATTTCACACAGTTTGAAAAGGACCATGCAAGTTCTTCATCAGGAGACTCTACAGTGTTTCCCACTCTCCTGCAAGCCTGTAGCAGTGCTCTGTAACATCTGCCTTGAAAACATTCCCCATCCCAGATTTGTGCTTTTGTCCTGAGAATATACATTAAGTTATTTTGCACTGATGACTAATAATCTTAAAAAAACAACGTTCTGTCAGCCTGTAGATTCTACTATAGGCTGCAGTCAGACCAGTGCAGATGAGTTTCTTTGAAATAAATATTTTTGAACACTGAGTGCTTAAATGCACTGGTCCACCCCTTCTCAGCATTCTGAAGGACTTCAATGCTCTGGAATGCCAAATGGGGACCAGGGAAATGATTGAAGGGCGTATGGCCAGCAGAGGACCATGTAATTGTGGTGGAGAACCTCAGTCTTCATCTACCAGTGAACACCTGAAAGTGAAGAAATGGAGAGTGAGCTATGCCAGCCATCCTAATAACATCTACTGGTAGGTGTCGTAATGCATGAGGTTGAGATGGCTGTCTCCTCATGTTTTACACAGCTTTTACAGTAGCATCCCTTTTGTCATATTGTCTCCTAGGGCAAATCTGTCGGTGAAGGGGTTTTGTTGGTGGTCTCGATGTCTGCTGATCAATGTCTTCCTCTTCATCCTTCTCTTCTTCCTCACCACTCCCTCCATAATCATCTCCACCATGGACAGGTTTAATGTTACAAAGCCCATCTACTACCTAAACGTAGGTCACTGTAATACTGCAGCTCACATCCCAACATTGTGATTAGACACCAGCACTACCTACAGTTAACAATACAATACAATCTTTATTTATAGAGCACTTTAAAACAACAGATGCTGACCAAAGTGCTATTCAGTAATAAATAAACAATATAAAACACACTACATCACCCTGGGGGTCCCCACATGTCAGAGGTGATGAGGAAAATACAAAGTCACCAAGGCTGACTGAAAAACTCCTGTCAGATAAATAAGATCTAAACCATTCCAGTGCAGTGCCTTTTATACCAACCCATTTCTCCAGCCGAGACGTGAGAATGTCATGGTCTATCATGTCAAAGGCAGCTGTCAAGTCTAAGAACATAAGGATTGCAGAAGCCCCTGAATCAGTAATTAATAACAAATCATTATACACTCTTAGTAGCACAGTTTCAGTGCTATGAAAAGGCTTAAAACCTGATTGAAAAACCTCTAAAATACTGTCTCTATCTAAAATATTTTGCAGTTGCAGCAGTACAACTTTCTCCAATACCTTAGCAAGGAATGGACGCTTAGAGATGGGTCTAAAATCTGAGAGAACCAAAGGATCTACATTTGACTTTTTAATGAAGGGTTGCACAACCACATGCTTAAAACTAACTGGCACAACAGCTGAGGCAAGGCTGCTGTTTACAATGGTATGAATATGTGGTCCAAAAGTATCAATAATACCTTTAAGAAGACGTGGAGGAACAGCATCTGTGGGGGAAGCCGAACATTTTACCTTAAGCACAGAGAATGAAACCTTAAGCACGAACTGGTTAAAACCAGCAGAGCACATAACTGTAATAGAGTTTTAACATAAAACTACAGCTTTCCCTTCCACAACTGTCTACACACCTTCTAAAACTCAAACAGCCAGAAAGTGACACCAGGATCCATTAGCAGCTGTAACCAGTAAATGTAGAACAGCTGTGGTACAGCTGTGTCAGCTTGTTGTACAGGATTGTATTGTTTTCTAATCTTCTGTTGCTTGGGTTTTGTGTTTGACCCACTAGAGTGCTGTTATCACTCAGTTCTTCCCGACTCTGTTGCTGTGGTCCTTCTCTGCACTGTTGCCTACTGTGGTATACTATTCTACACTGATGGAGGCCCACTGGACCAAGTACACATGACCATGAACACACACGCACACACACACACCCACACACCATGCACATACACACACACCACGCACGCACACGCACACACACACCACGCACGCACACGCACACACACACCACGCACGCGCGCGTACACACAAATGCGCACAAACATACACACCCACGCGTGACTGCTCCCACATGGAAAGATTGAGATGCAAAATTGTGTTGGCAGGTCGAGTGAGAACATAAGCATGATGCACAAGCTCTACATCTTCCTGCTTTTCATGGTGCTCATCCTACCATCTCTGGGCCTCACCAGGTCAGATTTCATCTTCTCTCTGTGGCTGTCAGCTTAACCAGCCAGACAGCTCCTTAACACGTCCTCCCTTTTATCTGTTTGTCCAATGCGCTCTGAGTGTGTAGATCATGTAACCTAATGTTAGTCATCACAGGCTATAATAGATGCTTGTTAGGTGGGTTAAGCTCGGTGTTGCATCACTGTTGCAGTGCACAGGGTTCTTCTCAGGCTTGTTGAATATCGCTCCTCCCTCCCACCCCCCACAGTTTGGCCGTGTTTTTCCAGTGGCTCTTTGATGAGCAGTCTGAGCGGAGGCTGAGGTTCGAGTAAGTGAGCTTTTGTTTTCTTACAGTGCTCCATTCTCCTTCAGCTTCACCTGCTTCAGTTCAATTTGTTTCACCTACTTTAGTTTAGATCTAACAGAGGAACCTGATTTCCTGTCCTTAAGAATGTCTCCTGTCTCAGGTGCGTGTTTTTGCCGGACCAGGGCGCTTTCTTTGTGAATTATGTGATCGCGGCCGCCTTCATTGGCTCCGGAATGGAGCTGCTGCGGTTGCCAGGGTTACTGCTCTACTCGGTGCGCATGGCTGTCGCGCGGTCAGCTGCAGAGAGGAAATACGTGAAGCAGGTGTGCCAGTGACCTCTGACCCCAGACGTACACCATTCCTGTATGTAAATTGAAACCACACTAATCCTAAATAACATTAATCCCCCAGAGACCAATAGCATCCAATAGGATGGCATACAGAACATTTAAAGTTTAATTTGTAGGGCTCAAGAGGTTTTATGTGCATTTATGTTTTATGAATATATGTTTTACACAACTTAAGTGTTGTGTAACATTTTGATTAACCCCATTTGTATGTTGTGTGAAGAATCAGGCGTATGAGTTTGAGTATGGTGCCATGTACGGGTGGACTCTGTGTGTGTTCACCGTCATCGTGGCCTACAGCATCACCTGTCCTGTTATAGTACCGTTCGGTAAGAAAAGCGTGATGTATAAAATGTCTGTCTGTCTGTCTGATCCCCCCCCCCTGCTTTCTCTCTGACAATGTTGAGTTGGAGTGAGTACAGGAGGTTGGGTAGGGAGTACATTTGTACAGCTTTAGAGAGAACATTCATAAACAATTCAATCTGATTTGGACTAGTGCTGCACATTAGAAATGTGGTTACTCAGGCCAGCAGCACACGTAACCTCTAAATCAGTTTAGCACCGTGTTGCTGGTCATCTGCCCCGTGAAAGTTTTACTCGATCAGGGGGCGCCAAGACTTGCATGTTTAATGTGTTTGCTACAAGCCATATGTAAATGATTAAGAACGCGGAAGAGCCTAACTAAAGCACAGGTGAAGAGAACAGGTGGTGGTGAGCACACCTGTCCCTCACACTCCAAACACAAACCTCCCTGCTGGCTTGAGGTCTGCTGTTGTTTTCTGGACTAACTGAGTCATTAGTCACTTCTGGAGAACACTTCTATTTCCAGGAAAAGGTTTAAAAGTTTTCTTTATTAAAAAAAAACATGTTTTAACATACTCACATTTCATGTCAAAATACGGCGTCAGATCGCGTGGGAGAGAGGGAGTGTAAGCTGGAACTGTACCTTTTGGCTGGTGTGATGTAGGCTTTGGAAGGGGCACTTTTTGTCAGTTTTTTCCTGGCTGTCAAAGTTTAAGCAATTGTGTGTGTGTGTGTGTGTGTATGTGTGTGTGTGTGTGTAGGTTTTCTGTACATGGTTTTAAAACACCTGGTGGACAAGCACAATCTGTACTTTGCCTACCTGCCTGCCTGCCTGGATCAACAGGTGCACACAGGAGCTGTCAATCAAGCACTGGCTGCTCCAATCATCTGCCTTCTGTGGCTGTATTTCTTCTCTGTGCTGAGGACAGGTACAAATAGCAATCACTGAATACCCATTGATGGTCATTCATTTCATAAATAACAACTGAATCATAATATCTTTGCGTTTTTGCAGGTTTCATGGCATTTACGTCTCTCTTCACATTAGTGGTTCTGTGCGTAACGATTTTCATTGGCATTGGTTATACCTGCTTTGGTCTTTTCAGATACCTCAGTCCTCACACATATGTGGTAAGTTCTGCATTAAATCTCTGTGTATTTACTTCTTCAGGGGACCCAAGTTTGTGCCGTAGCATAGAAATAGAATGTCATGATAACAACCATGTGTGGGATCCTCAGAGAAAAGATCTCCTTCACCACAAAAAAGTCTTCTGGTTAGAATCAGTCCATGGATGAATAGGGAGGATGGGTGGATGGATGGGTGGATGGATGGGTGGATGGGTATATAGGTTGGTAAAATATAGGCTGGTAGTTCGCTATAAACATTGAACAGATCATATGCATTCATACTTCAAGTGGGTTTCGTGTGTGTGTGTGTGTGTGTGTGTGTGTTTGCGTGTGCGTGTGTCTGTGGACTGCACAGGTTAAGGAGGAAGAGAAGTCTGTTGATGAAGCTTCAGAAAGTTCCACTGGCTTGGTGAGTTTGCGGTTCTTTCACTGCTCAAACTCTAAATATGTCTGGTTTTGCTCAAATGTTGCCACTTCATTAATCTGTACAAAACCATTTCACTGGCAGTAATTCCTGGATCCTTGCTACTGCCTTCCTTATTGACATATGACAGTTATTTTTTCCGTGCTCTTGTTCTCGGGGCTTCAAACAGTTATTTGTGTGTGTTGTAGTAAAATATACCCCATAATGTGTGTCAATCACCACAACCTTGTAGTTCAAGTGTTGCACTCCAGTCTTGAGACTCACCAGGTGGAGCACTGGTGATGTGGAGGTGGGGTTCACCAGGTGGAGCACTGGTGATGTGGAGGTGGGATTTGAGTGCATGTACGGTTTCACTGCTAAACACATTTTTTTGGCACATTTACCAACTGGCAATGAGGCTGTTAAGGGACAGAATATCTGGGTGGCCCTGAAGGCTTAGGTGGGCCTTTATGGTGACTGACAAGTGATCAAGTCCTCACAGACAACCAGATGTCACTTAAAGTTGCCTTCTAAGGTGGACATTAACCAAATGTCCTTCCAAGTTGGAGTGCAAACAATAAGACCCCTAGTAATGACCGTAGTAATTTATTTACCAATATGCTCCTTTTTTTTAGGGGGAATGTATTGCAGAATGAATAGTCTTGTCTTTTTCAGGTATATCTTCCTAAGGTTTTGAATCCTGACTCTGCCTCTGAGTCCTCTTGGAGGTTCAGCTCCCACCATTCATATGGCACCACTGACACAAGCCCAGCGTTCCACGGCACAGACGAGGAGCTGCAGGACTCCGACAGTTAACAGCGCCGTCGTCCAGAGATTTATAGAGTCAAACAGCAGTCTGACTTTCATGGCACAGACTGTATAAGGCAAGGCCCCAGAGGGGCGGGGTCAAGGCCGGCACAGGAGGGGCGGGGTCAAGGCCGGTCTTTGTTACTGCTGTCGATATGAAGACACTCCTGAACGCTTCTGGGATCTGTGGGAGCACCATGACCACCTCACTCAAACAGACTGAAATACTAAAGTAATTCAGGACAATCTCAGTTATCACCTGCATTTAGGTAGAACTACACAAACTTACAGAGGGGGAGAAAGAGCCTTCTACTAAAGGGATGATGAGGGTTCATCACAGACGGTGAATTGATGTTATTGCGGATCTTTGAGAACAAACCCATCTTGCCAAAGACTGGGACAGAACCTCATAAATAGGACAGAACCTCATAAATGGTTCATTATTTCACCAATGACGCCACCTAATGAATGCCCTTTAATGTTGGCCAAATAATGCTTTACCCAAATGCCTAACTGATCTAATAGGCTAAATGAATGTATTCAAGGTATTTGATTTACACAAGCATCTGCATTCTGTAATCAGTATAATAAATCAACATGTATATTATAATGAATATTACAATAAACACATCGCCAAATTAAATATTTTGTGGTCTAATTTGATATTCTGCTTTTGTGCTTCTGATTATTTTATTACAAAAAAAATCATATAAATGCACTGCATGAATTTCTCATAATTCCTACTGTGAGATGGGAGTGTGTGCGCACGTGCACACGGGCACGTATGTCTGAGGGCGTACGTGTATCTGTCTGGAGAGGTGGCCATTTCCAATTCTCAGCAGTAGATGGCGATGTAATTCAAAGTTGCCTTTTGGAGAGGCCTCTGTGTGTGTGTGTGTGTGTGTGTGTGTGTGTGTGTGTGTGCGTGTGTTCATGATTCCTTTGTCCTAAACAGTGGGATTTTTTATGAGTTGCTAAAGGAAGAGCAGATGTATGGGTGGGTGTACGTGTAAGTAGGTGCCCTTTTTAATGAAGGAGAATGTATGAACGCTTCTCAACTGCATGAATTATATCATTGGAATAGGAACATATTTGGATTTCCTGATCAGTTTAACAAATGTATAATGTGCCTCATAAACTTAAACCCAAGATTTTGTTGGTATTGTGTGAATCAACAAGGAGCCATCCCAGTAACATGCCCAGATTAACACGCTTCAGCTGGTCTCATTGCCACGCTGATTAGCAGAGTTGGAGCACAAACATCTTAAACTGACACCACAAAATCCTCCAAAATGTTATCCCCCACCTATTGTGCTAACAGATATTTCAGAATAAATAATAAATATCTCTTTTTCATTGAGAACACAATTACTGTTGATGGAGTGGGAGGGGGAGACCCGAAGAGTATACATTATGAAAGGTCATTTTGAGTATACATTCATGAACTGCTCTGCTTTAAACTCAGCTGGTAAATCAGGAATCTCAAATACTAAACCAATTCGCAAGCTTTCAGTTAACCCTTAGGTCAGTGACACTGGAAATGAACAGACACTTCTTTGGGTAAAGCCTTGAAAATGATACATAATACTTGCTTCATCTGCCGGAGAAACATAAATCAGTATTTTTGTACTGAATTCTTCCTTTAACATACTCTTACCCTCTCCAATGCTCTTAAAGGTCACCAGGTTCTCTTGGCTTCCACTACTGGACCTTTTTTTACTGTGCAAGAAACAAAAACAGTATGTAAAGACTAAACTTTCTGTTTTATGCATTTCTGTCTGTGTGGTTATACTGCACATGCTCGAAGTAACATCATCCATGGGGTTTAATTCAACAAAAAAAACCCTCATCATAACTGTGTAGAACATATGTACACCCTCTCTGTGTGCGCGTAGAATAGTTGTAGATATAATTTTATAGTATTATTTATGAGACGTCCAGAAATAGCCTAATGGCGCTTATAGCTAAGGAGAGTTTTATAATAGCTTCACCATTTAATAACCTCAGTACATTTATACACCCATCAAATTCAAATGTAGATAAGGGAGTGTTTGACCCAGGAGTGAAAAGGTCAGACTGGGATGTGAAATGCTTCCAGCGTGGAAAGGGCACTTGCAGTCATAGCAATCCAGAAGCTATTTGGTGGCTATTTAGTTACGCACGTGTGTGTGTGTCTGTGTCTGTGTGTGTGTGTTTTCTGAAGCAAGACTATTGTTCAGAGACGCCATCTGTGACATCTGAGAAGTGTAGAGAATGCTTCATAGAAGAGAAACACAGTTTGATACGTGTGTGTGTCGTTGGATCACGTCTCTCGCTGCATGCTAGCGAAGACAGAAAATATTTCTGAAACTGGCCTGGATGGTGAAACGTAGAAGATGTAAAAGAGCACATTGTTGAAGATGTGAGGGGTTTTCCACTGAAGGAATTCACTGAAGAAAATGTGTGTGCAGAAGGGAGGGTGTGTCTGTATTTATTTACACTTCTGGCTTTTTTACACCGTTAAGGGAAAATATTGAGGAAAAATTCCACTCTGCTTTATTCTGCGGCTTTGTCAAGGAGAGAAGACGATCTGCAGAGACGTTCAAGCATGACGCTGGGCGGGAGAGAAGGGAGTGGGCAGTGACTGGAAACACGCAGCAAACGTGGCCGGCAATGGCTTATCAGGGTGGAGTGAACGTGAGTTACTGCCGTCGAGTCATGGGAACTGGGGTCAGGATTCTGGGAGCATCTCCGGGGTGGGAGTGGGGCCAGTCTGGCCTCATCTGAATCACGCCGATGTGATCGGGTTTCGCAGTCTATGAACTGACACTCTGGTTTTGTGTGCACTGCAGCTCAGTACTGTGCCGCTGAAATACCGTCAGCTCATAACTGTTTCTACAGTTGGACAGGATACTGGTTTGACCGTGAACTATTTCAAAATGACCTGCTGCAAATTTTAGCCACATGTTTATTGTCCTTTCTTCTGCTTCGTCTCTTTTTTAGATACATACAGGAAGACTCTATTCACTGCTGGTAACCTCTAGTTTTATTGTCTAGAGAATAAGTCCTGAATGGCAGTGGACCACTGTGGTCATTTCTGCTTTATATCCAGGTCGTGATTGATGGCTCTAACCTCATAACCCTGTGCCTGTATGACTGATCTCTTTGCCAGCCAACCACAAAGCCCACTTCCCCTCTGATCCCTCCCTTTTGTTGGAAGGATTATTCCCATGGCAACACTGGTGGTCAATAGCATTCTGAGTTGCAGGATTGTGGCGTGAACCACTAGGCCATACAGCGGGACTGTGGTTATTCAGCTTCAGTGTGACAGAGCTTTTACTGGGGGACCTCATTAAACTGCCAATGCTCTGTTCATCATTGTAAGATTTATGCAGATGACAGAGCACAGAGAAATAACGGCACAATCCCATGACTCTTGAAATAACGGCACAATCCCATGACTCTTGAAATAACGGCACAATCCCATGACTCTTGCTGAATGATCAGAAATTTTGCCAATTAGTCCATGAAAGCGTAACTTCTGAAAATACAAATAAATATACATATCCCCTTTTATGTATCTTAAAGACACATGCCAGCCAATCCCATGACTTCCAGACACCAAACTACTTTCTTCATCTGTTGCTGATAAACGCTAGCAGATTCCTTCATTCCGTACCAAGATGCATTTTTCCCAAGCACTCCTTCAGCATCCCTCCTCCCATTTCCTGTGCAAACGCTTCCCACCTCAGCACCACATGCAAAAGCACAGTGAGATCTGTGTGGTGAGTTAAGGTCAAAGGTCATTGAGGTCTAGTCGGTGAGTTATGGGCAAAGCACAGTCGAACAGAGGCTTCCAGTTGCTTGGTTTCAGTCGTATGTCTCTAAGAGTCAGTGCAGTGCATGATGACAATATGATGATCAGCAGCAATATGCATATCACACAGATTCTCAAATAGGGTTAGGGTGACTCTTCTCATAAAATGAGCATATAAATCATCTGTGAATGTGAAAAACACTATTCAAGTTCTCGTATCAGTCACACTACAACTTGCTATCATGCAAGTTGCACATAATACCTACCAGCTGTGTGGGAAAGCTTGGCATCTTTGCAAGCTTGTTTACAGCTCCACATCTGTATGGACTGATTCAAGGGACTGTGGTTTTATTTGTCCTAAAGAAACAATTTTTATGACCTCGCTTTAGTGATAACTGAAGAATGATTCTGTAGGGTGAAACAGTAAAATATTTAGTAGCGGTAAATATAAATATAATTATTTCACCCAATAAAATAGTTGTATTTTAAATGATGAGTTTTGAAATGTTGTTTAATCAGAATCATTAGGAAGCGTTTGTTTAAGAAGTGTTTATTATTAGGAAGCGTTGTTCCGTATTCCGCGCAGCTCTCTTCCTCGAAGTGCTTCCACGTATTTTTCAGTTTAGGCGTAAGTGTTTACGTCCGCCAGGCACGCTCCAAACGTTGTTGCTACAGCAACGAGTAACTAAGCAAATGTGTTTACTTCGGCAACCACGCGCAGACTGAGGCAACGGGTATCATGGCTAAGCTTTTGAGTGCCGTCTGCATACGGTGAATAAAATTGCACTGTAATACGTATGTTACAACAATCTAGTATAACACGACAAGGGGGTTGAGATGGATTCAAACACTTTGTACTATTCATTGGATTTAGTGTCTGGAAACGGGCTTACATTGAATACAGAGCAGAGAGCAGCCCTTCAGACTTCTATGATCATTCTCAAGAGAAACTACAAATTCAGTCGGGTTGTCTTTTGGGGAAAGATTTTGGGAATTAAAAATGATTATTTCATAGCACAGGGGGTTGGAGAGGATGAACTGAACACCAAAACGTGTCTATACAGGTAAGAAATGTGAATTTTCGCTTGTTCCTTTCCTTAGACATGCACGTACTAGTTGGCTGTAACACCTTAGCTGGGGTTTGGTTAGCAAGACAGCTAACTGCATGGGTAGAGATGGGCTGGAATAAGTGTCCTAATAGAACATAAACTGAAGGAAATCTTTGAAGTAAACCAGATTCAGCTATGCAGAGTTTTGCTAGTATGTGTTTCAATTTAGGGTGTTGGAACTGAAAATCAGAACCGACAAAAGAGAATTTAATAAAACGCATGGGGCACACACATTTAGAAAACGAAAGCTAAGTAAATATAATAACTCATTTTCGTATAAAAGGATCTATTAACTACTTTGTGACATCCGTTTTCTGATGCAGTTTTAACTGCATGAATTGGCACTTGCTGCCACCTGTTACTGAAGCCATGATAGCAGAGGTGGCGGCGGCGGCGAAGGGGCGGTTCGTGGGTGACCCGTCACATGAGTATGCGCATGCGCAGACGCAGCACCACGGCGAGGGAGACGAGGCCTTGGAGGAGATGGTCACGGTGAGGTTGAGGAATGTTTGGGACAGCTGGACAGCATCGAACTCGGCGGTCTTCAGGAGCTGTCAACAGACGTGTGCTTAACAGAATTTTACATTTGCCTTGTATTTTCTTACCTTTCATAATAATAATAATAATAAAAATAATAAAAATAATAAAAAAAAAACGTATTGGTATGCTGAATGGCAGGAGACTGTGTTGAATTCATAAAGCTGGACAAAATAACAAAATGTTTGAGAATTAAATGAGTGCTGAGAATCTGTAAATTACACCGTAATTCTAGTTAAACTCATGAACTTTAACTGACTATGGGTTAAAATTGCTCCTTGGCTGCACTTACTGTTCACATGAAGCAAAATGGTGATGTCAGTTCTCATTTGCCTGTAGGTGAAAGTGAATGAAGAGACAAGACTGGCCGTGACGGTGTGTACCATCGATAAAGAGGCGTCTGTCGCACCACGTGGTGCATACATTAAGAGCCCCCATGGCACTGTACAGACTAATCCCAGCTTCAAGGGTATGGTCATCGCACAACTTTCCTCTATGTGAATGTGGTGTGTGCGTTGCTGCTCAACTAGAAAAATTCTTCCAAAGAAACGCCTCAGACCTCATTTTCTTTCCTTTATTGTCCCTGCAGGTCTCAATCCCACAGAGGCAGCTAAGCTAAGTAACTACCTCCATTTCTCTGAGCCCAGGACACTGAAGACAAAATCCATTTTTGAATTAGCTGATCTGAACCCCTGCATTGACTTCCTGGATCCTCTAAGTGAAGACAATCCCAAAGGTGAGTCTTTTGTGTAACGAATTTGGGACCATTCTTGGGAAGCTCTGCACAGTTCAAACTCAAGAAATAGAAGGAGAATAGAAGAAACAGGCTGAAATTCCCTATCTCATGCAACTCGTGTTTACCATTGTGTCTAATCGCCCTCCTGTCATTTCAGGAAATTATGCTTAAAATCAAATGATATCCTTATTACGAATCCTTAGGCAAGTGTGATGATGGTATATAAATGTCCTTGATTAACTGTACATGGGTTTTATTGTTCTGTGTTGCTGGACCTCTTCACTTCTCCCATTCACTCAGTGATGGGAATTGGCAGCTGCTTAAATCAAAACTGAAGTCCAAAAGACAACTTAGATGTTGTTCAGGGAACTGAGATTCTATTGTTTTCTTTTTACATTGTTCATATTTTCCATAACAGGGAGGACTGGAAGATTGCTAGGCAAGTTATACTTCTTGTTCCCATGTGTTTTGGTGCTTCTCACAACTTGCTTGTTATGTAGGAGACAGAAAAAAACAATACTGTCAACGATAATTCTGTTATTCATTGAATTCAGCTTTTAGTCTGTTTGACAAGCTGAATTGCTGAAACTCAACAACAAACACTATTGATAAAACCTCTAAATGTTTCTGGCTGCTTACAGCGGGAATGGGATCGAGGCCAGCTTATAACTTGGTGTTGCAGGACTTCACCTCTTTCAGTGATGCGTTCAGCTTTGGTAACCATGGGCCACATGGTTTCTGAGTAATAGAGAAAGTTCTGAATCATCCCTGGAGTTGACAGACAGTTTGCACTCATCCCTGCTGTTTGGTATTAGGAAGAGTGTATGTAGATGGTAGTCATAATGCCTACATCCATTTCAGTGTGACATTGATTGAGCATATCAACCTGATTTGTTCTTTGCAGTACACATATGAAAATGCTGACAGCTTTTCAGTCCAGAGTTAGTGATTTTGAATTAATGCTGCAAGGATCTATCAATTAACTTTTCATTTACTCATGGAAGTTGGTTTTAATCTGAAAGCACAAATTTAGCAATGCCTGGAAAATAAGGCGATACAATTTGCACAACAATGTAATCCATCATACAACATCTAATCATCTAAACATTTAATCCGTCATGGCAATTTTGATGAACAAAATACTAACTTCTGTGGAAGCATGCTTTTTCACTCACTTCAATAATCTTTCTAAATCTTCAATTTATTCTAAATCTTCTAAAGATAATTAAGGGTCTTAGACTATCCCAACAGTGTAAGGGCAGAAGGCAGGAACCAACCCCAGATAGGGCACCACACCAATCCATCACAGGATACACACACACACACACACACACACAGAGCAAAGTTAGAGATACCAACTAACCTAACACCTACGCCTTTGGAATGTGGGAGGTAATCAGAGTACCCAGAGGAAACTGATGAAGGCAGCGGCCAAGCCAGGACTTCAACCTAAACCTCTAGTACTGTGAGGGAGCAGTGTTAACCACCTTACCACCCTAGGCCCTTAATACAGTTCCTTATGTTGAAATGTTCAGTCCAGAGATACTTATAGTTAGTTAAGAAATGCTGGCTTTTAATCATCTCTTCACTGAAGAACCTAATCAGTGGCTTGGCTCAGGCAAAGAGCATTAACATGCTTGTTCAAAACATTCTAAAGATTTTGACTTAATCTAAATATTTCTTGGATTCCCATATACAGAGAAAAATAGTGTTCTTAAAGTGAATGAGTTCATCTGGACTGTTTGGACATTATTATAACATCAAGATCCAGTATGTGTTTGCTAGGAAAATAGTGCGATGAGAATTCCCATGTGTGCTAATCTTAAATCCATGTTTTTGCATGGTTTTATGGATTTATGCAATGTCGACATAATTTGACAATACAGAAAATGCTGCACAGAGCTAATTTTAATGTAATTTTAGTCTGTAAATTGTTTGATACTTGAGCCAAGATCCACTTTAAAAGAACAATCTAGATTAGAGTACCTAGATTAGAGTACCTAAAGATTTGTCTATCTTAACAGAAAATGCATAATCAAAACAAACATCTACATTAAAAACCAAAAATAGTCATGTTCTTTTGAAATGTGATTATGGTACAAATACATGTATGTTTTTGTTTCTCAAGCATTTCTCTTATCCTCAGGAGCAGGATTTCAATAATCCACAAATTTGGCATAGATTCTTTCTCTAGAAATGTTTGAAAATATTCCCTGGGGTTAATGACTCTTCTTTATGGACTAAGATTTATTTTAGATGTCACAGCCTGATTGTGTTGGCAGCTGTGGGTCATCTCTGAGCCCATGCATCTGCACTCACACACATTGCAACACTGTATGTCTCTCCGTGTTGTGTATCTCTGTGCTGTGACCACAGGATCATGGAGCATGCAGTCTGAGCAGGGCGGCACAGTGTGTGTGATACGCAGTCTGCTGTGGCTCGGCCTGACCTTCTTCCACACGCCCTCAACACCACAGCACGGCTACGTCTACATGGGACACGGACTCAAGAACTTGAACCTGACGTTCATGCTGTAGGGGGAGACTACACCTCAAAGACCAAGCAGGCCCAAATAGCCCTGTAAATGCAGAGAACAGTTCATGACCTTATTTTTGTAATCGCCCTTCCTGTAAATGAGAACTGAGAACAGATAAAGCAAACATTGTTTGACATTCTTCAAGTGAAAGTGTTACCATGGTGTTCCTTTTTAAGGAGAGTATGATAATGTAACGTTCTGTCTTTGTCAGCAGTGTAGGTACCCCCACCCTCTTCCAACCCCCAAACACACACAAAGCAGCTGCTTTGTTGAGGTATAGAGAAGAAACTATTTATTATTTCGGACATCTGCTTTTTGTTTGAGGAACACATTAACGCTGAAAGTTTAACGGTAATCTAAGTGAAAAAAAATTGCACGTTGGTTCAATTCCAGGTAGTCTTTCCAAATTTAGTGCTCAGGACTCCAACAGGTTCTGTTCCATTCTGGCACCAGAATGAACAGAAAGAACCTTACACCACTTCAGATTTGTCCTAAAGAAAAGTTCACATTTGTCACATATGTACCTGCACAAAATTATATAACCCCTCAACAGTGGGATAAATCTGATTACTTTTATGCCTGACAATGTATAAATTCCTAAATTTGCTATGGTAATATAACCAGGATTCAAAAACATGAATGTAGATTTTGATATTCACAGAAAAGTAACATTTTATCTTACATGTCTTATATGAAGTTACATAACATGAAGTTCCTCAATAGGTTAAGAGTGTTTTCACATGTAGCTCTTTTCAGATAAACTGAACTGAGGTTTGTTAAAGTGAACCACAAAGGAATCCCAGCAGTAATTGACCTCAGTTCTTTTTATGTTCACAATGTGACATTTTCTTTCTGTTCTTCTTTAGCACTAATGAGATCTCAGACCACTTGCTGTTCACACTACAGCTTCTTTAGAGCTCAGACCCCATCTATGTATCTGTGAATTCAGGGTAATGTATTCAAAATGGCCACATTAAAAACTGCTGTTTTTCATTTTCATAAAACAAATAAACAAAGAAAAAAACTGGCATTTTTTTCTTAAGTTTGGTTTTAGACGTGAAGATTGTCACTTTGTGTTTGGCAAGCCTCAAGATTTGCCATTAAAAAAAACACTCAATAGTCCATGGTTGCTTGGCTTTCGAAATGCATGAATTAAGCAGACCACATTACAAACCACAAATCAACCATGCAGAGAACACCTTTGAAGCTGCTCTGACTTTGGTTTCTTTTGGGTTCCATTTAGAAGGGGCTGAATTCATTTGACATGTTCACATATGCAAAAACTAGCAGTCTAGCACCACTTGAACCACTGAAATGGACTAAATGTGAAAAGGCCCTTAGTAGAAACTATAATATATAT
>JAOXYF010000007.1:12613327-12628985 GCA_028565775.1 Sternarchorhynchus goeldii
ACCTTTATCCCTAGGGTTCACCCCAAACCTTTATCCCTAGGGTTCACCCCAAACCTTTATCCCCAGGGTTCACCCCACACCTTTATCCCTAGGGTTCACCCCAAACCTTTATCCCTAAGCCTGTATGGGTCATTACAGCCTTTTGCTGGCTCTGTGCTGATAGCTGTGTGCTTTTAATCTGTTTGCAAATTTGGCCTCAAACAAAACTGCACCAAAGCACAAACAGCACAGCAGTTTGGTTACGATACTATAAACAGAAATCGCCATGAAGGATGAAGGTATTTGTGTTAGATGATTATACAAAGTTAAGAAAAGGATGTATCCAATCCTATCAGTTTTTATTGGGTTTGTATTTCATTGAGTACAAGAAACTGCTTTCATTATAAACTTAGGAACACATTTTACATCAACTCTTCCTGGTCATCGGTTGTTCCAGTGCCTGTTTCTTCAGAAAAAAAGCAGCACACTTTAACTGACAAGGTGCTGACGACTATTCAATGATTGGTTGGAAAGTAGTAAGTCAGACTTCTCTCAGGCAGCTCACATCTCAGCACTGATCCCTCTGAAAGGTTATAAAGGGCCAGGAAAGGTTAAGTCCTGTTAAGTCCTTTTCTCCTCTGGAAAAATGTTACTTTTATTAAAGTGTTTGTTGTTGTGTATATTAGCATATTTGTCAGGTTAGCACTAGAGATATAATATCTGCACACATATCTGACAACTGTGTGTCAGCACAGTATTACCGAGCTTTAGTGTTATAGGACCAGTGTAATGGTATGGAAGAAAGTATAAGCTAATTGGACAAAAACAAACACTTAAATATGCAGGACTCTCAAGTGTTTACATTTTTAAGTTGTTGTATGACAGCAAGTGATAATGTTTTAGCTGTACCTAAATCCGGAGTGTGAAGGTTTACATGCTGTTTACACACACACACGCCCCGAGGAGGTGGCAGAGAGCATCTGGGAGCTACTTTAGGGCAATTTATTTTTCAGCTAAAGTAATGAACTAAATCTCCTCTCCCTCACACTCCTCTTCTCACTAGAGCTGTTGTAGCAGCACAGTCCAGTCATCCAGACAAGCCAAGTGCAACAAAACACCACCGCTTTTCTTCCCCTGCTGTGCACAACCTGTGGGTGATTCCTGCCTCGCTGGATTTAAGGGGACACAGTCCCAACCGTGTGGTTTACCAGCTATAGAACGGGAAGGGTGCATGTACGTTTTAAAAAAATACCACAACCTCTTCTACCTATTCTGTTATTCCTTTCCCTTCTTACTGTTTCTCTCTCTCTCTCTCTCTCTCTCACACACTCTCTCTCTGAATTTACATTTTGTCTAATTAATATTATCACATGTACATTTGAAATCATTCATTTGACATAAAATTACATGTGAAGTCTGTTGTTTTGTTTCTGCATCATCAGGTGATTCTGGTTAGATAAATACACACTTGCACAATGAGTTTATTGTTCTGTTTTCATTTTACAAGGTCACTTTGTAAATGGGAAATGTAGCTCCTGCAGTGAATATGCACAGTCCTAATTTTTGTCTTGTGCATTTCTGCTCAACAATCCCAGTCAAAGTGTACAGTGGTGCATGGAAACATTTTACCATGGAACAAGTCCCATTCTGTTGGATCTAATGATGTCCTTGTGTCCTGCTGTTTCATGGAGAACACAGCCTTACTTTAGATCACTACACAAGTCTTTAGATCACTACACAAGTCTTTAGATCACTACACAAGTCTTTAGATCACTACACAAGTCTTTAGACCACTACACAAGTCTTTAGATCACTACACAAGTCTTTAGATCACTACACATATGGTTTTTGCTCAGTATTGAAGTTTTCTTTAGCCTTCCATCACCAGAATATCGCCTGGTATCGTAAATGACGAGTGTTAATGTTGCCTACTGAAGTCAAAAATCAGTTGCATCCTCCTTTACAGAATGTGGATAACGAAACTCGGTTTAACTCATGTTAAACTGCAGATATTTAATAGGATCGAGGAGATCAAGCTTTACCACAAAAGGTGTTTGTATGTATATTTGTGTTTTGAGCCATGGTGAGAATGTTTTACAGCAAGCTGAATTCCAGTCATAAAGTTTAATCACAATGAGCCCTCAAACACAGTGAACCCTTTCCTTTTCAAAACATCCTTCACCCTGGACCCTTTGAAGCACCACCCCATGCCAACCCACCCCCCCTCCCCAGGACTAGAGGATTGGCGTGTACCATCACGTGGCTGATTACACCCCGTACAGTGTGTATGTGTGTGTGTAAGGCTTTATAGGCACCTCTGCACATCCTGACCTCTGACCTCTCCACTGTGTGTCACTACTCTGGGTTTTCTCCACGGAAACAGCCTGGTTTCACAATACCAACAGACTTCTGCGTCACTACCCAATCAGGGAAGGGAAGAGACCACGCACATGTGTGCAGACACATCAATGTTTGATGTAAGTTCCTCCTTATTTACCAGATATCACTCCTAAAATAGATGGAAGAGATGCATTCCTCTTTAGTTTCAGCACACATTTTTACTTGGAAGCACCGTCACAAAAGCTAAGCCTGCCGTTCTAACACAACTAATTGAAAGGCCTTATTAAGACATTATTACTAAGACATCTAAAGTCAAGTGTCTGACAGAAGTAATCTATAGAAATAATATACAAAAATAATCTACAGAAATAATCTATAGAAATAATCTATAGAAATAATCTACAGCCTCTGGATATTGACTGGTGACACCACCGTACACTGGTCCCCTTCACATTGCTGCCCAAAGCTTGTGACTTATGGCCTGTTCATAACAAGAGTGGGTGAATGACGTTTTCTATTCTTTAGCATGTTCATCCCAATCTCCATTTGTCTATCACTGAAAACCATATTAACATAATTATGCTAAAGTCATTTAGGATGGTATTTAAAATAAGAACAGAGATAAATAAATAGAGCCTGTTACTCCAGACATGGTAATTACAAAAACCTTTATTAGTGCTATTAAGTCCTGGGATTAAACAAGTCAGATATATTACATACCAAAAACTATAATCAAATAATATCAGAAGCTAGGGTTCACTAATCAGAGTGGTGCAGTATCTGGTGATGGAATAAATAAAACATACAGAGAATAGAATAGAATACAATACAATACAATACAATACAATACAATAGAACTGTTGTGTACATCTTAACATGTCTTGCCACCTTTTGTTTATCAAACACCTGGCCAGACTCTGTAGGCCTCTAACAGCACAGCTCTGCTGTCTGTGCTTTCAGATGAACCCCATCAAAGGCATATTATACAGGGAGAAGAAGGTTTACAGGGGACCCCTTAATTTGACTTTGAAGAAAGAGGGAGGCAAGGAAAGGATGGCATGGAAGCCAGAAGGATCTGTCTAGAAGGATCTCCCTAGAAGGATCTCTCATTAGGATCTCTCTAGAAGGAGTTCTAGAAGGATCTGTCTAGAAGGATCTCTCTAGAAGGATCTGTCTAGAAGGATCTCTCATTGGGATCTCTCTAGGAGGATTTCTAGAAGGATCTCTCTAGAAGGGAGAGGGAGGCAAGGAAAGGATGGCATGGAAGCCAGAAAGATCTGTCTAGAAGCATCTCTCTAGAAGGATCTGTCTAGAAGGATCTCTCATTAGGATCTCTCTAGGAGGATTTCTAGAAGGATCTCTCTAGACAGATCTGTCTAGAAGGATTTCTCTAGAAGGATCTCTCTAGACATACACACTTTATGAACTGGAAAAGAAAATGTTTGGAGAGTGAATAAAGGAAGGCTGTGGCTGTAACGGACATCCATTTCCAGCTTCAGAGGGTCTTTTAACATATGTCGCCTTCAGAAGCCTCATCTCACACATTATACAGCTTCTACATGAGGTTTGTGTTTGAAATGTGTGTGTGTGTGTGTGTGAGTGTCTGCGAGAGAGAGTGAGTGTGTGCTAGAGAGAGAGTGTGTGTGTGTGTGTGTGCAGTGAAGGGAAATATTGGTTGGGTATATCAATATGTACCTATATGTGAATTTCTATAAACACTTGGATTCTAGAGATTCAACTGAAATTTAACACACACACACACACACACACACACACACGCACACACACACACACACACACACATAATGATGATTGCTTGAGCAGTTTTGACCTAACGCCACTAACCCCCATTGAGGCTGTTTTTTTGATAGATTTCCTACATGGTGACACTTTATAGCAAGGGATAACAAACTGACAGGAAGGAAGGACTTAACCCTTGAGGAACAGATGTTTAATGTTTAAGTAACATAACACCACCTGTAAGAGTAAAATACTACTTTTTTAAGTAAACAAATGTTTTAATAAGCATACTGACATTGCTTTATATACATCATTTTATAGAATATACCACATATTAAAGCAGAGTTCATGAGCTAATGCACAAAGTCTCAAAGCCCTTATTAATTTGCTCCTACTTACTGACTTTATGTTTGAGTTATTTCATAATAAATGTGTCCATAGCATTTTTTATGCTACTCCACCCACTTCTACAGAAGACATGACATGTCCAATTTGGATTTGATGTCATTTTTGGCATGTGCTGACATTAGTCTGAGCCAAAGGGTTGTAACTCAAATTGGACTGTATCACGCTAACACTGGAGTTGTAAAGGGTTATAACTCAAATCGGACTGTATCACGCTAACACTGGAGTTGTAAAGGGTTGTAACTCAAATCAGATTGTATCACGCTAGAGCTGGAGTTGTAAAGGGCTATAAGGGTTGTAACTCAAATCGGACTGTATCACGCTAGAGCCAGAGTTGTAAAGGGTTATAACTCAAATCGGACTGTATCACACTAACACTGAAGTTGTAATGGGTTATAACTCAAATCAGACTGTATCCCACTAACACTGGAGTTGTACAGATGCCACGGTCCAAGCAGCCTCCTTTGCTCCTAGGCTTGACTTTGGTTTTAAATGATGACATTGCAGTAATAAAACAACAAGCTTGTAGATCAACCAGTGACATTTCCTCTCACCTGCTTCCCCTGCCGATCTGATCACTCAGAGCCCAAACACCCTGGGGACACGACCAGGAAAAAGAACAACAGCCAAAAAAACTAACTACCTTCCGATCAGTCTAGATAGACTAACGAAGCAAAGCCCTAAATGTTCATTCAGGCTGTAACATGGCGAGGTCGGAGTTCTGTTTCTAAATGTTCATTCAGGCTGTAACATGGCGAGGTCGGAGTTCTGTTTCTGTCCTTTCTGTTTGTTCGTTTTTTTTGTGTTCTGTTTGTTTTTTCCAATGTCTTTGTCATTGCTGCTTTATTTACATTTTATATTTAAAACTTAAACAAACAACTTTTGGGTCTGGAAGCTGCGGCCAAACACAGCAAGCAGAACTATATTTGATAGTAGAATGAGTGACCAGAAAGAGCTGGAGGGGGAGGGGCGTTGAGTTTAGGGAGAGGATGTCATAAAGCACGCAAAAATGGGAGAGAAAACAGATGTTTTTGGCCTGGAGAGAGGCTGGAGAGTGAGAACTTGCTGAGCGTTGGATTAATTAAGCCCTTGTTTGGAGCAAGGAAGAGGAAGTGGTCTAAATCACTTTTCCATCTCTTCTGTGTACGAGTCGGCAACAGTCAGACACCTCTGACATGTAACCTCCGATGACCCACGCACTCTCTTTCACCCCGGGGTTCACAAACGGCCCACAGCCTCTGTGACAAACAGACAGGTCCACACAGGCAGGTCCACACGGGCAGGTCCACATAGACAGGTCCACACGGGCAGGTCCACACAGACAGGTCCACATAGACAGGTCCACACGGGCAGGTCCACACAGACAGGTCCACACAGACAGGTCCACAGAGGCAACAACGGAAGCAAATGCTGTAATCGTGTTGGCGGCGCTAAACTTCCTCCTCCAGAAAACCTCCATGCAAGTCCTAGTCCTAGTCCTAGTATTAGTTTTGTGTAGTACTTAAAAAACAGCATAGCAGTTATACTGACTCCTCAATTAGTCCTAATGTGTTTCTGGCTGAAGGGATTATATCTATGGTACATCATTCCAAAGCTGAATATCATTTTTTTACCAATACAATGTTCTGCAAAAACTCATTTATTTGCTTGTTTAGTTTCTTCTGTGTGGGGTTCCTTTGTTTTGTTCATTTGGTTTCTTCTGTTATGTTTTAAAATGTGACTCGTCATGGTTACAAAAGTTTGGCCATTTTGACTCTT
Organism: Sternarchorhynchus goeldii; assembly: GCA_028565775.1. NCBI lineage: Eukaryota > Metazoa > Chordata > Actinopteri > Gymnotiformes > Apteronotidae > Sternarchorhynchus > Sternarchorhynchus goeldii. The sequence goes on from JAOXYF010000007.1 coordinate 12,619,550, forward strand.
TGTCTAAACAGTGATTTATAATGAAAACATGGGGCAACTTGGTGGTTTCCATGGCAATGGAAGTAAACTCAGCTGAGAGAGAAAACAAAAACCATGAGTGCGTGTGGACGGGAATGATAAGGGTATCTGAAGTGAATACACTGTTAAAGAACTGAATACTAGCAGCAGACCACAGGGCTGCAGTGTTGGACACCAGCAAAGTGGTGTGGAAAGAAGATGGAGAAGAGAACTGGTGGGGTTAGGTCACTACTAGCACTGGTGGGGTTAGATCACTACTAGAACTAGTGGGGTTAGATCACTACTAGCTGGCCATAGGGGAGAGAACGTCACTCAGTGAGGAGAAAAGAAACAGAGAGAGAGAGAGAGAGCAGGCTGAGATGGGCATTCACTGGGAAAGCTTTTAGTCTCCAGTTTTACTCCAGTCAAAGTAAGCACAAAACTATGTGGTACATAGGTGTGTGAGAGTTAGTACTCGAATAATTCATTTAATAATATGTAATATATATATATGTGTGTGTGTGTGTGTGTGTTTGTGTGTGTTTGTGTGTGTGTGTGTGTGCACCAGCATCATTAATATCCTTTGGTATCATGTGACTGGTGTGTTACAGTCCAATGTTAAACACACACATCAGCTCTCTGTCTGTGCACTGAGGCAGCAGGCTTTGATGTGGTCTAAACTCCAGCTCAAACACACAAATCAGGGCTGAGGAAAAGGCCTGCACCACTTACCACTGCTGTTATCCACTAATGGGCTCCCGGCGGGTTGCCAGGTGCTGTTGCTCTGGGAAACCTGACAGCAGGGTCTGATAAGATACTGTACGTCTGCTGCAGCACGAAGCAACAGCTTAGACACAACAGACCTCAGACTGCACAGGAAATCAAAGAGCTTAAAGGGGATTCATGATGCAGCTGTAACAGCTACTTCTCAACTCTGCTGGGTCACAGACCAGATCAAATGAACTGTTTTATTAATTAATTAAATATGAAGCCAGGCTTAGTACCATTACAAGTACAGAAAAGCTAAATATTCCAACATTATTTTAAAAAATTGAATAAATAATAGAACTAAATTAACTTTATTCCCTCTCTTTAAATTGTGCATTTATTGCTGAGTTTTAGTTGTTTATGGATGATAAAATGACTAGTTTGGGAGGGATTGTTTAGATGACCCCTTACTGTACCACTGAAACGCCATACAATCACATACAGTCACATACAGTCACATACAGTCACATACAGTCACATACACGGTGCAAAGCTCCTTCATCAGCAGCTGTCAGCACAAAAAGCACAGTTGCCTTACTGTTATATTCATGTTTGTCTGCCAAAGGACTCATTTCAAAGGGGTTTAAGAGGCGTGTCCTAATATGTGCCTCCTCTCAGGTCCTATCAGCACTGTGATATCATGGGCTTGAAAGAACCCATCCAGGTCACAGCTTGCATCTCCTACAGCCTGGACCTGTAGATATGGATGTGTGTGTATTGAGTTTCCTACTACCTGTTTATATAAAAATATGAGCTTTCGAACTTTGATTAGCTGTGTCTTTTTCTTTTCATTGTTCCCATTTCTCATCTTTGAACTTTCCTGGAGTCACGTCTTGATTAGAGCAGTCGCCTGCCTAGATGTGTGTGTGTGTGTGTGTGTGTGTGTGTGTGAACCTACACGCTTCTGAGGTGACTTTATCTACTTTATCTTGTACTTGTTGCTTTCCAGGTATTCTTACTGGTCTTTCCCTTCGTTATCTGTTCAGAACTTGAGGAATTATTCACCTTTTCAAATATGCTGTTTCAGGACAGGACGACTATCCTGAGAGGAGTGTGTGTGTGAGTGTGCATGTGTGTGTGTGTGTGTGTGTGTGTGTGTGTGTGTGTGTAGGTGTGTGTGTGTGTAGGTGTGTGTGTGTGGGTGTGTGTGTGTGTGTGTGTAAGTGAGAGTCTTTTTGCATGATTTACAACAGAACATTTAATCAATGGGATATAGCATAGAAAACATCAGTACATAATTATATCAGTAATTATATCAGTAATAAAAGGACCACGTCTGCTGTCATAATGAACTGTTTGCAGCCTTTGCAGGCTTCCTTCCTCTTTCTCAACAGGGGACTTGTTTACAAGTGTTACCAGCTTCACTGGTATTTTAAAGTGTTAGTCACTATTATATATATATATATATATATATATATATATATCTTATCATGATCATCATCATCTCCCCATCATCTCTAACACCATCTAAACTTAACCCTGTCTGATCAATAAGAAGAATACTAGCACATATTGCTTATATTGATATGCTCAGTGTCTCAAACGCACCATATGCTGACTGTCTAAAGCTGCAAGAGGGAGGACATCATACCACTTAATGATGGACCAAAAGCATGTGGTGAGCAGTAACCCAAACCCCTGCCTCTCCCAGCCTCTCCCTGCCTCTCCCAGCCTCTCCCAGACTCTCCCAGCCTCTCCCTGCCTCTCCCTGCCTCTCCCAGCCTCTCCTAGCCTCTCTCTCTGCCTCTCTCTGCCTCTCCCTACACTCACTTCCTGAGCAAATGCGTTCATTACTCGGTGTCCGACCCGGTACTGATGCTGCCCAGATCTGCTCGCCAGGGCCGTGGGAGCTCACTGTTTACTGTGGCGAAAGAGAGGAGGGTACGGAGAGGACGATGTGCTTGAGTCAAGACCAGGGCTACAGCGGGACCGGACGTGCTTAAACTGTTTGGTTTGGCCGAAGAGAGAGAGAGTTTTTAGCTTTTTAGAAGCATGTCTTTTTTTCTTGGTGACTTGATTATGGGATGTCTTCTTTTGTGTGTGTGTTTGTGTGTGTGTGTGTGTGTACACAAACATACACAAACTATCTCTCAATTACTCTTTCAATGTCTCTCTCTCTTTCATTCTCCCTCACACAGATTTGTGGCTAAAAAGAACCCATATTCACACACAGTGCCGTTTACTTGAAAGCAACACATTAATTTGGGAATCATGTATGTAGCTTCAGGTAGTTACATGGATCTGTAATGGCAGAGTAGCTTGTGAAGGTTGGAACACAAAGGTGAGACATGTTTTTTTGATTCTGTGGTGTGAGGGGACACATGCCAAACTTTTGGAAGGTTGGACCACCATATCTTATCTACTAGGTGTTGACTTAAGATTGTTGGTAAATGATTACATAACTTGTAAAATGATTTAGTGTGTGAAGGCTGACTAGTGATGTAGACCATGTGACTCACTTTCCAGACCATCAGATTGAGACTTGGACAAGATTTGATCAATTGTTTTTGCTATAACGCAATGCTGCACTGTAACCTGACTGCAGTAACACATGGGACTACAATGAAAAGTATGTTATTATCTCTGCAGGACACTTGATTGCACAGACAGACAGTTTTGGGATTTTGGACTGTATCAGAGCACAGTGTGAAATGGTGAAGATGAACCTGCTGACAGAGAGCAGAACTCCTCAACAGCTTTGGTTTATTACCTCAGACACCTGCTCACGCTAATCAGTATCTTCACAAAGCATTGTTGGCTGGATGAAGTGCACTGGTATCTTGCGAAACCTGACCTTGTAGTTAGACGGAGCTCCAGTGGGCAGCTGGTGACCACCGACGCTTCTGCGGTGCAGGTTAGGCCATGCTTGCCAATAGACACTTGATAGGGTCCCATCACGCTGTCTGACAAACCATGTGATTTGCTTTGGGCTATAGGGACACTGTTCAGCTGCCCCACAAACCACCCACAGCCAGGGTAGTCTACAGCACAGCAAATAACTTTCATAGAGTATGGATATCCAGGGGAGAGTATTGGCAGAGTATGGATATCTAGGGGAGAGTATTGGCAGAGTATGGATATCCAGGGGAGAGTATTGGCAGAGTATGGTTATCCGGCGAATCAAATAAAAATTAAGAGCAAGACAGATTGGGATAGTTGGGCCAGTAGATGAGCTGGAGGGTTTTCTTTAAACAGCAGCAGAGGTTTAAACAGCCAGATGATGAGAAGATGCTTTGCGGGGGCAGGGAGCGATGGAGGCCTCTGGAAACCTCAAGAAAAAATCACCTATACATTTGGTGTTCAAGTTCACTTAATTAGATGCTTAAATGGATGCTGCATACCTCAGAGTATATTATTTTAAAGCATGACAATAAAATTATAGTTCTGCTTTAGTGTAGTATTTGGCTACTATGCCTAAAGTATCAAACTGACTTTTGTCTTAATTTGCTTAGTTACATTTCTTTCAGAAATGAGAAGTTAGAAAGAATCTATTGTCCATTATTTTCAAACATTTCTCATGTGACATCAAATGTTCTTTGATCTCAACCTGACCAAAGATTTTTAATTAATTTTCCTACCAAAGTCTTTCTTGTCATTTTTTCCACTTATAAAATTCACAAATAATAAACAAGACGCTCATTAAGCTCGTTATTGTTATTCTTTTCATCATATATCCACAAAGTTTAGTTGAGAATGTTCATTTTGGACAATCTCAAGGTTTTCTCATTGATGTTCCTTTTGATTATGTTTTAGATGTAAAACAGACTAAACTTTGATGTTGTCTATGACTCAGTCTTTAAATGATTAAAAAATTATTGTTTTTGCAAGAGTTAAAACATCTCTGAATTTCATCTTTCATCTCTTTATTGATGAAATGTAGAGTAACTCTATAGGAGAAAAGTCCTGAATAAGCTCTAGATGATCGTAAAATGACAGACTGCTGAAACATCTGGTTAAACTATGGTCTAGCTCATATTGCAGCCAAGTTAATTCTCAGGAGAACAGAGAGAACAACTGATTGTTTCTAAGGGAGAGTAAGGATCTTCATTCTTACTCTAGGACAGTTTTGTAAATTAGTTGGTGGGATTTTTGACCAAGCATGAATGCCAGACACCAGGCAGAACAGTTATAACACAATGTAAAAATACTGTGATTTACCAGCTGTGTGGTTTACCTTTGTAATTTGCAGATGAAGTTATAAAGAAATTTAATGTTGGGAAATGTGTCTGCTAAATTTGGCGTATGGTTTAACTGTTTGTTTATCAGATGCTAGTTTTAGTGACACACACACACAAACACACACGCGCACACACACACACACACGTGCACAAACATGCAGACATTTCTATTATTTAATTTGGTTTTCCTGTTGATGCTGTACCTATCATTCTCTCTTCAATACAGACACACACTCTCTTCAATACAGACACACACTCTCTTTAATACAGACTCTCTTTCTTTCCCCTCCTGTCTGTTTGTCATTTTCTTTGCTTTTTCTCTTAATAAGAATAAAAGTAGTATGAACTATGGTTTTATGGTTGTTTTTAGTTGTGGTTTAATCCAGCTGCCTTTTCTTGACCTTCTGGTGTTCAGTAGCTGTAACCCATAGTAACTCACCCTCACATAGTTCCTCATTGTTGAAGTTGAAGGAAACGTGCAAAAATGACCACAAAACAGACAATACAGGCTTAAAAATGTGGCTTTTACTCAACCTTTCATTCCAGTCTCTAATTTGAAGAATCATTTTCGACTTTAAACAGATGTTTTCAGTGGTGAACATATGGCTTTAGAAATGTCTCTGCAATAAATCATTTCTTGTGTAAAAAGGAGTAATTAACAGAGAGCAAAGGGCTGGACACACTGAAGCTAAAAAGATCTTTTCAAAAGTGAAGGAACTGTAATAAAGTACACGCAAACACGGCATGGTACGTCAGAGACCCAGTGCTGACGTTTTGGAGTTTTGGGTATATGTTTGCTCTCCTTATTTTAGACCACTTTTGTTAATGCACAATCAAATATTCTTCCTTTACTTTTTGATCTAGATTTAGAGGGCAGGACAGTAGTTTGCATATAGTTTGCATTAATCTAATCTTTAAATACATTCATTAATCTAATCCCATAGCGTACACCTTAAATACATTCATTAATCTAATCTCATAGCGTACACCTTAAATACATTCATTAATCTAATCTCATAGCATACAATTTAAATACATTCATTAATATAATCTCATAGCGTACACCTTATATACATTCATTAATTTAATCTCATAGCGTACAATTGAAATACATTCATTAATCTAATCTCATAGCGTACAATTTATATACATTCATTAATTTAATCTCATAGCGTACAATTTAAATACATTCATTAATCTAATCTCATAGCGTACACCTTATATACATTCATTAATTTAATCTCATAGCGTACAATTGAAATACATTCATTAATTTAATCTCATAGCGTACACGTTATATACATTCATTAATTTAATCTCATAGCGTACAATTTAAATACATTCATTAATTTAATCTCATAGTGTACACTTTATATACATTCATTTTTGAATGGCATTTGGAGAGACTGCTGAAGGTCAGAAGAGGCCAAAACTGTGTGTGTGTGTTTGTGTGTCTGAGTGTGTGGGTACACACGCTTGTGAACGTGTATATTCATGTTTGTGTGAGTGTGTGTGGGTGACAATGTGCTTGTGGTCATGGATCACCACACTGGCTGACCACAGCAATCTCTCCCTCACACAAGCTGTGCTACTTTCGGACGGGCCGACACAGACGCAGACGCAGACGCCCCAGCCGAGGAAGGAGCAGGCGTGGCTGCAAGGTGAAAGAGAAGCGACGGCGGTTGTTTGTTGCTGTGACCACTCTTTGCCAGCACTGCTGGGGTGCACCAAGACGGGAACAGTGTACTGAATTCACTCTGGCATGGTTCTGTATCCGGTGATTCACTCAGGCATGGTTCTGTCCCTGATGATTCACTCAGGCATGGTTCTGTCCCCGGTGATTCACTCAGGCATGGCTCTGTCCCTGGTGATTCACTCAGGCATGGTTCTGTCCCCGGTGACCCTGCCCTGTTCTCACTGTCCTGCCAGGTTAATGCCAGGTCTGCTCAGTGTCGCAGTTGGAGCTTTCATTTCATTGCCTGGTCTCCATTCTCATGTACAAGAGAGAGAGTTCTACTGCTGCAGGACTACTGCTGAATGCTTTAAATGTAAATGTAAATGTACTACTGTTCAGTGTAAATGTACTACTGTTAAATGTAAATGTAAATGTACTACTGTTAGAGGAACTGGTTTGTTGACAATTGAGATGAAGGCTTTGGTGGAGTTTTACAGTGAAGTTTAACGGTTTAGTTTAATGGTTTAGTTTAACAGTGGAATTTAATGGTTTATTTTAACGATTTAGTTTAACTGTTCAGTTTAACTGTTTAGTTTAATGGTTTATTTTAACAGTTTATTTTAACGATTTAGTTTAACTGTTCAGTTTAACTGTTAAATTTAACGGTTTATTTTAACAATTTAGATGAATTGTTTAGTTTAACGGTTTGGTTTAACAGTTTAGTTTAACTGTTTAGTTTAATGATTTAGTTTAACTGTTTAGTTTAATGATTTAGTTTAACTGTTTAGTTTAACCGTTTAACAGTTTAGTTTAATGGTTTAGTTTAAGGTCAGCTTGTGTCTGAGAAGTGGAGTGGCAGAATCTACTGAAAAATTGTGCTGTTCAAATAAAACTAAAGAGAAGATATGATGAAGACATGATGAAGATGATGATAAAGAGGAGAAAAAAGCATTAATTAGAAAGAGGTGCCCACTGAACAAGGGGCAGAGTGAGAGTGTCGCAGATACTTCACCTGTCTCTCTCTTTTTCTCTCTCATCTAAATATATCTTTCTGTTTCTGTGTATGTGTGTGTACATGTACACACTGTTTTATTCATGCTCAGTTCACAGCACAAACACAAGATGGGCCTTTCAGCAAATGCTCAAAGACGATTTGGGTCAGAGAAACCTGATTTTGAACTGGCGACTCAAGAGAGTGCTCAGGTTACAGTCCCAGTGACTGAGGAAGTCAATACCTCAGATACACTGTGAACCAACTTGCCTCTGTTTAGCATAGAAAGAATTGACTGCTGTAGCCACGACACATCTGAACAGCAGGTGATCCCAAGGAGACTTTAGATAACGGTGTGACCCACACCCAGCCTGTGCACCCAGCTAAACTAATTCAAATGAGGCCCCTCCCCCCTTGTTCTGCAGCTACTATGTTTCTGTGAATCGTTCTCTTGTGAATGGCATGAATACAACTTTGTCTGACACAAAATAATTTCAGTGGTAGTGTGTATATAGATATGGGGCCAGTTTCCCAGATCAGACAATTAATGACATCAGGACATGGATTAGACCTTGATAATGTTAGCTGGGCATCTAACATTACAGGATATTCAGTAACCCAAGCTAAACCATGTTCACCACTCACATGTTCCTGAATACTGGGATCAGAATACTTAAAACCATAAATTAATGTCAAAGTAGTAGCTGTGTTGTTCTTTACTGTCACAGTTTATTTGTCCATTTGACGTTCACTTTAATAAGACTTGGTCTAAACCACTGAAAATGTACCAGCATTGCATGTTGGGTTGTGTGGTTTTGCATCAGAGACCATCTTGATTAGTGTGTAGTGGTTTGGTGTATATAACAGGGGATGGATACTGTGTAATAACAGGTGTAATAGAATACATAAATAAGAAGACTAAAAAATACGGCAGTTGAACAGTTTGCATCAGCAGAGAGAATACACACCTCTGGGTGACGTCTGTATGTTACTGACATAGTTTATGATTCCTTGAGCCTGGACACTATAAAAACATAAATTCTTTGGTTCACCTAATATAGAGGTAAATAACTTAAAAATAAATTTAAAAATAATAAATGAAGATTTTTTCATTTTAAAATGTATATAATGTGTATACAAAACATCAACAAAAAATGTGTGTGTGTATGTGTGTATGAGTGTGTGTGTGTGTGTGTGAGTGTTTGCATGCATGCGTATGTGTATGACTGTGTGTATGTGTATTGAACTATGTATAGGTGCATACTGTCCTTTATGGTTAGTGTATGGATGTGCTTGTTGTAGCAACGCTGATAAACTGATAAACTAGCTTTTGCAGTCATCAACAAGATGTCGTGCAATATAGCACATATATCCAATGTGTTGCTGGCTTAGTCATAGAGAGAGAGAGAGAGAGAGAGAGAGAGAGAGAGAGAGAAAGACATGGGTAGGATATTAATATATATTTGAAGTACGTATGTATTTAAGTATTTTGTTAACATTAGCCATCTAACTAGCATGGTAGCAGCTCCAGCTTCGCTTGTTTTCTGCTGGACATGTAACTGTTTAGTAAGCAGAACATTTTCAGATTTTTCCATTGTTTTAGTGTAACTGAAGTACAGATGTAACTCATGCATGTATTTTAGTCTGAAATCTTAGATATGAGATATGGAGAATCTAATACAGTTCAGTGAATAAACAGTATAATACAGTTCAATGAATACACAGTCCAATACAGTTCAGTGAACCTCAGTGAATACACAGTCCAATACAGTTCAGTGAACCTCAGTGAATACACAGTCCAATACAGTTCAGTGAACCTCAGTGAAT
>JAOXYF010000007.1:12630800-12642981 GCA_028565775.1 Sternarchorhynchus goeldii
TGTTTTTTGGGGGGGGTGGTGGGGGGGGGGGGGGGGTTGGCGGATTTTGACCCTTGGGGTTCTTGAATTTCACTGGTGGCCTCTGAGAGCTAAGAGCCTGAAAAGTCAAGTCCAGTTAGGACTATCTATCTCTCTTACTCTCTCTCTCTCTTTCACTCTCTCTTTCATTCTCAGTGGAGTCACTTACAGTAAATGTTTCTTGGAAGAACCCGTACATTTTTGGTTTGGATGGGATGGATACTGAATAAAGATGTGGTAGCACACATAAGGTACCGTCCTAGGTGTTTGTAAAGATTGTCCAGTGGATGATGACAAAATCTTACATTTCCTGACTGTTAATTAAGGAACTGATGATGACGCTGCAATGGTAAGGATAAGATAAAGTTTGCTTGTATTCATGGAAAATAATCTATAGTCATTTATTGTAAAAATCCCAAATCTTCACAACAACTAAACTAAAATAAACTCATGTAAAGCTTAGAGTTGTCTGACCAAGTGAAAGATCCAACTATGAAAACCATTTTGTTCTTTTCATATTTACTTTTGACCTGATTGACTATACATGACAAAAGCCATACATTCAGAATTGACTCAATATTGTGAGTCACATGCTACAGTACTATCACAGTGCTAGATTAGCAGACACATGCTACAGTACTATCACAGTGCTAGATTAGCAGACACATGCTACAGTACTATCACAGTGCTAGATTAGCAGACACATGCTACAGTACTATCACAGTGCTAGTTTAGCAGACACATGCTACAGTACTATCACAGTGCTAGATTAGCAGACATCACATTCTCATTACAATCATAATGATAATATAGAAAACTATAACACAGTTTGTTCAGTATTTTGACAATGGCAATGTTTAATGTTTACGTTACATTTTTGACATCAATTGCTTCAATTGCTTGATTATGATGTCTTTTTTTAAAAAAAAGACCTCGCCTAGGTGTCAAAGTGTCTCCAGTCTGTACATGCCGACAGTCAACCTTGGATCCAGCCAACGAGAGATCGTAGTTTGGACAACAGAAAGGAATGTAACTTGCTTATCAGTGAGGAGTTGGGACTCTTTATGAAGTCAGGCCTTGTGTCCTCTCTCTGGAACAAGCCAGCCTTTGAGCGGCTGTAAGGCTGGGCGCTAGTCCACAGCCCTCACCCAGGCTGGTGCAGGGTTACTGGCTTTATTAGCTTTCCTGGCTGCATAGAGTGGAAAAGGGCGCTGGGGCATAGTGGGGCCCTACTACACTGAGATATCTGGATGAAGATCTTACATTAGAGCCCAGTCCTGGGAAGGTTTCTCATTTTTACCAATGAGCTATTTATGGCTCAGTTTTCTTGCAGTATTGGCAGAAAATAGAGGAGTTTGATTTTAACTTTTGTCCTAAAAATTAGTCATTTCTGCTCATAGATTATAAGATATAGAAGTTGTAATTTAGATCTTATTATAATTAAGGCTGTAAACTAGTACTGCCATCACTCCAATACCTGCTAATAACTGCATAAACAAACTATTAAGTATTAATACTTTATTATTCATTTATATGATTAATTGTTAATACTTTATTGTTCTCAGTATTAAGCTTTAACTGAAAAAGCTGCTTGCGACTGGATGAACATGCTTATTCAGTGATATACATTATCTCTTTATTAATCCAGTCACAATTTATACACACTAAGGGAAATTTATATGCACTGTAGAGTGAAATGTATGGTTAATTTTACAATAACATAGCTGTATATTTAAATATCACCTATAATAGCTGACTTCACCATAACAAAGCTGTGTGTTTAAATATAACTCACTGTAATGCATTAATAGAACATCAGTTCGCCTGCTACACTTCATCTTTCAGCAGCTTTGATGATGTTTACCTAGTGTGAACATCAGAAAAAATGAGTTTATTTTTTATTTGTGATAGTTTGGCTGAAGTGTTTTTGTGCAAAATAAAACTGCAAAACAACAAATAAATCAAAACAACAACATCTGTTTACATGGAGTGGAGAAATAGTGGTACTTGTTTCTGAACAGGACCTTAAAGCCAAACTTACATGAGAGGCCTCAGCAGCAGCTGAAACATCAGGTAACCTGAGTGAGAGCGTCTGAGTTCATGTTACATAGCCAGTGACAACAGACGAGAGAAATCCGACAAAGCTGGTTTTTACATGTCCGAATGAATTCTGTTTTGGGCAGAAATCTAGACAAGTAAATCAGGTTTGAGTCTTTATCCCGTTTAAAGAAATAAAAGGGGGGTTAACTTGATTTTTTACTTTCTCAGGGTGTTAACCTCAGTTCCACTGTTTGCGTGGCCTGTTCGAACGCAGTCAAATTTAAGCACCTAGTAAAAACATCAGAGCCCCCTTCTTGAACATCAAGTATTTTGAGTGTAAATGTTTTCTGAGTAGGTGGTATAAACTAGTCGATGGTTCATATGCTCTGGCTGGACCTCCCACCCCTGCTCAAAACAACCATATCCATAAACTATCTTTCAAGTGCCATATGGTTTGGCTTTGGACATGCCACATTGAAAGTAATACTTAAATACATGTCACATGTCTGTATGTAATCAGTGTTACCTGGAGTGATTTTTCTCCATGTTCAGTGTTTTTGTATCCTCTGGAGATCCCTGACACTGGAGTGTCTTTGTTTCTGATGGCCTGCAGTGTTCAAGGCACATGGCCAGAACAACCATGGGTCCAGTCTGCATTTTGTACTAGAAAGCAGTGAAGCCAGTGGGACATTTCACGGTTACTACAAGAGTGAAATTCCAGCTTTCTGATAGGCTGTTTCCTTTTAAAGAGAAGGGCATAGGTGAGATGTGTGGGTACATACTGCATCTTTAAGTTAAGATATGTGGGTACATACTGCATCTTTAAGTTAGCTGGGCTTAGTTACCAGAATTTAATCATCTGCTGTTCATTTTGGCAAAGGTTAGTAGGTTGTAGTCTGTTACAATATAGTTATTGTTTATCTTCATTCCAATATAGTTATAGTTTATCTTCATTCCAAGTCTATTTACAGTGCAGTCAAGCTGACTGGTTCACTAATCACAATGTTTCCCATCTGAATCATTTTTCTTTTCCACTGGTTTGACCTCACAGAGGACACCCAAAAGCTCCAGAGCAGCACACTGTGGTTTTAACTGTGCGTCCCACCACATCTCTGATTTGAATGCTTTCCCAGCTGTAATAATGTAGTAGGTAATAGTAATACAATAAATCAAATAGTAAATGAGGTATTAAGTCTCATTTAATTAATTGGCCCAGACTGTTGATAATCGAATGTTAAAGTGCTTCTAGTTCAGCCCCTTATTGTGAGATCAGACAGACTCACAGAGGTGGAATAAGTTCACCATTGCAAGACGTTTATTGCTTAAATGCATTTTGTTTGGGTCGGCCATTCAGGTTTATGGTAATTTACAATTTTACTCAAGGGAAAGAACTTCTTCTGTTAGCTGTGTATTCAGCTTCCTTCCAAATGCCTTGGGCCAAAGAGATCAGGCAGCACATATATTCACTCCAACAGCATCCCTTCAGCACCAGGCTTTCAGGAACCTCTTTTCTCTGTCCTAGAGTTGTTGCTAACATGGTATTGAATGTTTCACTTATGAGATGTCTTATGGGATTTTGTGATTTATGAGATTATGTTCCATCAATGAGTTGTGTGCATGGATGTGTAAAAAAAAAAAAAAGTAGTTGTTTATGACAAGTTTGGTCAAGTCCAGGAATTTTAGGCATTTGTCTGATGCTTCATGTCTTGGATGCTGGATGATGGAGACACGCGCTGCAGTGTTCCTGCACGCTCACCACAGCTGGAGGGGTGAGAGGTCACATGCTCTGCTGGCAGAATGCTGGTGATTTACTGGACGATTAACTTTCGGGACAGAATTCATCTGCTTTGAGTAGCATCCAAGAATATGTCAGTGTTTCTCATGAGGTGCAAGCCTGCAGAGAGAGAAGGGCAGCACATGATCTATTACACCAGAGTCCAGTGGTTAGGTGCTTGAAGAGATCTTAGTGCCCCCCCCGGGTCTCTCCAGTGCAATGTGGGTGACTGGTTTTGCCCTGCAGCATCAGTGAAATGGAGTGAAGGACTTGAAAGGTATCTAGAATTATAGAACAAGATTAATAAATCTAGAATTCCCATCTAGAATTTTAAATAGGACAGCTCATACTAATGGATGATATTCAAATATATTTTCATCAGGATACCTTACCTTGATTTACTTTGAAAAGTATGCTCTTACTTGTCACACAACACCCAAATACATACAATACTTCCTGGTTTTTGATATTTCTTTCTTCTCTAGAAGGTTCTCTAGAGAGGTTTCTCTCTGTTCTTTTTTTCTGTAGAAGGTTATCTAGAGAGGTTTCTCTCTGTTCTTTTTTTCTGTAGAAGGTTATCTAGAGAGGTTTCTCTCTGTTCTTTCTGGGGACAGAGAATGTGCCTGGAACTGAGAGTGCATGTTTATCTGTAGCCCCTTTATAGTAATGTAAATGCATTATAAAACCAGTTTGGCATGCTGAAAAACATTTTTATTTCAATAAAAACTTAGATACTTAAATTAAAAGCAGAATTATAATCATGCTAAATTGCCACAGTTCTCCAGACTGAAAGTGAGAAGAGCTTGTATCTTTGATCACAATAAACTATAATAAACTAGATTAATATACAGTCAGGAACACTCAGCTACAATGTACAAATCAAACATAGCACTCAGCTGAGATGGGTACATTAATAATCACTGATATCAGTGAAGATGTAGGATTATAGCTTGTTTCTCTCTCAGAGTTTGCCACCTTGTTCTGTGACTGTTTGAAAGAACCAAGTGTAACAAGTACAAGTGCTTGGAGATGTTTGTGTTTACTTTGGCAAAAAGGTTTGTAATAATACTTAAGGGTAGATGCACATTTTTGTGTGATTAATAAGTTGAAGTTTAATAAGGACGTTTAAATTATTGTATTTTGTCTTTATGTGTGTGCACATGTGTGTATGTGTCCTGTGTGTGTGTGTGTATGTGTCCTGTGTGTGTGTGTGTGTGTGTGTGTGTGTGTGTGTGTGTGTGTGTGTGTGTGTGTGTGTGTAAACAGACGTTGTATGTCCTCAGTAGTAGTAAAGGGAGTGTAAAGCTCATTAAATCTGTTCTGGTGATGCTGGTATTTTAATGGAGTCAGCAGTAACAGTAGTTGATGTCTTTGTTATTCTTCAATTAAACTCTGACGTGCAATACATACATGAAAAGCATCTCTCCTCACGGTCTTTGATTTACAGGACACCCCCCAGCATACTCTATTGGTTGGTCTCTCTTACTGGTGTTATCCTCTCTGTCTCTCTTACTTGTGTTATCCTCTCTGTCTCTCTTACTTGTGTTATCCTCTCTGTCTCTCATACTGGTGTTGTCCTCTCTGTCTCTCTTACTTGTGTTATCCTCTCTGTCTCTCTTACTGGTGTTATCCTCTCTGTCTCTCTTTCACCTAGTACCACAAACCAAGGCTGCACCTGTAACTCAGACTAAACAGTACAAACATAGGCATGTGCAAACACACACACACACACACACACACACAAAGAGAGAGAGAGAGAGAGAGAGAGAGAGAGAGACGACAGAAAGAGAGAGAGAAAGAGAGGAATTAGCCAGCATAGAGTCTGTATGTGTTGTGAGTGTTTGATTTTAAGAACCACAGCCAGTATAAATAATTCTTGCCAAGCTGATATGAGGCAAAAGGTAGTCACAGGAAGAAGCAGATAATTATAGAATTATGGTCATAAAAGAAAGAGATGGAATTATCATAAAGACATTCCTGTGTCAAAAGCAGTAGAAGTGAGGAATATTTCAGTTTTGGGCTGGTTTAAAAATAACCTGCTGAAAGATTTTTATTAGTTTGATGTACTTGCTATAGTTTCACTAAAGAGAAATCCCTGCATGTAAGTCTGTGAAATATCCATATGACATGAATTTCTCACAAATCTAAACTTGACGTTTAACTGGCGTGTTAAATGAGAGGGTTAATGCAGGAAAATACTCATAATATGGATTGAAAGACGTGATTAAACTGAGAAACTACAAACTAGAGCGACGTGCTAGTTTAACACGCTATTCACAGCGTGGTCGCCAGAGGGCACTACAGCAACTTATGAATAAAGGAAAATGTATGAATGACTTCAAAGACACGAGATTCTGAAAGCGTGGCACATTCGCCTGTTGTGGCACGTAGTCGGGCACGAAATAGCATGGTAAGCGTGTCAACTAGTGAAGGAAAATTAATGATTTATTTATGTTTTACACTGTATATTCGTCATTGACCAGGGCTGGAATAGTTCCTCATCCACAAATAAATCCTACACATGGAAAGAACGATGCAATGATTTTTTTCAAGTATTCAGATCTTTTGGGGGGCTGTTTAAATTCCAAATAGTTTTAATTCCTGTGTATACTCACGAGTTCTGCATTTACTATTTTATGATATAACTTCTCGAATGTAATAAACGGATTCATATTTGTGACATGATTCATATTTTGAAAGTCATATCGTTGTTTAAGTCCGCGCTATTCGTTGCGAAAAAGAATGAAGGAAAAAAAACGAAAGAAAGAAAGAAAGAAAGAAAGAAAGAAAGAAAGAAAGAAAGAAAAAGAAAGAAAGAACGAACTCTGCTCCGGGTTTTCCATGACAACGAAAACTCGAGCCAGCTGGCACAGCGAACCGTTGCTCACATGTTCAGCGCGAGCTATGGAGAGCCGGTCTTTTCGCACGCACGCACACCTGTACGTGGCTGCAGACACACGCACGCTGACAAATATGATCACGCCCTGATTATCTCAGTGTCTTTCCGAGGGCAAAGCGCTGCGTACGACTGACAGTCCCGAAAAAGGCGAGAACGGTCTTGTCATGTGATTCCTATAATATTCCAGCTAAATTTGCGCATACCCTGCGCAGTAGGTAGAACACAGATGTTTTAGACGTATGTATTATGACACGATTCATTCATGTTTTGTAATGTATTCATTACAACAAATCTCATAATTCAATATAACCAGATTACAAAACTGATTTATGAACTTGATGACTCCAATAAATGACCATGCTGCACATCAACCGGCACAAACACCTTCACAAAGAATTTAGTGTAACGCCCACTGTGGAACTGTCCAATCAGAGGCGTTCATATGAAGTTTCAATCTCGGTGCGCTGCTGAAGTGACCGACAGTTGAAACCGCTCGAGCACCGCGCAGACGTCGGTGTTCCTTACGGTGGCGCCTTACGAAGACGTAGAGCGTAGACGTTGAAAATCTACAGATTGTTGGGAGACCACAAGGAAGCGGAATTCAAGCTTCAGTACATGTCGACGGCAGAAGCGTGCGACCCTCCGTGCTTTAGCTGGCACTTAAGGGTTCATTTTGCAAGTGTTTGCATGTAGTGATTAACTTGAGCTGCCAGAGCTCAACGTTGCATCATAGAGTCAGACTTTTCATCTTCCTTCCCTAATTAACACGAATTTGGAGACGAGTGACAAGTCAAGTATGGATTTATTACTGTGATGTGGATTGT
Source organism: Sternarchorhynchus goeldii (assembly GCA_028565775.1). Lineage (NCBI taxonomy): Eukaryota > Metazoa > Chordata > Actinopteri > Gymnotiformes > Apteronotidae > Sternarchorhynchus > Sternarchorhynchus goeldii. The sequence goes on from JAOXYF010000007.1 coordinate 12,638,356, forward strand.
AATACTATTTGAAGAAAACATTAGTTTGCCTGAGAATAATGTGAGAGGATTCGCGTCCTGGGTTCTCACGTTTCTGGATATTTTAAAAATTATTGGCAACAGTTGAAAGACGTTCTTTTCTCTCTCAGGTGTCCAAGCCTGCGTGCCTTGTGCGACCAAAAATGGGACTCATGCCAGTTTAGTGCTTTGACCCCATTTGGAAGTTCCATCCATGTCTGCCCTGTTTTCCGAAATCGTTTCCAATGCTTTCGAAAAAGTTCGCCTATCGACCGATAGGATTTTAAACAGACTTTCACGTTTTGTAATTTCAATCATGAACTTTGCTGTTCGCTTGCTGCAGTTATTTTGTGTGACACTTCTGTATTTTTCAGCTGTCAAGGTAAGTGTCTCCGCATATCGTGTGTGTGTGTGTGTGTGTGTGTGTGTGGGTCGGGGGGGGGGTGTCTACTTTTTGTCAGTTTTAAATTGCCGTGGTGCGGGTGTTGTGCGCGTTCTTGTGTCGCGGCGACAGCGTCCTTGTCGCTCTCCTTGCGAGGTCATTGACCGTTTTTTTCCATAGACTGTCTACCTAATATAAAACCTGACAGAGCAATCCTATATTTATAAGGAGGTGGAGGTTGAACATTCATTACTACCAGCTTGTGTACGCCTGCACGGTCAACCGTATGGGAGCGTGGTGTCGCTGTTTTTTAGGCCTCAGACACATTAAGGATATAAAGACACAGCGGCGGGGGGCTTTAGAAATACCGGCTTTGGAGCGCGCGATACAGTGGTGATCGTTCATACCATGAATGACCTACAGAACTTTAACTGACTGGCATGGCGCCAGATTACGTCCACAGGGAATTGTAGGACTATATATATCCTGATCAGACCGTCTGATTTTTAAGGATGCATTTATCACGACAGATTTTAAGCAGTGATGAGATGTAATGAAGTGGTTATTATTCGGACAGTTGTACCAGTTCACCGATCAGTATTCGGTAATAACTTTAAAAAGCTTCATAAAGACATAACACATGTATTGTATAGGGTTTTTTATATTGTCACAGCATATCACTGTTTTTGGCTTCAGTCTCTTTGAAAAGATGCGGTCGTTCCTTAGAGCCAGTCGCCTCGGTCTCATACAAGGGAACAGGCCTCGTGAATGAAAACGTGTACCGATGGCGTCCCGGTAAGCACGAGCGATCATTTTTCAGAGCTGCGCCCTCTAAAGCCTAGTAGCATAGCCTAGTTCATCTGTTGATTAAAATAAATTACATTTGTTTATTAACAAAATGCTAACGTTTAGAATATAATTTGATTTTGTGACGACTGTCCAACGACAAAAAAGCAAGTGATTTAGCAAACGGCAGAAAATACTGGAGTTAGTATCGTACTGCAATATAGAGGTGGTTTACAGATTATAACACTGATTTTCGGAGGCATACAGAGTGAAAGGTTAGATGTTTGGTAGGTCATAGTTTACAGTAAATGAACCCCCTTGTATTTGATGTAGTTGGCTTTACTTAATTATCTTTACCTGTTTTATGTTATAGACTGTTTTGAGGTTCGCCTTGTTCACAATCAGTTTCTGAATTGGTACTGGCTCAGACACAGCCTACAAACAATACTTGACATGGTGCAATTTAGTCCTTTTAAGATATTTAGCTTTGATGCTTCTTTAAACTGTTCTCTGCAAGTCCAAGCACATTAAACCAGGGCACCTAGTCCTGTGTGGAACTGTTCAGCAAACAGACCATTGTGCATCCATTGGTGATTTAAATCAAAGATCACACCCCTCAGTTATTATTACTTCCATAACAACAGTGATAACACTGAGTAATGTGCTCTCAGTAGACCTAGAGAAAAGGGACTGTGCTTGTTCTCTTGATTGCAACCACTTGACATCATTTGAAACATGAAGCCAAACTTTGCAACATGCAGCTGTAGCCCTTTTACCTGACTGTATGGCCTTTATTGCATAATAGTCAGTCTAGGTACCTGCCAATAAACTATTAGATAAGAAAAGCATGTAGAATGGAAGTAACCAATCACTGAGCTTTGATTCATCACAGAATTAGACCTGTTGTTTCATTAGAGGGTGTTAAATTCTGCGTACGCTCAGGTGTTTTCCACCAATGTTGGAGTTTGGTACCATGGACTCAGGTACCACATTTATGACTTTGATTCACACGGTTTTGTTTTAAACAAACCTCCGGTAACATTGCGTCTGGTGTGGCCCTGTCCTCACCATTATGTAGCAACATTTTTGAAGGTTGTGGCTGCTGAGATTGGAAAGTTTCACCGAGTTCTGTGTAAGAGACAAAAAGACAGACGGCCAAATGTTCATTATTAATATGTACATTTTGTGACCCTTATGGATTAAACATCAGAAGACAAAGGTTTTTTACTTTTTTACAGAAATACAGAAATGTTCTGTTTTTGTTAGTGAAATATAAAGATCTTAGACAGCTCTTCAGAATAGTCATTGTGTGTGTGTTAAGTCTGAATGGTCTTTTCTCACACACTCTGGCTTTATTCCCAAGATTACATCACAGTGAAAGATGAAGTGGAAACATGCAGTGAGTGAAGGACTGAAGGATACTTCAGCAAGCAGTGACTTTTTCAGGGCATTACAGACCCAGAGAGGGTCAAACGTTTGAATTCCAGTTTCTGGTCAGGAATTGCGAATTGATTTCTGAGAAGACGACTGGGGATCGTGTGTGTATTTCAGTTTTTCTGGGGCTTGTCTGTGTTTTTCTGTTGTTACTAAATTAAAGAGTCAAAAAGAGTGTGTGCAGCATTGTATGAGAAAAAAAATCTGTTTTTTTATTGATTAAACAATTAAATAGTGTGTTTTGATCTTTCATGTTAAACTGAATTTGTTTTATTGATTTTTTGAATGACCCTTTTCACATTATCCATATTTTATTCCAGAAATGTCTTATTCCACATTCTTGCATTTCTGATAAATTTCTCTGCTTTTTAACAGAGTGCCTACATCCCCAAAGAGAGTGGAGGAATTACACATGACGGTAAGTTCATGATAGTGCTAAACGCTTCCATTGTGCATGTCTAGATTTAGATGAATGCAGCACCCTCTGGTGGTCAAACAAACAAGTGCGGTGTTACACTGGGATTCCAGACGACGTTTACGAATAAATCAGCTGTATTGTAATCTGACGACCTTCTCCATAAGTGTATTGTGTATATTAGTAGTCAGCGTCTGGATCTCGTCAGAATGTAATGACCTCAACACAAGTGCATGTTGCTCAATCTCGTGTTGTCAGGAAAGTGCTGACTTGTAATGACTTGTTTTTTTTGGTTTAGATTTTTTTAGTCATGTTAAAGTTGCATTGCCTCTTCCTTCTTTGCTTCTGTGACCTTCACAAATGATCCAAACAAGAACACTGTGTGTCCAGTGCAGTCAGCTTCCATCTCTCTTCCTGTGACACACAAGTGTAAAAACGCTGCATGTACGTTATATACATAAGGGATGTGCGGCTTATTTAACAGCTGCTAGACATAAACATTTAATTTAAAATCGCAGAAAGTCTGAGAACCGATTGGTGCCATAAACTCGGCATACAACGTTACTACAGACAAAGCCAAGCGGTCCCTTCACTACCTCTCACAGGGTATGTTTGCAGCAGCTTCTGAGAGCTCTGCAGCTCATATAAATACTTGAACTGAAAAAGACAATACCTTAAGAGGCGCATGTTTGACCACGTCGGTCGGAGTTTTCAGTGTGGGACTACATCATTTGGAATTATTCACAGGACAGAAGCCAACGTGAAAGATGCCTCCCCACCCTGCTGGAGTCTGCCTCTGCTTCCCAGCAAGCTTGGGCTTGTAATTAGGGTGGCACTATATATAATTTTCAATGATTATCTTAACATTGGCTTTTGCAGTACTGATTCGGATATGTAAATAAATGTGTCTTCAAGCAAATCACTTGTTTTTTTGCTGTGTATTGTGAGTTTTGAGTATCCTGAGTGCGTTACAGTGGATCAAGGCAGTCAGGTGAAACGTGATTGCCTTGATGTGACTCATTTTCATAATGGTGTTGATGAAGCTTTGTTGTGATGATGTCATATTACGCTTTGTTATGATGACGTCATAGTAAGCGAACACCACCCTTCTTTTGATATTAACGGTTCCACACGTTGCGATAACTACATCAAATTGCTCTTTTCCAAAGAAAATGCTACACTGTCCAATATAATTTTACACTGACCATTCATGCCATCTCTGCAAAGTCCAAGGTGAAACTAATAAACCCCCTCTCTCCGCCTCTGCCCATCCCTGCCACAGTGGTGTCCTTCACGGAGGTGTACAACAAGTCGATATGCCGGCCACGCGAGCTGCTGGTGGAGGTGCAGCACGAATACCCCGATGACATCGAGCACATCTTCATTCCGTCCTGCGTGGTGCTGATGCGATGTGCTGGCTGCTGCAACGACGAGATGCTGGAGTGCACTCCCACCGCCACGCACAACGTCACCCTGGAGGTCAGAGGGCGTGAGAGCTGAAGCACCACCCTCTTTCATAACTCCTTTTTTCTTTTCTCGGTTGGAACCTCATCGCCTGCTTGTCAGACTGTTACACTTTACAACTTTAAACTTCTACAGCTTAATCATTTTT
>JAOXYF010000007.1:12665843-12682502 GCA_028565775.1 Sternarchorhynchus goeldii
AGCTCATATGTGAGTCAAGGAAGGTGAACGAATACTTTTGGCAATATAGTGTATATTAGTTTATATATAGTGTATATAGATTATTTTATAGTTGGATAGAAACAGTTATTCCTACTGAAAAGGCAAAGGCTAGTGCACAAACCCTTGCAAAAGGTCTGACACAAACCTCAAATTATGCACCAATAGCTCTGAACTTTTATTTATGTAAACGGCTGGTAAAACATAGTAGTCAAATATTTGTTTTCTTGTTTTTTTCTTTTGGAAAAGTAGGGTTTGTTCACCGCATTGTAATGATTTCTCAAAACCACGTTCCAATTATGGTCTTTTCCCGGATGCATGCTTAAAGTATGCACAGAACAGTTAGCTGAAGTTCTTACTGGCATTTTCAACCTCTCGCTCTTCATGTCTGTGGTTACAACTTGTTTCAAACTTTGTTCCAGTAGCAAAAGCAGCCTGTCATGCTCTGGTTGGCACCTAGTCAGAAACCCATTCACACTAGCATCAATCACTTCACAAGCACTTCCTTGTTCATGAACAGTTTACTAATCATGTTCTTTACCTGCTTCCTGTCCCTTTAATTTAACCCCCACAGGTAAAGATACGTGAATTAGGTCGGAATCATTCTCTGTACAGCTGAATCCTTAACTTCCTGTCAGCCCATCGCCAGATGGTAAGAATGTGCTTCACCCTGTCCTGTTACCCAACACAGGAGTACCTCAGAGCTATCTGCTAATTCATCTCCTGTACTCTTTGTTACACCCATGACCACACACTGCTCCAATGTCATCATTAAATTTGTGGGTAGTCCTGATCCACGATGAGGGTGAAACACCCTACAGAGAGGACGATGATGTCCTACAACAAGACTAAGGAGCCGATAGTGTATTTTAAGAAGTTGGAGAGGGAGTACACACCCATTGCCATCAATGAGTAGACCAAGAGGATGCTAAGAGACACCACCACCCACGCAAAGCCACAGTGTGTTCTTGTTCCTGCCACTTGGCAGATGGTTCATTGGAACTAGTTGGCTCATGGGCAGCTTCTGTCTGCAGGCCATCAGGATGCAGCCAGTAACATTCCAGCATAGCCTGTTCTGCCACACATTCATCTCATGGACAATTCCAGCCATATACAGTAAAGTGCAAAAGTCTTAGGCAACCATTAGATTTGTTGTTTTAGTAATATATATATATATATATTATTATATATATATATTAATTGATCAATTGATGTCACAGAGTAAACTGGGTAGACTCTGGTAATGAAGACATTTAGGTGAGTAGTTTTACTTAAATATTGAAATATTTATTATACTATATGACAGGAGAGGCCCTTGATCACACTGAATGAATTAGCGAATTTATAATAACACCTCATCAGACTTCCATACAGGTGGTAATGGATATGGGAAACATTCTTATGGAAAGGTCTGAGGAGGTAGAGAAAGCTGATTGTGGAAATGTACTGGGCTCAGGGAGTGAAATATTAGTCAAAGGTCTCCAGCTTTCCAGGCAGTGGAAGAAGTTATTTGCTAAAAGGAAATCCAAAATGTGATTTTGTCTTGTGTTAAATAAAGGTAGAGAGTCAGTGTGTTTAATTAAGGTAGAGACAATGTGAATTAAGTTGGTCAGAGTGAGGGATTTGTTAACCAGTGAGGTGCTTCATTTCTGACATGTCCTGTATAGTTTAAGGGAAATCTGAGGTATGTCTGATGTACGTAGCCAAAATATGAACCAGTGATTTGATGATTCATATATTTAGAAACAGGACTGAGGGAACCAACTAAAGGGGCAGGAGTCAGGCCAGAAGGTGGCTGATGTTTGTTATTTGAATTTGAGCAAATCCTTAAAAACTGCTTTGACTGGGTTAGCAGCTGTAAAACAAACAAATTCATGTTATATAAAAATGTCACTTCCACAAACAGTCGCCAGGCACCACGCTCACACAGACCAGACTCACCTGAATACTAAAACTGCGCAACTGTCCTATTACCCTAGGTTGTATTTTAAGATTATTTATCATTGAGTATTATTTGTTACTGAGTATTATTTATTATTGAGTATTACTGTTTTCACATATTATTAAACCACTTACTGTAGCCCAACATATTTTACATTATGCACAAATCATAATGCAGATTTATATGGAGACATTGGAATGATAATTTATTCATTAGTTGAATTTCCATACATTCTGTTCTGAGATGGTGGTCTACAGGGATGTTTTCCCTGCTAGACACAGATTCACTTGTGCTCTTTGCTGATTTTTATCATATGCAAATAGATTTATTTTATGTAACAGGAAAAAATAAGCTTTGTAATTTGAGACTACTATAAATGACCACTCCTGTATTAAAGCTGTATTGAAAACTGAGATGTTTTACAAATCGTCATAGGTTTGTATCGAACGCATCCAAAAAACCTTGCAAATGTATCACTGATGCAATTTTAATAGTGAATTATTTGCTGTGGAGTTATATATCAAACTTCTTTTACAATTACATTTAAGTGTGAATGTCACTGCATATATTTCTTACAAAATATATATATAATTTATGTATAATATATTATTTCAAAATGTAATTACACCATGACCATTACAGTGTAAGTACAATCCTTCATTAACTAGAATGTAGCATTACTCACACTGTGTGCACAGTTCTTGATATATATGATCAATTGTGTAAGCAGTGTATCAGCACATTGTTACATGTTATTGTTATACTGCAATGAAATTGATGCTGTTGTTACATGTTAGTTGTTATACTGCTCTGTAATTAATGCTGTTACATGTTAATTGTTATACTGTGCAGTAATTAATGCTATTGTTACATATTGTTACTTGTTATACTGCACTGTAATTAATACTATTGTTACATGTTACTTGTTATACTGCGCTGTAATTAATACTATTGTAACATGATGTTAATTGTTATACTGCGCTGCATTTAATGCTATTGTTACACTGACAGTGGTGGAGTAAATGTTGAATAATGTTAAATAATGCTGTGTCAGAATTTGCTGTTACATATTAAATTATAAATATTTCTAAAAGAAACCACACCACCCTTTACTGAGCACAATGCAAACACTAAGCAAGAACAAATAACTGAAAGGAAACAAGATGGTGTATTATATTAACTAAAATATTCTGTTTTTGCTGTTCTGGTTAAATGTGTCTGTGGATATGTGTGTGTGAGTGTGTGTGTGTGTGAGAGAGAGAGAGCCATGGGGACATACAAAGTTCATTCTGTATGTGTATTTAGAGGGGAGAGGTGGCATGCAGTCTGTTGAAACAAATAGAACGACATGCTTTTATTTCCAAGTAGGCAGTTGAGCACTGGTTGTGATCCAACCCCCTTGGAAAGATGAGCTTGCAAAATCACTAACTTCCCCCGTGTCCCTTTCTCCAGTAGTTTTTGAGTTTAATTGTTGATGAGGCTTACATAACCTTTCTACAGTCGTACAATGAAAGGCTAAATGTCCGATTTATCAGTCTCTTTAAAGGTACGAATAAAGGACAAAAAGTGAGATATTTTGGTCTGTTTTAGTGGCAGTATGACAGCTTCTTTGTGGATATTTCATACAGTGCCATGATTTTTAGAACCTTAAGAATGATTCAGTATTTGTGTGATAGGATTTAATGTGTGATCTTTGGGACTGTGTAACCTTACATAAAAATGCGCTCTTGTTATCCACATGCAATTACAAAGACATTTGTGTCTTCTGTGTTTTGACATGTTTCTTTTCTTTGTTTTTTGTTTGTTTGTTTCTTTTGTTCTGTCCTCATGGCAGAAATGAAAGCATCTGTAAGACAAGGCCTTCTCCTCTGTAGATAATTCATTTCATGCTTTAAATGTTTTAAAAGGTTTCATCTAACTTGACAGTTTATAATATGTTGGTAGTAGTGGTTGTGAAACCATGTTTACAGTTGGAAGTAAAATATAAATGTAATTTATGTTGATGCGAGTTTTATGTGTGAGAATAAAAGGTGATCTCGTCTGGTTGTGGAGTCACACAACACGGCCAAAGTATCCAAACATAATCCAGCAATGAAACACATGTTAATTCAAGGTGTAAACATGCCAGTAGTTCCTGTGTTGTGTTCAGTTTGGCCAGTGTGCTGTTAGGATGTGAGGTGTATTTTTTGTTATCTTTGTTTTCTTTTTTTTTAAAGTGACCACATCCACTACAAACACACGTACTTTTATCAAAATATATTGTGGATCAAGGCAGGTCACATTTTCTTTCAGCAATATTAGTTATACATTGTGTTTTTATAAGTGCTTTTCAAGAACCCAAAGTGGCTTATGATAGTCAGTGTAAATAAAGAAAAGATAATTAACAGAATTCATAAATTAAATAAAAGTTATTAGTGTACTTTTCATATTTAAAAGTTTAAAATTCCGATACTTTATAGCTTCTAGAAACATCCTTGTAACATCCTTTGGCCCATAAAATCAATCTTTGTAAACCCCAGTGTCACAGTTGACCCCCATTAGGTCATGGTTGCCATGACGTCTATGCTGTTTTAGTTTCAGTTCTCCTCTCTGGTTATTTGAATCTGAGCACCAACTCAGACTATGACCAAATAAAAACAGTTCTCTCATATTTGCTTCCTGCTATGACGTCCTCTGTGATGACCAATCTGGTAAAGTGTAGAGATGTTTCCCTTATGTCGTCAGTGTTGGTTCAGTGTGCACACAGGGGAAAACAAAGCTTGTTGGTCATTGGTCAAAACAGCGATAGCAGGGAGGGTAGAGAATGGGCTGAGAAAAGGAGTCTCTACAGTCAACCCTGCGTTGACTCACACCCCCCTGAAACTCCAACCCCCCTGCCTCCTGCGTCGGGTGTTTCTGCCTCACTGCCTGTGACTCCACTCCCTGTACCCTGGCCTGATCCTGGTCCAGCCATGATGTTTTCACCTCCATGGTTCATGGTCTGTTTTTACCTCCATGGTTTATGGTCTGTCCAACATAAGAATAGTTCTCTCTCTCTCACGTATGTCCTGCCTTGACCTTCCATTCATTATTACCTAATTAAATTAGTCTCTGAACCAGTGGAGAATAACCATTTCAGAACCACATCAGGACAAAATGCTGGGGCCATTGTAGTTCCACATTCATAGTGCTACAGAGGCTACTGTTAGAAGACATAATGTCTAATGTTCATTGTAGCTTTGGCACCAGATAACACACCACTGAACTACACCATGCGATTACCATAATATTAAACACTCAGCACCACAAAATGATTGTGTTTAAAATTTTATTTAAAAACAAAGACAATAGAGGGAGAGCTAGGGAACCTCCTGAATAGCTCAGTTGTCTGCACAACAACTAAAGACAGCACCTCTGTCAAATAAACACAATCTCCACAGCCAGCAATGTAGATTAACTGGTCGTCCACCAGGTCCTGGAAATGAAACAGAAGAGCAGAATTTATTAAAGAAGGGAAATAAAAAAATAGACCAAACAAAAAAAGAAACGTTTGAATTAAAATTGCTGTTCAGTAAGTCAGTATTGCTTCACTCCGTCGTTTGGGAATGAGTTTGAGGGAAAATCTCAGTGTTGAAAGACATGCAAATGCACATGGCTATTGCAGCAATCCAGGATGAGATACTCACAATGGGACAGATGAACTATCCTGGATGAGATACTCACAATGGGACAGATGAACTATCCTGGATGAGATACTCACAATGGGACAGATGAACTATCCAGCATCTCTGCTGCGGTCCCTGTCAGACGAATGTCCCCGTTACACTGGACTACCAACTACAGTCAGAATAGCATTTAATGTGATTAATTAAACATTCATTTACTGCTGTGTATTATATAACACATCATCATATACCATAATCATATAATGCACATGGAACTGACCACCATTAGGTACTGCAAAAAGTATTAAACAAACATTAATTCTTGCCGAAGATATATGGCTGGATTAAATCTGCTTAACAGCAAACATATCTTGAGGCAGTTTTAAAGTTAACATTAATTTGAAAGTCATCTGCATTCATAAGCACATACATCTGATACAGACTGTTATGGAACTCAGTCAGGTTTAATCCTGTGACTCACATGTGTCATCAGTCACATTTGTGATTTCCAGGCATCCCAAGCTCTGTGCGTTTAAGTGTCACTCTCAGTCTGTCATTATGTTCAGTACACACACACACACACACACACACACACACACACACACACACACACACACTGGATCACGTCTCGGCTAAGGCTTATTATAGAAACACAGTATCTCCACTCTTGGTGTAAGTAAAGGCCTCCAGTCATGAGATCTTGCGCGTGTGCACACATATACACACACGTGCATGTGCTCACGACACGTGTTTTTTACTCTACATGTAACCTATACAAATGCACGAACAGCAGTTTTCAGATCAGTAACATTCTGCTACTGTGTTGAGTGTTACAGATGTGTTCTTGAAAGCTTGTCTAAATCCAGCTCTACCGGGATGAACCGGGACCATAGTTTCTCTCTCTCTCCATATCTTGATGCAGCACATCACAATCTAAAGTTTTCTTCCTCCCAGAATCCCCTGCTGTCGGTAGCAAAGTTTAACCAAGACCTTCTTTCACTTACTTGGCTGCTCTCTCACTTTCAGCCTCTGTCCTACACTGCTTCTACGCCTCTGACCTCTGACCTGCACAGAGATGGTGTCATCACCATGTGGCAGGGAGCTGGAAATATGACAGCAGAGTGCAGAGGGATGAAGGGCTTCTGTCTGGCTGCAAAAGTTCCAGCCGTGCCTGTAATGAGTGACCTTCCATCGGGATCGCTAGACCACGCTCCCTCCTGTGAATCTGAGGGAAAAGTGGAGCTCAGATCTCAGTGGGCGGTCCATGGATCAACGCCATAGCAACATGCTAAATGAACTGGCTGTAATGGGATGACCAGAAATAACATGGTGAGGAATGTATAACTCCTGGCAGGGAATCACACAGGCTGTGTGTGTGTGTGTGTGTGTGTGTGTGTGTGTGTGTGTGTGTGTGGGTGGGTGTGTGTGCGCGTGTGTGTGTGCGTGTGTGTGCTCCCATCAACAGGACACATCTCAAAAAAGAGCTGACCAGTCAGGCACAGAATGTCTGATAGGTCAAGGTGACTGGGACAGATTTTGATAGGCAGAAAGGCGTCTGTGCACAGCTTGTGTATATATATACCTACTGAAATACTGTAAAGACCTGCTGCTTTGTGTAGTCTCTGTTCATCCCAGCTATTGATCAGCATTTATCACACTGGCTTGTCTAATCTCTCTCTCTTTCTCTCTTTCTTTCCCTGTTTCTCTTAGTCTCTCTCTCTCTCCGAGTGGACGTGCATAAGTGAGTGACAGTGTGTGAGTGGGAGTGATTGCTGCTGTGTGAGTGAGTTTTCAACCTTTTTGTGTTGTTGTGTGTTGACGTTTTATTGTTTATTGGGACTGTGTGTAGTAAAAGACAGGGCAGTGCAGTTGTGCTAGCTGGGTTAGCACGCAGACCGTCGGCATTTATCGGTCGCCATGGTGGTACAACTTTCGCGTCAGCATGGCATCAAAATAGCACCCGAAGCTAAACTGCTCCGTGGAATAATGTGGTTTAGCTGTGGGTGAATCTGTTGATCACAACAGTATCACTTCTACATCCAGGATGAACGGGGCTGTTGTGATTTTTTTAGACAGCGTGGAGAACGCGAATGTGCAGAATGGTGCTGTTGTTCAGGGCACGTTAACAACCTGTAACCCCTCGTTCGCCCAGCTAAGAGAATCCTACCCTTTATTAACAATGAACTGGTATTGGCTGTCATGTTATGTTCAGTTTGTGTCTCAAATAAAAAAGCTCTCACTTGGTTGTAAATCTCCCTTACTTAAACATGTCTGCTTTAGGTGGCTAATTTTCATGGTTTTGAAGAGTGGTTTTGACAATTTGAATGCAGTGTTTAAATTTAAGATGATTTTGATTATGTGGTTTTGTCACATTTGATTCAATTAAGTGTTTTGAATGTGGCCAAGAGGGGCATTTGTGGCGTTCTTGCCTGGGAAAAGCATAGGAAGGTCCTTCACAGGCCTCCAGTTCTACGCCCAGGGGGGTTAGTGTAACCCATACTGATGCAGATGTCGGGCCCTGTGTGGCTGGTGGGGAGGGTGATGTGGGTTCAGTGTGGACAGAGGTGTGGTGTTTGGAACGCAGGGACAGGCTGGGGAGGGGAGTACAACAGTTGAACCTGACGTAGGAATTGATTCTGATGGTGGAAGATTCAGATGTTGGATGATTCAGATGGTGGATGATTCAGATGGTGATCTATCAGATGTGAGGACGAAGTTGGAGTCACGTTGTTTCTGCAAAAAATTAAGAACATGAAAGGGGTCGTGGTGGAGGGATATTTTCCTGATTGTAAGTTATTTATTGAGTCGGTTCAAACACTTACGAGGAACGAAGGGGTAACAGTACACGGTACACATAATTTACAGCTTGAAGAAAATTGTGCTGAAAATGAAATTGGGGTTAAAGAACGGGGATGCTGTCACGACTGCAGAGCTTGTCCTTGTCAAGGTCAGGGTAGGTCAAGGTAGATCAAGGTAAATGAAGCACAGGACGATCATAAGAGGGCTACTCTATGAGCTCATGAAGCAGAAGGATGTTTGGCTGCTGCAGGAGAGACAGTGATGGCGTTAATGAACCAGATTGGGGGAAGGAGTGAGAGGGGGAGGTTCTCTTCACTCACATATGCTCTAGTAAAGGAGGAGTGTCAGTGGGAGGTTCTCTTCACTCACATATGCTCTAGTAAAGAAGGAGTGAGAGGGGGAAGTTCTCTTCACTCACATATGCTCTACTAAAGGAGGAGCGGCTGCACTCATTGCCAAAATGTTTTGCCGATCTCTTATGAGATTCAGCATGTTCTTGATGGTAGGGTTATGGTTGCACAAGCACGGTTTGAACAGTTTAATGTTAATTTGGTGAACGTTTATGCTCCTACAGTAGGTGTTGACAGGGTTTGTTTTTTTGAACATGTTGGTCCTGTTCTATAACACCTCAGATGATTATCTGTGTATGGGTGGGGACCTTGACTGTGCTGAGGATGATGGTCTGGACCGTAACCATACCCAGCCTCATGCTGCATCACGGCAGGTTATACGTCGGCTGCTGTGGACACGGTTTGTTTGATGTTTGGAGGGTTTTGAATAGAAATGTTAGATGGTAGTCATGGGCCCATGCAATGGCAGGTTGTATATCACTGGTTTGGTTGGATATGTTTTATTGTTTCATTGTTTTATTGTTTTCAGCACCATCTTAATATTTTTAAAGAATGTGTGATTTTGTGGACCCACCATCTCTGATTATTGTATGGGTCTGTGTAGTTTTTATTGCGAATTTGAAACCGAAACATGCATACAGGCATCTCAATACCTCTTGATTATGTGATGTTAATGTTAGATGTGTGTTTTTGGTCTTTTGGGCTGATTTTAGGTTAAGAAAGCAGCATTTTAGTGACTTGCAGAAGTGTGTGGTTGTGGTAAAGGTTGAACTCAGGCAGCTTCTGTCAACAGCACTATGAAGGACTTAGACAATGGAATACTTGAATTATAAAGATTGATGGTTTCTACAGGAAATACTAAAATGACAACTGCTTAATCTTGCAGTTGGTCAAGTTAAACTTTATATTTCAAGATGTAACAAAGTAGAGAACAGATCTGGATGTGATATTGTACCTCTGTTGCTCTAGGGAAGTCTAGGATTGCTTTTGAGTTTCAAGTTTTATAAAGCAATGTATAACTTAGAAGTGTTTAACCTGAACAGTGCTACAGTGATGTGTTCTGCACTCTGGTGGAGGGTGAGCTGGTTTTTTCTGGTCCCTGGACTGATATTGCCTAGATCGGCTATATTATGACATATTGAGCTTGTGATACACTCGTGAAGTTACTGAATAAATGTCTCTGTTGAAAATAAAATCTCTCTCTCTTTCTCTCTCTCTGTCTTCTTGTTTCTCTTTGTCTCTCTCTCCCTGAAGTTCTGCAGCAGAGGCCTGATCTTCCTTTTATAGATGCGCCACGTTCACGTGGTGCACAGGAGCAGTTCCACTTGGGTAAATATGGCCGTGATATTTTTCGCCAGGCCAGGCCCAGCACACAGCTACAGCAACAGCCTCCCTGGCCAGGACTACCTCGTCTACCTCAACAGCCTCCCTGGCCAGGACTACCTCGTCTACCTCAACAGCCTCCTTGGCCAGGACTACCTCGTCTACCTCAACAGCCTCCCTGGTCAGGACTACCTCATCCACCTCATACATCACTCTCTATATACACACACTGTCATTTTCCCAAGCTCTGTGAAGAACTGGCTCACACTAGATTTTCATTACGCCTCTCCATAACCTGTTTTCATCAAAATTAACCTTTGACTTGCTGTCCAATTACTTTCCTATTCATTCTGTAAAGATATCAGGGAAAGTAACTGGAAAAATGGTGAGAACTCCAAAAAATGTTCCGACCACATTCTGCTGTTGTGGCTTTTAGCAGAGATCAAGTCATGTGTTTCCTAACACACTCTAGAGGTCAAACGGGGCAACAAACAGCACTCTGACCCTCTCTCTCTCTCTGTCTCTCTCCCTCTCTCTCTCACAGTCTCTCTCTCATTACCTATCTGTCTTTATGTGTGTGTATTGTGTGTAGACCCCTTTCTTTATTATATGCAGGTGAAAAGAACATTTTAGGAAGGATAAGTGCATGTCTAAACATTGGTGAGTCCATTGTATCTCCACTACATTGCCTGGTTGGCACAACTGCAGGGTTTTCTTGGAAAGGAGGATTAAAGGGAAGTGAGTCAGCATTAACTTTGACTACACTTGGACCTCAACCCATTCAGAAATATTTCTAAAAAGAACTGCATTTTTGGATTGAATGTATTATGTGTTTAACTCTTTCCAAAACTGTAGCTCAAATTACTTTGTTACAGTAGATGTCTAGGCATTCAGCTGTAGATCAGTTGTTTCTGTATACCATATGTGCAAGTTGGCTGGTAAAGCCACACTCTCATTGGAATATAACTGCATAACAGCATACAAAATCTACGCAGAGGTTTATATGCAGACTAGGGGGTAATAGACACTCTGATGCTGCAGGAGCAAGCAAGGGGTTGATTCCTTCTGGGCCCCAGACGGTGCTGTCAACATGGGCAGCAGCGATGCCCTCCAGGGCACCAGATGACGCTGTCAGTACAGGCAGCATATCGGTGTCCACTGGGACACCCAGCCTTTCAATTCTTCTCATTAGAAGTGATGACAGTGTGGCAGTACCCGAGGTGTGTCTTCTCACCAACTGCACGCATTTGGCTGTCGGTGAAATGCTGCTCCAGTGAGGATTCCCAGTGCTCTGACCTGCTGTTGTCTGCCTCTCACACCATCAGACACAAAGGCCAGAGGAAGTCCTCGCTTTCTGCTTCCCTTGGGCTCACCTCTCCACTCCATTAATCTGAGTTAGAGACTGGAATATAGGGACTGAGCACATGGGTACATGCAGGCAAGAGATCAGTGCTATATTTGGCTGCCAAGGACAGTGTGCTGCCATGGGTATCTCTCCAAGACCTATACTTTCAAGGATTCTGTGCCAATGTCAATTGTTTGTGGTGAATGTCAGAAGATTGTGGCTGAAGCCTTAAAGAATTCGGTGCAAAGGGAGGCTGCAGAACATGACCGTCAGTGTCATCGGGGTCAAGTGGTGGTCACATGACCGGTGTGTCATCTGATGGTTCAGAGGCAAGGAATACAGAGATATCCAGTCCCCATGTGTGGAGGAAGAAACTTGGGGAGTAGCACTTCCTCTGCTGGGCACAACTCCCAGTCCTTTGCAATAGCACCTCCACCACCATCAGGCTCTTTGTCGCATTGCTGCAGTGGGCGTGGCCATGGCTCCAACACGTATGTTGTGTGCCTGGGTTCTTGGCAGGAATTGAGCTGTGGCTTTAACCAGCCCAGGACCAGCACCATCTGATGGCAGACTTCAGATTTCTGAAGTTCTGGCACTTGCTGAGAACATCACAGGGGCAGGTTTCTGACCTGTAGGGCACATGTCCACAGTGGTGGTACCTCATCATATCTGCAAAGCCAGCAAGCACTTCAAACATAAACCCCACCTCTTTGTTTTGCAAGTCTGCATTCCATTAGCTGCTTCCTGCCATCTCCACAGCCAGGAGGTCTGGGAATAAGTTGAAGTTTCTTTTGGCTTGTCTACTCTTCCAGCTTGATAACATTTTTTCCTCTGTGTTTTTACCCATTTTCAAACCAAGAACCCATAACACATACAACATCCACCCACACATAGCTGAAGTGTAACCCAAGGCTCCAGCCATGACTCTCCTTCAGGGTAGAGAGTCCAGGCTCCTCCCCTCATGAGGCACATTTGCATCTCCTAATGAGGGGGAGGAGCATACCAGTGCTCCACCCTCAGGTTGTCACAAAGTGAATACACATGCATATGTAAATAGAATTTTTCAAAGCTTGTATGTAAATGCACTGGAATCCACAATCAAAGAATATTTTACAACAAGGCTTCCTCCAGACAACTTGTTCAGTTGGAAGCATCTGTTAATTTTCTTTCTTTCATTTAAATTGTAATATTAAATGGTAACTTTACTGATGCTACCATTCCTGCATTGTATGACATTTAATCAAAATATCTAATTGCCTAATTGTCTCAACTAACATGAGGGTCACTAAATCACCTACTAATTAACTACTGTCCCATTTTTCAGAATGACCTATTAAAGAATCAAGTAGTAATTATAACGAGAATAATTTAGCTGAATTTCAAAAAAGTAATGAGAAAAGCATGCTGCTAAATAAATCTGCCCCTCACCCAACTATTACATTTTCCTATGAGTCACCTTGTTTGAATTCCTGCAATCATGATTTGCAATCATGAGACTATGTTCAGTACTTCTTACCTTACTCTGCTCTCAGTCTCTGCTCCTCAAACCACGGATTAGTGGCAACCTGGGAATGTTTCTGTGGGGAAAAGCCACACTGCTCTTCCAGGTGATATACACCCATCCAAACGGCTAACGGGTGATATCGATCCCACGTGCTCAATCCAGCCAGCATTTGTTAGAACAACACAAGTCATTACCTCAATGGGTAAAACCAGAAAGACAAATATTTGGCCTTGGCTGAGGCAGGAACGTCATGTGATTGGGTTTATGGCACTTAGATTTTCCACTCCCAAGGAATGCAGGAGGTGCAGGGAGTTAAAGGCACCTCCTTACCAGTATGCAACCGTGTTTACTTTAATATCTAACATCAAAAAATTACTAGTCACATCAAACATCATGTGCAAATGTCTTATCACAGAGCTGTTACGAGAGCAGTTCAATCTGCAGTACAATTACATACATTCCAACAACGATAAGCCGTTTAAGTATTTTGTATTACTGTTATAGTAATAGTCTATATTGGACTAGGTAAGACACGAGTAAACACTGTACGACCGGATGGACCTGCTTCTCATTAAAAGTGTGAATTAAAAAAAATGTACACAATTTTCACAAAATGTCAGGTGGTGGTTTTTGCAATTTCCTAAATGTCACTTTTCATTTCAGGGCAATTCTAGATGAAGTTTTAGAGTAATTCTAGATGGTGAAGTTTTAGAGTAATTCTTGATAACCTCAATTTAGGTGTGAAAACAATGGGACATTGTTATTGGTGCATTTGTTCTATTACTAACTGCATTAGCATTACTTACAGCTACAGACAATATTTATCTCTGTTGTCATATTTTTTATGTTAATAAAAACTTTTTTTTATGAACTACACATGTCCAGGTTTTTCCTCTACAGATGACGTACGATACATTGATTCTCTCCTTTTCTTTCTGACTCTGTACATAAATCTTTTTAATACTTCATAATAATTTTTTAAGTTTTATGTGCCTTAGAAAGATTTTAATCTGTAATGCTGACTGTGAATCAGTAATGAATTCCAAGTAAACTGCATAACCTGATTGTTCTAACAAGGCCATTTCAGGCAAGTTAAAGGGTCCTTAGAGAGTAAAATATATAACAAAATAAAGAGAGTAAAATATATAACAGAAATAAAGGAGGTGGGACAGCAGGCCCAGGCATTTACATCAACACTGTACAACCATGCACACTCCACAAGGTTTAACTATTTTAAACTTAGATAGATGGACTGTCTACTACACAAACACACTACAGTTACCATACTAACAGCTTAAAAATCAATTTGGAAACATATTAATATGAAATTGAGTGGAAGCAGTTCTCTGTCGGCGTGACAGAAGAGTGAGTGGAAAAGCTCAAGGATCAAAGTGTGGGATGTTTCAGGGCTTCAGGAACCCGGGTATCATTTCACATGGATGTGCTGAATCACAGCCCAAAAACTTGAGCTTTCCGCAGCTCCAACACAAAATTCCGCCACCGGTTCCATCCCTGGTGACACGTGAGCTTAGGTTTCAGCATCAGAGTGTAAAGACCAGAGCAAGCAGAGAAACCAGAAGTTCTGGGACGGGAGCCCACTGGGGGGCGTCTAGTTTTTCCAGACGTTGCTCGTCACCAATGTGGAGCAGCAGCTCCCTTTCTGCAAAATCCTAATTTTAACTTTTCTAAGGAAGATGTGTGAGCTCAGCCTCCTTGTCTGTGAAACTGTAGGTCATGTTGCCCTCCAGTGGCAAAATGCCAATATATGAGTGACTATGAACTTTTGAAAACCAAAAACACATAACACATTTTTTAAAATAAATTTTAGGTTCATGGTGTTTCAATAAAATATGACTAGTTAGTTTATCACTTTCACAATCCTCTTCCAGTCCAGTACAGCTCAGTCTTATTTATTTTGGAAATATGTGCTTGGCTGGTGTTCCCTTATACCTACACGATGGGAAATGCACATTTGGATCTTTTTTAAAGTTATTTTGGCAACCTTCCCAGTCCTGTCAGTTGAAACTAGGATTTTCCTTGCAGTATAAATAATGTAAGTCACGTGGTTGTTACATGAACTACCTAATGGTGTTGGGTTCTGACCTGCTTGCTTGTAGTCTATAATAAAATGGTATTTTACTGTCAATGTTGCACAAAAGCATGAATGGTGAGCTCGCACTGATACGGCATGAGCAGACGTGACAAGGGAAAAAAACTGTGATGTAATACAACAACGTGACAACAAACACGTGACTGATACACAAAAACATCTGTAGCTTGTTCTCCTAGACATTAAAGTCCTGAGTTACAAAATCATTCATTATTGTTGATTGAGCACCAATACTGTCTTAGTACCATAAAAAAAAAAATCAGAAAACAAGCAATAAGAAAAATGACTAACCAATAGCGTGTATGTGGCTTCTACATCAACCTCCAACCCAGCAATATATTTAATATACTTTTAATCAGGGCCTCATGATCCCATGTACTGTATGTTGACAGGTCTGTTACATCCATGAGAAGGTTTCCATATTCTCTTTGTATCCGTGGATACAGCTGAAGTATCAGCAAGGCCACACTTTGGTCAAAAAAGACTGATTTAAATATTTCGTTCAGTTCTGATAGCTGTGGTGCGCGCACACACACATGCACCAAGAAAGAAAAGGAGCAACCACACAAATCAAGAAACTGTTAAAAAGAGCCATCACAGTGTGCAGTGTGTGCACAGCGCTGTGGGCTCAGTGACAGAATGACAGAGTTGTTCATGGCTCACTCCAGTGTCAGTGGACGACACACACTTCACAGCCACCAGCTGAACACACCATGGCCTCCTGGGTAACACACCATGGCCTCCTGGGTAAGCTGAGAGACCCAGCCTGCATGGCGTCCTCCTCCACGCCCCTGTTCACGGAAGGCTGTTTTAAATCCAGTCTAAACTCTGGGTTAATGGTTAGCAGGGTTATGCCATTGCTAACAGGGAGTGAAGGTCAGCATGGAGGGACTGAGACGTATAACACTGAAACAGGCCAGGAGTCGATTCAGAGCTGGTCTTACTTTAAAATAACTCAGCACCTTGCCAGTAAACGACGTGGGAGCTGACACTCGCTCACAGTATCCCTGCCTGCAGAACATTGTGCTTGGAAACAAAATTCTCCCCTTGAACAATATGAAGTATGATGTTAATTTCATATTCCAGGCTGTGTGTGTATTCCACACACATACAGTGAGAGACAGAGGAGGAGGAGCAGGAGGAAATCTTACTCCACCACATTGAAGAGACTCACATTGTTGGTGATTGACATTGTTCTTTATTCAGTGAAGGCTCCAGGGACTGTGACAAATGTGACATGATCCCTGAATCAACTGGCAACTACCTGAGTCACACACACACACACACACACAAACACACACAATGAGCGTGAACACAAAGTACGTGCTTCTCGGCATGTCTGCTTTTTTCAAACTGTGAGAAAGGGCTTTGCTCTGAGTTAACTACTTAATAACTGCTCACATTCATTTCTGAACTAAGTTGTTACATGGTCTTACTATCTGTAGTGATGTGACAGGAGTACGACCTTAAAGTCTGATAGATGTGGAAGTCGTGGAGACCAAGGTTTTAGGACAAGGGTATACTTTTGTTAATATACATACATAAATACATACATACGTACATACACACATACATATCTACATACACGCACACACACACATACATACATACATATATATATATA
>JAOXYF010000007.1:12685545-12717495 GCA_028565775.1 Sternarchorhynchus goeldii
GGGGGGTAACAGCTAGTAAGTCAGTGCAGTAAACCAAGGTCCACCAGCCACAGACCGAAGTGGCCAACAAGCTTCTCTTTCACACAAAGGAGTAAAATTAGACAAACCAGAGTGAGTCCTTGCATGGGTGAATGATAAAATGTATACACAGATGTTTAGTTCATGTACTCTGAAGGTCACAGTGAAATGTGCACTTTGAACCAAATCTGAACAGTTACTTCTGACAATGTTTAGAACAGCTACTTCTGGTCATTTGTAAAGCACAAAAATGATGAAACTCACCTCAAATCACTGTAAAAGGAAATTTCCACCAGCCTTGGAAATCTCTAGCTCTCCTCTACCATAATGACAGACTTGATTATATCGCCACCCAGTGGTCCCATAGCTGAACTCCAGCATTTAAAATAAGTAACATCCAACAGTGCAGATTTCACACCCTGTGTTTTGTTGGTTATTTTTTCTTTTCTTTTTTTTAAAATAGAATGTGAATTATAGGAATGGGAGACAGAAGCACAACAACAACAACAAAGCACATTCTGTTTACACTAAAAAGTGCCACGTCACCCCACGTGTCTGTTGTTTTATAATCATGAAATGTAGCAGATTATGTCCAAAAAGCAGCAAATGGAAATGAACTAAATCCAAAAACAGTGTAGTGCACAGGGTAACAGGCAGCTTCCACACACCACCACAGGGTAACAGGCAGCTTCCACACATCACCACAGCTCCACATCTATATCACTTTACCATCAGAACCTGTTTCTCATTGCTACACACCTGAATCCAATCATAGCCAGCTGCCCCCAGCCTGAATAAACTCCTGAGTCTGAGTTTTCTCTCTGTCAAGTCTCCTTAGCCGTTCTCTGTGGCATTTCCTATAAGATTTACAGTTGAACAAAATCTTAGTGAGAGCTAAGGTAAACCCTGAATCACCTGTAGAGAGATGGATAGGAATCATATACATTGTTTGCATGAAGTGATTTTATAATGCTACAATAATCAGGTGCTTTAAGTCATTAGCATGTTTATTAAATGATATACATAGAGGTTCACTATTTGTCCATTACGTCAGTAGCAGCACAGTCAATGTGAGGGGAGTGTGAGGGGCAGTGTGGTGGAGAGTGAGAGGAGTGTGAGAGGAGTGTGAGGGGCAGTGTGGTGGAGAGTGAGAGGAGTGTGAGAGGAGTGTGAGGGGAGTGTGAGGGGCAGTGTGGTGGAGAGTGAGAGGAGTGTGAGGGGCAGTGTGAGAGGCAGTGTGAGAGGAGTGTGAGGGGCAGTGTGGTGGAGAGTGAATGCAGGTTGTAAATACCAGTAGATGAGTTGCAAGATTGGAAAATTGGTTGCAGATGTAGGTAGGAAACCACAGGTCCAACTACACTAAGTCAATAGTGTTGTACTCAAAAGTAAATGGATTAAATGGACAGTTTATTATACAGTCAACAATTCCATCTGATAATTCAGCTGATGCTGTTGAAAAGAATAAATTGAGATGTGCAGATTTGGTGACTAAGTTGAGAACACGAGGAGCAGATGTTTATAGGGAAAGTGGAGACTGGTTCTAGGGAACCTGCAGCTATATCACCACCACATCTTTGGAATTAGTTTTTAAAGGCTGTTTGCTAAGAGCAGCTGTAAACTATCTGAAGTAGCCAAAAGGACAACTGAGTGACTGAATGAGGAGACAATAGGTTTGTTGGAAAAATGCAGAATATGATGTGGCTGACATTTCTCTGTGTTTGAGGTACATGGAGGACTGGGTGGGGGAGTGGAGTGTTGTGACAGGGAGGTTAGATCCAGATGGAACCAAGCATACTTCAGCAGTGTCAGTGGGGCTGATTACAATCTCAGTCACCAGGGAGGCAAACGTGGGCTTAGGTCTGGAGGTCTGAGGAGTCGTAGGTCAGTGGTTTAAACACGAGCTTGGAGGAGGGTCGTTTTCAGACCCACAGAGACCCAGACCTCACTGTTGAGCCTTCAGGTGTTGTGGGCTCAATTCAGCGGAATGTCAACGGAGGGAGGTGCTGACCTGGCGACCCCATGTAAAGAGCATTGTGAGGTAGTGGTTTATCAGGCTGCGAGTGAAGGGAAACCATGATGGTTTGGTGCAGGTACTGAGATCCATGAATAACTAAATTCTGCCCAGTTTAACGCAACCGAGGTTTGTTGGGTCAAATAGGTGCAAAACCACTACAGTGAAACATTTAAAAGATCAGACTTTTATTCACAATTTAAAGTGACAACATTCACATAGTGGACAGATCTATTTCTAGATCAGAAACAATGTTTGATGACACAAATCATTTATCCAAATAAGATCTTTAAGTTTTAAATTTAATTCTAGTACAATCCGGATAAAAACTATTAAACTACTACAATTTTTAGAAAAAAACATGGATTTAAGAAAAAGAAAGACGAACCCAACTCGAACAAAATCACAACCCAACCCTTCTCCCTTCTGAAGTGATGATTGTAAACAGTTTCACTGGCAGATTGACCCCTGAGCAGGAAGTCCTGGATACAGACGTCCAAGACGAGTGCAGCGTTCTGATTGGCCTAAAAATTCCACCAGCTGCTCTATCCAAACACTGAACCTTGATCTTACACAGTGAAAGACACACCAGTGGTACAACACCCAAATACTTCAACAAAATTAATGCTTATAAAAATGGATCCGGGTATCTTTTTAAAATACACATTATATATGATTTATATATGATTTTATATTTATATATGATTTTAAAGGATCCATTTAATGTTAAAATAATTAAGGTTGCTCTACTTTGATGGTTTATTACTAGGTAACTAACCAGGCAAACTTGATAAATCATAAATAACCATATAATCAAGGACAGTCCCATCTTTGCCCATTTGCAAAAACAAAAAGCGTGCAGCTCTGCCAGACGTGCAGCGGTACAGAAATCACATTTATTACTTGATTACCTGTGTTTTTCTTGTTTTTAAGTATTTATTATGGGAACACTAAAGTAAACGTGATGTGTCAAACTGAGGTCCTGTGAGCACCAACACCCCCATGCTGCTCGTGTGCATCTCACAAACGGCTGTGGTAATTCAAACCACATTTTTGCCTCAATTCAGTGATTCAGTTTAACAAACCAAACAAAAGTTAAGTGTTTAACTTTCAAAAAGCTCAGCATCAGAGCAACTTTAATAGTTTGACATGATCACCTAAATATTTATTCAGTGCTGTAAGTTGGACCTGCTAAAGTACGGGACAACTTTGTAAGTGACTTTTACAGGAGTTATTTCAGTGCCAGACACCAGCAGTGGTACCAGTTTTGGATGCTGCAGCCATTTTCAAAACACCAGTTCAGAGACTAGTCAGAGCATCGGCGCCGTCTCCCTTTCGGTAGAACTTAATTTTTTTCCGTTTCTCAGTGAGGTGAACAGCTTCTGCCTCTTCCTGCCAGCCGGAGACAGGGGCCACGTACCACATGACGACTCCGGTGGGGTTGATGGAGACAACAAACTCTGTGGTGTCCTTCAGCATGGGCTGGTGCTTCTCCAAAAACACGTCGTACACCTGAGACAGGAGAAGAAAGGTGAACAAAAGTAACAAAGCTTTTAATCTTTTTTGACTAAATATATGTTTTGACAAAAAATATGAATAAATAGCTGGAACATATCAGGTAAAGTGAGACTCTAGTTAAAGGACCTCATTCATACTGTTTGAGTTTAGATGGCTTCATACAGTTTTGAGTGTTGAGTGCCGATAGAATAGGGCACTGGTAAAAGACCGACCTCGTAGGTGCCTGCAGTGTAATTGAGTGCTTTCAGAGACGTCTGGTAGCGGTACGGCATGTCGGTCCTTCTGCTGAAGAAAACCAGCGCACTTGCTTTTTTAGACAGAGGACGCCAAAATACATCTATACCAGTCTTCTCCTGAGAGAGAGAGAGAGGGAGAGAGAGAGAGGGAGAGAGAGAGAGGGAGAGAGAGAGAGAGAGAGAGAGAGAGAGAGAGGTGTGTGAGAATAAAAAGAAAGTAGAAAACAACAGGCCTTCTCCCCATTGTTTTACCCCACAGGTCTGACCTTTATCATGCGTCTGCCTTGGATGCCCAAGGGGTCCTGGTTGATGGCGATAGCTGCTTTGTTCTGCAGTAGAGCACGTGCCCCGCTGTTTATGGTCCGCAGATCATTGGACATGAAGAGAGGAGCAGCCATTATTGCCCACAATGCCATCTGAGAGCGTGACTGGTCAATGCTCAGGCCGTAATCTCCGATGATCAACTGGGAACACAAAGTTCACATTTCCCGCCACATCCACAGGTGACTCCGTCGAATTATGACATTAGACTACTGGCTCAAGGCCCCAGTGTCGCTCCCGGATCAGGAGTGCGCTCCAGGGAGATCCACCACAGGGAAAACCTTTAGTAGATCAAACTCTGGATTACTAATCATGGTCACCTGTTCCATATTAACCTAGCCATCTTCTACGAACAGCCAGACCACTTCCCGTTGTGAAGTATTTCCATGATCGCTGCATGCATACAGAGCGTTTCTATGCCGATTTCCTGGCTCTCTACCTGCTCTGTTCTCTGGATTTCATCTCCGTTTAGCCGGTCTGCTTTGTTGAACTAGGAGGACTGATATCAGGCTGGTCACTTCCTGGACTGCGTTAGCAATGCCTCTGCCTGCCCCTGCTCGAATTACGCTGAATGAAAATACTCCTCACCATATCTGGATCGTTCCAGTGACCTGGACCAGCAGCTGGCTGGAGGATGTCCTGATTGTTTGTAAACCAGTCCACGATGCTCAGAACACTGCTCCAAGAGTCTTCAATGTCTTCATAATTACGCCACAAGTTGCAGATCTCTCCAAGCTGGGTGTAGTTCACCTTTACACAAGGAGTAAAATATGATGACAAAATATGATGACAATATGACCATGAGATATGATGAGTAAATATATTCTAAAAGAATTATTCAGAAGCAATTCCACCAAGCTGCTCAATTCCACCAAGCTGCTCTGTGTCTGATTCTTGGTAGATCTGGTATTGTTTTTTCCACTTACTTTTGGAGGAAGTCCGCCTTGGTAACAAGGCCAGCTACAGGAATAACCAATAGGACGGCCAGTGGCATTGAGGGCTTTTGACATGAGTGGGTAACCTAATAAAAAAGACAAAGCTTGCCATCAGAAAATAAATACAACAACAGATCTTAAAGATACTGTCTTATTCATCGTTTCATAATCCATGCATGACGCGTGACTCTTCTATACAATATAATGACAGATGAGATAAACTATGTCCTCTTGTATTGAGTAACTCCGTCTGTGTGTGCGAATGTGTGTCTCACTTCACTATCAGGCCTAGAAACTCATTTTGACATGTTAGTTTAGGAGATGCATGCTCTGAAATCACCATAACATGCTTGATTGTGTTTAACTCTATATGTACTTTCTCTCAATTACAGACTCTAATGCTTTTTACCCTAAAACCCGTTATGCCTCTGACTTCAGTCCCCAGAATGCCGTTTATAGCAAAGAGCGTTAACACTCCCCTCTCTGCCCTGAAAGACATTTTCTGTGTACATATGTTGGAACTGAAATACTGTTCGTTTAGTCTAAAGTCTCTTTACCCAAAGTAATTTTCTTCCACCTTTTCACCATCCTTCTAACTCAACTTCCTCCTCCCTGCTCTGCGAGAGTCTCTTACCCTGTTCCTGCACACTGGAGTTGGAGTAGCAGCCGTCCAGTTTGAGCATGTCCACGCCCCACTCAGCAAAGGTCTGGGCATCCGTTTCAATCGTGTCCAGGGTAGTGCCAGGATACCCTGCACAGGTGTATGTGCCCATGTCACCATAGATACCCAGCTTCAGCCCACGGTCATGGATATAGCGTGCCAGTTTAGCAATGCCACCTGGGAACCTGTTGGCGGATCGCAGGCAGACGCTGAAGAATTCTCACATCACGTCAGAATGACTTCCACTTCACTGAAGGAATGATCACTGCTTTACTGACATAATCTAGATGGCAGATATGACCCACAAAGCCCATGGCAAAAACCACCCTGCATCTCTTAACGTCTACGTCAGTGCAGAGACCAATGATGTGACGCTGTGCAGTACATCTTAAAATGAGAAGATGGAAGAAGTACTGGGAAAGGAAACCTAACATCAGGTAACAAACAACAGCATTTTCACTGAAGTGCCAGAACGGTAAACTATGCCTCTTCGGGTCGGGCTGGAGGCGTCCCTGCGAGTCTCTCGCCTTCGAAGACCAGCAGTCGTCGATGTTGACGTAGACATAACCCAGCTCCCTCCAGCCATCCTCAGCCAATCTGTCTGCCATGTCTCTGAAGAGCACCTCACTGGAGAGAACACATGAAGAGACAGGACTTAAACGCATAAGAGATGTAAGGCGAATGATCCTATGTGAGAGACATAAATCCAGTCATCACATCATATCAAAAGACTGGTGTTTATATAGAGCTGTGCAGTTACAGAGTGCACACTGGTGTTTATATAGAGCTGTGCAGTTACAGAGTGCACACTGGTGTTTATATAGAGCTGTGCAGTTACAGAGGCAATCATTCATTTGTTAGGTGAGATTAATTTTGAGATTTCAGTCATAATTCTGTTCTTACCTGATGCAATTTTGGGGGTCATTCACACAGTCAATGTCACAACGGAAGCGTTCCCATGCCAACCAGCCCATGGGTGGGGTCCTCATCAGACCATTGTCCAGAGCATGGGTGGCTGCTGAGAATGCCAGCAGAAAAACAGCTGCTGCCTGATGCATATCTGCCAGAGCTGCAGAGGATAACGATACGAAAAGAAGGACATGTAGTTGAGAACACATTGAGATTATACAGCTAAATACTAACTGTGCTGTTCCAACATAAAGATACATTAGTGAACATTAAGTGGCGTTTTAGTAATAGATATCATAAGCTGATATTTGTTTGTTGTTAGCACTAAAGTGGGTGATCTGAGAAAGTCAAAGTCACTACAACTGTTTGACAATTATCTACTAAAATTTAAGGATCTTGCTATAATAACCAATCAGAAAAACTCTATACACAGAGACCACCCTCCCTGAAAAGAAAAAAAGTACAAATAAAACCACACAGTAACAAAACTCCTGCAGAGCCTGTGCTGGATCTTATTATCCACAGTCTTCATTTGTCATAACTGTGCAGTCATATGTGCTACTGAACTGCCACTTACAGTCCAACTCACAGCTCTCAAAACACAAGATACAGGGGGGAAATTGTTTTTCTCCAACACTCACTTGATTCCTGGGCCTTTTATATATTAATTAGATGAATGAACACGTTGATACAACAATCAACAACCTTAACACATGAATTAGGCCTACACACTGATCATAACTGATCACGCGGACACTTTGTCGATGTTGCCCTCATTTCAGGTCACACTAGAAGAAGCTGAACAGCACATGATACAACCTCATGACTGCTCACCTGATGTCTCCAGGTATGACCATCTGTACTGCTAGAGAGAACAAATGGTACTAAACAAGCGCCTTCACACCCAGGAAAAAAAAAACCCTCTTAAACCAACAATGATTTGACAATGAGTCTGAACACAGACAAATTCAGATCCGAGACAGACTTGTTCTCCTACTTCTCTATGCCTCTTCCCTGCTGTAAAGATAAAACCCCGTCAAACACTTCACCCAAAGTCCAGATGAACTTCTCCAGAAATGTACAATTAACAAGGGTAAATGTTCAGTGTCTTTAGAAAGACCAACGTCATAAGAAAGCCATTACCGTGACCGCCCTGTAAGGGTTCTTCATATTTTGTGAAAGTTTAAGTTGTTCCTTAAAATCAACTGGCTGTGCTTTGTGTACTTATGAAAGTCACCACACAACACTTATTTTGAAGTGATGCAGGAGAGAAAAACATGACCATGTGTGTGCTATAACTGAATATGAACACTAACAGCCAACCTCAATAGCCTAGTAATAAGACGTTACCATGTAGGACGTAGAGGATGTTTTCCACATGGCACACCAGAACACATGACAACAGGATGACTTCCCGTTTTGCCGGTTTTACCTGCACGCGATTATTTCTCCATCAATATTCATTTAATGATGTCAGCTTTAGCTGTGCCGACGTAGTCCACAACAAACTATAAACCGGCCTATTTGTGAAAGTATAAAACCTCCATAATAGCAAGACGCATTTAATGCGCAAACCAATCATTACTTTGCATATTTCCTCACGTGCTCCTTCTTCTACCACATAACTTTGAAAAAAGATTTTTTCTTGTTCTATGCATTTAAATAATACATAATACGCTGGTTAAGGGGATAGCATTTACCCCGAATAATGTATCCGGAAGCAAAATACAAATAAAATGCATCCGTATTACCCATACCGATTGGATATTACACTACTAAACACAATCAAGAGCACAGTGTGGAGAATATCGTTAGAATTGTCGACACGTAAAACTTAAGATGGTTTGCATTTTCGTTTAGAGCGCTCTACGATTGACTTGTTAGTACTTACCCAGTGTGGTAGAACAAATCCAGGCGCCTTTCCTTTTACCTGAATCAAAGTCTTGCTTATATACTGTTATTATATATCAAGCGTGTGGAACTTTAAGTCATTTCATGCACATAGTTTTTAGAATGAAGACAAATGCGGTCAATATGTCATTAAAAAGCGGCAGTGTGTGGATTCACGTGGTCTTCATAGGTCATGTGACCGTGGTGTCATGTGCACTCAGTATCCGTGTGTGTAGAGTCACGTGGTCATCATAGGTCATGTGCTCTCAGTATCAGCTGAGCGCACTTTACACAGTAGGCTTCGTTTAAACGCTGTTTCTGGTGCGCTATTAAATCGCAACAGCACTGACCGTGTGGAAGTGTAGAACTGCAAAAACGAACCAGGAGGCAGCGACCTGGGGCAAATCATTGTTTCTTAGTCCTGCCTCGACCATGACTTCACAAAACTAAGTTCACTTGTCAAACATAACAGATTTTCACTTCCACAATCAAGTTGCAAGCTAATTACTCTAATTAAGGAAATAAAATAAAATCATGGGACGATAGGGTGACCGTTTTTTGATTTTCATAAAATATGCGAAGGGGAGGGGCACGTTTATATGATCACTTTTAACCAGTGTATTTACTTACAAGACCAGTAACAATTGCCTTTTGAGTCTATATGGCCTGATAATCTTATTCCTCTCCATTCAGCTTTTCATTACAAATGAAAAAAAAAATAAAATTATTTTGTCATAGAATAGAATGGTCCCAAATGAAAATCAGACGACATAAAAATCCACTACTTCACTGGACACTTCATTAGTTCTGATGTTCCCAGTATATTTACCTCAAGATCAAGTCTCATTTTACATACGGAAATTCCATTTTATGAAGGCAGAGGTAAAATCCATGTGTGACAATCTAGTCTAATAGAGATGTACATACAAACTATGGACACTTCACATATTTGTCAGATTTGCTTTTAATTTCTGCTTTATTTGATTTACAAACAAAGCAATTTAATCATTTTTTGTGATGACATAAATGTCAAATTCTGTCACATGCAGACTGTATGTGAGCAAACTGGACACAGCACAACAGACCTAATAATCAGACTGTAATCAGGTTTGATGTCTCCCTCCAATCCCTCCCTCCAATTTATGACTGTGTGTGGTTCTCCTGAGTGCAACAGCACATAGAAAGGGCCTACATGCCCAGTGTGCTTAGTTGGACTCCAGAAGCAGAGGTGTCCTTCCTGAATCTGAAAGCTGCTCAGTTGACCCCATTGTTGGGAATTCCTGACCCTAAAAAACATTCACTCAGACTGAATGAGAAACAGGGTTGCATGTACCTTATTTTTCAGCCAAATTAGATTCAGAATCTGCAGAGAATGCAGTGAGAGACAGCTGGACACAGTCCAGTCACCTCCATGTCTGAGGGCAGTGGCAGCAGTGGGAATGCAGCGAGAGACAGTTGGATACAGTCCATTCACACATTTAGTTTCCAATACGGTGGCTCAGTTATTGTTAGAACAGAAAACAGCTCACATGACAGCAGCAAAATGGATGAAGTATCACATGATGAGGTACCACAGTCTTAGCAGACAAGCCTAATGCTGTACTTAAAAGATGTATTTAATCCTGCTACTCTTCTTCCTACATAGAATGAGGGCAAAGCACATGACTGTATAGCAGCTGTTAATAAAATTTGCTCCACTAAGCCAGACTTAAAGGCCTAGAAGACCTGGAACTGTTTGTGGACAAATGTGAATTCAGGCAACAGGGAAAAACTGTGTAGGCTTCGCTGTGGTAACACAACATGAGAAATTAGTAACCAAAATGTTACTCTGACATTTATCAGCACAAACAGTAACAATCTATTCAGTAGAAGGTTCGACTGTGCTAGTAACCGACTTCACCATAACACCAGAATCAACACCCCGCTGATCCAGATAGAGTGGCATTACACAGCACAGTTTGATTGAGACCAGGAGCAGGTATAGAGGAAACACCTGTTTATTGCATTAGGATAGACAGAAACAGATAGAAAAATTCTGAAAATACGTGAAGACAATGAAAAGGGTCACGACCATCCCACTATGAGGGAGGATTACAGTCCATCTGTGTAAACCAGATGCCTCTGATGCTAATGACAAATAATGTTAACCAGATGAAACATGATGAAACTCGTGCGGCTTAATGCTCAGTGACTGAATACAGACCTCCCCGTTTGATAATGGAACAACAAAACTCAGCAAGTTCCTATATTTTGATAATGTATATGCTAATGTTAACATGAAAAACATTAACTTAAACTTATATTTTAACTTTCCTAACAGTACTTTTGATTTTATGGTAGATAGTGCCTGCATGCACACTAGAAAGATAGCTAGCTAGTTACCTAGCTAACATTAGCTTATTTGTTAATGTGTTTTCATGGAAATATTTTGATAACATTACCTAAACAGTAATGACGGTTTCTGCATTCACTATTAAGTTGCTTTAAACAATAACCAAGTCTTGTGTATTTAGAGTTACTTAATGCTGAATATATGCAACCTTCATACGTCTTGACTGACATTATGAGTCTCAGAATCGAACCAGGACCCTTAGGAGTAAAACTCTCATAATTATTTCTTTAGTCCTATCAAAAGAAATAATTATGAGATTTAGTGCTTATCATTTAAGCACTCTTGGCCATAACTTTGTCAACAAGCACTTTCCAGAGGTTTTCTATTGGGTTTAGATCAGGACTCTGGACTGGCCATTTCACGTTGCAATGTTTTCAGTTACAAATAACTGATTTATCCGTTTTGCTGTGTGACAGGGGGCATTGTGCTGTATGAAAATTGCTGGCTGAGTGATGAATGCAAGGAAGGAACCGTGTGTTGTTGAAGGTTCTGATACACACTTGCAGTCACTCTTCCATGTAGCTGTATGAGAGGTCCAACACCTGCTGCCGAAAACATTCCCTAAACCATGACACTTCCTCCTCCACCTTTCACGGACGTCTTTACACACTTTGGGTTCAGTTTTTCCCCAGTTTGTAGATGAACATAATGTTCCCCATCAGACCCAAATAAATTCAACTTGCTTTCATCACTAAAATGAACTCTGGACCACTTCTCCTCTGTCCACACAACATGCTCCTCAGCCATTTTGAGTCTAACTTTTTGATTCTTTCTGCTAATGAGAGGTTTGGTCACTGCAAAGTGGGCTTTCAGTCCAAATGCTCTTAAATGTCGAGACACTGCATGACAAGACAAGGCACAGAGTCAAAAACCAAGAAGGGCAGCAAGAACAGGCATAGGTACAAATGGACAAAATCCAGGGACATGAGAGGAGATTCTAATATAGGTGTGCGCTGATGACAGAATGAGGAACAGGTGCAAGTGGAAAAATGCAGGAATCTAGAACGCTGGGGAGTGAGACCTCTGGAGGCCGGTTGAGGTACTGCCAGATCTGATATCTGACATAAGCGACTAAATCAAATCCCATGTCAGTTCCTCCCATTCTGACCCTTTTCTGTTTGCATACAGATCAATCAGGTTGATGGATAACACTGTACTTACCCACCTGGGCAAAGTGAATGTTGTGAATCCTGGATGTGTGAATCCTTTTCAAGCTGCTGGAGTAAAACCCAGCATTTAATACCTATTTAATTCCTTCCAAACTCAGTTTTAAGTCTGAGCTTGGAATGGAGATCTCAATCTATAAATCGATATTTGGCTTCCTGGCAAGCAGGTTCCAGGTGGTGAGGATTGGCAGGCAAACGTCCCCCATGCTGATCCACAACATAGCTTAGCCTCAGGGATGTGTGCTCAGCCCCCACCTATACTTGTTCAACATATTAAACATATTATGCTTGCTGATAATACAGCCATCCAGGACCTTCTCATGGACAATGATATGATGGTCTACAGAGAAGGTCAGGAGATTCAAGTTTCTCGGTGTGCAAATCACTGAGGATCATTCTTGGACACCTCACATTGACATGACAGCTAAGAAAGTTTGTCAGTGTCTCCATTTTCTGAGGAGACTGACAGAGTTTGGCATGAACACCAGCATGGACCTGCTTGGTCCATGTTATCAGAACCCCTCCAGAGAGCAGTGGAGGGAGCATAGCACATCACCTGCAACAGACTCAATCCAGATATATTCCACCAATAGTGTCTGCAGAAGGTACACAGCATCATCAAGGACCACAGTCACTTGATCTTCTGGTCCTTACATTTTTGCAGGTAGATGCTTGTAAATGTAGTATGGTTAGAAAAAACACTTTAAAGCTTCCTTATTTAATTGCCATTACTGATAATCACTAAGTTAAAACAAGTCACTACGTGTAGACCTGTTACGTAATTTTAAATTTAACACAATGACTGGTAAAGTGCTTGAACCTATCTTTATCAATTGACCCTTATGGATTAACTAGATT
The DNA here is from genome assembly GCA_028565775.1 of Sternarchorhynchus goeldii. Lineage (NCBI taxonomy): Eukaryota > Metazoa > Chordata > Actinopteri > Gymnotiformes > Apteronotidae > Sternarchorhynchus > Sternarchorhynchus goeldii. Next base: position 12,698,461 of record JAOXYF010000007.1, read on the forward strand.
AGCAGGAGAGTTTTGTGATACACGGATTAACTGCCCTAGCAAGAGAGTATTGTGATACATGGATTAACTACCCTAGCAGGAGAGTATTGTGCTACATGGATTGAGTAATCTGACTTTGAGTCATGAAGGCTTTGCCTGGGTGTAAAGATTTATCATGTAATTTTGCCTAAAATTCTCCTTGTGGGAACCTGGTATATGTGGACACACTGGGTGAGAAGTCATAAGGTTATATCATGTGCTGTTCAGCTTCTTCTTTTGTGACCTGCAGTGAGGGCAGAAACACATTTCTGGTTTCCATCATTGCTTAGATAAGGCAGCCATAGTGATAAGTGCCAGATAACCCAGCTCACTGCTTACTTCTGCAATGTTGTATTTCTGTAAGATCTCTAGAGATTTTATGTGCCAGATTCTGTTGAGTAATTGAGAGATTCCATAAAATGTGTTTGACACCACCAATACTTAGCCTAATGTATAATGGATGTTATAGCATTTTCATGCTGGATTGAGGGCTACAGCAACTTTTACATTCAACTGTTCTTTTAAATAATATAACAAAGACTAAAGGAATCAGGTTTTTAGTGCCTGAACCAACTGACATGGTACCAGTTACCGTTATCATTGTATGTCATTATAAGAACAAAATTGTGGCCATAAAGAAACGCACATGATCAGCACAAGACTCTAGGCAACAGAACAATGACATACAGAACAATGACATTCAGAACATTGACATACAGAACAATGTCATTCAGAACAATGACATTCAGAATAATGCCTGACTGACATAAGGAGGCCCAGTGTGTGCCAAAAAAACATTTCCACATCACCTTGAACTTTTGACCCAACACAGGATGGGTCAATGTATTCATGCTTTTCATGTCAAATTCTGGCTCCTACCACCAATGTCATGTCTGCAACCTCCAGTGGATTACATTTGTACCCAATGCTGTTTATTAAGCTCGCCTGTGTCTAGTTTTCCTTATTTTTGCCTGGTTTAGTCTGTCCTTATCTGTATTTATATCTGCCTGGTCTTCATGAAGTCTAGCTCAGCAGTGTCTAGCATTCCTAAGCCATTGTATGTACCTCTTCATTGTTCATTGTATGTACCTCTTCATTGATTTTTAGTATCTATGTTTTTCTATTTTTATTTTGTCTGTCCTTTGCAAGTTTTGTCTGCCCGGGCAACTTTCACTGCTGGTTTTGTACCTGTAGCCTCAAACCTCAACCTCATCATCACACCTCATTAATATAACCACTGGTACCCCTCATCAGCACACCTCGTTAATATAACCACTGGTACCCCTCAGCAGCACACCTCGTTAATATAACCACTGGTACCCCTCAGCTCAGTCCCCAGTTGAGTACTACAGGCTATTCAACTGAGAACAGCAGAAAAAAAAAACTCCCTTTCTCACTAACCTAGATATACACATGGAAAAATCAACACATCCAGTAGACTGGTTTCAGTAAGCTACTATATACAAAGTCAGATGCTTATCTGTTTATGGAACCCCACTATTTTAGGGAGCAAAATCAAAAAGCTTTATAGAAATGCATGCATCCTCTTGGGCCCAATCTTCTGAGTTGTTCCACCAGGCACTCCTGGTAATCAATCAAAAAATATGGACAGGGATTTTGGATAGAATGCAGATGCCTGGACAAGCTCTCCCAACATTCATTACACATCTTCTGGGAGAACACAGCAAGCTCATGCAGCCACGCTTGGAAGCCAACCAGCTGACCTCATCATCCACCTCTATGTATCGGATCAGTACAAACTTGCACTATATCAGGCCTCAATTTCTTCCATTGCTGAACTGCTCTTGCGAGTACATGATTTACATGCATCCTTGGGCTCTGTTAGCGCACCAAATCCTTTGACGAAGGTCCAAAGTTTACAAAGTTTACAGTGTGTTCAGACCCATTTCAAATCCAGGATTCCCAGGCCCTTCAGAAGGAATCATTACTTGTGATCCCACAGGACCTTGGGACACTCTCAGAACAAATTACAGAAACAGGCAAGCTCTTAGAGCTCCCAAGCCAAGATCTGATGATACAGATCATGCTCTGTCAGTAATTCTTATTCAGCAGAGACAATATACATCAAGCAACACACCACTAATCATGGAAGTCAGGTTAGGTTAAGAGTCACTGTAGTGTCCCTTTATACGATCCACTCTTCTACATTGGTCTACCTTCTACCTTCACTTCACTGCATTGCAATTGGTATTGTACAGCTAAATGGCAGCATGTTGGGATGGAAATGTGTCCATCGTTTTGCTGTTATTTTTTATTTGTCAGATTTTGTGGATTTTTTCCACCTTTTTTGCCTTCCTCACTATCCCTCTTCCCAAAAACAGGAAAATTATTGAGGAGCATATAGTGAGAATTGTAGATGCAGGTATCACTGAACCAGCTGCAGGCCCATGAGCATCTCAGTGTAAATGCTCAGAAGCTGCTTCAGCGCTACATTTCTGTGTCATTTACATGAAACTGAATTAAAAGCCTTTACCAGTTCAGAGTCATGCTATTTAGCCTTTCAAATGCCCCAAATACCTTTCAAAGGCTGATAAAATCTATGATAGCTGACCTAATAAATGACTGCTGTGTTGTGTATCTAGATGATATTATTGTTGCTTTTCCATTCATTGAATATATTTTTGTATTATTTTAAATTTTTAAGTGGGGGAGATATGAATCAAAATTATATGCTTTATGGTCACATTAATATCTATGTAGAATGTGCATGCAATATTTCATTATACAAATGTTAGTTGGGTTTGTCCTATTAAACTGTGACTAAACTGATGATCACACTATTTTGGTTGTATTTTCTCTCATATTTATGTCTTACAATGACTTACAAAATCCCTACAATCATATAATCAGGTACGCCTAGGGGAAGGCTGCGCCACTTTCTCTGTTCACAGCAGCCTATAACAAAGTTAAGAGTTACGGGCGATAAGTTTCAACCGATGAGAAACCAACGCCATCCATACTGTTTATTATAGTTTAGTTCAACACGTATCACTTGATTGATTTTCCTTCTTTTAAAGTGAATGCTGTTGAGTTGGTGATGTATGAAGTATGAAGTTGACGGCCGAAGTGTGGATTTGTTTACTGTAAGTGATTTGAGTCCTTGGTTTGGTTTCTAGGCAACAGGATCTGCACGAACTACGACGAAGGAACAGAAATGAATAGAAGTGAATAGATCACTCGCTTTTAGTTGTAGCATTGCGTTGCAAATGAGCTAGCGAAACACGGTAATAAGTGTTAATACTGTATAATTGTTAATAGTTTCATTAGTATCATTTCGTACCGAGACTTGAGTTTTGTTTTGAGTGACAGGCTACATGTTCAAAGCGAATCACATGACACATGTTATACTGGATCTTTAAGTACAATGTTAGAGTTTAAAACTGGTAAACTAAACCTCAGGCTTGATTAGCTATCAGTAATATACACTGTGTGCTTACCGAGTTTGCGGGTAAGTAGAATAAATCTGTATATTAACATTTCTAGTGTCAGTCTTAAATAATATAGAGAATAATTTATATTCTGTATATAGTTGTGTGTAAACTGCCGTTGGTATGTTAATAAGCTTAATATTTAATTGTTTCTATTAAGCTTTAATTGTTTCTGCACAGAATGATAGTTTATTGCTTTGAATTCAGTGAAGATGCAGTAATATTAGCTACAGGAAAATAATGTCATCTTAACTATAAAAAAATACAGTGCATGACTGTCAGCTAGGGTTAAACCAGTACACTGTGGAGAGGCTGAATGTGTCAGCTTGAGGATCCACATATAACTTTCTGTCTTCTCGTGCAGAATCACTGAGCGATTCAGTTTTGAACCATCGACACAGAGATTTTCTGCTACACAGAGATTTCAATCTGAGCACAGTATACATGAAGATTTTTTATATATGAACAGTGTAATCATATTTTAATGGCTATAAAACATACAATAATGTACATATAATACCTTGAAATGGTCACACAACACTGGAACAACCTTTTGGTGTTAAAGTTCTACTCTTTCTTTTAGTGTTAAAGTTCTACTCTTTCTTTTGGTTTAGATAATGTTCTGTCGAGATGCCGGATGTGAGGATGGCTGTTAAACTGATGGACAGTGCAAATACTGTGAATCAAAGGCTGAAAGCTGAACTTGACGACACGGTTCTGTCCATAGCCCAGATGGGCACCTACAGCCAAGAGATGCACAAGTGTTTCCAGAACATTCTTGGGCCGTTATCACTTTTCTCTCACACAGACAGAGATGATGTGAAGAAAAGAGGTAGTGTTTTGCTTTTCTGTATACATTTTACGTTATGTTTCTTTTGTTATGGGATTAATATGCTACGCCAACCATTACACGGATTATAAGCACTTACAATGATCTTGGTTGGAGGAAGTTTTAATTAATTTATATGACGAAAGTATCCATATGAGATATTATAATACTAGTTAAAACTAGTATTCTAAAAAAGGTTTTGTGAGTTAATTTTAAGAATAGAAGATTTTTTTCTCCCCCCTGAAAGATGAAAATTTGTCAACAAACATTTTTTTAAAGCAATGTAACTCAATAGCAGTTAGTTTGTTTTTTAAAAACCAAGGCATTTTATGGAATATAAAATTGGACTGGAAGAAGCATAAAAATTTAACCACCACTTTCAAAACATGACCAAACTGAAAACAAGGTGTTTTTTCATTCAGGTCTGTTTTGCAGACATTATATTTATAAACCAGAATTGTTATATTTGTACTATATTTTTTATAGCTTTAAACATTATGAAACCAAATCTGTAACTTATAATACTATTATAATTGTTTTAAAACTTACCAAACTGCCTTTTTCTTCCCTCTCACATATTGTAGGGTGTAAACATTTGTCTTTACCTAAGACGTCCATGACATGGAGTTGTTTATAATATATTATAAGAAACTGTTCTCAGTAATTCTATTAACACATGACTTGTGCCTCTTAGACAGGTTTCTGGAGAGAAGATCTGGAGAGAAGGTCTGGAGAGAAGGTCTGGAAAGGTCTGGCTCATCGGCCTCTGAGGAGATAATGAACATTCCAGCCACTCTGTCTGAACTTCACCAGCAGTTGAGAGCCAGAGTGTTGCAGCAGTGCCCTGAGCCCTTCTGTGCCGAGGACCAGGAGGCACTGGTCAGGATTCCTTTAGCCTCACAGAATCCAAGTCTAAGCTGGAAGATAACTTAGACTGGACTTTAAATCAGAATAATTTATTATTTATGGAGGAAATGCGGGAAGTGTTTTTGCATTTTTTTCCAAAATGTGTACTTCATGTGTTCATATACAAGCAAAAACATACTCTTAAGAACCACTAGAAGAGTACAAATTGCATTATGAATATCTATGAAAATCTAGTGCTTTTTGGGGCTGTGCACTATCCAAACCGCCTCTCCCTCTCCCCGTTGTCTCTGTGGGCTCCACAGGTGTCACTCATGATGTCTGAACTGGGACTGATTTGGCGGGACCTTTATGGGCTGCGTGCCGACCCCACACTGACTCCAGTGGAAAACCGGTGGCTGCGGTGCAGGACCTTCAGCGAGGTGCTGTACATCTGCGAGTGCCTCTGCCTGCACTACCTCCACCTGCTGGATGCCCTGGGGCGGCGCGGCATCTTCAGCCGCTGGGCCAACCGCAGCCGCCTGGTCGCCCGCATGGCGCTGGACCTCGGCAGCCTGTAAGAGGAGCTAAAGCCTCTTCTGACCTCTCGCTCCTCCTATGAACTGTTTGCTCCACTTGCTTTTCTAAGTTGTTTAATTTGTTGGTGCAACACTTTGTTTTGTCTTTTGCTTGATTGGTTTTATTCATTTGTTTTTAGTTGTTTTATTTACTTGCTAGTCCAAGCTAACTGTGACTTTTCCTTTGTAGAAGTTCAAGATATAGGTCACGTGAGATTTGGTTCCTGAGAAAAACAAAACCTGTGGCGGAGTTTAACAATAAGGAACCACATACATGTGCTTTTGTTAGAGCAGAGTAGCTCCATACACAACTGTGTTCGCTTAGTGAATGTTTACCTGGGCTTCCAGCTGTGTAGTACATGTTTCAGTGGCTTGGGCCTCCCACATCTACATCTGTGGAGTCCGTCTGCGCATCTGTTAATGGCTACAGTTGTAAAATAAGCATGTGAAGGCACATTGTTTCACAGTATATCTGTTTACAGTCTGAATGTTCACTCAATACGGCGTGGTGTTGCTATGGCGATCAAGGCGACGCGGCGCACTGGTGACAAGCATGAGGTGGGAAAGATGCATGCTGACGCTCTTTCTGGTGAACTGGACCTTGGGTTACGCATCAAGCCCGGCTGTAAGAAATGTACAGCGAGTAGACAGCAGCAGAGGACAGTGGAGAAAGATCTTATAGAGGTTGTTAGGCATTCCTGTCTGGGTGTGGGAGCAACAAAACCAGCAGAGAAGCATTTGTTCTTTTTTCCCCAATTTTCAGATCCAAGAAAAAATCGGAGAGTTGGATCTGGAACGTGTGTATAAACTTATGCCCTGTCATCTGGAGCCGATAACAAGCAAAATGGAGAAGCTCTGTACGCTTACAGACACGTGGGCATAAACACACACACACACACACACACATACAGTATAAACACACACACACCAGCGCTGTCTACTTTGACTTTTTTACTTGTCTTTATCTGTCTCTCTCTCTTTCTGTTCTCAGCCATCCTCACTCTCAGGCAGACATCTGTTAGTGACCCTGTATGATGTGTGTTTAGGTACCAGTCCCAGTGCACCATCTACAGCAGAGGAAGAGGAAGATCAGTTGAAGATCATCACTCGGTTGAAGGTAACCCACCTGCATGGACATATTGTGGTTTTTTAAGATGATTGCATTGGTAAGACAGAACTGTAGTCTTGATAGTCCTCCTCTTGATTTCCTTGTACATGATATTAACAAATGTGTAAAAAAAGACAGCAGTGATTGTCAAAGATTGATCCATTAAAGTGTAAGAGGTGCTGCAGTGGTTTAATTTTTTTATTTTAGTTGTTTTTCTGATGGCTCTCTCAGGGATGTAATTCAATGCCAGAGCTGCAGATGGAGACATTGCTAGAGGAGCTGGAGATGTCAGCGCTGCCAGAGCGGCCTCAGTCCTCTTTAGGACTTCTGTCTAAAGATGCATGTTCTGTTCTGGAGAAGCACATCACCCCTGCTGAGGATCTGATGAGGTTGACTACACACACACTCACAGATACACACAGATGTTGACTACACACACACGCACAGATAAACACAGAGGTTGTCTACACACACACACAGATACACACAGAGGTCGTCTACACACACACACAGATGTCGACTACACAAACACTCACAGATACACCACTTAACTTCTACGTCAGTGTGTGAATGTAGAACAGATGGTTTACCAGTTAGAGGCAAATTAACCCATTATCATTAGTCCTGTCTGGAGAACATAAATCACAGAGAATAGCTTCTGTGGTACTCCACACACTAGATGTCTCACTACTAACACAAAATCAAACCTTCAATCAGCATCTGTATGCAGATTATTATGGGACAAAAATCCTGTGGAAAAGTTGGACTCTGAGACAGACATCCCCTCACTGATACAAGTTTTGACTACCAGTGGCTCCAGTAAACTCAAACAACGGACCCAAATTCAGCAGGTAAACACACTACCCGTCTGCTCCCCGTACACTCGTGCACTCAAGTGAAGCACAAGCTTATGGAGCACTGAAGACAAGCACCACATACACAGCATCACCAAAGTACTGGTCAGAATAGAACACCGTCTAGAAATTGTACTTTAAATATGGACTGCTACTAGCTGGGCCCAGTGGAGGATGGGTTCCCTTCTGAGTCCTGGTCCTCCCCAGGTTTATTCCTAATCCCCTCTAGGGTGTTTTTCCTTGCCACTGTCGCCCCTGGTTTGCTCATTAGGGACTTGGACCCATGCATTTGTAAAGTTGCTTTGTAAAAAGTCCTATATAAATAAATTAGACTTTGACAGGGAGTGCTTGCTCTGTTACACAGCGCTGTGAGATCAGCACCATGCACAGTGTTCTGATTATCCAGATAAACTGTTCCCAAGCAACGCGCTCGGTGTGAGTGTACCTCCGCGCTGTGTGTAGCATGGTCTGGTAACATCGACAGTGGTACAGATGGTGGCGGTTACAGTGCTTTCAGGCATTTTTCTCTCACCTCTCGCCATCTGTGTCGGGACAGAAGAGCCTGGAGGAAGAAGAGGCACGGCAAAGAGAGACAGAGGGTCTGGGCGAGTCAGAGAGGCTGCATTTGCCTCAGGCGGCGGTGGTGAGCATGAGTGTGCCAGCTGGAGGTGTGGTGCGAGCTATGGCTCCTCGTGTCTCTGACAGAGGGCTCCTAGACACCATCAGCATCAACATGTACCCGCCTGTCTACAATGACCTCACTGGAGAGGTACAACAGCTCTTCCAAAATACCTCACACACACACACACACACACACACACATACTGTCTTTTGCTACTGGGCCTTCACAATAACTGTGACATATGGTACAGTTAAGGACTCTTCATGCATCTACATTTCATGTAATCACCTCTTTGAAGTACTTCTGGATGTTTATGCTTCATCTCAGTGAAAACGGTGTGATAAACCTCGAAATTTGTTCCAGATTGAAGCTTCATCAGTTCGTTGGCTGGATCGAAACATGTTTGTTGGGGATGAAATTAGAGATGTCTATAGAGATTTATCCCAAAGTCTTCCGACTCAGTACGTGCAGTTTGATGAGGTCAGTACCTTGTTTGACCTCTTGGTTGTGGGTCTTTTGTATCAGTTGTTATTATACGTCTCTAATCATGTGCATCTGAAGTGGCCCAAAACATGAGGGATGCATGAATGTTAGATTTTAAAGTAATTGGGCTCTTTTTATTTTGTTTATATTTAATATGGATTCTGGCAAAACTCAAGCTTTCAAATGGAAAAAAATAAATCCTGTTTTTCACAGCAAAACATAGGTTTGTTTTTTTGTTTTTGTTTGTGAGGACCCTATGATAGAGGCCTATATGAGCAGTGCCACACCAGGGCTTGACTTGAAGAGGAAGAATCATGAAAAGAAACTGATGAACCCCTCGCTGCTGTTACCAAAACCTTATGGCATCTCTCACAGGTTACTCTCGCTCTCGTATCTCACAGGTTACTCTCTATCTCTCATATCTCACAGGTTACTCTCTCTCTCATCTCTCACAGGTTACTCTCTCTCCAATATCTCACAGGTTACTCTCTCTCTCTCATATCTCACTGGTTACTTTCTCTCTCATCTCTAAAAAGGTTACTCTCTCTCTCATATTTCACAGGTTACTCTCTCACATATCTCACAGGTTACTCTCCCTCTCTGTTTCTCTCTGTCTCTCTCATTCTTCATGAATCTTTTCACTAAAAGCCAGAAATAGCAGGAGTCATTTCCTATCCATCCTGCGGCATCAAGATACTTGGAGTCAAGTTGTTGTAAATACATCTGTCCAACCTCTTTCTTCTCAATCCACTTCATTATTCAGTTCTTTGTTTTTCTTGTTTTTGACATGGTTTACTTCTGTCACTCCTCTTACCCCACGGTTTTACTGAAAGCAGGAAGCGCATGGAGATGGTGGCCGGTTGTAAGAGGCCAGCAGATGTGACATGTCATGCGTACGCAACATGGCACCAGTGGTGGAAGTCTAACCTAACCCCAGATGATTACCTTAATTACATTTCTGACCAGGTGATTCTCTGTTCGACATGTGAACTTGTCCACATGTAGCTGTAAGTATGTGAGAGGTTACTGGTGTGAGAGATAACACAGTCCACCTAACTGCTTCTTGCTTTTCCGCACACAAAGGAGTCAGATTACCTGTCTGTGGTGTTTCACCTATATGACAGTGATGACAGCGATGAGGAGGATGAGGGTGAGAAGCTTCTGCTGCTTCAGAGAGAGAGGAGAAGGTAATTATGAGAGGAGAAGATCATTCAGAGAGAGGAGAAGGTAATTATGAGAGGAGAAGATCATTCAGAGAGAGGAGAAGGTAATTATGAGAGGAGAAGGTAATTCAGAGAGAGGAGAAAGTAATTATGAGAGGAGAAGGTAATTCAGAGAGAGGAGAAAGTAATTCACAGAGAGGAGAAGGTAATTGTGAGAGTGGAGAAGGTAATTATGAGAGGAGAAGATCATTCAGAGAGAGGAGAATGTAATTCAGAGAAAGGAGAAGGTAATTCAAAGAGAGGAGAAGGTAATTATGAGAGGAGAAAGTATTTCAGAGAGAGGAGAAGGTAATTCTGCCAAAAGACAAACGAAAGAATTGCTGTTTTCTTTCTTGTTATTGTGTGCTGACTTTTTTCTGAGGTTTGACACTCAGCCCAAGTTCTCATGCACGTTTTAGTCAAGAACTCATTTATCTTATATCCATCTTAAAGGCACAGTAACAAACATTGTGTTTAATTCTAAGAAATAAAGAGAGGTTAGAAAATGGTCACAATGTTTTCAAGTAATTTGCATAAAGCAGTGTTTCCCAATCCAGTCCTTGGGGCATATCAGATAGTTCCACGTTTTTGCTCTGCCCAGGTTCCCAAAACTTTAGGTTGGAGCAAAAACGTGGAACCAGCTGAAGTGCCACAAGGACTGGGTTGGGAAACACTGGCATAAAGAATATAGGACAGACCCCAGTGCTTGGTTCTGCAAACCAGCACGGACGTAAAGGTCAAAATAACCTCAATGTGACGTCACGTGAAAGCAGTGTAACCACAAACCAAACAAAAGGAGCTGAATGAAACCAAAAGGAACCCACAGCGAAATTAATTCAAACAGGCAGGTCTAAGAGATGAAAAAATTAACAAAGCAAATTATGATTCTAGATATGACTACCCTACCTGTGGAGATTCAAGATTACGATTCTAGATATGACTACCCTACCTGTGGAGATTCAAGATTACGAATCTAGATGTGACTACCCTACCTGTGGAGATTCAAGATTACGATTCTAGATGTGACTACCCTACCTGTGGAGATTCAAGATTACGATTCTAGATGTGACTACCCTACCTGTGGAGATTCAAGATTACGATTCTAGATATGACTACCCTACCTGTGGAGATTCAAGCGTGAATCCAATAATACCTGACACTGATAATGCTTTTCCAGCAACCATAAACCCGTGTCCTAATGTCCAATGTCCTTTACAGATAAAATCATATGTGATAATGTAATCTATGAAGGACATAAATCCCCTGTCACCTGCCACAGCATAATGAAACCTGATATTTAGATTTTCTGCATGAGCCTGTTCTCGTTCGTTTGTCTGCCTGTGCTCTCATCCCAGGAAACTGCAGGCAAAGACTGTCACGCTGAGGAGGCAGAAGCAGGTGTATGAGCCTGGCTTCTGGAATGTGAACACCGTGTTGCTTGGGGGCCTGGGAAAAGAGCCAGCACTGGATGGCAAGTTGTCCCCCTACTGCTATACCTCCCACTGTTTCAGTACCTCCCATGATAAGATGATTCAGTACTTCTCATGATAAGATGATTCAGTACCTCCCATGATAAGCTGTTTCACTTAGTGCTGCTGGTTTTGATTCCCTTTCATAGTGGTAGGAATGATTCACCGATGGTAAGAAGGTTGTCTAGTTCTGGTCCCAGGTGGAGCACTCGGTCTCAGTCAAGGATTGATGACCTCAGTGCCCATCGTACCCATTTGGCACAATGTGAAAATTCTAAACTAGATCATTGTTGGGGTCATAATCTTAAATATTGTTATTATTGTTAGTGTTATAACAATAACAACAACAACAATAATAATATTATTATTATTATTATTTTATTATTATTGTGCATGGTAGTAAAAGCAGACTGTAATAGGACTGAAAAATCTTTTTCATGTGTTTCAGAGGTGGATGGAGCAGATGAGGAAATCCAGCACATGGTGAGCCAGTGTATTTGTTGTTATGACCACGTCTAGGCAGGTGTCCGTAACACGGTGGTATGAAAACCAGGGAAAACTAATGGATGTGAATAAAGCAGGAAAAAAAACAACCAGATCCTCACGCAGTAAACAGGACAAAACCGGCGTCCAAAGAAAGAGGCAGCCATTCCTTATACCCAGTTCAACAATGAGGAGGAACTATATACAAATGTATACATACTGTAAAAAAAACTCTAATGAGGTAATCAATAGTGTGCTCCAAGACTAAACAAAACCATACACAAGTCAGAACACACCAATCATAAAGAATCTCTACTAGTCTTATGTCACAACAGTCATGATCACAAAACTTTTAACTGATCTTTTTCTGCTGCCTCTTTGGGGGTTAATATGGGTTTGCTGGACTGGCGAGGATTGTGGAACATGAGTGACCAGAAGTAGAGACAAAAGACAAAACCTGGCATCAGACTTAAAGCCTTCAGAGCACCGGGAACACACTTGGAACACACCTAGAACACACCTGGATCATACCTGGAACACACCTGGAACACACATGGATCATACCTGGAACACACCTGGATCATACCTGGAACATACCTGGAACACATGTTCCTAATACTTACACACATGCACATACTGATCCTGTTAACAGACGTGTAAAACATTTTTCTTTGGATTGAAGGTTTCAAATTTCACAGCAGTTTCAGCAAGTATGAGGCATTTTATTATATATTGATCAGGACACCTGTGTAAACCTGCCCCCCTTTGTCTAGCAGTTGCTATGGGAACCTGATCATCACTGTCTAGCAGTATTTGTAGTAATAACATGTCTCATGGGTGTGTCTGAATGAATCTATTCGCATAAAATAGATTCATTCAAATGAATCTATTTGGTCACTGTTTGTCTGTGTGCGTAGCTGCAGATGGGGGGTGGGCAGGGGGCAGTGGATGAGCACAGTATGCCCGAGGAGGGGGAGCAGGTGCAGACCAGGCTGGAGAGGATCTGGACTACGCTGTGTCTGCCTGAGGCACAGAGGCTGGACATGGCCATCAAGTACAGCTCCAGCACTCACCAGGACAGGCTGGAGGAGGTAGAGCTCCACACTTCTCCCATCTCTCGCTTCATCGACAATCTCTGTTTGCTACAGACACTCCAAAGTGCTGTATGTTCTCAGGCTGTAGATGCATGGGAGCAGGCAGCTCAGCTGATCCAGCAGAGGGAGCAGGTATTGGTACAGCTGGAGAGCTTCGAGAAAGTGGCATCTGACCCCAACCGCTTCTTCCAGCGAGGTGTGGAATTTTATGGCTTCGGCCTGTAATTGGGGACAAAAGTGAAGCACCGAAACTTCCATACTGTTGAAGTCACCTGAGATTTTATCTTCAGCATGGCAAGATAGAAAATGCCAGTGGAACGAATGAAATGGGCTGCCGATTGAAGGACTTTAACATTGATCACGGTTTCCTTTTTGCACATGATACCTTCTTCTTGTCTCTTGCTTCCATGTACACAGAAACCGTGTTCCTGTCTGTCCAGGTTACCGCGGTACCTTTGCTGCCCGGATGGAGGAGGCAAGAGGCAGAGAGAAACTCCAGTCTCAATTGGCAGCTCTGGACAAGGTGCTATCCCAGAGTGTCCGCCACATAGCCATCACCTTCAACGATACCGTCACTTATAAGGTGAGTACACGTTTGGGTCTGCATTTGGCTGCATTTGGGTTTTCCAACCTTGTAATTACTGGCCTGGCGCTGTTGCAGGGACGGCCGTATGGAGAGAAAATGCGCTGGGACCATATCGAGATGCTCTACTGGCTGCAACAGGAGAGACGAGCTCTAACACTTGAGAAGCTGGTGGAGGGGAAGGGCATACTGACGGTGAGGCTGCCCCCTCTTAACTCCAGCCATGTGCTGCATTCTCACCTCCACCCGACTCCAGAGGAACACTCCCCACCAGCCAGTGAGAGAAACATCCAGACCAAGGAACTCCTGTGTTTCCCATGCACAAACATTCAAGCTAATCCTAAATAAACATTTACATTTATATTTATTTGGCTAACACTTTTATCCAAAGCGACATTACAGTTTGGAAATTGGACATAAAAACTGCATGCTGAGATTAAAAGATTTGTACTATTTTTGTCTTCAATTCATTTTGGGTTTTTGAAAGTGTAACAGAATTTGTAAATTTCAAAGTCATGCAAAACACAATGGTCCTGTAGGTGGCAGTATGCATTTTCCTCCTTTATACAAGCGCACACTTACATACAAGAGAAGAAGGAAAAGAATCCGCCCCTTGATACTTAAGAAACAGATGACGTGTTTTCTAGCGGAAGTACATCCAGCTGCTCACCTCTGTTTGTGTTTATTAAAGAACACATTCACTTTCACTAGGACTCTAGTTAAACCACCTCAAACTCTTAACAAAATGACAGCAACTTGTGTGGGATGACGGGGGTATGTTTTGCTGTTTTATGTGTTTGATTAAATCGTTCATAATACGACGAAGTGCAAATTGTCATCCGTTCGTAATCCGTTTAGGAGGCACTTGATTATCGCAACTAGGTTAGTTACACCGATATAATCCGTATCGGTTCACCGTGTCAACACTGGTTCGCTGGGATTGGTCAACTGTATCGAATAAGTTTCATTATGGTCATAACACTAAGACAGTCCTAGCACAGCTGTCTCGTTAGACCATAGCTTTTGTCGGAAATAACCCAAAATCTTGATCAGTATCTTAACGTTAGTTAGCCAGCAATCTGCGTTAGTGACTGGATCAGTTACCTGTCAAACCTACTTTCACTTTAGCAGGGGGTTTTAATTTTGTTAGCAGATTATCTACCTAACTAGCACTTTCGGTTATGGGTTGTCGATAGTTTGCCAATGATTTGTTCTCAAGAAATAACTTAGTTTGTTTTTAGGGATACTTCGTTTATTACTGAAGCCCGTTTACACGTTTAGCCATTACATAGTCGTTTAAAAAGTGATATAATCTTGAAGCAAAGCTTTGCTCGCAATCACATCTTTTAGCCACTTTTCACGGAACCTCGTTTTTCCTGGGATGTGTACTGTCCGGTTTGACTCAACCTGATAGTGGACCTCCACGGGCAGCGTTCGCGGTTTGATCTTGGAGATCTTGATGACAAAGTAGACCGACGCCGTGCTTCTCGGGATGGGCCTGCGGGAGGTGGGCAGGCTCCACTGGGCTTTGTAATGGTACTGTTTCTGGAACTCGAGTTCAGTTTCCTGGATAAACTCGATGCTAAACCGCCAGCTCGGGTGCATCTCCCATGTACCCATGAACTTCTCGATTTGTTCTTTCCCCAGCTCGACTGTAAAGTCTTTGCATGTGACCCAGTCGATATCGCAGCCAGGCCGGTCCCTCTGTGCCTCGGGCGGACAGGCTCTGCTGTAGGCGCCGTCCAACACCGTATTCACGAATTCCGAGGACCTCCGGTCCAGTTGTTTGTCGGCCGGTGTGGTCTCCATTACAATGGGTTTTGTTTGAACGTTTTATTTGGTAAAAGACGTTCTTTATAAAACTACTAATCAGACTGTTCAGTTTAGCTAACGCTGTATAACGTTTCCATGGCGACCAGTGCTTGGAAACAGTTCCGGGTGTTCGGTCGCTCCTAGGTGTTAATTCGGAAAGAAATAATATATAATTATTTTTAGATTATTTAGAACATATTGTCTGTCTTTCGTCGAATGGAGTTTACACTTACTGTGCAAGATCTATGCATCAGAACCTGTTTTTCTTCTCCTGCTTAACTAATGTTTGAATATTTTCAGGTGGCTTTAAAGATGAGTAGTGGTACTATATTCAAGCACCCATATTTTTGTTTGGTGGATGTCAACAAGCCAGAGTTAACCACTACATAGATGAAGTCTTGACTGAAATGTGGGAATTGGAAGACTGTGTACTGAGGATCTAAAAGCCCCAATCTAATAAAGAATACTGGAGAATACTGGCATCAACGCATGTCGCGGATCAAAAGCACACTGGACTCTGTCTCCAAAGCCATCAGTGGGACAGTGAATGCGGAGCTTCTCTCCAAGATAACGCGCTTCCGACCCAGCGCTACCTCCATGGGCAAAACCATACAGGTCAAAGTGGAGCCTGAATCTGGTGTAGTTGTAACCATGGCAGCACCCACGCAGCTAAAGCCCAAAGAAGAAGTGAAGGGCAAAGACAAAATACCGGTTAGCCCAGCCACGCCCCCAGGGCCGGCATCCACTACTGTAGCCAAACAGACTCTGCAGCGTTTCCAGCCGTCAGCTTTCACCGCGAACATGGACGAGACCTATAGCCACTTGGCTGAGCACGTCAACACATACTTTGGGAGCAATGGCCAAGATGAAAACGGTCCTCAGCGAAAGGGTGAAGAAGCCATTGTGCTGGCAAGCACCACTCACCACTCTGGGACAAAGGAGTATGTTCCTGTCCCACAGCCTGTAGCTCAGAATGTTGACCCAGACCCACCGACCCCACCTGCCCTTGACCAGGCTGGCGTGAGCGCGAGTCGTCCAGCTACAGAGAGCACCGCGCCTTGTGTCCCCAGTCCACAGGAAAAAAAAGGCATCAGCCATTACTGGTCTTACAAGAGGCCCAATATGCAGGCTTTTATGGGAAACTACATTGCCCCGCTGGTTCCCAAATTCAGGGCCGGATCTGTGGATAAAGAAAAGGCCCCTGAAGCAGACAAGGCTCAGGACACAGAGAAGGCAGGGGTCAAGGTGCAGGAAAAGGCCCAAATGGTGCTTTCACAGAAGGAAAAGGTATGACAGTAGATAAAACCAGCTTCTCAAACACATTATAGAGAAGCTTGATGATCTCTGGTTGTTTTTTGGGATAAGAATTCCATCATGTTAGAATTAATCAAATTATTTAAATTCTTACACTTACTCCAGGTTAGTGGAGTAAGTTGGCCAAGCAACCTACTTGTGATGGTACAGCCAGCTCCTTATAACACTAGCACTTATCTGTTTATAACACTAGCACTTATCTGTTTATAACACCAGCACTTATCTGTTTATAACATTAGCACTTATCTGTTTATAACACTAGCACTTATTTGTTTATAACATTAGCACTTATTTGTTTATAACACTAGCACTTATTTGTTTATAACATTAGCACCTATTTGTTTATAATATTAGCACTTATTTGTTTATAACATTAGCACTTATTTGTATAACATATGTGAAGCTAGATGGCATAATACCTTTGTTTACTAGTCTAGCAACAGTAGTATTAATAGTGGGAGGTTAGCAACAGCCAAAGTGGAACGAGTAACAAAACATCTGGTTTACCTGTGAGCAAAATAGATTTAGTATCAACGGCTTGTACTGCATTCAAATGTATTCAACATTTGAGTGTCACAAGAGACTAGTGCAAAAATACACATGTCTAGAGATGGTTATTAAAACCCAGCAATGATGAATGGGTGTACATGTAGATATAATAACCAGTTATTATGGATTAAATCCCTCCAAGACATGAATTATACAGTGTATCCCCATCTGCTTCAGCTGAACTGGTTCTTTGTCTCTGCAGTTTTAAAATAATTTATTGCAGTGTTTCTCATGGCCCAGTATTTGAGTCTGTTAAGGTATTATATTTTCCTCTAACCCAGCTGCAGGAATGCCTTAATCAACTATTCAGTATTCAGTATTCTTAGTTCTGGTGTGCTGGGAGCTTAATTGGAGATAAAATTGTGAACTGGGTTGAGAAACACTGGTTTGTTGTAGCCCCACCAAATGCCTGTTTCTGACTGGCTAGTAGGGGTCCACTATTGCCTTGTTTTGTGATGTCATTCTGCATAGATGGACATAATCTCTTATGAAATGCATAGTCTGGATGTGCATTAACCCTTACAACTATCAGATGTGATCAAGTAGTGCCCTCTTGTCAGATTGCCGTTTTGTGGTTGGTGTGTAGATTAAAGCACGCGTGAGTGTGGATAACAAGACCAGAGCGCTGGTCCAGGGCGTAAGAAAAGTCACCGGCATGAAGATCCCCATCAGCAGGGTGGAAGAGCTCAGCTACCACCTGCTGGAGTTCCCAGAGACCAGAGGGGTGGCTGTCACGGTAAGACTGCGTGAGCATATCTCTGTAAACTGTCTGTGTAAACGACTGTCTGTGTACGTCTAGTTCATTATGAGTTTAAATATTGTCTTTCTGCCCCCATTCCCTCCTCTCCCCTCTCCTCCCTCCTCTCCCCTCTCCTCCCTCTTTCTCTCTCTCCTCCCTCTTTCTCTCTTTTCAGGAGAAAATAATCCCGTGTCTGCTGCACATGCGTCAGTCGCAGGATCCTGACCTGCAGGCTGTGGTGAGACAAGCTCTTGCGCTCGTGGGCTACACTGACCCAGTCAGACGCAGAGGCATTCGGGTTCTCTCCATCGATGGCGGAGGAACAAGGTATGGGAGAACTGCTTGCTAGTCCTGCAAGATACGAGCAGGGGCGTTTTCAGGCTAGATGTTTCCCCTGGACTTGGGTTAAATGAGGAGGAGGAGGACGACGAGGACAACTTCTGCAGTGTGTGTCTAACGTGTCTCTATTGTTCTTCTCTTAGGGGAATTGTTGCACTGCAAACGTTACGTGAGCTGGAGAGCCTCACTGGGAAGCCCATCTACCAGCTCTTTGATTATATTTGTGGAGTCAGCACAGGTACTGTGCTATGGATGTGTTAATGTGACCCTCAGTGTCACTGGTTTTTGAGCATAACCAGAAGTGAACCTCACAAATAGTCTGTCAGTGGTGTAGGTAGAGCCTTCTTGAACCCACTTGTTCTACACCACACCGTATCTTGAACACTTCATGTCTCAAGCAAAGCACTTCTTGAGCTGCCGCCCTCTGGACAGTACGACACTCCTCCAGACTCTGTTCTGTACTAAACACATGAAGCATAAGACCTAGAATAAGGTGAACAAAGACCTTTTGAGGAGATGCAGTGACCAGCTGATCCTAGTGCAGGGGTGTGTGTGACCGTGACCACGTTAAACAAGTGTTAGGAGAGCTTCAGCTGATCCTAGTGCAGGGGTGTGTGTGACCGTGACCACGTTAAACAAGTGTTAGGAGAGCTTCAGCTGATCCTAG
>JAOXYF010000007.1:12718918-12732453 GCA_028565775.1 Sternarchorhynchus goeldii
TGGTACAGGAACTGAACCTCAAACACTGTTGGTACAGGAACTGAACCTCAAACACTGTTGGTACAGGAACTGAACCTCAAACACTGTTGGTACAGGAACTGAACCTTAAACACTGTTGGTACAGGAACTGAACCTCAAACACTGTTGGTACAGGAACTGAACCTCAAACACTGTTGGTACAGGAACTGAACCTTAAACACTGTTGGTACAGGAACTAAACCTCAAACACTGTTGGTACAGGAACTGAACCTTAAACACTGTTGGTACAGGAACTGAACCTTAAACACTGTTGGTACAGGAACTGAACCTCAAACACTGTTGTCACCTTTTTCTAGTAAAACATGGTTGTAAATCAGACCAATTCCAACATCTAGTCAGTCTGTAAAATAGTTTTGTTTGAGAACTGAAATATCCTGAAAATATATGACAATGCCTCTGAAAAGGTCATTTAAGTCGACTGATAGTCCCCACTGATCCACTTCAATAAATTGGCCGTTAAATTAAGATGAATTAGAAACCACATCATTTTAAATTAATTTCACCTAATGACAAGTCGATTAATGTAACTGTCCTTTATCAGAAGGAGATTGTGGATCCACAAAAAAGTAGCTTTCCAGATTTCCATAGTTCAGACCAGGTAGACAAAAACGACAGCAAACTGAAGTCACTGAGGGCAGAGCAAAAACACAGTCCGAGAGGCAAATGTCTAGTCAAGACCACGTTAGGCTAGGGGTTAGGTTCTGTGTCTCCCCTGTGTCTTTAAGATTGCACCAGTCACCTTTCAGAGTGGGGGTGTCTATATACTGAACTTTGATAGTTTTTCATTTTTCGTTAATGCTCTGGCATGAGTTTTTTGTACTCGGCTTCAAGTCCAACTAGAGAATTATATGCTTTTTGAATACTTTCAGTCTGGTTTTTGAGCTTTACCACATTAATGAACTCATTATTCATTAGAGTTCATTAATTAAAATGACAAATGGCGAGCACTTATCTGCCTATACTGGAGGGGGGATGGGGGCACCTCCGCTCTGTCCAGCTGTGCTTTCACCACCGAACTCACACCCAGCAGGACCCTCAATGCACCCGTTGTGTGGAAAGGGCAAGACGATGGGCAGCCGCGACTCAGAATGAATGCTGTGATTCAGAAGCGCCCTCTGCCTGAAGAGAGGTGAAACCGCGGGACGGGCCGGCCCCGTTCACCCAGGGAAGTGGCAGGCGTGTAGCTGATGGCACAGTCACAGTGGGATGAGAGGGGATTGTCTGTGCTGGAGGGCCTGCCTGGCCGGCAGTTCATGTGGAAATATTTGCCTGGTTGCCAAGGCTGATGTGAAAGCTTTGGGAATTCATGGTGAATAGCAGAAATGGTCATTTAGGACGTCCTGTGGATCGGATGATTCCTCTCTGAGAGCCACGCAATATGTGACCCAGATATTTCCCTATTTAGAGATTTTCAATCTGAATCTCTGATGTTAGACTGGTGAGAAATGTGTGTTGTTTTGTTGTTGTTAGTTTTTTTGGGTCATTGTTTTTTTTGGGGGGGGGTAAATCAGTGTGTGCCTAATCAAATAGGATTTGTTTTACCAAGACTTCAAGACCTTTCTTGAAAAATTCAAGAACTTTGTAGTTGTGTTCCTCAGGACTTAGTTTAGAGGCTCTGCTCAGACAAGTGGACTGGTTATGGGGTCTGCATGGCTCTTGCAGCCTGTAGTGACTTTAACGTACCACGTTGTTTACTTTAGACCACTCCCACTTCATGTACTGTTTACTTTAGACCACTCCCACTTCATGTACTGTTTACTTTAGACCACTCCCACTTCATGTGCTGTTTACCTCAGTGCATAGGTTGGACTTCAACATTCAAGTGGAATCAGCTGTCATTTCATATATCAGTGGATCAGATACACAAAACATTCAGGTTATTAAATTAACCTGTTCTGGGTTGATTCTTTGACATAAGTGTTTTAGTTTGACATAACTAGAGGCTGAGTTATTTTTTCTTTTAACTCCTAGCTGTGAAATGTGAGTAGATGCAGAGTGATGGGTGGTGTAGAATGATGGGTGGTGCAGAGTGATGGGTGGTGCAGAGTGATGGGTGGTGCCAAGAAACCTTGGCCCAAAACTTGCTCAAACTGTGTTTATTCTGTGCCCAGTTTTGTAACCCTCAGGCTTTAAAGTGGCACTGCATCCCTTTGTGTTTCTTCAGAGATGAACCTACATGGGCCCGAGGCAAAACTCAACTATGTGAATGAAATTCATAGGCTGTCACAACGTATAGTTGTACATACATAATACATTTTTCTATATGTTCAAGTGGAATAAAAACAATTGAATATGATTACTCACTTCACAAAGACTGAGTCATAGCTATAATGTCAGACCTCTCATATATGTCATTACCAGTTCTGCACGCAAACTCTTAATGTGCCCTTAGGCCTGTGGTGGTAGAGACTCACTCTGCCTGGTAGACTCTGTTTGCCATCCGAGTTTTTATTTTTTATTTTATATCCAGTGCAGAAACAGCTCAGCTGATGACATGTGTGAGATGATGGATCTATTCCAAGCGACCTTGAAAACGTGTGCAAATCCCCTCCCCCCCGCCCCATTACATGGAATAATTATGAGTACTTGTACTTCTACCAAGGCTCATACTGCAGGGCTGTGAGTGTGGGTGTGGGGCCTGTTCTTGTGGTATTTAGGAGGTGTTTGGTTTTGCCCCTGCCTGTCTATTAGCAGCGCTAGTTTTGAGTCAAATGAAATGGTTACTAACGTATTTGGAGATTTATAACAGTGACAGTGTTAAGCAGACAGAAGACAGGATGAAACTCCTTTGCTCTTTTCAACAACAACAACAACAACAATAATAATAATAATAACAATATTATTATTATTATTATTGTTAACAACAACAGTAATAGAATCCACCCTCACTTCCTGCCACCCGTTAAGCATCAGCTGAGAGCATGTGGATTTGGAGAGTCTGCTCTGCCTGGAGAGCTATACTGAGCTCACTCAAGCCCCTCCCTTGCAGGCTGCACCACAAAGCTCCGCCCCTCTCTTAGCTTGTTCCCACTCCACCCACCTTGTTGAGTCCAGACTTTGAAGGACAATAAATAGCTGCTGCTCATTGTGAGTGCTGGTCTGTGCTCAGTGAGAGTGCTGGTCTGTGCTCAGTAAGAGTGCTGGTCTGTGCTCAGTGTGAATGCTGGTCTGTGCACAGTGGAACGGTGCTTTTAAAATGAATTCCCTACGTTCTTTAACACATAGCTACATTCTTGTCCTTTGCGTATGGCTGATGTAAGAAAGTTTACATTTACGTTGCTTAAGGTCTTTGTCAGGGCTCCTGTTTAAGGTGCTGGTTCTTCCTCCGTTATCACACACTGAATGACCTTCACTCTGTATTTGTTCACTGAACCCCAAGTAGCGCTGTTTCAGTTCTCTAGCTTTTTGCATTGAGACAGTTGCATCACGGTTTGCAACTGGTCTGTCGTGTGTGAATGTGTGTGTGTGTGTGTGTGTTTGCACGTGCGTGTGTGTGTGTGTGTTTGCACGTGTTCGTGTGTGCGTGTGTGTGCGTATGCAGGATGGCGGTTTGTTAATCAACAACCCCACGGCTTTGGCCATCCACGAGTGCAAGTGCCTGTGGCCCAACACGCCGCTGCAGTGTGTGCTGTCCCTGGGCACGGGCCGCTACGAGGCCGCCAGCAGGAGCGCCTCCGGCACCTCCACCAGCCTGAAGACCAAGATCACCAATGTCATCAGCAGCGCCACGGACACCGAGGGTGAGCGGCTCCAGAGCGCCTCTTTTGCTTGCGGAACCTCTAACAGAGTGATTTAGCCAGGCAGCTGATTTGAAGGGCAGCTCAGTGGTCAAGGTGCTCAATTAGTAATCACCTTGGTTGCCGGTTCAAGCCCCACCTATGCCAAACTGCTCTTAACTATTCAGGAGGATTATTTCAGACATGATTTGAAATCCTTTTTGATAACAGTTTCAGTCAAAAATGCTGTAAATGTAAAGACTGATTTTGATATTTTCTTAATAATTAAGATATAAGTAGATGGAGAGATAGATAGATCGATAGACAGATAGATTGATCGATACCTTATCTTTTATGCACATATGTGCAAAGCTGTTCTTTCCACCTCGTTGCTTTGCAGAGGTCCACACCATGCTAGACGCCCTCCTTCCCTCTGAAACCTACTTCCGCTTCAACCCATACATGAGCGAGGACATCCCGTTGGACGAGAGCCGGCGTGAGAGGCTCAGCTTCCTTCAGGCGGAGGCCCAGCGCTATCTGGAGCGCAACGAGGCCAAGCTGAAGAAGGCTGCCAGCATGCTGTCTCAGAACAAGAGCGCCATCCAGAGGCTGGCCGAGTGGGTGCAGCTTAAGGCGGACATGTACGACGGCCTCCCCTTCCGCTCCAAGCTGTAGCCCTCGTCGGACAGACGCGCCCGTGTCCTGCGGTTCTCGGCGTGGAATGGTACCATCCAAACCCACCCCGCACACATGGATGACCTCGACAGCACCGAGCGGTCATCGGATCATCTCTCTGCAGGCGTTTCTAGCACCATGGTGCAGAAAAGTTTGGCAGTTTGGTAGCAAAGCTACTGAACCAAACGTGCGTGATTTGAAAGCAACTGCAAGAGGATGAACAGCTCATGGTGGGTGTTTACTGATCTCTGAGTGGGTCGTTCTCTTACTTGTATATCGTCAGGCTTATCTTCAAACATCAAGAGCACTTTTTGGGAAGTGGATGTCTTAGAGTTGAACACCTGGCTCTAGGAAAGGTTTCACAGTGTCTGCATGAAAAGGCACTTTTAACTGTTAGCATTTTTAACTTTTGTGTGTTACGTTTGTGACCATGTTTGGTTTTACTGGCTCGTGGTATAAATGACTAAGTGACTTTTGATTGTGTCTCAAAGCCCTTTGTTGGTTCAGTTTGTGAGCATGCACTGTAGCTTACATGCACTGTAGCTTACATGCACATGGGTGTTATTTGTAATTTGTGTGGCTGTGAGCTAAAAGATTTCATGAAGATTTAACCCTTGGTTGTTCTTTCACTCTCAGTGGGATGTATTAGGCCATGTTTGTTATTAATGTTCTGAAATCTCTAAATGAAATAGGTGCAACATTTAAATATTTAATATTGTTAAATGTTGTTAACACTGTTGGGAACAGCTTTGAATACAGTTGGATTTTCCCAAGCTTCTCAACACTAAACCAGTGACCTTAAATGAACCATTGTGTAAATGGTTATGTTATAATATGTAGTGTTGAGGCACAATTCCATTTTTAATGATTGTATACAAGCACTTCAGATGATGAGTTAAAATGCTTAAGTAAAAAAGAAAATAAGAGAGAATTTTACTGATTATACTGTTTATGTCCTATACATAAGGTCTTAAATTCTCCAATAATAACAATAATGTTATTTAAAATTATTTAAAATAATCATGTTAACATTTATCATATTCAAGAGGAAGTTTACTTAGTCGGTGCAACATCAAACCATTGTATTTAAAGATGTTTTGCAATTTACAAAATTTTCCTCAAAGGGCTTTGATTGAAAGCAGCTCTTCATATTCTAGAGAAATAAATGACTCACTTCATACTACAAATGTGCACTTCATTTTCTCTGTGCTGCATAATGTGTGTGTGTGTGTCCTTTTGTTTCTACCCTATTTTAGTGCACATTATACATACCTCATTAATAATGCAGTAATGCAAAACCTCTGCTGAATCCACTAACAAGAAAACACCAAATTATATTTTATGATGATGTCACATCACCTACACTTTGAAATATTTCTTGCTGTTTTCTCTTCTCTGCTACTTCTCGCTCCAGTCTTTGAAACATGAAGGTAAATGCACAGTTTAGTCCAGGCAGTAAAAAAGCCTGTCAAAAGTGGAGCATCTAGACGAGTTAGTAGCTAGAATATATACCACACTACATATTTTTACTTTTTCCATCTTGTGAAATGTATCATTTGTAGTCCATAAAGTTTCATATATGAAGTGTGATGCAAGTGTAATCACAGGTACTGGAGCTTGATCAGCTATGAGGAACGTCTTCTACATGGTTGGAAAAATGCAGTGATCTGACAGATCCCACAGGTGTGTGTGAGCAGTAGCTGGTCATGTAAACACAGGGGTGGAGTTACAGCTCCAACAAACATGCACTCGGGTTGGACCTGCACCTCGGCGTCCTACCAGAACTCCAGGACAGTGGCCTTCACCTGTCTTATAGTTTTGGTGCATTCAGCAAACACACAAGCTTTCATCGAAATTGCCATAAGCTTTCGCTTTCAAACTGCAACAAGAAAGTGAAAAAAAAGTGGCCTTTTTGTGTTGTGCACAAAGGGTGCACAACATAAGGGTGGTGCATGTGAGGGTGGTGCGCGTGAGTGTGGTGTGTGTGAGGGTGGTGCATGTGAGGGTGGTGCGTGTGAGTGTGGTGTGTGTGAAGGTGGTGCGTGTGAGTGTGGTCGAGCACAAAGCCTTTTGACGAATGATCCAGATCTTCAATCTTCTCCTGCTACTGCACCACAAGTTGGGCACACAGAACCCCTGAACCCAGATCAGCCTCCTTATGTGTTACCTAGCAACCGTCCCCTCACACATTCTTATAGTTCACACTGAGGCTGAGGTTTCCAGTGTTGAATAGTTGTTGGTTATTGCTAGTAATAATAATGATAACAAATAATAAAAATGATCATTGCTTTATCAGTAAATACACTGATCCAGTTTGGCATAAACAAACTGACTGTGAATGTCATCACAGCAACTGAAGCCGAGTAAGAAAAATCACTATGAGATTGATTCCCTTTTCTTATGTTCTGTTGTGTAGAGCATATCAGCAGCACACACACAACCTTACCAAATGATCTAATAACTATGGATAGAATGGAATAACTATGGACTTTTTGACATTTCACAATTCAGCTGAAAATTCACTGATTTGGTTATACATATTATATTAATTTGATTATATATAGTTTGATTATATATCCTGTGCGGATGGATGGTAAATGAAGACTTGAAATGAACGGTATCTCTGATGATCTTTGGTAACGTTTCTTCTAAGAGATGGTGGCACTAGTTTTCGTTTTCATTTGCGGGACTGAAGATTTGATCCGTTCGCTTAGGTCTCGGTGTAGGTATCTACCTGTTCTTCTAAGGTGTCTAAGAGGGTGTCTACGCCATTCCACGGGTAACTCACGACTGTCTCTGTTATACCGGGTTCATGGTTAGTTTGGGAGAGATTAAATTGTTTCCAGGTTAGTGGTCTAATGGGGATACAGAATTAAATACGATATTTCTTGTTGTCGTTCTTCCGTCTCTGGATCCCCGATGTGTTGCCGATGTGAGGCGATACGAGTTTCCTCCTACGCAACCAAAGCCCTCTCGAATCAGTCAGGCATTACATCAAACTGCACCGCATGATTCTCATTATATGTATAAATAATGTGCCCACATGTCACACATATTGCTAAAAATGCTCAGTTTGTTTTGAGTTTGAGTAATGAATGTTAGGCCTGTAACACTCGCAACAAAACCTGAGCTGTGTTGTTTTCCAGACCACAACAGGGGCCTCCCACAGCACATACTTAAGTAGAAATGAGGGTGTGATTACACGTAAAATACGCACGAACTTAAACTGTCCAACGTATGCCTATATTTGACTACATTTTCCTGCTTCAACATCCCTGTTGAGATTCCAGTCTGTCGTAGAGGGGATCCACTTTCCTTGGTCCTGCTTTCCATACTGTACATAATAGCATGTGAGTATACTGGAATAAAACATGAAGAAATACAAAACTATGGGTAATTCACATTTAGATATTTAGATTCAGCGTGCAGCATACACAAGAAACAAGTATTTATTTACAGAAAGCAAAATCGTTGTTGATGTCTCCCCCATTCGGATGTTACATTAAACTTTTCAGTCGTTACTCTTTGTTAAAAAAGGTTATAGATCTGTTTTAAGGCTATACGCTCGCGTGCGTACATTCAGTTTGTGATCGGATCTATTCATCACCTGAACGGTCGATGCTGCTGCGGCTGCGCCTGCACACAGCGTGCGCGGGTCGGCGCTGCTCGGTCGGAGTGAGCAGACAGCTGGTGGCGGAGAGAGAGAAAGGACCGCGCGCGCTCAGGCTGCGGGAAGGTGCCGACTGCCCGGAGACAGACCCTTGCCGGGATACGCGGAAAAAAGCATAACCTGTTCAGCTCTATGCAACCGGAGGGTCGAAGCTCAGACGCGCTAGTCGGTGAGTTTCGCGCACGGGTGTTTTCTTTTATCAAGCGAAATGCCAAATCAGTTTCACGTTTCGTGTAGCCTATAGCATGGATTTAGATTTACAGTAAGAATATTGCGCATTTGGTGCAGTGGATGAGGGGATGGCCATTTGTTCATTTTCCATAGCAACCGATGATATTGCAGATATTGTTGTGGACATGGCAGGTGTCACTTACGTTTTGAAACCACCATCAGGAGCAATAGATACACGTTGTGTGTTTTGAAGAGTCCGTTATATGATAAACCGAGCTGCTGTATTTCTGAGCTGTTGTGTTATTGATGAATAGGCCTCCTGTAATTGAATAGGCCATTTTCGATTACCATCTTGTCGGGTCGTCAGGCCATATGCCTATTTTCTCTGCCCGCAGTCTTATTAATATCCATGAGCGACGTTTATATTTTACAACCTCCGTTCGGAACGTTTTGTTAGTGAATAAAGACACCAGGATTTGGGATCTTGTTCACAATTGGAGAAAAAGCTGCACGGAGCAGTCGGTTCACAGGTACAACGGTTCCAGTCGGCGGGTTTAAAAATCAGTGTTACTGATCTGTACAGTGCATGTACGGAAATGAAATGCACAGACACCTTTATTTTATGACATGTGCACACTGGCTCCTTGCTCATAGGGAATATGACGTTTCTTGAGCCTCTGTCAGTCAGAACTGTGCGTAATGATGCATAATGAAGCAGCTCGTCAGGTCGTTCTGATATTACCAGTATGTGGAGAGAAAGTTGAATACGGTTGTCTCCTACACGGGATGATAATCGGATATTTGGACGGTTGCATACAAAGGGGCCATTAATGGCTTGACAACCGAGATTGCTGTTCTGAGGAACGGATGAAATTGAATTCCCATGTTACTACGGCGAGGTTTCAGAAGAGTGGTGACATACCGTGGTAACCCTGGTACACGTGGCATCATTGTGACAGGAAACGCAATAACGGAGTGAAAAATTCATCTACAGACCTTATTGCCGTTTCTTTTTGAAATAAATATATTCTTTATCACTGACACGGAAAAAGAACTAGATAATTTAATTTACAAAGTGTTTAAAAAGACCCACAGAGCAAACAAACAGATAAGAATGAATTAACTAGGGAAAATGGATGTGTGTAACTAAAAAGAAGACAACTATTAACACACTAATTAAACAGAATAAGAACACTAAACTAAATCAGTGATATCCACACAACTCTAAGCCTTTAATGTTAAACTAAATAAGCCTGCAAACAGGCTCACGACATTCTGGTGGTGTTTCCTTCACTGGTCAACCAGGCCTAATATGTATCTCACTGGTGACAGGAACAGCAGGGCTGTGATCCCTACGCTGGAGTGGAGACACTAGTGTGAGGAAAAAATAAAAGACAGTGCACTGGGAGAGTGAGAATTTTTTTTATCAGATCAGTATTTTGAGGGAAACGTACATGTTTCAGGCTATAAAAGAGAATGTTTTCATTTTGAACTGGTCATTATCAGTTAGCTAATGGCATTTAGATGTTTCTATAGCTTGTTGTCTGTCTACACATCTCATGTATTACAGGTACATAGCTCATGTATTTCCATAAGTGGAGGAGAAGCGATCATTCAGAACATATGGGTCAGTTTTCTTCTGTTGTTACAGGCAGTAGGTTATAAATGTGAAAACCGCATTTAACAATCGCAGCCATTACCTTATTTTTGCAATTCGCCAATGTTTTTTTAAATGCATCGATGTTTGTGATTATATGAGAGAGAAAGGAGGTATTATGAAGAGCAACAGAATACAGAGACACCATATCAAAAAGGAGGTTGGAGCTCTTGTGAGGATGTCAGTCTCAGCTGTGATATGGACATGACATTATGTGTCAGAGTAAGATGAGAAATTATCTACAATTTCTACATGGCTTGGTGAGCATGTTCTTCTTCATGTTCTTCTCCAGTTCTACTCAAGGGGATTTCCTACGGTCCTCCGCTTCTTACTAAATTTAAAACCGTTTCATCCTAATTTAATTTAATTTTTTTATTCAGTATTGCCAGCCTGGTTCAGCTGACATACATTTCCATATTGTCACGATTGTCCCTAATTGAGAGCCTGGTGGATTGAGACTGGTGCTGTGAGCTGTACAGCAGAGCCTGGGGAAACCAGGAAGCTCTGTGTTCCAATGAACCAGAGGCTTATGCTCTGGTTCTTGCCACTGTAAATGTGGATGGGGGAACTCTGCTGGGTCATGCTCACTCAAGCATCTGGGGAAGTCCTGTCTCTTTTGAAGGGTCACTGGGACACCTGGGCCAGGTTCTCCCATGGAGCAGAGCAGACAGAGCAGAATGTGGTAGCATTTCTATAGTAAATTGTACCCACTATCCTCTCAGCTAATTCTTCTTAAATGTTTGTGTTTCATGGAAATACTCTTCATAAGTGTCTACAATAGTGTCCTTAGTTGTTGTTTTTTTACTTTCTTTATCAACAGTATAATTAAAAAAAGAGCCTGAGTATCTGGGGCACCAAATGACTGAAGGAGATTAAGATCATCCTGGGGACATTCCACATACTGTGTTGCTGAGACAAACCAGAAATATACTTTGCATCTTTGCAATTTTATTCTCTAGTAGAATAACAGAAAGTGTTGCTGGATTTTGCGGGTCACTGGTTTCCATCTATCATTGATGTGATCAATCCATGGACTCAGTCAACCAGTATAAGTGACGTGGGAAAAACTATTTTGGCTCGATGTGGAGACCTCCCATACTCTCAGACTACTGTGGTTAGGAAACAGCGCCCCCACAGGCGCAATGAAAGAATGCAACAAGAATGGGGATGGTTGGTCTTCTCCATCAGATGGTTGGAGGATGGATGCACTCTTCTCCATCAGTAGTTGAACAAGAGTAGAAGCTGAGCTCAGAGGACTCCATCAGATGTCTGGGAAGGGTCTGATAATCCAAACCTTCCACTTCCACTCCCTCCTCCACCCAGGAATGCTAGCGTTTAGTGTCCTGATCTTTTTCAGAGGCCTTTAATTATTTTTCTGAGTTCTATGATGCATTGTTGAGTCTCTCCCTTAACTAACTTAAGGCTAACAGATCATCTGGGATGAGGTCTCCGTTAGTCAGGGATGGGGTCTCCATTAGTCAGGGATGGGTGCTGTGGTCTTCTGCAGCCTTCTGACTGTGACATCACCAGTGCCGTGTCCTAGGAGAGTGTGAGCACCTTCGTGAAACTTTTCCTGAAGGGGAAAAACATCCATTTCACAGGAGTGCGAATGTGGTTGAGGGATTTTTAGTGAGTGACCTTTTCTGTTTTTACTGCTGGAAATAAATCACTTTTAGACCATTTTATCTTTTTTTCATTTTTACCCCAGGATGCATGTAGCACATATTTATTTTAGCCTGGTCACCTGACTGGTTTGTTTTCTATTGACCTGTTCTTAAACATGAGCTTCAAGCTAGTTATAGTCATAGTCAATGACTAATAGTCAATCCTATTAGTCTTTTATTCAGATTTCCAGTTACATCTTAAAATTGTGTAACAGCTATTACCATGCAGCCTGTGAGCCAACTTCATATTAATAAAAATATGTAATTACTTAATTTGATTCAGTAATATAATATAATAGTGTTTTGTAATGTTTTAAATATTTCAGTGTTTTGAAATATTTATACTAACATTTTGCTAGTATGTTTTTGAAATTAAAATATTTTAAATAAAATATTTAAAAAAAATAAAAAAACACCCAAAATATTGTTATCGCATAAATAGCTTGAAATATCATGATATTAGTGTAGGGCCATATCGCCCACCCCTAGTAGGAATATGTATATGTTCCAGAGGACCACTAACTCCCTCTGAACCCCACAGGGACACAACTCAGTGGAAGTGTGTCACTTCCTGGTGCTGTGTTGGCTGAAGGTAATTTACCATTGTAGGAAACTCTGTGCTGAGCACTGGATTCCATTAATCGAGAAGAAATATGACTTCTAATAATTAGTGATCACACTTCTACACATACTGTTTTATAACTGGGTTTTTGAGCTGGTTACTTGCAATGACAGCTTTCATTGACACTGTCAGGCAAGAGTCCAGACTTGATGTGGGGCTCTGAACTGGTGAACTGAATGGTACTGGGCAGCTGAATAGGGGATGTTCAGAGACTGGAGACATGCAGAGAGAGGGAGGGAGGCTCATATTGACTGAGTTCAGCACAGTGAGAGAGATCAAGATCAAGATCAGGACAATGATATTTAGTGATACAGTAAGATGAAAGCTGATTTAGTGTGTGTGCGTGTGTGTGTGAGGATGTGTGTGTGAGGGTATGTGTGTGTGTGTGAGGGTATATGTGTGTGTGTGTGAGGGTGTGTGTAAGTAGCTTTTTTTTGTGTGACTTTGTTGTGTTGTGTTGTGTTGTTGTGTGACTGGCTGGACTAAAGGTGTGGTCCCACTTAGTTTCCCAAGGTCATGTTTTCTCTCCATCACTAGTAGAACTTCCTGCTGTCACTGCCTGACAGTTAAGGACTGATTAAATAAAGATGTCAGGATGCATCTTCATCAGTCTGTTGCTTTTTTGACAAATCAGTGACTTCAGCATTAGGCTCACCCCTTGGGGAGGGGCATAACTGCAGGGCAGAGGACACCGGCACTGCCCAACAGTGGGGCGACTCTGGTCCTCAAACAACACCATGATCCTGCATCCCGACACAGCTCGGTTACTCAGGAAACGTTGGCGTGAGAGATTAAAGTGATTCCTATTGTTAAAACCTCTTGATGTCAGTCCTGTGAAGACTGAATGGAAGAATCCAAATAAGATGTAGGACTTGGTGTCTAGACTGTGACCTTTGTGACCTTGTGCTCTGGCCTGGTAGTGGGTTTGGAAGCATGTGGACAGACATGGAGGACAAAGTTTGCTCACACCCTGGAGACTGAGAGAGAGAAAGAAAGGCCTCCGGACATATTTGTGACTAAGACAACAATTGCTCAGAGCCAGTCCAGCAAACACTGCTCGATGTATCACTTCAGACTGATTAAATTTGTTCTGACCCTTTAAAAGATGAATTTAATCATTTTTATGCTTTTATGGTTGTAGTGAAGCTTAAGGTAGTGTTGCTTTGTTTTGACATATAGACCTGGTGTTTAATATGTTAGGCGGTAATCATTCTACTGATGCTTGTCTTGTGTGTATTAAGTGGAAACAACAGGACATCACACACAATCTAAAAACAACAGGACATCACACACAATCTAAAACAACAGGACATCACACACA
>JAOXYF010000007.1:12744110-12754292 GCA_028565775.1 Sternarchorhynchus goeldii
CCAGTATCTTTTAGAACAGTGATCAGTGTCTTTTAGAACAGTGACCAGTATCTTTTAGAACAGTGATCAGTGTCTTTAGAACAGTGACCAGTATCTTTTAGAACAGTGATCAGTGTCTTTTAGAACAGTGACCAGTATCTTTTAGAACAGTGATTAAGTGTCTTTAGAACAGTGATCAGTGTCTTTTAGAACAGTGACCAGTATCTTTTAGAACGGTGATCAGTGTCTTTAGAACAGTGACCAGTATCTTTTAGAACAGTGATCAGTGTCTTTTAGTCTGTATGACTTTAACTAAATTTTGCCTCTAATATAAAATGCATCAACTGTATTTGATTATTCTAGAAAGATTCTTTCCTGCTTGATTTCCATTCCATCTACTTGGCCTTCCCTTAGAACATTGGAATAATCACTGGTTGAGTGCTGGTTCAGTCCCTGGTGATGCCAGAGCCATCTGGCTGGGGCTCCAAGAGAACGTAATTGGTTATGCTCTCTGGGGGAATTGGATGGCTTCTCCCCAATCCTTCAACATGGTGCTAACCAATCAGGGTGTCTGCTCGCCTGTGTAGACCGAGCTTGAGGTTAGCACTCTCATCCAAGTGTGTTGATCCATCCAGTGATGTCATACTGGTGGCAGTTATATGTGTATGAGAGGAAGTACATACTAGCCTTCACCCTCCTGTCTTGGTGACATCATGTGGTAGGAGGAAGAGTAGTTAGTGATTGGGTAGAAGTGGCAAAAAAAGAACCTTTCTCAACCTCCCTCTCCAAATAACGGGAAATGTTGTGGGAAAAGAGAAAAGTTTAAAGGAATATCCATGAGTACACTTTGGTATCACATCTTTTGTGTAATCAAGGAGAGATGCTCTTTGGCAAGTTCTCATATTGTCATTCATCGTTCAGTGTTGTGCTTTGCATTCTGGGCCGGGCAGCAGAACCCTTGTACATGTTTCATCAGTGCCAAGGGAAGTGACATCCATCTGAATGAGGAACGTGGGTACAGGAACAGACCAGGGGCTTTTATTGCTTTATTGTTTATGTGGCCCATGGCGACATATGAGTGTGTGGAACTGTTAAACAGCTTTGTGAGCCTTCAGTGAGACGTCCTCGCTCAGAAAAAGTAGAATAGCATATGTTGCTCAGAGGCGGATCTTCTATTTAAGTATTTACCTTTTTGGGAGACTAATGTCATTGTTCCCATACGTTTATGCTGAGTCTGTACATATCAGGTGCCTTGAAATGTTGATTAATTTGATTATTGATGGCATATTAGGATGGTGATAATATTATCAGACGGCAGCTGGGATGGTTCTGGAGGGTTTTCTCTTTCCACAGAAAGTAGCTTAATTTTTATTTACCGGAATTATCATCAGACTTGGCTCCCACTGCTTGTCAACACTGACCCGACTCCCGAGTGACTGCTGACGGTCAGCAACTTCCCAAAGCCCCAGAGAGAAGAGAAGAGAAGCTCTCGTTCTGCAAACACCACGGGAACAGATGAGTCCGGCGAGCTGCGCGTGATCACATGCAGTCTCTTGTGTGGAAAGTGTTGAGCTCATATATTTGGATTGGGTTGCCACGCTAACGCCAGTCACTGAAGGTCTGACAGAATGCAGACGCAGTGTTCAGAACAGTTCCAGTTCCGGGAGAGCTGGTTGTTGGTTTTGGGACATTGTTAACGACAGTATAGTGAAGCAGCAGGGTAGCTAGTGAAAAAGGAACATGATACAGGTGTATTGATTTGCAGGAGAGTGAAAATCGGATACATTTGTGTCAGCGTACTGGATATAAAATTCAGGTTCCTTTTTTCCTGGCATTAAGTCATGCTCTCCAAAATAGTTAAACCCTCTGTATTATTCTGGGTTACAGTGTTAGTGCAAGGCAATACTTGTTTTTGTTCGTCAAAGAAATGCATGTGGGTAAATAATCCTTAAGCCACAGAATGCTGGAATGTTGTATCGTTGCCCCAGTGACCCAGCTGGGATTCCAAACTGGGTCCTCAAAAGAGACATTTAATCAAGTGCTCCTCTGCCCTGAAGACACTCAGTGCTGAGGTAAAGAGTAGTTCTCTCTGGTCTGTTCCCAAGGACAGCGGGGAGCTCTCGGGTGGCTCTCTGTGCAGTGTCCATCCTCTTGGCACATTTACATTAAAATGACAGACGGGCCCAAATGCTCATTGTGTGCCTCTTCGTCCGTGTTTGCGTGTGTGAGAGAGGTCGGGCCAGACCCATCGCGTGAGCGCGTTGCCATGGAGACAGAGTGGAGGGGAAGTGCCGAGCTCATCTCTCGACCCCCTGACCTCCGGCGGAGTGGAGGTGCTGTTACAGGGGCTGAAAGAACACGTTCCTGCCAGTGTGTTCCATGTGGTTTCACCCAGCTGTTCATTAATGTAGTGTTTGATCACATTAGGGTTATGCATTAGTAGAAATAAAGTAACACCAGCGTAAATGGAAAATAAATCTCTTTAAAATAACAGAGAACATTAGAAGCTGTTTATCGTTGAAATTTGGAGTTAGTGAAGGGTGTAAACCTCACTGACAGTAATGGTGGTCTTTGTATCATTGACTTCGTTAGGCATGTTTGTGTAGCTTTAATGGACCCTTTACTGGTGGTGTGTGTGTGTGTGAGTGTGTGTGTGAATGTGTGTGTGTGTGTGTGTGTGTATGTGTATGGTTGAGTGGGTATGTTGGGGAGGCTGTATGTGTGTATGCAGGCTAATAACTTGCCCTTTGCAGTCAAGAGACTGTAATGTTTTCTCAGAAACACACACACGACATAGTCCACGAAACATGATTGCATCACTCAGTTGTAACCTATCTGCTGTTACAACTTCTGCTGTTACACCTTCTACTGTTACAACTTCTGCCGTTACTAATTCTGGTGCTATGGCTACTGAGCACAAATCAAATACATGTCATTTTTTTGTATTATAACAGTACACTGGTTATACTTTAGATGTTACCCTACAAGTTGTGGCACCAAACAACAGTCATTCTGGACAGGAACCTCCTGATCCTCTGTGCCAGTCTGGATCATTGTTTGTTTACACAAGCGAGTTCAGCTGCACGTGTAGCATGGTGTGAGGTCTGTGTAACGGGCCCTGATGAATCCAGGCTAGTATGATCTGCTTTTAATTCACTACACCAGCAAAACTCCATTCAGATGTAAATTAACTAACGGTTTGCATAGACCTCTCTCAGTAAACGCAGGCATTGTGTTGTGATAAATACATAAAGGCATTGTGTTGCGATAAATACATGGGCAGCTTGTCTTTTTAGTAGAGCCTTTAGCTGAACACTTTAGAGATGAATCCAATAGAACAGAACTGAACTATAACGATGGTTTAAGTCAGAAGCATGAGGTCTCCCCCATAGCCTGAGCAAACATACTCCTGTTGTTAAGATCGGAGCTTGTGACTTTATAATGCAGTTTAAATTCCATATCACACAAAGGTCACATGATCACACCAGTGACAATTTGGCCATATAGATGGAAAGTGTATTTCAGTCATTGTCAGGGTCTGTGACAATATGAGTTTCATCCTCCTGACGCTATTACCAACCCAGGCTGCCCCAGGCAGGGTGTGCTGGCATGGCACCTGCGCCAGACATCCCGGTCCTTCTCTCTGGCTCTGGATCCTCAGGCCAGGGCGTTCCGCAGAGACGGGCGTGGATGAAAAGCGGCCCGATCTGCGGCAGAAGGGAAGATCGAGAGGGGTTTCAGCCCATGGACGCCATGCCCACCCACCACAGGCGCCATCACGGTCCAACGTGTTGGCTTCCCTTTTGCGGTTCCCATTTGTCAAGATCAGCCATTCGTGTGGTGAAGAGCGAGAGCCATGGCAGGGTGATGTCGCTTCACTGAACCCACAGATCATATGATGAGTGGCAAGGGGATGAGTTACCCTGCGTGCTGATTGGTGGGAGCACGGAGGAAGATGAGATGAGAGGTGGCTAGACCACACTTACGCCTCAGGGTTATAGCCCTCTGGCCATGTGTGTATACTCACCTTCAGCTTGTGTGTGTGTGTGTGTGTGTGGTGTGTATTGGTGCAAGTACATGCTGGATTGGGTCCTCCTGCAGGTGAATGTGAACAGTTTATGTAGGAGTTTACAGATCATGAAATATATGACCGAGCCAAAACCATTTTTTGTCCTCCTGTCAGACTGTGTTGTTAAAGACAAAGTTGTAGTGACACTGCATTAATGACTAATCCACTCAGCTGTGTATGTGTGTGTGTGTGTGTGTGTGTGTGTGTGTGTGCACGGTGGTCTCTGCATTAATGACTAATCCACTCAGCTGTGTGTGTGTGTGTGTGTGCGCGCATGGTGGTCTCTGCATGTTGTTATTAAGCACTTTATACTAATCATAACATAATCGTATTATGGAAATGCAGAAGGTGAAGATCAGGCTCAGCTGCTTGTAGCCTCAGGTGGCTTCAAGTGACCCCCCCCCTCCTGAAATTAGCAAAGACTTCCCAGTGGTCCAAACCTGAAGTTGCAACTGTGCTTCCAACACTGAAATGACTATGTGGTCGATTATTAGGTACATTGGTAAATTATTAGGTATATTGGTAGATTATTAGGTATACCGTTGTTCAAGGTGACACTCAGTTGCTGTTTTCCACTGTCGCTGTGCACCTGGTAGTGCATTCAGTGGTTAGAAAGCACATCTTGTTGAGGGTTTTCTCTGTGATAGTCTCTACTTTCCTTAGTCATTACTGAGTTAATGATGTGCAAATTCAAAGCCAGTCAGTTCGAACGTGGCAATTTCCATCTAACCAACGTCTGTGCCACTAATTGACTTGTGATGCAAAAATCTGACTGGAAATTTGAGACCCTCCCTCCTTGCTTAAATGAATCGCATCCTTTCACTGGGCTGGATCCAGACTAAATAAACACGTATTTGTTTGAACGTGATGTTGTAAGTGTGTAAGGGGAGTGTTCAACCGTAACTGCAGGCCATTGCTTAACATTAAATAGAGTTTTAGATGATGTTCCCCGCTTCAGCTGGCCTCTCTGCTTCAGCTGGCCACTCCCCTTCAGCTGGCCCCTCCGCTGCAGTTTCACTCTGCATTAAGACATTGGTTTCCTTGGGCTTCACTGCAGCAGGTGAAGCTTGTGACCGACAGTTTTCATGGGAATCAATGTCCTTTTGTTTTTCACTTCAACAAAGGAGTTTGGTTTCTCCTTCGAGAGGAGGAACACATCCCCGTTGTTCTAGCAGCAGTTGAAAGGAGTCACGATGCAGTTCGGACTGAGAAAGTTGGTCCAACTGCTCTGGGCAAAACTCGACCTTTGCGGAGCTGACCCCCACGCAGGCCCCCACGCGACGATGCTGTACGGGTATTTTTAGCAATGCTGCTGCCACGATCGATGTTCGTGATTAATGATGAAAAGACCATGGTAGCGCACCATGACCGTGCTCTCATGGAGATGTCTGGGCGTGGTAGAACACCTGCAGTTTCCCACCACACAGCATCTTCACGCCAGAACACCTGGGATGAAAACTCCTGCACTTTGATAGAGTTCAGTGAATAACCTCAGCATCTGCTTTAGACAAGCCTTTTACAACATGAAACTTTTACAACATGATTTCCAGTAGCACTGCACATTAACTGCGCTACTGTTCAGTGAACAGCAGGGTTTCCTTTGTGCTTCAATGGTCTTCAGTGTTAGTTTAACATAAGGCGAGTGTCTGCCCTCCGTTCAAGGCCAACTCAGCATGACCTTGTCATGGCTGAATCTCTTAGTTCCTCTCTCTATCTGTTTTGCTCTATCTATCTATC
The DNA here is from genome assembly GCA_028565775.1 of Sternarchorhynchus goeldii. Lineage (NCBI taxonomy): Eukaryota > Metazoa > Chordata > Actinopteri > Gymnotiformes > Apteronotidae > Sternarchorhynchus > Sternarchorhynchus goeldii. The sequence continues at coordinate 12,749,896 of JAOXYF010000007.1, forward strand.
TATCTGTTTTGCTCTCTCTCTCTGTCTATCTGTATTCCTCTCTGTCTCTCTATCTGTATTCCTCTCTCTCTGTCTATCTGTTTTGCTCTCTCTCTCTCTGTCTATCTGTATTCCTCTCTCTCTCTCTATCTGTATTGCTCTATCTCTCTCTCTCTGTCTCTCTGTCTAAATCAGTCAAGGCTGCAGACCTTTGTGAATTATTATGCAAAGTGAGAGATGTTTTCCTGATGCAGCATCCTGTGCATCAGAGCTGCTTGGCACCATCATCCCACCGAACTCTAGCCTCTCTGTTAATCTCTGTTAATCTCTGTTAATCCATCTCCTGTAAATCATGTTTTTCGTGTGCATTTTCCAAAGCACCCACGTACTCAGAAAAGAAGCAGAAAAAGTTGCAAAGAAGTGTTCAGTAATGAAAGGTGAAGCATGAATTCCAGCTGTGATAACCTGCAGTACAAGGGTTGTGTTGTTCTCCCCGTTGTTTAAATTCAGACTCTCAGCATGTGGTTCATGTGCTGCCATCAAGCATATTGACATCACAACAGCGTCCCATCGCCCGGCAACACGCGCTCACCAGCGCTTGCATGCGCACATGCCTCGCCGGCTCAGGACTCGATGTGTTCCGGTGCATAAATTTCGACTCTTGGATTTCTCAGATGTTCAAATCAGCTGCAACTGAAGCAGTGGGACTCTTAAGTTGCAGAGATCTTTAGGAGTGCCTGAGTATTTGTTACTTCACAGTTTACTAACAACCAGGCAGAAGTCAAAGAAATGTATTAAAACTGAAGTGTTAAGGAAACTTCTGCGAGATCCTAGCATCTAAAATTCATTTGGCACTGGATTTCTGATATTCTTAAAATGTTGATTCTTAAAGTTCTGTAGACCATGAAATTGTTCTTTGTGAAAAATCCTGTCAACAAAAGAGCAACAGAAGGGCAGACTGTTTTAACTCACAGATTTAGACTCTTTTAACTCAGCCATCACAGATTATTTAGATGATTTCTAAGTGACTTGATCACATCAAGGCTAAACATAGACTAGTACAAGAGAATTAGAACCAGTATGATACAACAGAATTAGAACCAGTATGATACAACCCAAGACCCAACTGCAGTTTGAGCTGATAACAATAGACAATAGTGTATACATTCCTCTCTCTTTTTCTCCCTCTTCCTCTCTCACTCTCCTTTCCCCCCCCCCCCCCTCTCCCTCTCTCTCTCTCTCAGGTGTGTTGTGGATGTCCTGTATGTCCGAGTGCTAACTCCGAGTGTGCGGACCAGGGGCCACATTGCTTTGACCCAGAGGGGAAGCAGTTCCCTGTGACACACCCTGCCATGAACAGGAAGAGGAAATACACACTCTGTGGAGGAGCCATGATAGTGCTCCTTCTGGGCCACATGACCACTGCCATAGAAGTGCCTCTGGACTGTAAGTATTTTAGATTATTAGTGATTTTAGATTAGACTATGTGGAATATGTTCAGGTTTTCTCTGTGATTGCTGTTTTCGGTCAAGGCAGTGACAGAGTCACTGTTAGCTCTGTTCGGATCTTCTCTCCTCTGAGTCACTGTTAGCTCTGTTCGGATCGTACCTTCTCTGAGTCACTGTTAGCTCTGTTCGGATCGTACCATCTCTGACTCACTGTTAGCTCTGTTCGGATCGTACCTTCTCTGACTCACTGTTAGCTCTGTTCGGATCGTACCTTCTCTGAGTCACTGTTAGCTCTGTTCGGATCTTCTTTCCTCTGAGTCACTGTTAGCTCTGTTCAGATCGTACCTTCTCTGAGTCACTGTTAGCTCTGTTCGGATCGTACCTTCTCTGAGTCACTGTTAGCTCTGTTCGGATCGTACCTTCTCTGAGTCACTGTTAGCTCTCTCCCTCTCTCTGTCCACTAAAGAACTCACCAAACATCATAATTAAATAATTGAATAAATTCCTCTAAAATGTATAACAGTATTACTGTCTTATGTGCATTAAATTAATTCCCAATGAACACAATAACTTTAACTTCTTAAGAATTTTTAGATTGTCAGTGCAGGTGTAAAATGATCTGGGCTGCTTTTAGCTTTGTTGGGAACAGTGGTTTCATCTCTTCTCGTCACTAATGCAACTGTCTTACTCTCTGCTCACCTGTTTGCTGATTCATTCGGACCTAAAGCTACATTTCTGGAGGGATGTAAGTTGTGGTATCTTTGGTCGGGTGGTTGCTATGGAGATCCATTGCTTGACTTGTTTGCAGTGGTTGTGAATTTGCTGTAGCACATAATGTTTCCTTTCACGCTTTCGTTCGCATCATAAACGATCACCAACTTATGAACAAGAGGAAGCCAAAGGGAAAAATGGATTTCTCCGTTTTTTTATTGCATGCTGTGTGCACTTTGGTCATTTGTCCCTTTTCTTTTCCTGTAGTCCACTGGACCTGATGGTAGATGCATGCTGCATTTGTTACTGTTTTGTGCTGTATAAGATTCTGCAGACGTGGACATCTGTGTGGAATGTAGCATTGTGCAGATACGTGTGTGTGTGTGTGTGTGTGTGTGTGTGTGAGAGAGAGAGAGAGAGAGAGAGAGAGTCTATGCTAACACTTCAGTCTTCCCTTTAGTGCCTCAACCTCCCACCATAACCCACCAGTCCCCTAAGGATTACATCATCGACCCGCGCGAAAACATAGTCATCCACTGTGAAGCGAAAGGGAAGCCACATCCCAGGTGGGTGTCAGTCGGATTCCGCTGCTGCCGCTCAATATCATTCCGTCACCAAAGAAGCTGTCTGGGCTTTTTTTTCCATCTTTTGCTGGCTGTGCACACGCTGCCCGGAGCTCCATTCATCAGCACTGAGCGCACGGCTGTTTCGGAGTTGTGAGAGAGGACGTCCGGTCAGTCAGAGGTTAATCTCACGCTGTTCTCCTCACGTAGCTTCTCCTGGACGCGCAACGGCACTCATTTTGATGTGGACAAAGACCCCAAGGTGATGATGACCCCGAACTCGGGCACACTGGTGATCGACACTGGCGGCGAGAAGGCAGAAGCGTACGAGGGTGTTTACCAGTGCACGGCACGGAATCAACACGGCACCGCCGTGTCCAACAACATCGTCATACGCCAGTCTAGTAAGGGCCCGTCCTCTCTCCTGGTCTAGTGAGGGCCCGTCCTCTCTCCTGGTCTAGTGAGGGCCCGTCCTCTCTCCTGGTCTAGTGAGGGCCCCTCCTCACTCCTGGTCTAGTGAGGGCCTCTCCTCACTCCTGGTCTAGTGAGGGCCCCTCCTCTCTCCTGGTCTAGTGAGGGCCCCTCCTCTCTCCTGGTCTAGTGAGGACCCCTCCTCTCACGACTGGTAACCTGTATGTGAATGCATGAATGCAAAACCTAACCCTTAACTCATTAATGTCATTAATGTCAATACTGAGTATGTAAATCAGAATTCCTTCCATGTGGACTTGAGGTGTGTTAATTATAGAAAAGAAAATGTGACCTGCTAGAAGGTTGTATAGCATCACTCAGAGAGAGAGAGAGAGAGAGAGAGAGAAAGAGAGAGAGAAAGAACGAGAGAGAATGAGAGCGCAAGCCCCATTGTACTTTGGATCTCTTCACACTTATGTCTCACAGAGTCCCCCTTGTGGTCGAAGGAGAGAAATGAGCCGATCACGGTACAGGTGGGCGTGTCTCTGGTTCTGCACTGCAGACCCCCCCTTGGACTCCCCCCACCAATCATCTTCTGGATGGACAACAGTGAGTCCCAAGATGACACCCTGATACACACTGACACAGCAGAGCTTAATTTAGAATATGAAGTCACACAATGATCATGTGTGACTGTCACTCATCTATGACATCACTCTTCTCTAGACAGAAACTGTACATGAATAATAATAATAATAATAATAATAATAATAATAGTTGTCAGAAAATTGCTGCATCATTCTCCATGTCCTGTTCTTTGCCCAGATTTCCAGAGGCTGCCCCAGAACCGCCGCGTATCTCAGGCGCTGAACGGAGACCTGTACTTCTCCAACATGCTGCAGGAGGACAGCAGGAGCGACTACATCTGCTACGCTCGGTTCCCCCACACGCAGACCATCCAGCAGAAGCAACCCATCACAGTCAATGTGCTGGACGGTGAGGTCCTCCGCCCTGCCAGCATCACCTCCCATGATCTACGCTCCTCTTCTCCTGGCCTCGTTCCAGAAACCGGTTCAGTTTCATTCAGGGGAATTAAAGTTTTAGGAGGGAATCTAGTTCACTGAGTTTAACATTTGTGGTGGTAAAATTGCATTATGAACTGAAATGCTGTGTGGCTCCTGAACTGGAGAGACTGTGGGTAATGTAGTCTGTATTGTGTGAGAGTGGGTGATGTAGACTGTACTGTGTGAGAGTGGGTGATGTAGACTGTATTGTGTGAGAGTGG
>JAOXYF010000007.1:12754392-12776307 GCA_028565775.1 Sternarchorhynchus goeldii
GTGATGTAGACTGTACTGTGTGAGAGTGGGTGATGTAGACTGTATTGTGTGAGAGTGGGTGATGTAGACTGTATTGTGTGAGAGTGGGTGATGTAGACTGTACTGTGTGAGAGTGGGTGATGTAGACTGTATTGTGTGAGAGTGGGTGATGTAGACTGTATTGTATGAGAGTGGGTGATGTAGACTGTATTGTATGAGAGTGGGTGATGTAGACTGTATTGTATGAGAGTGGGTGATGTAGTCTGTACTGTGGTCATGAGCACTTATACCTCACGCTAATCTTAGCGGCGTCATGTTACAAAAGCAGGATTTACATTCTACCAGAAGTTCTGTTAGTTTTGTTCTCCGTAAGATGATCTACAGAGGTAGTACAAAGTGCTAGTAAGATTATGGTCACATGTTTGATTCCAAAGAAAGCACACATACTTTAATACTGTTAGTTTTAAAGTATTAGTTAGTTGCTCTGGTTAAGTGTCTTTTGAGAAGTGTAAAGGTTAATCTCTTTTGTTCACAACATTTAAAGTCATTATTTATTTATTGTTAATGTTTTTCTGTGCTCCACAGAGTGTCGTTGTGTTCTTGTAGCACTGCATGTTTATGACTCTGTTTTATTCCAGTTGATACAATGAATGAGACAGTCTTGGCTGCTTATTTGAATGACACTGATATTTTGGGTGGTGAGTTTGAGTAGACCTGAGTAGACCTTGTCCAAGTGAACCCTACCTACCCTTGTAGTCCCACTAACCTGAAACATAACACCCTCTCCAGGTCAACCAGTGTCTCACCCTTCTCACCTTTTGGTTGTCCACACCTGGCGTTTCATCCACTTTTGGCACTAATACCACATCACCCTTCTCTTTTAAATGAAATGTTTGAAAACATAAGAATGAAAAAGAGGCTGATGCTGACATCACAGGTTTAACTTGGACTGTGTATGTAAATATGTTTGAAATATTGATATAAATAATAATTAATTGCATAACTTGCATCAAAGACTGCGATGGCAGTAACCAGTCCTTTTTCATCAGGCAGTGTTAACGTACCCATCCCCATTGTGTATACATTATGCACATTTTAACCACTAAGCTTCTCTGATTGTTTATAAACAATAAAGTGCACTTAGCACAACCACTGAAGCAATGATCAAATAAGAAAGGTGGTATTATTAGATAAACAGAACTTTCCTATTTATCACGATTTCTCTTAATCCTTCTATTCTCTTTTAAAATCCATTTAAAAAGATGCAATAGAAGTATAGTGTCATTCACACAGCATTCCTGAGGTTCACTTGAGTGCACATATAAGGTGAAGGTCATAATTTATGAGTGAGTTTATCACTCTTTAAAGAGGGTAAGAAGAGGTGTGGTTTCCCAGCAGTGTGCCCTGAACACCTTAAAGCACCAGCAAGAGACCTGTTCACATGTACCTCAGTATCACAGCAGTGAATCTTTATGTTATAGTGGAAGTTCTTTCTTCATTCCAATACTGGTATACAAACCATAGTTACATCTGACTGGTTACTTATCCTGAACATGGTTGAACCCCAATCGGATTACTTCTGACCATGGCCGCTCCTCGTTTCAGACCAGTCGGCTGGGGAGCGCCCACCCTCCTTTATGCATCCGTCAGGGGCCAACAGCACCACCCAGGTGTTACGAGGAGAAACTCTAGAGCTGGAGTGCATCGCCGATGGGCTGTAAGTATCTGGAAGCAGAGGGAGCTGAATTGTGTCACTGGGAAGCTTAAACAGAAGCATTGGCTCTGTTTTGCTCATTGGCTCATAGGCTTGCTTATTAATACCGTTTATGCTCAGTCCAACACCAGAAATATCTTGGGCCAAGGAGAGCGGCGAGCTGCCCAGAGACCGTCTGTCCTTCATGAACTTCCAGAAAATGCTGAAGATCAGTGAGGTGACCGAGGCGGATGGTGGAGATTATCACTGCCAGGCCACAAACTATCTGGGAAGTGCTCAGCATACCATCACTGTGGTGGTTAAAGGTGTGGTTACTTCTAGGTGGTTTTGATGTTTATCCATTTCTAATGCAAACTTGCACTAGCTTGTACTGATTCTTTGCACTTCAGGAAAAGTTATTGGTGATGGTATTCATGATACACCAGGTGCTGATTTGGGATTAAAAGTAAAAGAAGGTTACCGTAAGTGCAGGGCTGAGAGTGGCTCCAAAACATGGTAACATATTGCAAAAAAGACACTGAAGACTATGGTTCCATACCCAAACAGCGGCTCCCTTCTGGATCGGCGCTCCACGGAACCTCATCCTGGCCCCTGAAGAGACAGGGACGCTCACATGCCTGGCGGGGGGGAATCCGGAACCCACCATCACCTGGTCCGTCAACAGCATCCCCATCGACAGTAAGTGTCCGTTGATCTAAGAGCTTGTCTCTCTACCCATGAGGACAGCATGGGAAGATGAACAATGGATATATTTATGTAACGTGTTTTCCCTTGGTAGACTCGCCCATCGATCCCAATCGGAAAATAGAGGACAACATGGTTATCCTCAGCAACGTGCAGACTGGATCCAGCTCTGTCTACCAGTGCAATGCTTCCAACGAGTTCGGCTACCTTCTGGCCAATGCCTTCGTCAGTGTACTTGGTGAGTCTGTTCTCGTCAGATTGGAATTGACTGGTGAATGACAGCAAAAAAATAAAAAATCAGGGCAAAACTTTTTCTTTCAGTTGAAACGCCAGCCGTTGCTTTAAAATGGTTTCATTAAGGGTTAAGAATTCCATTAGATCTTTGCTTTATTATTCCTTCAGCTGAGCCTCCAAGGGTGCTGACACCTCCTAACCACATCTACCAGGTTATCAGCAACAGACAAGCCATGTTGGACTGCGTCTCCTTTGGGTCACCTATACCCAAGATTACTTGGTATTTCTGCACCCACAGCATCTTTACTGAAGTCAACCTTTAACTTTGCGTCTTGAACATTCCACAGTAGTGAATGGATAAAGTGACCTTCTTTGGACTGACAGTATATACCATGGTCTCATGTTGTCACCTTGTTTTGACTGTTTTTCATTGGCCGGTTTTCTGTAGGTTCAAAGATGGCCAGACTGCTATAACAGCTGGAGATACTTATCTGCTGCATGAGAATGGCACTTTACAGATAACCGCAGCACAGCCGCTACACAGTGGAAAATACACATGTGTGGCCACAAACAACCAGGGCAATAAGGAAAATCATGCTTATCTGGAAGTGAAAGGTAAGAATCACATGTGGTGAACAAGTTTTAACACAGGATCCAAGCAGGAGTCTTAATAGCACTGAAATCTCACGAATTAACTTGTTTGCTTGGAGTATTTTCAATTGTTATACAAGCCCATTTGTGCTGGATGTAGTATCAAAAGGTGAAGCAAATGTGTAAAAAACTGAAATGAATGAATGAGTTTGTGTGAAGGAGGGTCAGAGAAGGTGAATGGACAGGAGCGTAAGTTTCCAGAAGTGTCATCACAGGTTCTGCCATGTTCTCAGAGCCCACGCGAATCCTCCAACAGCCAGAGTACAAGGTGGTGCAGAGGAGAGGGAAGGCTGTGTTCGAGTGTAAGGTGACACATGATCCAACGCTGATCCTCATCATGACCTGGCTCAAAGACAACGGAGCACTGCCTGACAATGATAGGTAAGGTCAAGGGTCACTCATGGGACCCATGGTGTTTTTGTCTGCAAAATAACAATGTGCAGAATGTGTTAGACTGGTATCGAGGAGGACTTTATATCTGGAAGTGGGTATTGTTCTGTTAGTTTTTGAAATGTTTGATGTTTTCTTATAGCTGTGCTTTCAGCATGTAAGACAGACACATTTGTTTTACTGAATAAACAAAGACAGGATGGATACATACACTAAAGATTAGATTCACAGTTCTGATTGTGGTCCTCTCTATAGGTTTGTTGTGGACTCCGAGAGTCTGACTATAAACGACGTGATGGAGGAGGATGAAGGCACGTACACCTGCATTATGAACACCACCCTGGATCAGGACTCGGCCAGTGCCATGCTAACTGTAGTTGGTACGCTCTCCCACTTCTGCCTTCTAAAAACAAGCTGGTTTCTGAAGGTTAACTTACATTCCTTAGGACTTCAATATAGTAGTCATTGTTGATGCCAGCTTTGTAATGTCCACCTTTAACATTTTGCTCAGATGTGATTTCAGTTTGGTACATTAGATTAGGTTTAAAACTCTTTGAATAAAACTGTTGTTGTATCATCTGTTAAAACTGTCAAACTTCCATGGAGCTCAGGGCAAGACAGTTGGCTCTTAGGATTTTGTTGGTTCCCATATTGGTTCATTACTAGTGGTTCACTAATATGCATTTGGCCTGAGATGGTTCTTCTCTTACGGAGTGTGTAATATTGGTCAGTTCTCTCACCTTATATTGTTAACAATGAACTTCTCCCCTCCTCTTGCTTTTTGCTGGCAGAAGCCACTCCAACACCTCCTGTAGTCTACGGTAAAGCATGTGAACTTAGCATCCTCAAACCTCCAAGCTCATTCCTGATACCCATTTTTGAAAGTTTATTAGGGTCTTCACAGTGTCATAAGCTAAATGACAAAATTAGTGGTAAATTTGAGAACATTCTGAATCCACTGATTTCGGTTTATTTTGCGTTACTGTGTGCTATTATTTCTGAAGTCATTGGTAAGTTATTTCTGGGACATTTGTTACACTTCTTTTTTTTGGCATTAATTCATAAACTTGCACACGAGTCATTTTCATCATGTACATGTGATCTCTATTGCTTGCTTTTGTCATGCACTGTGGAATTACTGGTGTTCTGCATCTCCCAGAGAGACCGGACCCACCTATCGACCTAGAGCTGACTGACCAACGGGAGCGCAGTGTGCAGCTTACCTGGACCCCTGGAGATGAACACAACAGTCCCATTCAAGGTGGGTGTAGGAAACCAACAAAGGCTTTCAAAGAAGCATTTTGAATGGCTCTATATTTGAATTAGATATTTGAACTAGATTTGAATTTTTAACTTTTCCACCAGTGACAAGATACACATAAAATACTTGATTAACAATAATCTTTTCCTCAATTCCTGAGACAAATCAGGGTTTACCCAAAAATTTGTATTTTCATAATTCCTGAGAAAAATAATATTACAGTTTATTAAGATAATTTCAAAATAAGAACAATAAGAAGAACAATAGGAAGCCATTTTGTGTTTGCCATGTTTGTGCCCTTTTTGTCTTGCTGCTAGAACAGATTTCAACACAAATATTTTTTAAAACAAACTGAATGACACAAAAACACAATCTTCTCACAACACCAATGCTGTTGTCCTTGCAGCATTCCTGATCCAGTACGAGGATTCCCTCCATGATTCAGGAACGTGGAACAACCTGACAGAGGTGGTGGGCACGGGCACCACGGTGCTGCTGGACCTCTCCCCATACGTGTACTACTCATTCAGGGTGCTGGCACTTAACGAAGTGGGCCTGAGTGATGCCAGCTTCCCGTCCAGCCAGTACCGCACCAACCCCGCTCGTGAGTGACCGCGGAGCTCGTCTGTGTGAATGCTCTGTGCTGTGTGTGTGTTACTGGAAACAAGTTGTGTGTGTGTTACCGGAAGTGGGTCGTTAAAGCCTCGTAACATATTAGTGCTACACAACATGTACAAAAATATTGTAAGTAAAATGCTGCCATATACCAATATATTAAATATATTAAAAATATGTCAGAGAATCCTGATGTGCCATTTGTAACCCTAATGTGATTAAATTAATCACATGTTTTGGATCACATGCAGTTTGTCAAAAGACAGAGCATTCAGCAGGAACCTTTGAGGCTGGGCAAGGTGCTGACAGGATAGAGTAAATCAGTCATTTGTCAGATTTGTTTGTTTATGTCGTAAGACCTATAATGGGGTAACAATTAAGAAGCAAAAAAAGTGATAGAACATGGCACTGGTTACATTAACCTTAAATTAACATTAACATTAATCTTAAATTAATTCATTCTGCTTTTGGAGCTCTGGCTTGAAGTTCACACAGGGAGTCACAGGGAGTACAAATGTAAGTCCATGCAATTAAGGCTAGTATCGGGATGTAAATAATGTGTCAAAAATGTGTTAATAAAAATGTTAAATTGCCCATAACATAGCTAAGGAAATGGTTAGAAGAGCAATAGTTTTTCTGAAGTATTTCTGCTTTTGATGTTTTCTCAGCGCCTGATGAAAATCCATCGAATGTGGAGGTGGCTGGAACTGAGCCCAACAACCTGGTGATCTCTTGGCGGGTGAGATAGTTCCAAGAGCATTAAAAACAGTGAACTCACAACTGCATTCTGCCATACAGGATTTGTTTCTGTGAATGTTTAATGTGTAAAATAAATAACAGGAGTTGTCAGGGCTTCAGGCCAATGGCCCCGGGCTTCAGTATAAGGTGAGCTGGAGACGGCAAGATGTGGGTGGAGACTGGACGTCTGCCACAGTGACCACCCCCGGGTACACAGTGTGGGACACGCCCACCTTTGTCCCATATGAAGTGACCGTGCAGGCCGAGAACAACTATGGACCTGGCCCTGAGCCTGAGGTGGTGCTGGGATACTCAGGAGAGGACCGTGAGTCTGCCGCTCTGTTTCTGAATTATAAGCCTGATTAGCCCTTAATCTGTTTTGAATGCATTACTTTCAGTTTAAGGCAGTTTAAGGCGACCAACAAGTTTTCATGCTCATATGTTCAGTTAGCTGATTTTATTATAAATGCCCTTTAACTGAATGCTGGAAAGCTCTCAGTAAACAGAGGTTCTTGGTTTTTTTTTTAGAGCTCCGTGTTTTCCATGCAACTGTACAACGTAAAACTTTAAAGAGTATTCTGCTACAATCATGCGGCACAAAGCAGTGTTCTTCTTGGGTTTTGCAGGGCCTGTGGCGCATCCAGAGAGCGTGAGGGTGCAGCTGCAGAACAGCACGCTGGCTGAGGTCCACTGGGAGCCCATTTCACCCTCTGCAGCCAGAGGAAGAATATTGGGATACAAAGTAATGCTTGGGGATCAAAGAGAACAAGCGTCGCTAGCCATCAAAACTCTGAACTGCCATCGCTTTCTGTGTGTCTTTAGCCCAGGTTACACCTAGGGAATATCACTATAGTTACACCTGGTGAATATCTCTATAGTTATATCTGAGGAATATGAAAAAAAAATTTGTTTGTTTCTTTTATTTGCAAGGACCTTCCCGAGGTAATAGATCTTGGGTTGTAATAAGGACCTTCCCGAGGTGATAGTTCTTGGGTTGTAATAAGGACATTCCCGAGGTGATAGTTCTCGGGTTGTAATAAGGACCTTCCCGAGGTGATAGTTCTCGGGTTGTAATAAGGACATTCCCGAGGTGATAGTTCTTGGGTTGTAATAAGGACATTCCCGAGGTGATAGTTCTCGGGTTGCATTCTCATGTAAAGCACAATTGCCATTGGGTATGAAAGGTGCTGTATAAATAAACCTGCCTTGCCTTGGTAGGTAAGGTACTGGAAGGAGAGAAGCCTGCTGAGGGAGGACTCCCAGCCAGAGGAGCCACGGGTCCTCACTTTCAGTGGGAATGAGACAGAGGGTCTCGTTGCTGATCTGCACCCCTACAGCCTGTATGCCCTCACTGTCATGGCCTTCAACAGCAAGGATGATGGGCCACCCAGTGCTGACCAGCACTTCGAGACACCAGAGGAAGGTAGGGTTTGATAGCATTTGCTAATTCAGATGCTAAAATGTGTGCCAAGTCAAATGCTGTTTGCTAACTCCAAATCTCTAAGGGGAACAACAATTCTGAAGAAACTTTTCTTGAACAATTGGATCAAAAGCAACTTTCTTAAGCAAGAGGCTAGGCTAACTTCACCCCCTGCCACTTTTTTCTTACTTTGTTTTGTTTTTGAAAGTTCCTGGACCTCCCACCTTCCTCAGAATCACAAATCCATATCTGGACTCACTGACGGTGGAGTGGGGTCCTCCTGTGGATGACAGAGGCCGACTTACTGGCTACGTGCTTAGATATCAGCCGGGTAAGTCAGAAATGGAGTACACTCTCTCTGAAATCAAATTTCTGTTAAAACAGTGCTATTGACAGTTGTGAACTGGCTTTTGTTTGTTTATTTATTTGCTATGAGACCCTTTGTGCAATGGCTTTCCTATCAGCAAATGTTCAACCCTCTACACTGTTGGTCTCTTTACCACCTGGTTTCATTCTCGTTTGTTCTTAGTTAATACGACGGAGGAGCTTAAGGAGATTACTTTCCTGGCCAATGAGACTAGCATCACTCTTGAGAATCTGAAGTACAGCACACGCTACAAGTTCTACATTAGCGCCTTGACAATCAAGGGCTCAGGACCCGCCATCACCACAGCGATCACTATCATGGATGAAGGTGAGCCTCAGTGAGCCTCTCCTGAGTAACTGTCAAGGCAACTGCAGTAGACTGAAAGGGAACCTTTTAAACTTAACACATTTAAAAGCATGTTTACTTGATGCACACTGATGTTTTTTCAGCATCTCCTGACTTTACAGCCCAAAACCCTGAAAATGACATGTTTTGGCACAAGACTTTATTTTTATTAGATTTATTTTTAAAGCCATTTTGAGGCACTACATCGTTCTTGAAATAGTAACAATGGCACTAGACCACACTTCCTGAAACCTAGAGGTTATATATTGTGGAAGATGATTAAGGTCTGAGCTAGAAGACCTTATTTACTAGGTATTTCTTAGATATTGGACTGGGCTTTCTAACAAAGATTTATATATATTTTTTTTAATTACTGATGTTATTATGAAGCACTTCACAATGGCAGATTATTTACCAAACTTTGTGTTGCAGTTTCCTTTTTTGGCTTAGAGTAGGTAATGCCAGAAAACGTATACCACACCCCTCCTTTATCCAACCTGAAGTTTTTTGTTTTTAGGATGTGTGGTACTGTACCTGCTCATCGATCTGTATGCTACAGAACTGCACTCTAGTGATTCGGGTTTCGTTATGCTGACTCCCAACCTCACTTCCAGCCTTCTGGCCCCCTGAGCTCCATTACATCTCCTTGCATTAGAATGATCTGTGTGAATAGGGTCAGTCAAAGCCTCTGGTCCTTAAGCCGCTGCTCACTGCTGCTCTGTGTGTCTTTCTCCCTCCCCGTCGGCCTTGTGAAGCACTGATGCGGCAACCCGCAACAGAGGCGGGTAAAGGTAACTCCTGAACCAGGCATGCATGTCACCCAGGTGTTCTACTTTCTGCCCCGTGGCCTCCCCCCGCCCAAGGACATTGCTTCAGACACATGATCTACCACAGTAAAGATGACTACAGATAGATCTGTTCCATGACCTACCCCAGTACATATGACTAAAGATAGATTTGTTCATACTTGTCATGGAGGAGTATCACAGTCAGGGCCAAACTTCCATCCCTCTCTTTCATTGCGGTCCTGCTCTTAACTTCCTGATGATCAGGCGTAGGTTCCTGATACAAGTTTGGTTTGTTCACTGGACCCACAGCCTTATAAAATTAAGATGTGGATACTCCAGTAGACCTCTCCAGTAGATCTCTCTGCTTCTTCTTTCCTCCTGCTTTTCCTCTTCATAAGTGATCCATACTACACTGCTAAACTGCATGATTCTGCATGTGTAACGTTTTGAACTACCTGAGTGATCACTTTAATAGGTACTATAAACCTACTATAGAACAATCTAATACACTGCAATGCAGTTTACAATCAACTGTACTTTGTAAATCCAGCTGTAAAGTCCACTAACTGTAGTCCATTGCCTAGCTGTTCAGGAGTCCTGAACACTGGTTACGTTGTCGACCTTTCTTGGCTTCAGTCATGAGTGAGACCTGCTTTTGACTAAAGGGTGTGTCAGTTACAATACAATAAATGCACATCTAAATACTGTTTGTGTTGACACTTAATTAATACATAATGAACTGATATATATTTGTACATACACAAATTATCTAGACATCACTTTTTTTAACAGCCAATTCATAAAAAAGGTTACCATGGAAACATGGCACAACTGTGCACAGAACAAAACAAGTTGGCGTCAGTCAACTCACTTTTCATTGCAGAGCTGACTGAAAAAATTAGAGTATGTGTACCTAACAAACTGACACTTCTGGTAGTTAGAGAGTATGTGTACCTAACAAACTGACACCTCTGGTAGTTGTACTTTCTCTCCATTTAGGTCTCCCTCTGTCCTCTTGCTGCTGTGTTGTGTGATGTTGTATGTCTCACTCTTCTTCATGTTCTTCTAGGCACTGAACCCCCTTCTCATCCAGCTCCCCCTGTCTCACAGTCTGTGCAACCCCCGTTTTACAAGGGTACAAAACACCCACCTCTGTCCTTTCCCTTTCTCTCTCAGTGACTCTGTGTGTGCGTGTGTGTGTGTAAATGTGAATGAGTGAGTGAATGCATGTGTGTCTGTTTTCTGTCTGTCTGCTTCTGAGGCTGGCACAAGATTTGATTGTTTATCTTTTAAAACATAGTGATTCAAATGATAGAATAATAACAATTATGTGTACAAAACACCATGTGGAATGGTCTCGAAAGGACACGAATGGTGATGTTGGTGTGTTGGAGCACCATTCACACCGATCGGTCACTCCGCAGTAACTGTCAACACAACATGTGTGTTTGTTTGTTGTGGGCAGCACGTCCGGTAGGCCCAGTGTTCGGGAGTGTGAACTATTCTCTGGAGGAAGACCGTGCCATCCTAAATTGGGAATACTCTGGGACGGAAAAGAATGTGTATGTGGAATATGTGTCAGACAACAGTAAGCACTTCCTCCTCACCTCCGGACTTTCCCTTATTGCCTGAGATTTTAGCAGACGGGCTAGCAAGTGTTGTCAGAGTTCCTTGATCTCTTGGAAAAACAATTCAGCTGTTTTATTCTTGTATGTATTCATCAATTCTATGCCTCTCAATAAATGGTAACTCAAACAAGAAATACATACAAATGCGTTCTTTCCAGAGATGTCCTACATGCCCCGTATTTGAAGATCTCTTTCTTAAAACCAGTTGCAGCTTATACAAAATAAATCATTATTTATTCATACTGCCTCTGACAAACGTGTGGAATTTGACGGCATCTTTCTCATTCTTGTATAATCCAAACCACCGTGACCACCTCCACACTTCTCCTCAGGTAAGGAGGCCTGGAAGAGGGAGGCTGTAAACGGCTCCCAGACGTATCAGTTAAAGGGCCTAAAGGCGGGCGTGACATATAGGGTGCGTGTGGTGGCCAAAGACCATGCCAATGTGACGGTCCACAGCACAGATGAGCTGCTGATTCCGGTTCCAGGTGAGGAGAGCGTTCGGCTCTGATGCAGGGGGAGGGTGGGTTTGTGACGCCACCTACGTAGGCTCTTACAGTTCTGCTTTAGGACAGAACATTGTGAACTTGGAGGGTGTGAAAGGTCCAGGCAGATTAGAGGGAAAGGAGAGGCATGACTTGTGCTTTTATTTTCGTCTCGTCCATTTCTTCCATTGACGTCATTTTTGTGACCATCTTTTTAGCCGAACGGTTGATGTTGATACAGAGAAACCCATCCGTCTCGTAGCATTTGACTTTTGTGAAATTCCATTTCAGTTTGTTCATTGTGCTCACTGATTGATAGATTCCTGTTACAGGTTTGTACATTTATTGTTTAAGTGGACAAACACCAGCATACATTTGTATGGTGGAATTGCACATACTCATGTGGAATTGCAATATATGTCTGACCAATGATCTGCAATTTATAATGAACTTACAGAGGTTGTTATTATTGCTTGGTTCACTTGTGTGTATGTGTGTGCATTTGTATGTGTGTGTGTGTGTGTTTGTGTGCAGCTATGACCAACAGACAGGTGGATATAGCTACACAAGGCTGGTTCATTGGTCTGATGTGCGCAATCGCACTGCTGATTCTCGTTCTTCTAATTGTTTGCTTCATCAAGAGGAACAAAGGTGGCAAGTATCCAGGTGAGTGCGTGTATGTGTGTCCGCCAGCATACGTGTGTTATTGCGTGTGTGCGGATGGATGAACTATAGAGATGCACGCTAATACACTACTCTGGTGTCTTTGGCACTTCAGTGAAAGAAAAAGAAGAGGCTCATCAGGACCCAGAGATCCAGCCCATGAAAGAGGATGATGGGACATTTGGAGAATACAGGTGAACATTAAATTACATGTTATCTCTATATACAATATCTGGAACACACCCCTCCATAGACAACTTAAGCCTTCAACCAGTTACCAGATTATCTCAAAGAACAGAAGAACAGTTTAGCTTCATTTGAATCAGCTGAGTATTTGTATATTTCAACAGTTACTGAGGTACTAGAATTGGGTTTCTGTAAAGCATCTTGCTTCATCTACCCAGAACTTACAAAACTTGCCTCGGATCAGTGTATAAGGGTAATAGTCTCACTAGTTAGGACTTTTTTTTTTTTTTACCATTTTTAAACCACTGTTTAAAAACGGTTTGTAAACTGTTAACAAACCCATCTGTGCTCTTCAAACCATACTAGACCTCACTGTGATGCAATTTGACAAAAATTCCTTTTTAAAACGTCCATATTTTTCAGTTTTCAGACGCTCAGTAATATTCCCTTCTGAAATGAGCCGTCATTGAAATTCAAGCTCATCATTAGTATTTTACTTTATTCTTCAAACAGAGCAGTGGAAGCTCCCCAGTTTAGCTGTTTGTGCTGCATCAGTGAACCAGCCAAGACCGGTTTGTTACCTCAGGTTTGTTTTGTTAGCTCTGTCCTTGAGTTCGAAGGCTAATGTAGCTAACCAGTAATGGAAGTCTCTCACCCCAAAACCTTTTCATGAACACATGCCTAGACTTTTCCACATTTTCTTCAGTCCATATCATGACATTACCATTTTACGTAATGTCATGAAGACTTGCCGATGCAGTGTCGGACACGGTATGACTTTTATAAAAATGACAAAACGTCATCACAGCTAAAAGCTAAAAACCGCATTATCATATCGTTGTGATGGACGAAGAACGCACGGGGAAAGAGGAACCACCAGCGAGGCGCGGGTAAAACGGCCAATGGAAAAAATGCATAATACGAGCTAAAAAACGAAACCAAAACAAACCCAACTTAACTTTATAACCAACGCGACGATAACAGAAACGACTTTTATAAGGAGTCAAAGCAACGACGACAAACAAGTGGCGCGGCCAATAATAGGGGAACACGAAACACCTGCGCGAGGGCGTTGTGCAGAACAAAGCACCAAGCACGTGGTACTAGAGCTAGCATAAATACCTCACCGCTAGGAGGAGCTGCTGGTTACTGAAACCGTGAAACTATGCAGATGGTACCATGGTTCTACTTTCATTTAAAACTTGTAATGATAAACTATCCATGTATTTTAAAAAATGAATGTGATTACATGCATATAAAGATGAAATGAATTAGATTGTGTGTATATAAAGATTAAAAGAATGAGATTACATGTATATTCTGTATTACTCTACAGAAAGTAAATGTAGGGTAAAATGGACGTTCATAAGCAGAACATCATCCTATTGTGATCATTCTTCAGTTACAATTCCCAGTAGCCAGGATGAGTTATTTTAATTCACTCTCCCTTACAACATGAGTTATTTTAATTCACTCTCCCTTGTAACATGAGAAATGGCATTTATTGTCTCACTAGTCCTTCCATGTTCTTTATATTTGGGGGAGATATAGGTCATTGGAGAGGTAAGAGGGAACTGCAAGTTTGCATGTAAAGGAATTATTGCTGGTTTGAATTAAAATAGTGGACTTATGAGGAGAAAAATGCTACCTGCTAACTGCATCTAACCCCCTTAATGTTACCCCTCCATGTAAACCCCTTAGTGTTACCCCCCATCGAACCCCCTTAGTGTTATCCCTCTATCTTCTCCTTGAGTTTGCATTTCAGACATTAATATGTTTGTCATTTTCAGATGCATTGGTAAAATATAAATTTTATTGTACTTTAATGTTCTTGAAGCAATGGCTTTTGCATTGTGACATACCATCCTCCAACCTACCCCAGAACCTTAGTGCACGATGGCTCATTTACGACTAGCGATCGTGTCCATGTTGTTAATCTGCACGGCTGATCTTGCTAGTGTCTCTTTTTTGAAAGCATTCTCCCATGCGCTTTTTTCGCTGTTCGCAGTGACACGGAGGACCACAAGCCGCTGAAGGGTAGCCGAAGCCCGTCCAATGGCACAGTGAAGAAAGACGACAGTGATGACAGCCTAGTGGACTACGGTGAGGGAGGTGATGGCCAGTTCAACGAGGATGGCTCCTTTATCGGCCAGTACAGCGGCAAGAAAGAAAAGGACACGGCTGAGGGCAACGAAAGTTCAGAGGCACCGTCTCCAGTCAATGCTATGAACTCTTTCGTGTAACTGCTCTGGCTCTTGCAACCTTTGACCCCACCATAATCGCACACACACACAAACCATCCCCACATCTTTCCTTGTCACAACTTTATCTGGAGAGCAGGAAGTTTCACTGTGACCCTCCTGACATCATGTTGCCACACAAAAAAAAACAAAAACCAGAATCCAACCCACTCATCAGCATGAGGGAGAGAAAGAGAGAGGGAGAGGGAGAGAGGTTAACAGACGAGTAGCCACAGGAGAAAGGTTCTATTCCTAGCAGGTCAACCCTCTCCTGGCAAGTCGAAGTGTATGCAGGAGGACCGTAACTGCTGTATTATCTTTTGCAAACATGTTTATGTGTATACATGAATGTATAGAAATGATATACGCATATATAGAAGATTATTTTTTGGAAACTTGGGTGTGTTTGCGGTCAGTAGGTGTTGTTTAGCGTCTCTCTCCCTGCTGCTCCATACGGCGCCAGCCTGCACCCCTCCGTCGCCGGGTGGCTCGTCTGCGCATTAAAGATCCTTTCTGTTCTGCCGTCACAGTGTTGAAGCCGGTATTATGTACGCACGAAGTGCCAGTGTCTCTGTTGAACACCGTCGTGGAATATGTGGCTATGTGTAAACGCTATTTTTTGACATCTCTGTTGTGCCGGACTGGAGCTGCAGCAAAAAATTACTATGGAAAATGAGATGCACAAACACACACAGACATACAAGCACACAAACACAGACACACACAGACACACAAACACACACAGACAAACAAGCACACACACACACACACACACACACACACACACACACACACACACTTGACACTCATATTGTCCTGTAGTTTTTACTTTGTAGTGTTTTTTCATAGTTTGTATTTTTCTGTTGGCCTTTTTTGTACATTTTTTGTTACTTTGATTAGGATTGATTAGTTTAACTCTCTCTTTTTGTGTGTTTGATTAGGTCGCTCTCTTTTTGCTGTTGACCTGAAAGTCTGGGATTTCCTGTTGTGTCCCATTCATTACTGTCCCCGTTGTCACACGGCATTATGGAGCGGGTGCCCCCACATGGTCGTAATACAGCCACTCTCTCTGGCCATCGGGTCATCGTGCCTTCAGTGTGGCTCTGTGGCTGCAGAGGTTCCTCCTTGGTACTCTGGCAGTCTGGGCCACATGGAGGTTTCAGTGGTTCTTCAGTGCCTTGGTAGAACACAACCTTCTGTGGTCTCGCACAAACCACTCCCCCCACTTTCTGTCCCCAGCCCATGAATCCACTTAGAGGGCTAGAGCAATCGTGGGTCTGGAGGTTGAGCATGGGGCGGGGAGAGCTTTCAGAGCTCTGAGGTGGGTGGAGCAAACACCTGTCACCACCCAAGAAGATGTCATCTGCGGATCGTAAATCTTTGGTTTTTGATCTGAAGGCACAATGTCTGAAGATGTTCCACAGTACCCTGAGAGGCTGTGCGTGATCTGGAGAAGCAGCTGGAACTACTGCCAATCTACTGCCTGTGTGTGAACTGCCACAGATTCCCGGGACACTGGGGAGGCATTTGAGCATAAAGAATGTAGGACCTGCAGTGGCCGATCAGTAGACATCATCTCAGTATCTGTGAGAGTAAGTAGGTGGGGGAGGGGAAGGTCCTTTTCACATGTAACCATGTTTTTTTATTGCATGTTATCAAATATTGCAAGCTGTCGAGTTGTTGTGGAATCAACAATTCACAAAAAACAGACCTAAAGCGCTCTTGTCATCATGTGTGCTTGGAGCACACACGTGTCTGAGTATGTTCATGCATTTATGTGAACATGCATGTACAGGTGTGCATGCTTGTGCCAGAAAGCAAGATCATAGTGTGTGTGTGTGTATATGTGGGTGTGTGTGTGTGTGTATGTGTGTGCGTGCGCGCATCTGAGAGAGAGAGAATAAGAACAGTATGTGTGTACATAAACAAAGTTTATTTGTGCATGAGTGTGGGTGAGTGTGTGCGTGTGTGTATGTTTTTGGTAGTGTGTGTAGGACTCTTGAGATTAGCCTCCTTTTGCCAAGGCCCTAGATTTCATAATTTAACTCACCATAACTTGCATCAAGTTTTTTTTTAGTTCGGATTTGTCTGCTTATTAATATGTAGATATTGTGTTGCACTGTAAATATCCAAACCAGTTTCACACATGCGGGGCAGTGCAAGGATGAGGAAAACGGGAGGGTTCCACCAGCGTCTACTGAAAATCAGACATCAAAACTGATCTCAGATCATCAGACAGGGTGACCTCCACCTGCACATCTAGTGGGAAGCATCATGTTCACCAGTCTTCTTTACGAATGCCACTCCTTGTTTTGCAGTGATTGTAGTTGTAGAGGTTTGTGGACCAGGTGACTTGTTGCACCCAGATGTTCCCCAGTGCTGGTGTAGCCTGTGTCTGGTGGTTATCTGTGCTCTACATGGCCGTTGACATTTGGTTACTGAAAAACAAAATAACCACAAACATGCAGATCCTTAAAGACTGTGATTCCTCACCTGCACAGGTGTGTGTGCAGATCCACCTGTTTCTTTTTTCTTTTTTGCCGTTTGTTTTGGGGTTTTTTTGTGACTGGTATGATAGAGTATGATATGATATGTTATATAACATTCTGGTTAATGTTGAGGCTTCATGAAAAAATAGAGCATGAAAGGCTGTAAAATGGTTTACTCTCTATAATATAATGGCAAAATATTTTGTATTTTAACTGAAAAAAAATAAATGTTGGTTTCAGAATTTCACTACCAAATTTTTAAAACTTTTTAAAAACCTTTTTAAAGACCATTCTTCATGCCAGTATGTGTCTGAGGTGAAAGTGCTATGCTTACATTTTCAGCATTTGGCTGACACTTTTATCCAAAGCGACTTACAATTGTGACTGGATAAATCTTGAGCAATTGAGGGTTAAGAGCCTTGACCAGGGGCTCAACAGTGTCATCTTAGCAGAGGCGGGGCTTGAAGCAGCAACCTTGTGATTACTAGTGAAGTGCCTTAAGTAGTGAGCTGCCACTGCCCTACACTGAACCCTAGCAGTATGCTCATTAGTAAATCACACTGCCCACACCAGTAAATATGTTTAGAAATCAAAATTCTAACAGCAATTTAGCATGTTTAGCATGTTTTAGCAAATTAAAATGGTGTACTCCATTCTGTGTACAATTAAAAGGTGACACATGACCTCTACAAACAAAGTATTTTTATGTTGCTTAGGACCAACGTACTAGAATTTACTTACTAACTTAGTACAATTTCAAAGTGGCTTCAGAAGTCAGAAACAGGATGTTAACACAAAGCAAATGTCCATGTGTTTTGGAGTGAGCCTTCAAGGTTAGACTCTGTGATTGGATATTTTAGTGAGCCTTCAAGGTTAGACTACATGATTGGATATTTGAGTGAGCCTTCAAGGTTAGACTCTATGATTGGATATTTTAGTGACACTACATGATGAATGGTAAGTTTACACTTCTAACTGGGACATTTAGACTCCCTCAGACACATATGCATACACACATCACTGCGTTTCCTCTATGGTCGATTTGTTTGGTAAAATTGAAAAGATTTTCATTACTGAGTGAAGAGTATAAAAAAAATTCCTAAAATATAGTGTGATATATGTTTCTGTAAAAACTAATATTCATTCAAACGTCAGCAGCTCGATTTTGCCAAGTTTTTTGCAACATCAGACATCTTTACATATTAATATCAGACATCTTTACATATAAACATCAGACATTTTTACATATAAACATCAGACATCTTTACATATAAATATCAGACATCTTTACATATAAACATCAGACGTCTTTACATATAAATATCAGACGAACAGTTCTGTCTGGTCCGCTCAATAATGTTATTAAGATGTTGTGATGGCCAACTTTGCTACCTGCCCTGGACCAACCACCTCCTACTTATCTAGATGCAGATGGAGGATTAATTCACTGGATGGAGGCCCTTATCAGCATCCCTGCTCACCAAAGCTTGATTTGATTTGATTTTATTTAAATGTCAGAATAATATTGTTTCGTAGTTCATCTTTTCTTGAAACCGGACTATCATTCTCTGATCGTTTCCAGTGCTACTATTTGTGATTGTATAAACAACAATATATTACATAATATATACTATCTAATATGCATTGTCGTCACAAAAAATATATCTGTGTGTGTGTGTGCAATCAAAATCATCCACATCTACAAATTCTGATAATTATTTTAAATCACAACACAGCGAACTCTAGCCTGCACTATAAAGGTTAAAGAACTCGATTACATTAAAATGATTTATACCGCGTCTGCTATCTGTCGGTGTGCAGTATTTCCATATGTAAAAAAGAGGTCTAATGTTTTCACCGAATACGAATGACTGTGCATTTAGCAGACCTGCGTTATATACGCCCCTGAGTCAGGGTATAGTCGGGTAGCATAGTAGCTTCACGGTGCACAAATAACCTTGCCAACAGATGCCTTTGCTCTGTCCAATAGAAACTCGAGCAGCGCCACTCTCGGAGTGTGCGGCATTCATTCTGTTCCCTCCAATAGCGGAGAACCGTCGCGCGGATCCCGGGCTTGACTGTGGGACGATGCGGCGGTCCTGACCCAAGTGTGCTTTTGAAAAGAGTTAACGGACGTATAATCGCACACTACAGGTATGTTTTCTTGTATATGTGCCGCATTGCGTGATATTGGATAATTTAAAGTTCCGTGTATGATGAAACAGTTTATCACATCAGAAAGCGTCCTGAGGAGGTAGTTGCAGAGTACCGCAATGCAGAAGACCGGCCCGTTTGATTCGGTGTGAATGTGCTTGTGTTTGTAAATAATGATGCCAGTCTCTCGGTATCTGTACATCAGTCTGGGACATGAGATCTGTGCCTTTGCGTAAAAAAGGCATGTCTACAATTTAATAAGTTTTTTTCTTCATCGGACGCAGTAAGCGCCTGACTGGTAACCATGCACACCATGACACACCATGACAGACAGCTACGGACAAGCCAGTGACGCACTACGCTGGACCGGGACTGTTTTACACGAGCATAGGTGTGACTGGCAGAGTTTTGTAGAATATGGACTTTTCTCTTTGTTTTAGTTAATCATAGATTTAACCAGACAAACAGTGACGCTGGCAGAGTGAAGCAAGAGTTTTTAAAAAGCTGATAGCCGATTGCGCTCAAAGCTTTTTTGTCTTTCAACAGTAAGTTGTTTAAAGAAATAACCCAAATCGGTCACAGGGGAGGCAGACTAGGGTGTGATTTCGTACTGAAGTCCGAACAGGATGTTGGCTCGGAGAGGAGAGGAGTGAGCGAGGCAGGCCAGGCGTTTTAGGATGCGACAAAACTGTTTTGCCTAAACTGGTTCAGGGTTATGATGTGCCTCCCTCAGAATTTTAGGCTGGTTCGACTTGACGCGGCGTTGCGCATACCGATCGCAGCCTGGTTCATTAAGATTGTATGATTATTGGTCTGATTTGCGTTATATACGACGTCATATTCTAATGAGAGCGAGGTGGTAGCAAGTTTCAAAGCCGGCACATCTGCAGCTGCGCTTGACTTGGTTGTGCGAGCCTAGAGACATTTTGACAATCCTCATTGGCTAGAATCTCCGCCAGAAAACTGCACTCGATACAACATAAAGCATATAAAATACTAATGAAATATTTAGAGTGTGTTGATTTAAAGCCGTATGCATTCCCTTGTTTATTTTCAATGACGTCATGTAAGGCTCGAGACATTACGTTTAGCACGTGTGTCATTCGGGATGCGTCATGTGAACATTAATGACGTCCCTTCCGTTTAAAAATAATAAATATGCCGTCACTCCTTCTTCTACCTACACGTTTACGTTACTCTATAAGACGTCATATGTGAATAAAGAATGGACACAAACATTACTGTGTCTAAACACTTCCGCAACGTCTTCATGTAATAATGTACAAAAAGAGCAAACAGTAGCGTAACAAAGGAAACAATAACCTAAAAGCTTCAATGTTCATTTAAATAAGTTTTAGAACTCGCTCGTTTTATACAGTAAATTCATTAATCAATGCCTTTCCATGCACAAGTCAAACTTTCACATGCACTTTGTGACAACGAATTATAACCAATTACAGATATAAAAACAGTATAGAAACAATTACATATAAATGGTAACAGTAAAAATAGTAAAATTTTGATTTTCAAGCTAGATTTTCTGCTAGAACATACCATTGTCGTATTAATAACTTTGCTTTTTGACGTTTTCTTTTGAGAAACGTTTTATGTATCAGTGAATAATATATTATCTACTGTACTTAGCAGCTATTAATGAATCACCTACATCACACCTAGCAAATATTCAGCTGATTAATTAAACAGACCTGTAGCCAATATATTACCTGACATGTACTTCACCACAAAGAACTTGCTAATCAAAATTCACCCACCCCTCCGTTTAATTTAATTAAATGCATCTGCAGAGGTTCTGTGAGATATTTAACTTTATGATTAAAAAATACTTTGTTATAAATATATTAAATAAATGGTTGTATTGCAGCCAAAGTTTCCTTGTGATGGTTATGTTCCACGCTGTCTCTCTGTCCTTGTGGTTATGTTCCACGCTGTCTCTCTGTCCTTGTGGTTATGTTCCACGCTGTCTCTCTGTTCTTGTGATGGTTATGTTCCACATCTCTCTGTTCTTCTGTTGGTTATGTTCCACATTGTCTCTCACAGTACTTATGTATTGATTTGGTTGATGCTCTTTACCAGATGAACTTACAATCACTTCTCAGTCCCAGAAGTGCATTTTTCGGAAGCTAAATGGAGTGTCCATCCAAAAACGAGGCCACACTGGTAGTGTGTGGCCAGTCCTTGGATTCAAACCCACAGCCTTTAAAATGCTGTGCTACAGCTTCTAAAAATGGAATATTACTTACATAAATGAAACAGAAACAGACGCTTGCTTCACTGAATATATAGCAATTGCCCTAAGCTCATATTCATAAAGTGGTTTGAAGGGCAAAGATGTGTTTATGTTAATTACATATTCACACATTAAGAAAACATTTTACTGCATAGATGTTAAGGTAGAAGGAGGAGTTATTTTGAAGCGAGAGGGACACCACACAGGTTCATATGCTAATTCCTGATGATGACTTTGTCATGCATTTCTGCACAGGTCCTCCGGGCGGCAGGAGAGAGAAGCGCTGTGAATGTCTTCACTGCAGGTCCTTGCACAAAATGTCTGTACTGCATCTGAATGAAGCGAACACGAGTCACAGTATTCATGCATTTTTTCAACATTGCTTGGGTGCTCGACTTGAGGTCTGATCCACCATATCTGGCCTGTGTTTTGCTGAGTCAGACACAAGTGGAAGACTCATGTGTTTTGCTGAGTCAGACTCTGGTGAAAGACTGATGTGTTTTGTTGAGTCAAACTCTGGTGAAAGACTGATGTGTTTTGTTGAGTCAAACTCTGGTGAAAGACTCATGTGTTTTGCTGAGTCAGACTCTGGTGAAAGACTGATGTGTTTTGTTGAGTCAAACTCTGGTGAAAGAC
>JAOXYF010000007.1:12777248-12791275 GCA_028565775.1 Sternarchorhynchus goeldii
ATGTATTTAGCAGATTCCTACTAGTACCACAACAAAAACTGAACTTTAATGATGCATTGTTGCGTAGAGGAGGCCACCGGTTTTGGGCCCATATTCGAGGAGGAGCCTTTAGATACGGTGTATGCTGAAGATTCACCTGAAGCTAAGATCTCCATGAACTGTAGAGTGCGTGCTAACCCACCAGCCACTATCAAGTAACCACACTTCCTCTTTACTCTGTTCCTGTTCTCACTGACTGCATTATTGTGACCTAAATCATTAAAAATGTATAGATCCTGTACTTGAATTATGAAAACACCTCAAGCTCATGAAATGTTTTAAGACTACTCATGATGCTCATAGCTCACAATAAAAAACGTGACTTCATACACGTGCATGTCACTGAGCACTTTGATGTCATTATTACACTGAAGACCAGTATTGTGATAATAAGTAACATACAGTATATTAGGTATTACTTGCTATATTTTAGAGTTCTTGGAGCAGTGGTGGCTCAGTGGTTAAGGTACTCAGCTTGTGATAACTTGGACCCTGAGCAAGACCCTTAACCATCAATTGCTAAAGATGTATTCAGCCATAATTATAAACTGTTCTGGATAGAATGTGTCACATCTATATGCCATAAATGTAATGTAGAGCTATATATGTACATGTAAGACACAGCTCTGTGTTTGCAGGTGGTGGCATAATAACTGGGAGATTATGCTAATGGAACAGCCTGATGAGCACTACAGTTTAGTGGGTGGAAACCTGGTCATCACCAACCCAGAAAAGAGCAAACATGCTGGGAAATACGTGTGTGTGGCCAAGAATGTTTATGGTGTGGTCATCAGCAAAGAGGCCTTTGTCAAGTTTGGATGTGAGTAAGAGACATTTTATTTTAAAGTTACCTCCACAACTAATCTTAGCTAAATCTGATGATTGATCCCTTGCAACAGCAATTTTTGAATTTCTATATATTTTTATGTTTCTAATAATTGAATTCCTTCTTCATTGTATATTTCTGTGTTGTTTCCTTCCCAGTTCTGGACCAGTTTTCTACTGATGAAAGAGAGACTGTACATGTTAAAGAAGGGCAGGGGGCGGTCCTTCTGTGCACTCCGCCCGCTCGCTTTCCAAGTACATATCCGATGTTTAAAAAAAGAAAATAATTGATTATGCATAACAGTTGATCAGATAATGATAAATGTGATATAGAATTAAAACATCAACATAGGACCAGAATGAAATTTTGTTTGTAAAGTGCTGCTTTCTTGTTTTACTATACAATTTATATAAAAACGTATGTCTCTGTGTGTGCGATCATGTGCTAAAGTCAGAATCATAAGGACTTGGATTGTATTTACATTTCAGACAAAACATTTATACATTCGACTCTAAACCCATGTCAACTAAAGTGTTGTGATTGCAGTGTGTCGGTCTTTCTCTCTGTTTCTTAATTAGATGATGTGATGTACCGCTGGATCTACAACGATTTCCCTAATTTCATAATCCCGGACCAGAGGCGCTTTGTGTCTCAGACCACAGGAAACCTCTACATCGCCAAAGTGGAGGCATCCGATGTTGGAAACTACTCTTGTTTTGTGTCCAGCCCTACCATTGGCAAGAGTGTGTTCAGCACCCCTATTCCACTAGTCCCACAGATAGAGAGTGAGTATATAACAAGGCTAACCCAAACTGGTGGACTAAAATATGATACTTAATCAAATATACAGCTCTTTTTCATAAATATCCATGTCCAGAGTAGTTTTAAGTTGCCATTAGCAACAGTATCTATACCTATGCAGTACTATTAGCCCGACCTCTTCTGCCACCTTTCAGAGGAAGTGAGTCGGTATTCTGCGGATATCCGTGTGCGGTTTCCTAAGACCTACGCTCTGGTGGGGCAGAACATCACACTGGAGTGCTTTGCCTTGGGCAAGTAAGTTGGCAGTGTCAGATATGGCACAGCTGTTTGTAGGCACATTGTGTAGCCCAGCGGACAGAACAGGAAAACTGCGTCTGGCTTAAGTCTATTTAGTTTAGTCAGTGTTTTAAATCTGTTTACCATAGCAAACCGTCTCATTGGTAATTGGTAAAGGCAGAAGAATCAGAGACTCCACCACTGGTCCGAGAGTAACCCTCCGTAACCGCGCGTGCCCCTCCCCCCACAGCCCTCTGCCACACGTGCGCTGGAGGAAGCTGGATGCAGACCTGCCGCCCAACTACGAGGTGAGCATGAACGGAGCACTGCTGCACCTCATCAACGTGCAGTACGAGGACGAGGGCAGCTATGAGTGTGAGGCCCTCAACGTCCGTGGCATGGACTGGTATCGTCAGTGGCTCTACGTGGAGGGTGAGGACAGCATCACCAGTAACACCTGCCTTAGCCATGTTTCACCGGTTTGACTTTATTGAAGCTGAATGTAGTATTAAAATGGTAATATCTGGGCTTTTGGTACAACCCACTTCTGACTTTTGCCTGAGCTAAAACATTATACACATGCTAAAAGGGTTATCAAGTTACTCCTTCAATACTGTTAAAATCATAATGATTATAAGAGCAAGTGCAATATTATACCCAATTAATACTGATAGTAGTAAAAAACTTTGATCTTGGCCTGGGAGGGTGGTGAGGGTATGATGTTTTAAGTCTCAGTGGATGGTACCCTGATGTTGGATCCTTCTCATGATGTTCTCCATGTCCAGCTGCCCCAGAGTGGGCGGAGCATATTAACGACACCGAAAAGGACGTTGGCAGTGAGCACACGATGTCCTGCACCGCCGTGGGCAAACCTTTACCGTGGATACGTTGGCTAAAGGATGGCTACTCGGTTAGTTGTCCATTGGTCTCATATGGGAAGATCTCGTATAGGGATTGTGTTGTACTGGGAATACAGGATTGATGTCATTTTGACTCTTGTCTCCAGTATGGCAAGGGCGAACTGAAATTCTCCAGCCTCACATTTGAGGACTCGGGCATGTATCAGTGTGTTGCCGAGAACAACTGGGGGACCATCTATGCAAACGCAGAGCTGCGGGTGGTTTGTGAGTTTCACCTCACACACACACACACACACACACACACACACACACACACACACACAAACAGTGCAGATTCCTACTAACCATGCAGAGTGTTTTCTTCATCATCACCCTCCACCTTTCACTGCTCATAACCAAGGTGAACCCAGGGTGGTGGGAGGGCTGGACTCTCCGCTGGGGAAAACCCTCCACATGCCCTTTAAGTCGCTCATCATGAGTTTCTCATTAATACGCCACATCCTGTGTTTTTGTAATGAACGGACATCGTTCTGCACGCTCTCTCCCTAGCATGTGCACCCACGTTTATATACAGTCCTGTGAAGAGGACCCTGCTGGGGGCAGAGAATGGCCGCGTGGTCATCGAGTGTAAACCGCGCGCTGCTCCCAAGCCCAGGATCGTGTGGAAACGCGGCTCCCAGCTGCTCGCCAACTCTTCCCGGTCAGCTGCATTCATATTCACCTCACTTTAGCTTGCAGAATGGACTATATTGTGTTATATTATGAGCATAGTGTAATAAATAGAGTATGTTGTGATCAATAATTTTGGAGTATATATTTTTGTGCATCTTATCCATTTCACTATTCGTAATACCTAATTTCTTGAAGTACAGACTGTTAACCTGTCTATCTTCTATCTGATATGTCTCATAGTACATTTATCTGGGATGATGGGAGTCTTGAGATACTGAACGTCACTAAGAGTGACGCCGGCTCTTATACGTGTTACGCCGAGAATGACCGCGGCAAGGATAACAGCACGGGGATCCTTAGCATAACCGGTCAGTGAGTTGTATTCTGGCAGCACCATTGCACTCAGTTAGGAAGGATACAGGGCTGTGGTGTGTCAGTAACAGCGTTACACGGGTGTGGTGTGTACTCTAGCGCTACCTTTATTCCCTAGCCTTGGTTACAGCGTGAGGACAGGAGAATTCACTAATAATTACACACTCTGCAGAATCTATCAGAAAGGCGTGGTAGCTTTAATTTGAGCATCAGTTTATTTGTGGTGTGCTTTGTAGGTGCAGCTTGAGTAAGTGTTCTCACAGCCCCCATGCACGATTTGGAGTAGTCAACATCTAGCTTTTTGTCTGGGGTTATCTGGGGTTAGCTGAGGTTATCTGGAGTTATATGAGGTTATCTGGGGTTATATGGGGTTATCTGGGGTAATCAGGGGTTAGCTGAGGTTAGCTTCCAGCTACAGGTCCGCTGATGGCTGAGTGTCTTTGGGTGGCAGGTCCCACGTATCCTGACCCAGGAGTCAAGAGTGTTAAAACTGCTAATCAAAGCAGTTGAACACACGCAAGAATGTTCCATTGTGGGGAGTGGTCCCATGGCTCAAAACTGTCGAGCCAGCAGTGGCAATGTGCTCAGAAATGAATGAATTGGGCATGTCAGAAGACCCCAGTCTACAGTCTGTGACTGTGATTCTATGCTTAGAACACACTTCTGTATAGTGAAGGTAATCAAAAATCAATAAATGTTTCTGGGTGGTGAAGTATGTAACGCCTACATGTGTGGATGGGTGCGTCTACCTCAGAGGCCACTAAGATCATAGAAGGCCCATCGGATATTGAGCTGACTGTGGGAGACACCGCTGTACTTCCATGCTCCGCTTCATACGATGCCAGCCTAGACATCACCTTCATGTGGTCAGTCGACTCCTACGTCATCAACTTTGCCACTGATTTCAAGCACTACGAGATGCAGATGGTAAGCACCAGTGAGAAGGGGCCTGTCATGCTTAAGCTCAGCAAACAGCAGAACCTTAATGTCTCTTTGTTTCACTTTCTTGCCTGTAGACTTCTTGTTCTCATGATAAAGCCAGATATTTGTGCTCAGGATCAGGAGAACAGAGGAGACCTGGTGATTAAGGACATTGAGATCGCACATGCGGGACATTACATCTGCACAGCACAGACCATCGTTGACAATGCCACCACTGTTGCTAATGTCTTCATCAAAGGTCGGTCTCAACCGCTGATCCTTAACTAGAGACTGGATGAACAATTTGTGAAGGAAGGTCGTGTAAAGTTATGTAATTGGTTAATGGTAACGGAGACTGTTGCGTCTCCCTGGTGAATGTTTATTTAGAGTTATGAACAACAGGAAGAGCTGCTCTTCAATGACATATAAGTTTGACAATAAACGGCAGACATGGTGAGTCCTCGTGTGCCTTGATTCTAGGCAGGCCTGGTCCTCCAGGAAGTGCACGTGTGGAGGAGGTCAGGGACACGTCAGTAAAGTTGGTATGGAACTTGGGTTCTGATCACGGGAGCCCCCTCATCCAGCACATCATACAGACAAGAGACTTCTACGCTCTAGACCCAGAAGACTGGAAAACTGCAGTTACCTGTGAGTCCATTAGAGAGCGACAGAATGCGTTAGACTATGATGACAGACCATATTGAAAAGAATGTATGTGAAAACCCTCTGGGTAGATTTATTAGTGACAGAAAGACTGTGATAGATTAAAGAACACTTGGGATAGTTTGCAGTTATGACATGAGGTTCATCTTATTCAGCTCCTGTGTTCTTGGATGGCAAGGCTGAGGCTGCAGAGGTCACTGACCTCTATCCATGGATGGAGTATGAATTTCGCGTGTATGCCATCAACGAGCTGGGAGCAGGAGAGAGCTGCCTACCGTCCCTCAAAATCAAAACCTGGGATGCCAGTGAGTGCCTTCCATCCCAGACCTGATTCACACCACCCACTAAGAACCGCCTCCATTTAGTAGGAACCAAATAGGTCTCTCTGCAATTAATGAAGGTGGTTAATTTATGATTAAAGTATAATGTATAACCCCAGTAATATTGAATGATTACATCAACAACTGCATAGTTTACAGTTTTGTACATAAACCCTTGTAAATGTCTCTATGAGCTAGCAAGCTGCACACAGTATGGATAAGAGGGTATGTGCTATGCTTGAGAAATTTCAAAGCAAAGCAAATAAAGTGTTGTCAGTTATAGCCTTGTCCATTTAATGAGCAGTTTCATCACCAGAGCTGCCAAATCCCATAAAGGATGGAAGTCTAACTCATCTTTTGGTGCTTTCAGTTCCCACAGTATCTCCGACAGATGTCAGTGGCTACGTTGGTGTGAACGGGGAGCTCATAGTCACCTGGACTGTAGGTTCTCCTATTGTTCTGCATACACGTGTTTGTTATGTTCTTCATTAATGTTCGTTGTTCCTTGCTGTACTTTGAATGGCTTTTGTTCCTCCGTGTCTTCTGCCCATTGCAGCCCATGAAGCCACAATATTTCTACGGCAAAAAGTTTGGTTATGTGGTGGCATTCAAGGCACATGAGGACTACACCTGGAAGTGGTCGAAGGTGACGGACCCTGAGGCCTTGCGCTTTGTCCACAAAGACGGTGTCATTCCCAACGCCGAGATCGAGGTCAAAGTCAAAGGCTACAACACCAAAGGGGAGGGGCCATACAGCTTGACCACAGTCGTGTTCTCATCTGACAAAGGTGATACGCCCTCGATGGGTGCAGGGACAACAACCAGCACACTGTAGAAGAGTCACTCTAAGATGATCACACATGGGGTGTATATAATCCACTTTTTAAAAAATCATTCTGATATATTTGTAAAAATTATGGATAGCGACCTCTATCGATAAAGATACGCAAATAAAACCTTGATATTAATGATATTAATGACTGGGTTTTAGTGTTCTACTCCTACAGCTGGCTTTGAGGGAACTCTTGTTTCCTGCACATAGTCGGTTAATATCAGTCAGTTCATGTGGTTCTCCCTTTCTGACCTGCTGTGGCATCTCCATGCAGCTCCAACCGAGGCACCGCTGGATGTGTACTCACGCCAGGTCACCTCCACCGAGGCCCTTGTGTGGTGGCTGCCGGTCTACCAGGTCCCTCCTCACTGGGTGGACGGCTATCAGGTGAGTCGTGCTCCTCTACCACCCTCCTCTGGTCATCACCGTGATTCAAAGCACTGGAAGCATTAACGAGCCATGAGTCATGACGTGTTTGTAGCATTTGCTATCAGGAAGCGTAAGATGTAGCAGGATCCACATGAATAATCCCAGTCCTTATCTTCAAGCCTTCTGAAATCCAGCACAACTAGTGTCCGCCAGTATCCACCTGTATCCACCTGTATCTGTCTGTATCCACCTGTATCTGTCTGTATCCACCTGTATCTGTCTGTATCTGCCTGTATCCACCAGTATCCATCTGTATCCACTAGTATCCACCTGTATGTGCCTGTATCTGCCTGTATTCGCCGTATCCACCCGTATCTGCCTATATTTACCTGTATCTACCCGTATCCACCTGTAACTGCCTTGCCTGAATCAGCTCTGCTTCCTGCACTACAGATTCGCTACTGGAGGAAGTACGATGACAATGAGGCGTCAGCGTCTCGTGTGCTTGTGTCCAGCTCCATGAACCAGACACGGCTGGAGAACATGCGTCCAGACTCGCACTACCTGATCGAGGTCCGGGCCTATAATGGTGCTGGGCTTGGGCCGCCCAGTGAGCACTGCGAGATGTTCACCAGGAGACCACGTATGTCAGCACTGCGCGCTTGCACACAGCATCGGATGCTATGTGAAGAGAGCGTACTGATATAGTAACATTGACAGGCCAAACCTCCATTATAGAGAACACTGTAGGATATGTAATGCATACTCAAGTATTATTATAAAGGGAAAATAGTTGTCTTTTGCAAGGACATATAAGTTTTGTGTGCTTTTGGAACCATTATCAGAAAAGCATTAATAATATTCACTCATACAGAAAAGTACACACTGGTATTCACTCATACTTACCAGTGCCATCGGTCCCATGACTACCAACAGTATTATTTGTTTGGTACTACAACTACCACCAGTATTATTTATTCATTTATTTATTTGCTATGTCAGAAAATTTGCCTTGTCATTTCTATCTCAAGCCCAAACCCTGTATTTTGTCCTTAGTTTAAATCTCCTAGAAAAACAGCCTTTTGCTTTGAGTCTGCTTTACATTTATCACTTTTCATTTCAGCTCCAAGTCGTCGTCTAAGAGTCTACAAATATGTTAGTTATGACCGCAAATGGCTGTACATCTACTGGGATCACATCTACAACTACTGGAATGAGTCATATGTGGAGGGGTATAAGGTGGGTGTTTGAGTGATATCATGATGGCAGCTTTGCCAGTGATTCACATCAGAATCAGGCTTTTGTTACATGTACAATAACTACGACCCTATTAGAGATTATTACATGTACAATAACTACGACCCTATTAGAGATTATTACATGTACAATAACTACAGCCCTATTAGAGATTATTACATGTACAATAACTACAAATCATAAACGAAAACATGAATAGATGTGTAATTAGTAATAACATCATCATCATTTATAGCTGCAGTATTTCAGATCAGCCAGACTGAACAGAGGAAACTTGTTTTGGCGTTTGCTGATTAAGCAACATACATGCCACAGAGGCTGCTGGGGTTCTTATTGGTGTGTGTGTGGAAGTTGTGTGTGTGCTGTAAAGTTGTGCATGTGCTGTAAAGTTATGCGTGTGCTGTAAAGTTGTGCATGTGCTGTAAAGCTTCTTTTGAATGTCAAGAAAGGCACTATATAGTTTATATAGTTTATATAGTGCCTTTCTTGACATTCAAAAGACGCTCATTCATTCACACTGGATCTTCCTTATGCCACAGATCTTATTCAGGAAGGAGGGTGAGCGCTATGGGAAGGTGTACATCACAGGCAACCACTACTACGACTTCCCCATGCCCGAGACGGGTGACTATGTGGTGGAGATTCGGCCTCGCTGTGAGGGCGGAGATGGCCTCATCTCGCAGATACGTGTGCAAGGTAACTCTCTCTCACCCACTGTACTTTAGGCCAACTCGTTCTCACCCATCGTTCATTCACTCTTCCTTTGGTTACCCGCTTTCCTTTCTAACCCTGAGATCCTCTCCACACACAAAGGCAACATGTGCATTACAAGTACTGCAGCTCAGTGCAATTTTACACTTGTAAACCCCCCCCACTTCACTGAAGTGTCATGTTGACAATGTTAAATGCAGATTATGTTATCTGATAACATAGATGAATACAAATTCATTTCATCATAGTCAAGAGTCTGTGGCCTGTTTCAACATGTGCCAGTCTCTCGGTCTGTAGCCTGTTTTGTGCTCTGTCCTGCAGGGCACGGCTGTCTGCACTGCCAGTCTCTAGGTGCTGCATATCTGCTGCTGCTGGCCCTTGCCTGGATGACCCTGGACCTGTGAGGAGACCCTTTTAGAAGCACCTGACCTGAACCCCACTGTCCTGTGCTCAGAGGTGCAAATTTGTTGACCGCTTAACAAGATTATTTGTAATAACATTCTGATTGGCCTTATTAAATGGCCTCAACCTTTTGATTAAATATAGGCAGAATGTCCCACTGGAAAATGCTAGAGCCATGTAATAAACTTAATCAGATATCAGATTGCACCGTTTGTTATTATTTTGGATTATGAAGTCTATCATCACCTGATAATTATTTGTTTTGGTGTAAAACTATTCTCTTTTTACATTTCTTTACCCACTTTTGCATATTAATTTTATGTCTTATTGATGTGCAATAATATATCATTCAGAGGAAAAATGAAAGTGCTTTAGCTGTGCCTGAGCTTTGAATAATGCTTCCGCTGTTTCACAAACCAAACGAAAGGTACGTTTTCTGACTGTGGTTGGACTGTACCGGAAGGACACGCCTCCATTTAGTTGGCTGTAGTTCTACAGTCCTTGATACCATGTGCTGTTACATTGTCCCATATATGTTGCACAGTAGACCATGTACATTAGAGAGTTTGCTGGTAACCACTGTAAAATCAGCTCTGCGTCACATTTGATCATATTTGTTACTAGTATCTCAGTGCGGTTTTCACACACACTACTCACATCTATGACTCAGTTATGTGTTGTACAGGAATCCATGTAGCACAAAATGTAAAAAAAATGCAAAACAGAAATACCTGTCTTCAATAAAACTTTGTATTTTGAAAGGAAGAGCATGAGTCAGACTACCTGTCAGGAACTGGTTGTCTTGCACTTCTATTTTCTGCCAAGAACCAAACTGTTATGCTTTAATGTGGTCTCTAGGGTTAGGGTTGGGTTTAGGGTTAGGGTTGGGGTTAGGGTTGGGTTTAGGGTTAGGGTTAGGGTTGGGTTTAGGGTTAGTGTTGGGGTTGGGTTAGGGTAAGGGTTGGGTTTAGGGTTAGGGTTGGGTTAGGGTTAGGGTTAGGGACACCCTCACTGGACATAGGGTCAAGCCTTCTATAAAACTCAAGAGACATTAGCAGGAACAATTAAGTTTATTACATGAATCACATTAATCACAAATACATCATGTAATACTTGTGCTGTTGTACACATCCCTCCTCCGAACTGATGTTACTGATATGAAGGGCCACACAGACACAGTATCCTTGCTGATATGTGAAGGTTAAGACTAAGTAAAAAAGTGAAACCTTTCTTAAGCTCTAGTTATTATTACCTCGAGTTGTATTGTATTTAGTAACATCAAAGACATACAGTGATCAGAGACATATGTTGACACCACTGACAGGTGAAGTGAATAACACTATCACGTGTCGATGAATATATTAGGGGCCAAATTATAATGTCTTAGATGACTGGGTCAGAGCATCAACTGTAACATACATGAGTCAGAAAGAGAACGAGAATCCACATACAGGTTTAGTATCTTTATAACAACAGTAAAATAGAAAAGGGCATTAAGCAAAAAATGAGAGAACATACAAAAAAAACAAAACACATCGAGAGGTAAAAGCAAAGACAGAAGGAACAGCTTGGTGAATACAAAGTAACTGGTGGCAATAATTCACAAGGTTTGTGAAGATTCTCTAGTATACAGATCACAGAGACTGCGGGCCAGAGAGGGTAATGCTGACTGTACTCCCCTTGAAGGGTGACCTCCAACGGCCCTAACAGATAACGGACGAACACTGGACCTGGGCACAGGATGATCTGGACAGACAATGTGTAAGTCCCAGATGAGGGAGGGGTCTAGGATGTTGTCTTCTTTCACCCAACTTCTCTCCTTAGGATGTCCAAAGGTGGAGGAGCCAGGACCTGGGTGATGGAGGCAGGACCTGGGCGATGGAGCCAGGACCTGGGTGATGGAGGCAGGGCCGTGCAATGGGAGACAGACTAGAGCACACAGCAGGTTTCAACAATAGTACATGAAAAGTAGGGGAAATTGTAGGTAGTTGTAGTCGGTATAACACAGCATTAACCCTTTGTAGTAAGTGTGACATGGGGTAAACCCCCATTGTAACCCTCTGTAACCCTTTGTAGGATCTTGAAGGGCCCAATGAACTGTGAAATAAGCTTCTTACATTGAAATCAGCCACACCATCTGGCCAAGGGTGTATGTTGGGCAGCTGCATCTATGGTCACCCTGGGCGTGCTGTCTGTTCACTGCCGTTACACAAGAGCCTCCTCTTGTGAAGGATTGTAATGAGAAAGGTCAGACAGATAACGTGAAGGAAGATTGTTGGAGCTTTGAAGATGAGAAGGATTTTGAAGTGTATGTGGTATCTGACAGGAAGCCAGCGGAGATCATGCAGGATAGGTATGATGTGCTGGTGGGACCAAGTATGTGTGAGAAGACGGGCAGCAGAGTTCTGGACCATCTGGAGCTTATAAAGGGGAGACGAACTGATGCTAATAATGAGAGAAGTAGAGTATTGGAGACAGATAAAAATGCAAGTGTGAATAAGAGATTCAGCAGCAGACTTGGAGAGGCGTGATCAAATTTTTAACAGTAGCACAAATAAGATTATATGCACTTCATAAATCTAATTTGGTAAAAAATCTGGCATAGCTGTACCAGAGCTGAGGGAACAAAAGAGGGGTAGTGGTTTCTGACAGTAACAGAGTTTAAGACTCAATAGTCAATTCATGAGCGCAATTTACCGTCCTTTTTTTATACAAAAAAAAAGCCGCAGCAGGTGCAGTGGAAGGATCAATGTAGCACAGCTTCAGGGGTATATACTCATATATATAGGGGTATATACTCATATACAGTATATAGGGGATATATACTCATATATGGCTTTTGATTCTGGGACAAACAACAAACAAACTTGACTCTTGGGAGGTAATGTACGTGGCAGAAGATCAATGACACAATCTCAAGGGCGATGTGGTGGTCGATGAGCTGCTTGGATTTTGCAGAAAACATCCATGAAGTCTGAATACTGATTAGGAATGTTTAATCTTTCAAAGCCATTCTCAACTTTAATGCTGTCACAATCCTATGTTTTCATGGTTTTCCCTATCCTTTCTCCCACCTGTTTCTTTCTCATTACCTCCTCTGTTTAAGGTCCCCCAGGTGTGTCCTTGGTTGTGGTTTATTGTTCCTGCTCCTGGGTGGTCAGGTCCTTACATTATGCCCAAGCCACCCAAATGTTACAAACACAAAGATCTGCACCGGCCTGTTATGGTGAAGGAAATAAAAAGGCAAAGCTCTCAATTTACCAGTCAACCTAAATTCCAATTCTCACCTATGGTCACAAGCTCTAGGTAGTGACTGAAAGGACGAGAATCACTGATACAAGCAGCCACAATGAGCTTTTTCCACAGGGTGGCTAGACTCTCCCTTAGAAATAGGGTGAGGGAGCTTGGCAATCCAGGAGAGATGCTGCTCCTCCATGTTGAAAGAACCCAGCTGAGGTGGTTCGGGAATCTGGTCTGGATGCTGCCCCCTGGATGCCTCTCTAGTGAGGTGCTCCAGGCATGTTGAACTGAGAAGAAACCCAGGGGAAGACCCAGGACATGTTGGAGGGATTACATCTCTCGACTGTCCTGGGAATGCCTAGTTATCCCTCCAGAGGAGCTGGAGGAGGTGGTGGGGGAGAGGGATAAGCCCTGGATCTCTTTGCTTAAGCTGCTGCCCCCGTGACCTGGACCTGGATAAGCGATGGAAGATGGATGGGTGGATTTTACAGTAGCCTAAGTCTTCACACACTTCTCCCATGTCCAGAAAAGCCTACTCAATGAACTCTGATACTTCTGCTAAATTACACAACCTAGCGAATTCACTCAACATACAAATGTTTGTTAAGGGTCTGTCTCAATACCTAATGAACTGTCTTACGTACTGCCTGAATATATAGGCAGCTGTCTAACTTCAGCATCTTAACTGTCACGAAACCTTGTAAAACACATTACTGAGACACTCTGTTTAGAGAGTGATGACATCACCAACCACACACGACCGGCTTTTACCTTGTATAATATGCAGCTGATTATGCATAGTGTTAACTAGCTAACTGGTGAACTGACACCCAAGCTAACTAACCAGCCATTTTACTTTGAAGCTGATCCAGTGTGCACACTATGACGTAAAATGCTGTCTATGTAGACACCTCACTAGGGTTTGGGACAGACCCATATCTTCTAAATAACTGTTATTCATGTCAGAAGATAATAAGATGACTGTGGGGAGAAATTTTTTATTACATTTGAACAAAAAGTGCCATGTTCAAAATGATTCAGACCCTTTACAAACTGTCACAGACTATGAGAAAATCCAAAGTTCTGTACCATTCCAAATAGCCCAAGCAGTTCTAAAGCATCCAAAAATCCCCGATTCACTGGGAACTGCTGTTTTAATCAACTCAGCAGGTGAAAAACAGCAACATTCCGCAGTATTTCTTGATATTAAAGACAGTTCAACTGTGCACTAATCTATCGCACTCTGTACACAGGAAGAAGAAACTAATGTGGACTCCCACAAAAAACTCACG
Organism: Sternarchorhynchus goeldii; assembly: GCA_028565775.1. Lineage (NCBI taxonomy): Eukaryota > Metazoa > Chordata > Actinopteri > Gymnotiformes > Apteronotidae > Sternarchorhynchus > Sternarchorhynchus goeldii. The sequence goes on from JAOXYF010000007.1 coordinate 12,791,063, forward strand.
TTTCTTTGCGTGGAATGCACTACCTGCATTTTACCACCAGATGTCAGCATAACCTTATTTGTTCAATAGTTTTTTTTGTTTGTTTGGTATTTTTGCTGTTATTTTGATATTTTTAATTATTCTCAGTCGCTATGCCTCATTTACAACCATTCAGACTCCAATCACTTCCCCAGAATATGTAAAGATAACAAAGGTAGTATATGATTGTTTTAT
>JAOXYF010000007.1:12805821-12827843 GCA_028565775.1 Sternarchorhynchus goeldii
TTACAGGGTGCAGGAGCTCGTCGCCCTGTTCAGCAGCACGGACGCTGAGGAGCAGAGCGAGCGAGCGTCCGCGGAGGGCGGAGACGTGCCGCAACCGAGAAGGAAAAAGAAGAAAAAAGACAAACGGACGGACGCGGAGACGACGGAGGATACAGGCAGCAACCGGGCGGGTGATTCGATGAGCCTCGACGTGGACGCTAACGGAGTGGAGACGCACTCCGATCCTCACGGCCACCCGAAGAAGAAGAAGAAGAAGAAGAAGGATAAAAGACAGGAGTCTCCCGAGGAACCGGCGCCCCCCGAGGAACCGGCGCCCCCTGCTGAACTCCCAGCGAGCGACTCGAGTGGATACATCAGCGAGAAGAGCAGCCGGAAAAGAAAAACTCAGGACAATTCCAACATGCCTGTCACCAAAAAGAAGAAAAAGTGACACACACACCACACACACACACACACACACACACACACACACACCTGCTTCCATGTTACTGTGTTTGTGTTTCCAACTGTCATTTAAAAGTGCCTTATTAATACCAACATGCCATGGATCACATGTTCAGATCTGAGGATGCAGTCAAGGACACAACGGCCTTTTAACAGGACATGTGATTTTGTCTGTTCACCAATAGGGGGCAGTATGTTGTTTTTAAATGTCTATTTAGCATGAGAAAACTTGTGGATTTTTCATAGCAGTTAAGAGCTTTGCTGGCAAATTGTTACCATGTGTGTATTTCTGCCCCCGTTACTACAACAAGCTCTCAATTAACTCTGAATTGGGTGTTTTCTGCTCACATAGAGGTAAATTTAATAAATAATATGGAGAAAAGGTGCTGACTCATCATCCCACTCTGTAGAGTCAAAATCATTGTGATCTTCAACTCAAACAGTGGGGTAGTCCATCACTGAAATGTCCCTGTGCTGTACCTGCCTGTGAGGGTGGGGTTCCCCCAACCATATCCAGCACGCACTTGCTTTCAGTTCTGTTCCAGCATTTCATGTCTTGGGTATAAAGTTTTGAATTTTATGGGAACGGGAAACAAAAGTCCATTCCAGTCTGGAGCTTTAATTTTTATTTATTTTTTTAAAGCCAGAGGAAGAACAGCATTATTGGCAGGTGTTCAGTCCTTTTCCTGACGGAGGAAATCTCTCCACCTTGGCCCGCTAGTTGGGGCATCTACTCTTTACTGATGTGGATGTATGTGTTAGAGACTGGCGCTGAGCCAGTGAAAAAAGATCCCTGTCTGTGATTCGTAGCTTTGTATGATTTTTCTTTGTGGTGATCAAGTTGCCTGCAGTTTGGGACTAGAACGGTTCTGCAGCAGTGACGGACGAGAAAAAGGTGTGGTAAAAAATGTTCTCAAATGCACCCTCTGTTGCTCTGCTATAATGAATGACTCATCTGAGGACCTTGGGTATGTGGGAATAGAACTGCGTGCTGACCTTTCGTTCTGTTAACGTCTGCTCTGATAGTTTTGCGGAAATGCTTTACATCTGAGTGCGGTATTCCTCACGTTCAAGCAGGCAGGCACGCTGGGTTCTTCTCACTTCTGCTCCATGCTTTTGCTGAGTTGCTGTTTTCAAACTTTTTTTTTTATAGGTTTCTGAGAGAGAGAGAGGGAGAGATTCTGGCCTTGGCTCAGTTCCGAGTCACTGAGGATTACGTGCAGACTGATACATTGTGTTTTTCTTTTGCTCTTGTTTGAGTGGGGTGTTCCTCAAGCTCAGGGTAGTCTGGCTCCCTTAACCTAACAGACCCAGAAAGCTCGTTGGGAGGCCCCCACCCCCAGTCGCTTATGCAGTGTAGCCAGGAGCGCTCGTATTTTGAAGTTTCTCTGCTTTCTTTTTCCACTACCTTGGAGCTGTGAGATGTAAAGCCTGTGGACCCTGAGGCTCAGAGCTTGGTGGGTTCATCAGGCTCCCAGCTCTGATAAGTGTGTCGTGATCCCATGAGCTTAATTTGTATTCACAAAGGTTTTTCTTTTCATAAAAACTGGGAGGAGCTTTAACATGTGAAGTTGCACTTTTTCCTGTAACATCCACCCAGAAGACCTTTGGACGGACCTTCAACAAGTCATAGTCTGGCACTAGCAGACATACAACAGATCACTATTTACTCTCGGAATGAAAGTGGCTCTAATAAATGTGTGAGGTTTGTAAAACCTCTAGCAATTTTTCTCCTCTGTGATGTTTCCATTTCCATACAGCACCAAAGCTAGAAAAGATGTTGCTGTACTCCCAGTACATTTCATAGTATTCCTATGAAACATTGCTTTGTTTCATAGGAATTTTTGTGACGTTTTAATAAGATGATGCTGTCACTACTGTGTGTGTGTGGGGGGGGGGGGGTCATACAGGTCCACCTGTCTACACAGGTCAAGCCGAATCTTTAGTCTAAAATGAATTATGTTCACTTTCAGAACATTCCCTGACGTCATAATCCAGTACTAGAATTGGATCCGCCCTGGAAACTCCCCACTTGCCTTTCAATGTTTACCTTTAATTTTGCCTCAATATGTAAAAGAACCAGAATTGAGCTTTAGTTTGTATTGAAGATCCATCTCTGCAGTCCCACCATACCTTCTGCTAAAGCCAGAATCCCAGCACCACACCCTTTCCACACACTACCGGCCCCAGCTGTACTTTTTCCACCTTGAGCACTCAGCAGAACCCACCGCTCTGTCTCAGAGCCCTGGGATTTCACATCCAAACGAATTACAGCCCATAATCCCACTCGGAACGCTCATCCCCTTGGGTCGCCATGGAGATGGCACTGTTTTGGATACCACTCTTGTTTAATTCCCCCAGGGAGGCCTTTTATTTAGCAACATGCTAACAAAAACAAGCAGTTAATAGTCAGCGAATGCCAAGTGCCTTCAAAGATCTGCTGTTGGCCTTTGATGTCAGTTTACATAAAGAGGATGTCCTCAAGGATAGGAGAGTAAACAACATCGTCCCTCAGTCTGAACATGCTCCGTTGATTCACTTGTTTGTTTGTTTCCACTTGGCCGGAATAACCAAACCCTTCACAGTGATTTTTTTTCCGAGCTGGAGGAGGAATGTGTGTGGCCCCTGCTTGCTGTCCAGTTTGGCTCCTCCGTTCTCTGTTTGTTCTGTTGAGTTTAAAAAGAGAGAAGATTCTTGGTGGCACTACTTCTGCGAGCAGGTCCAATTGTGACTTATGTTCACTTGTTACCTGACTTATGAGTTCCAGATTTCCTGGTCTTTTTTTTTGTTATTTGAGTTGTTCCTCACCATGTTCACTCCCTTTACCACCAAATGGTCTGTTTTTATTGTGCAGGGAAGTGTAGCTTTAGGAAGGTGAGTCTGTAATTGGGCAATGATTTCCCTCTAAACAGCAGGGCCTTATTCACTGAAGGAGGAAGAAAATGTGGTATCTGGTTCAGTAAAGGCTACCTGAGTTGGGAATATTTAGGCATAGCAGAAAGTGTTCGAGCTCGGGGGAGGACGTGCCGTCTTCGCAGGCGCAATCTTGCTCGAATGGCGACATGTGAAAGGCTTTAGCAAGGAGCGTTTCCACCTCCTTTCTGTTGGACTAGGCTGCGGTTGAGGGCTTTTGGGGAGAGTATAAGCCTCCAGCAGCATGACTGCTGGCCGTTTCATCTCGACGTGCTGGTGAATCGTTAAGGGCACCGGAACATGTGAGACAAATAAAACTGCAGATTTAGGGCCAGTGTTTGGAGCGTTCTTGGATAAGGGACGGGCATAAGGGAGTTTGGCAGTCTGTCTCTCTCTGCTCACGTGGAGCATCCTCGCTGTCCTTCCCTAGGTTTGGGGATGAGCACGTGCTAATTGGCCCTGGCTCTCCTTGCGGATCCTGTGTCAGATTTTCCAGGCCAGACGAGCTTTGAACCACACATGAAAGGAGCAGGGATTTATGGGAAGCTGCCGTCGGCCCTGACGCGGAGGTCCCGGCTCATGGACACGCCCTTCCCCACCCCCCAACCAACTCCCTCCGTCACCCCAACCTCTGTCTAATTAGGGATTTGTAAGCAGTTCTGACCAGGCACTCATAGAGCTTCCAGTGCAGGAAAGTCATAAAAAAACAGGGGGAAAAGACTTTAAGTATTCTAACAGCCTGACCTGTATTTCTTCTTCTTCAAAGCACAGGCCTGTATCTTGGCTTAGGGGTTAGAATTGAATTATATCAAAGGCCCTTCCTGGGGGTTATTGACATCCATGAAAACGTTTTATGGTGCTTTTTAAAGGCAAACGTGCTCTACCTTGGTCACCTCTTCTGATCTGACGTATTTTGAAGTATTTGTTCTGAGTGAATCAGTCCCAAGACGTTTGTTTTCTTGTTGTGTTCTTTGTTCTCAGACGTATCACGGCTATTGGAGTTTAATGGTTTCTGGAGGAGAGTTCCTGAAAATGAACAGTCATTCAGTGTTGTAGAGTCTTTTGTTCTTGTTTCAGGCTCACAGAGGACTATGCAGCAGTGTAGCACCTTATAGTTTATAACATTCGTTTTCTCTGCTGGTCTGAGAGGTAAACGTTGTGGTTATCCCAGCTGTTTCCACAAGAGGGCAGTAATGCTCTGTGACGCAGCATATCTGAGCAAACTGCATGCTGTCTAATTAGGTCTGTACACAGTCAATACATGTGTACAGTGCATACAAATATGACTCGCTTAAGAAAAGACGGTCATCTTCGAAAAGCAAGTGGATCTCTCTTCCAGTTGGATGCTCCATGTTGCGTGAGGGCACTGTCTTAAGTGATCTGGTTTCTTCAGATTCCAGATAATGACTGAAACGTGCAGCTTCAGCTCCAGTTCACCAATAGAGTTGCAACACCATTAAGCATGGATGTCTTCAGGAAACGAAAGTGTCTGATCCTACACGCCTGCAAAAGAAACCTTAACAGCAGTGCATAGGAAAAGTGAGAAGGGTGCATTGCTTTTTCTCTGGATGCAGCCACCATTTGAGACAAATCCATCACTTCGCCCTCTTTGATGAAGACAGTAGTGGGGGGGGCGTTGCATATCTGCTTAGTAAACAGTTCTGCAGTTCCACTCAGATTATTGTTAAGGTGTCGTGCTCTATCTGCACACCAAGGTGTTTAGTCTCCATGATGGCTCTTCCTGTTTGCCTCCACCCACACCCCCCCCACCCCTTTGCCTGGCTAGGCGTGCTCATAACATTATGACCCCCCCCCCTCTCCATATGTCACGCTCAAGTACCCCTATGTAGGACCTTAAACCATGCAAAGTTCCCCTGTACAATGATTTAAAAAATGGTGACAGTGAATTGGTTTGTTTCTCAAGTTTGTCCAGAATGGCTTTTATTATTATTATTGTTGGTCAGCGCTGTATTTGTTGATCTTCTAATGCTGTTTTAATGTTAATGTTTTCTCCAGGAGGGCCTGACCGCAGTTTTAGGGCTCTTTCAGGCTCCTGTCTCTGGGCCAAACTGGGCTAGATTAATTGGGCTTTCTAATCTACTGGAATGCACAGGCTTTAAAGATGTCTAGACAAAGCTTAATTGCGTCAAGAGCCTGTAGAGCTCAGACGTTTTTACTTTTATAAAGGTATTTACTTCAACATGTGAAGGCGCAAACACAAATGTCTTAATAGAAGAAAAAAAAACCCTTGCTTATAAATCCATCAACGTCTTTTTAAAGGACTCGTATATGAAAATAGCCGTGAGATTAATCCATCAGAATGACTTTACGGCACCAGGAGGTGTGTGGGGGAAGGGGGCTGGAGTGGAGGGGGAGGGGGAGGGGGCGTCTGCCTGTCACCCCTCCCCCATTTTTCAGCAACACCTCAGCCCGTCTGAGGGCGTTTTCTCAGGACAGCAGAAGGAACGAGGAGCCTGATGTCCTGAAGACCCAGCCGCGGAGGAGGAGACCCTATAGGAGGGGATTTATCTGTGCGCGTGTGTGTATGTGGAGGTGTGTGTGATCGCAAGGAGGGAACAGAAGCATTCCTGCACTCTCCAGGGTGTTGCATCACTCTCCACCCCTCTCGGGGTGATATATGCAGGGCCAAAGGGCCCCACATCTCCTTAATTCACAAGATGATTTATTGCAGCCATGTAAACACACTGTCCTCCTGGGCTACGCACTCCACACACACACACACACACACACGACACGCTAGCGGCCATCTATGTTATGATATACGCAAAACCATATTTCCTCAAGACTGTTGAAAAGCGAAGATCAAAACATCTGTTTGTTTATATTTGCAGCTGACATCCGTGTTGCTGCGTTCCAGTCTTTCAGGCCGTGTTGCTGCGTTCCAGTCTTTCAGGCCGTGTTGGGTTGCGCTGCTGATAGAAACATTCCCGAAATATGCCCAAGCCTTGGCACCACGGTAACGTAAGCCGCGTATCGGACCCGCCCACTGAGAGACGCGCAGGGCGCTGGGACAGAACAGCTCACGGCAGGTCCAGACGCACAGTACAGCAGGTCCCACACATCGACGTTCCACTGCCATTCAACAGTACAGGAGACGAGCTCCATTCTGCACTAAAAAGAAATGTGTTGGGTTGTTTATTTATTTGTGTTGGGTTGTTTATTTATTTGTTTTGGGTTGTTTATTTATTTGTTTTGGGTTGTTTATTTTGTACGTTTTAAATATTATAATGCATTTTCAATTTCAATTTTCAATTACAAAGCAGTGCAAGAGCCAGCAGTGATGTTCTGGTGGATAATGTCGTGTTTGTGACGGTAGCGTGGAGCTGGAATTCTCATCCTGCACAGCCAGAGAATCCTGATCACTCTGGAGGGAAACTCGAACCATGTGCATCAGCAGAAAGGAAAGGGTTAATACCACCAGACTGTATTCACGTAACGTCAACACAAAGAGCTGCTAACCCAGAGGATCATAGAAAGATTGAGAGACACTGAGACTCCGGCCAAGACTCGCCCTCACACACACACACCCACACACACACACACACACACTGCATATGTGCCTGACAGATGCTTACCATCTGGTTATTTTATAGGCACCAGTTCTAATTGTGTATTTACATAATACCTACTCTGCTGTATATCCGTTATGAGTTACTGTAATTGTAGCCTCATGTCAGAGAAAAACAAGGTGAAGGAGCTTCTGAGATACATGCTGGCTTTGACCTGGCGCTTCTACAGCACAAGATCCACCTCCCGCCTCCTCTGTTTTGGGGAGCGTTCATTTGTGAAGCTGTGGTTTTGATCCATGATCTAATGGATTGGGAGGATTTTCTTACAGACAAGATGCCTGTCGCGAGCTTTGTATTTGCTTAACGGTTTGGCAGTAGCTGGGTAATGTGTGAGGTTCTCGAAGAACCGCTCTCGAGGTGTGGTCTTAACGTTTGTTTTGCCGGAGCGGAGCGTGTGTTTGGCTTTTCGTCGGCAGCGTGCTTGATGTGTCGGATCTGAGGGCACGGACAAGGAATGTGAGCGAAGGGAGGCATGTGGCCTCAGAGACTCCCGTGATTACAACAGCAGACGTGGAGAGAGAGGTCAGTTCTGCAGGTGCAGACTCTGTGATGTGCTCTGTGTGTGTGTGTGTGTGTGTGTGTGTGTGTGTAATGGCCGCAGCAGATCCTCCATGCTCCTGTAAAGTGAGGGGCAAATCCCTGTGCTTTTCTCTGCTTCTGACCCTCACCCTCGCCCCATCAATCTGAAGCATTATCATCTCTCAAACACTCAGTCTCTCATCCCTGTGTGTGTGTGTAAGGGGCTTCTTAATGACCACACATTAATAGATATGAATAGATTTTATAGAGTATATGAATCCAAATATTTGATTTAAAAAGTGTATATAAATGACCCAGAGAGGCCAGAAGACGGATCCCTAGTGTCACACACACGAAGAAGCAGTCAGACCAGTGCAAGTCTCTTTCATAGGCCTAGTTATTCTAGGATCCTTGGATAAGAAGTCTTTCATCTTTAAGAGCAGTCTTACAGCTTGTTTTTGTAAGCTTGTCTCTCTCTCTCTCTCTCTCTCTGTGTATGTGTGTGTCTCTCTGTGTATGTCTGTCTCTCTCTCTCTGACTGGCTGTCTGTCTCTCTCTCTCTTTTTTTCTCTCTCTCTCTTGTTCTCTGGCCTCCCCACACAAACCCTCCCTCAACCCTCCTGGATTTATAGTGGAAAAACTCACCTCCTGACTAATACCTTTCCATGGACCTGTTCCTAAATGGTTCCTCTCATGGTGAAGTGCATTTACAGGGCAGGGGAGAGGGGCTAAGGGTCATAGGTAGGTCCTCCACCTGTGCAGGAAGTAGCCACAATCGTGGCCAGAACGCCACTCTCCTCAGATCGACCTGTCATCGATTTCTGAGACCCAGCGCCAGGAGGTCACCTGACCAAAAGACCCTCAGCCACCTCACCATGGCACCGTAACCAAATAAACAGAACAGGGGAAGAAATCCACCTTCATTACTAGACAGTAACGGCATCGTTTCCTGCCAGTCTTACACTGCAAATGAGCTCTAGTGAAAGTTTTTATAGGAACAGTTGCCTGTTTCTTGAACAGAAAGCAATAAAGGTTTTACAGAAGTGACACCAGGTGTGTACCTGGGGTGCCACGGGCGAACAGATCTGCAGTCTCTTCATATCTGAACCATTATTCACTGCCTTCGTTTTGCCTGGGCAGAATAAATTACCCTAAATATTGACTTACTTAACCACTGGCTAACTGGAATAAAGTGCACCAGAACCTTTTAAACTGTGGTAAGCCACCGTTTAATATGGGCCACTTAAAGCTCTGAAAATACCCTCTTTTTGCTATATGGTTCTTTCCAAGCTATCCGAGCCTGGCATGATCGTGTCCTACCGCGTGTTCTGTGTAGATGATAGAGGGAGTCCATCTCAGCTTCTAACCCCCAGTTCAGCACAAGCTGTAGAATCTCATCATACCCAGTCGAGCACACAGATACCAGGATACATTATAAGACCTACATACTACCCCAGGCCCAATAAATATAACCCTGCTAGCTGCAGCATCCCAGTGGAGAGAGAGAGGGACAAGTTGTTATAATATACAACAGTAACACAATAACTGTTGTTACCGTGGTGCCCGATGGTCAGCCAGAGCAGGATGGCCCCCTGTGAGAGTCTTGGTTCCTCTTGTTGTTTCTTCCTTACTCTCTCAGGGAGTTTTTCCTTGCCACTGTCACCCTTGGCTTGATCACTGGGGCCTTCAACTCGGACATCTCTAAAGCTGCTTTGAGACAACGGTTGGAAAAAGCGCTATATAAATCAATTTTAACTTGAAATGAAAGACACATTTTATCACATTTTGCCCAGGTCAAGGTTTTTCCCCTTGCCTTTTAGCCTAAAAGGATTAAACTTTCAATGTTCCTTTATTATAATTTACCATTCTAGGGATCGTAGTGACTGATTATTCTGGGATGTCGCCCATGGTCTCCAGGACAGAGGCCAACGCAGTGTTTACGTGGGCAGTGAGATCAGCTGGACGCAGCTGGGGAGCACTGGGATAGATTAGAGTCACTGTTGGCTTGGAGTGAGACAGGTTTGATTAGAGTCACGCTTGGCTTTGAGTGAGGCAGGTTTGATCAGTCACATTTGGCTTGGAGTGAAGCATCATAGAGGTAATAAAGACATACAGGACATGCAGATTTAATTTCTGGATCATTGACTGAATCATCCGTTCTTTACTCGATCAAAAGTTCTTGATACATGCCAAATGGAAAATCTGCCTCTCTCTCTTTCTCTATCTCTCTCACACTCACTCTCTCTCTCCTTCTTTCTTTTTCTCTTTCTCACTCACTGTCACTCTCTCTCTCTCCTTGTCTCTCTTTGTCTCCTCTCTCTTTCAGACTGTCCCTGTGACCAGGTCCCAGAGAGATCCCAGGCCCCAGTCTGCCTCACCACAGGCTGTGAACTGGAGTGGCCGTTGATGAATCACTCCATGTAAGACCTTCACAATTAATTCCTGCCCATCAGCAGTGAAGCGGCTGTGGTTTGGGGGGGGGTTGGTGGGCCGGGAGCAGGAGAAGCAGAAGGGCCTGGAGGGACAGACTCTTAGGCGGAATGGGGAGCCACTGCGAGACTTCCAAGGCCGGTGGTGCATTCCAAGAACAACATCTCAGCGCCGGTAGGGCAGGGACTCCGTTGCCTGCCGACATGGCATCAATCTGGCCCGCACTGAGCCAGATGTGAGGTTCCACAGCTGGGGAGGAGAGGAGAAATATCGCTGTCTCCTCTCTCTCCATCTGCTCTTCTCAAATTATTGTTCCCCTGTTCCCCACAGTCTGTGCATGTCCTTTTTCACTGCCTGAACGCCCAACTCCAGCCCGCCAACACCTTCCCTTCACTTTGCAAAATGAAGACCCTGAGGATTCACTCCCGAACTGGACGTAGCTCAGTCAGAACTGCCAGGTTCGTAGGTCTCGCTCCCCCGGCAGAGAGCCCCGGGGGTCACGGGAGGTCACGGGAGGTCACGGGGGGTCCCTGGGAGGGACGCTGGGAGAGAGCACATTGCCTTTCTTGCTGTCGCTGCCACCGACGTGGAGCAGGGGCTCTGGACCGCTAGCAGGATTGACCACTCACCACCGCTAGCAGGATTGACCACGCACCACCGCTAGCAGGATTGACCACGCACCACCGCTAGCAGGATTGACCACTCACCACCGCTAGCAGGATTGACCACTCACCACCGCTAGCAGGATTGATCACGCACCACCGCTAGCAGGATTGACCACGCACCACCGCTAGCAGGATTGATCACGCACCACCGCTAGCGAGACATTCTGAGTCAAGCGCTTCGAATGAGAGCAGGAGCGTGCTAATTACAGAGGGTGATGTTCTCTGCATGCACAATAGCTAGGAAAGTGCTTTATAGGAGTTTAACTTTTAAACTAAAATCTAACTTTGTTTTGCTGCTAAAAAATGCTGTAGAATGTGTGTAGTAAGGGCCTGACTGAAGAAAGTCTTTAGAAGGAAGTCCAGTACAACCAGGCATGTGTCTATTTTGGTTCAGCAAAACACTGGATAAAAATGGCGGTTTAGCAAAGCAAGGCTCGCAAAAAGCATACCTACCTTCACCCATGGTACTTAAAGCCTAAATTACATTTACTTTATTGCTTTGGATGGTCCATTTATGAATTTATATATGGTGCTCGCTTTGTTGGGAGACCATATATTTAAATGAAGCAATATAAGTCACAACGGACATTAGTCATTTGAGGAGTTTTAAGAGGATTTGGGAGTATTACGTTTATTTATAGTTCGTTAACTAGCCGCGCAAACATATTTACACCCAGCCCAGTTTATTTTTCGGTGATGTAACTCTTCCTGAACATTAGCGTGAGACGGCGTTGTGCTACACCGCGTGGGCCGCGTTAAAACCACATGGCTTCAGAGGCAGCAGGCTAATTGGAAATGCATGCGTCCAAAAGACGGAGCAACGGACATCTGTTTGGGATTTTCCGCCGGCTCCTCGCAGAACGGATCCAGAGGAGCGAAGAAGCGCTGAAAGGCCTTGACTCACCTCGGCCTTTGTACCGGCCGGCCTCCCGCCACACGGCGCACCTTCACACACGCCTCCGCAGAAACCCCGCTGCCCTCCCCACTGCTGCCACGCAACAGAGCCGCATGCCAGCGAGACAAAATGGCCGCCAGAGCTGCGAGCAGACGGGGGGGTCGCGGTGTTGTCGGGGAGACGGGGTGCATATGGTGGAGTGGCGGGTTCCGGATAAGGTGCACATCTGTTGCCCAGCTGTTCCACCTGTGGTCACTGTCCATTCAGGAGCAGGTGGGCCACACACACATGGGCACAGGGCAAGCTAACATCAACACTTCAACCAGCGAACAAGTTCACTGCTCTTTATCCAGATATAAAGCAGCAAGGTTGCCTTTAGAGCCATGAAATCTTATTTAAAACGTTTTGTACCCCCAACACTCTGCTTAACTAGAAGAAGGGTAGACCTCAGGACTACAAAATCACATTGATTACAGCCAGTCCTACTAAATAAAAAGTCTTCCCCATTTGAGAAGCAGAGATATTGGATCAGAGGTGAATTCAGATGTATTTACCACACCATTGTCACTGCCTGTGATGACAGCTAAACACCCCGCTACTATTTTAATCTGCGCTGAAACTATTTTCAGATTGACTTTACAGTACACATTGTTCAGTTGAATACATGCTTCTCACAGTTACTGTGGTCTGCCATGCCTGCGCTGCCTCTGAGAAGTGGTTTTGAAAACAGAGCAGTTTTTTTAATGACTACCACGATAGTCTTGCAATGCTGGCCAAAGCAATAACAGTCCCCACTCAAATTTTCAACTTCTTGGACTGCACAGACAATCATGGCATCGTAGATCAAAACATTCAAAGCGGCAGGGATTTCACTGAGCGTAGGGGAGAGTTAAAAAATGCACAACACAAATAAAATAAATGGTACAGAGGGGAAATAATGGAAAGGAAAACAGAGAGTGGTTTAGATGTTCGTGGCAAACGAAAGATGGCTCTCTAAAAATACAAGGAAGCCAGAGTCATGGTGAGGGAGCCTGCAAACAACCTCAAAACAGAGGCTGAAGAGCTTTTGAGCTTACAGTGGAGGCAACCCTCGGTGTTGGGGGCTTGGGGGGGTGGGGTGGCCTTCTGCCACAAACCAGGCTGGACCCAGACGGCAAAGGGGGGAAAAGACCTGAAACAAGCCAAGAGAGAAGGCCGATGGAGTGTGTCAAATCTGCCCTTTCAGTGCCAGTCCCTGCTCTGTGGGCTAAGATTAAGAGTTTTAAATGCAAAGTGCCTTCCAGCCTTAAACCAGACACACCCGGAGATAAAGGACATGTGGCAAGTTAAAGAGAGAGGGACCTGCTTCTGTGTGTGTGTGTGTGTGTGTGTGTGTGTTCATTCATGTGCTGTGAGCACTTGGCCAATCCTTAGTGTTATAATCTAGTTAAGCACCTGCACAATGGAGGAACAGCTGGTGTAGCCTTCATGTTCAACGTACACACACACACACACACACACACTCACATTAACTCTTAATGCAAAAGAGCAAGACAGAATAACAAAGGTAGCATAGGGAGAGAAGCGAGATCCTTCTTGAATATACAGTCAACATGACAGCTGGGTAAGTGCAACCTAACACCTACTGGACCCTCCAGGGTGAGAGAGTGAGAGGGAGGAGGAGAGGGGAGAGAGAGAGTGAATGGGTGCCATTAGTTTACTGTACCCCTGCTGTGCAAATGTAACCATAGCCAGCTCTGCCATGGAGAGCAGTTGGTAGCCACTGGCTTTGGCTCTTAATAGCAGGAGCCTCAGATTTGGCACAGATGCTTGGGGTGTTTTTAAAAGGCTTTGAGCTGTTTCCATCCCCACAGCCAGAGAGAGTGACTTTACGGCCGGGGTGGGGTGGGGTGGGGGAACCCCATAATCAGGTTTATGGAGCTGCTCTATTGGGTTAACATGTCGGAGAGTAGCCTGGCTGTGCTCCTTTAGCTCGTAAGCGCGTGGATGGGCTTCAGTCGGGGCTGGCCTTCGACAGCTCGTCGTTTCTGTTACAGAGATGAGATGACCCCAGCTGTGAGGCAGACGAGCCTGATCTCTCTCCAATCAAGCAGACTGGGAAAACGAGCCTTGGACAGCAAGCTGAGCTCCAACACGCCCGAGTCTGAAGGGGTGGTGTTTCTTTCAGTGTCTGTCTTCTGCACCACAAAATCTCCAGTGCTTTATTCTCTTACACTGTCCAGCCACAGTTAATTGAACACCATTATTGTTAATTCATCACTGTAGGGGAGGTAGAGAGTAAATGGGTGGAGGAAGAGGGTGGTTCTCATATAGTGAAGGTAACATGGTGGTGTCCATATAGTGAAGATCCTTTCACTGGAGTCCGTAACTTCTCCCACGATTTTGTATTTTGATGTTTAGGAAATAGAACATGCTGGAAGTTTCCATTTAGGAATTTAGAGAAGAACTATGTATTGGTGCATCCTTGATGGATGTGTGATGTTGGATGAATGGGTAGTATCTGAGTGGAGTCTCTACAGGGATAGGTTGAGGAACCCAAACCATTCCTGAAGGTTCTTCTTTTGAGAGGGAGTCAATATGGTCCTGATTCTACGTTACCCACACAGTTCAGTTCTACGCATTCATGTCATTGGTCAACACACATGAATAATAAAAAATAACTAGGTCTGTGTTTATGTAAATGCTTTTTTGTTTGCTTTGTTTAGCCAATCAATGCCATGATGTGAAATGCAAAATAATATAAATATTGTGTCGATAGATCTTGGTCATTGTAGAGATGGTAACTTATTATGTGTTGGCATGGTAACTTATTATGTGTTGGCATGGTAACTTATTTGTTTTCTCAACACTGTGTCTTGTTTGTTTTTTGCCTCATTGTTATGACTGATATGGTCTAATAATTAAATCATTATGATTGATAAGGTCTAATAATTCAATCATTATGATTGATAAAGTCTAATAATTAAAGCATTATGATTGATAAGGTCTAATAATTAAATATTTCTTTATTAAAAATTTTCATATTTTTATTTAAAAATGTACATATAATGTGCTAATAAGTTCAGAAATAAGCAAGTAAGTTTATGGAAAGTAAAGACATTCTTTTCAGATATACTTTTATTCATATAATAGCTTTTGCAGAGATTTTGTTTTTAAAAATACATTTTAGTGTTAAGAACAAAACATGGTGTCTAGATTGTCATGCAGAAGATAAGAACCATTGCCTGGGCCTCGTTTTCTTTACCATCTGCAGGTTTAATTTTTTAATTGAACTCTGACCTGTATTACTGGTGTTGAATATACTGCAGTTTCAGGATCTCTCAAGGTTACAGACATGAGGTCACACTCATTGTTGCAGCTCAAAGCACTATCTGGTGATGTCATCTTTAAAGGGTCACTGTCTGGTGATGTCATCTTTAAAGGATCACTGTCTGGTGATGACATCTACTCATCATTCTAAAGAACACCTCAGATGACCTTTTCATGCCTTTGTGAAAATGAGCAGAATAAATCTGATTCCTTCTGATTCTGCCTTTTTAACAAAGCATTGAATAATTTCAGTGTGTTCACTGCACTAAACACATTGTGTCCATGGAAAATGATAACAGTATGAAGTAAGAAAATTTAAATATACAGATGAGGAACGAATTAATGATAAAAACAATTTAAAGTGTCTTAGCGATGTGATGATGTCCATGAAGTGCTGGATTATTCATCCTCAGCTGATGTTCTGATGATGGTGGTGTCAAACACAATGGTCCAAAGCCTCCCACTGGTGTTCCTCAGGGTTACTATCTGATGCAAGTGAAGGCCACACCTTACAATCTACATCATTTTCATTCTCATCAAACCCTTCCATAATCCATCGTCTGCTGTGGATGGGGCCACTGTCGTCCTGGAGGAGCTTCAGTCAGGATCAAAATGATTCCGTGTGATAAAGATGAGTCTTATGGGATCAATCTGAATACCTTTGTGCAGGATTGCAGTGAGCTTTTCCTCTAAAGTTACAGTGAAGCTTTCCTCTAAAGTTACAGTGAAGCTTTCCTCTAAAGTTACAGTGAGCCTTTCCTCTAAAGTTATAGTGAAGCTTTCCTCTAAAGTAACAGTGAGCCTTTCCTCTAAAGTTACAGTGAGCCTTTTCTCTAAAGTTACAGTGAGCCTTTTCTCTAAAGTTACAAGCCTTTCTTCTAAAGTTACAAGTAGAAAATACTGCAGTACAATGGAGTCCCCGAACCCGGTTAAGGGCAAACGTCCAGATACATACACTTCTCATGGTGTACATCACACATGCACTTGATCTGTGAGTAATTCTGATCATGTAATTTTCCCCCACACCTCTTAGACCAGGTGATTATGCAGTTTGCAAAGAATTTTTCTTCAGAGTCAGATATTTTCTTCTTGCCATCTTGATTCTTGTTATCTAGACCTGCTCAGCATTTCTATACAGGTCACAGTATTAATAATTGTGGAAAGGAGTGTAGTGTGTGTGTGTGTTTGTGTGTGTGTGTGGGGGGTCGTATGTGTATGTGTGTGGCAGTAGCGGTGTGAAGCACAGGGAGTCTCCTGATGTAAGCATCAGGGCTCGTCCTGCACCGCTTCAGGCCTGCTGAGTGAAATTAAAGCTCTGCTAATCGGATTACTGCCTCCCACAGGACCCAGTCCACAGGACCCAGTCCACAGCCAGCAGACAACTGCCCTACTCCTCTCCACTTAACTGCATGTCCATCTCTCTCTCTCCTGCTAGCAAAGGAAACCAATTTGTTGACAATCAGTTGTTATCTCTGTCTTCCTGTTTCAGAGCAAAAACATATTTTGTACTAATAACATTTTGATTGTTTGATTATTGTATTATATTTTTGTTGTTATAATAATATACTCATATTTTTGTATTCCATGCAGTTTGTATCTTTGCTCAAACATCCTAATCAAACTGCAGTTAGAATCTGATTTTATTATATACAGTCATAAAGCAAAGAAATATCCCTCACACACAGAACACAAATAAAGAAAGAATATAAAGCACACTTTACTGAATATAAAAATGAATATGCACCATTTATTTTTAATATTGCACCAAGTGTATTAATTAATAATCTTAGCATATGCAACTGTTTTTATAAGCCATAAACAAATTGCACTGACGTTATGAAAACGTCATCTTGTAAATTCAGTCGGCTACACAGAGATATATATAACCAGTTAACACACACGTTGCCAGTTTTCTATCACCCCTTTTATGAATAACCAATGGAGCTGATTTTTATTCATGAGCAAAGTGTCGCCTTGTGCTCGAGTCCCGCTCACACACACACACACACACACGCACCCACGCACGCACGCACGCACGCAGAGAGAGAGAGAGAGAGAGAGAGTGAGAGAGAGAGAAAAAGAAGGGGGTGTGTCTTTATGTCAGATCTACTACAGCATGCGCGCGTGTGCGAATAGGCTTCAGTAGTATGCATGCACGAGAGAGGAGAGAAAGGCAGAGCCTGTGAACGAAACGCGCCGAACTCAGCTACTGTCACGCCCGCTCCTTCACGCACCAGTGCGCACACATTTGGAAGCCGGTGGGGGAAAAAGACGTAGAGGTTTGGGTCCGGTTTGTTTTTGTTTCGCATGTGAGCGGAAGAGCGGGAGGAGCGATCCCCCGATGAGAGACGCTGCTCAGAAGTTGCGGGAGCCCCCAGGTGTGCGTGCGTGTGCGTGGAGCGCTAGCGGACGCTCGTGGGGCGGCCCCACCGCCTCCCACCGTCGACAGGATGGGATGCAACCTGTGCACGCTACAGAAGAGAGAGGAGCACTACAAACTGCTCTACGAGATCGCCCAGGTAAGACCCTCTGTTAGAACGCGTCTGTTTTCGAGCGTTTGTCAAATCTGTTTAAGGTATATGGTCATACTGATACCTGGTGGAGTTGAATGCGCAAGTATACGGCGCAGCAATCTCATTCTCCTCTTTTCCGTTTATTTTTGAGGACGTGAAAAAAGTAGATCTTCTTTAGTCATCTTTATTTGTGTAGGTACTAGTTTCAGTTACTGTTGTAGCACGTGTACGTTTGCATCAGTTATCTAAGACTCACTTGTTGTCACTGGACAGCAAGGCGACGACACGCGCGGTAGATTTGGCACTGCGTGACGCACGATAATCTAAAAGGTTTCATTCATATTTGAGCTCCGCATCACTGCGTTTCACGTCCTCCGTCACAAACCCTGTAGCTGTTTGAGTTGGACGTGAATTTTGGACGTGAACTGGCTAACTGGCTTACTTTTTCTCAGGCAAACATGCCGATGTGAGACCAGTTTGGTTGTTTTGATATCCCTCTTTGATATCCCTATATCTCTCTTGGCTCCTCTCCTCTCCTGGCGGACCTATTTTGGCTCGCGCGCCCCTCACGGGAGGGACGCCCGGTCTCTTTTGAGCACCGCGCGTGCTAATGAATATTTTCACGCCGCTCTGATCGCGGCCTTATTTTGCCGTTTTATAAAACGGCTTTGCGATTTAATTACATGCAAACAGGTTCCTTTTTATGTTCTTGGACGTCTATCAGAAAGATTATCCCTGTTGGCTGCTGGTCAGAGGTGATAGGAAGTTCTCTCTTTTGTGCAGTTTGAAATGCAACAACTCTAATCAGAGTCAAATCAGTGGGACATGTCTTGTGGCAGAGGGCAGCTGGAGCACAGAAAGCATTAGCATTGGCCATTGTCAGATTCCCAATTGTCCTCTTTTGCCCGGCACAGGGAGCCATACATATGTGGGGATATTACTTCCTCCTTTATCCCTCACCCAGAGATCTCCTTTAAACCTCACTCAGAGATCTCCTTTAACCCTTACTCAGAGATCTTTATCCCCCATTCAGAGATCTCCTTTAAACCTCACTCAGAGATCTCCTTTAACCCTTACTCAGAGATCTTTATCCCCCATTCAGAGATCTCCTTTAAACCTCACTCAGAGATCTCCTTTATCCCTTACTCAGAGATCTTTATCCCTCACTCAGAGATCTCCTTTATCCCTTACTCAGAGATCTTTATCCCTCACTCAGAGATCTTTTATCTCTCACTCACAGATCTCCTTTATCCCTTACTCATCTCTAGAGGGATAAAGGAGATCTCTCTTTATCCCTCACTCAGAGATCTCCTTTATCCCTCACTCATCTCTAGAGGGATAAAGGAGATCTCTCTTTATCCCTCACTCAGAGATCTCCTTTATCCCTCACTCAGAGATCTCTCTTTATCCCTCACTCAGAGATCTCCTTTATCCCTCACTCAGAGATCTTTATCCCTCAATCAGAGATCTCATTTATCCCTCTGATGCACCTTTATGGGTCATTTCTGTCACACTTAGCTTCTGTGTTCTTGTTGTGCTTTTGCTCATATTTCCCAAATGCCACCAGACCTTTTTGTATCCGTCACATGACATTACTCTGGAGTCATGTGAGGAGGGTTCAGTCTGCGTAGGGCTTACATCTGGAGCAAAGCCCTGCCAAACGCAATGAGGAGAGGCGTAGGGGAGGAGTATCTGGAAGCCTGGAGGCGGGCTTTTTCTCCAGCTCTCTGAGGAGCAAATTTCCTTGGCAATGCCATCGAAAGTGTGTCAGAGAGGCTGGATCTGAGCTCATGGTTTCCCACTCCGCCTCTCTCTCTTTTTTTACAGCTCTCAGTTCTTGTTACAATGGACCATATCTAATTACTGTTTCAAAGGTGCCGTCAGAAGTTAATAAGAGCATTAAGAGGCTTTATAAAGTGCCTGTTCCAAGCTACAACACAATGATATTAAATCCTGATATTGTGATCATAGGGGGCAAGTAAATAGTAAGAATGATAAAGAAGCAAAAATTAAGTAGGAGTCGACCAGTCAAAGAACTGTGACACCCACTGGAAAAACTCCTCCTCGTGCTGGTAGTGTCTATATGTGTTTCGTGTCTGTGTGCTTGACTGTAAGTGTTAGCTTGAGTCTCTCTCTCTCTTTCTCTCTGTCTCTCTCTCTCTCACACACACACACACACACACGAGCAAGTCTGATAGTTCCTGGTAGTTAGATCTTCTATTCCTGGGGGCCTGAGAGATTTATGATTAATGAATGTAGTGTGAGCGTTTCTCTCTTTCATGTGCTTTGCTACAGAAACCTATTACTTCTTCCTCTCTTTTTGGTACACGTACCACAAGGCTCCTGTATGTTCAGCCTGCTCCTCATGCTCCTCATGCTCCTCCTGCTCCTCCTCTCTCCTGTGCTCTTATATTCTTCCTCTCTCAAACACACTGTGTTTGTTATTTGTGACTTCATTTTGAGTTGGAATTATGAAAATTCGAGATTCACTATTCAAGATTTAATTGTCATATGAACAAAGCAGGTCTGGTTTAAGATATTGTGATGGGTTAGGGTTAGGTGTTAAAGGGACGGGTGTTAAAGATGTTACTGCATTTCTGCAGTACTTTCTGCACTTGTTTGGTGACAAGTTTAATATCTTGGCCATGATGATAAAGAAGACACCCTTTGTCCTGGACGTCACAGTGAAACAGGTGCATTCTTACTGTTTCCTCTGATTGCCCCTCCAGGGTCTTATGGAAACACATTCATGTTATTTCAGACCTGAGTTCTGCATTATTCATTTTTCCTTTTATTTTATGGCAGCTTCAGATCTTCTGTGATTAATGAGCAGCGTTTGTGTGGATCCTGGTGGTGCAGTTCTGTGCCTGTGCTGCTAGAGGGCGCTGCATGCCTGGTCCCCGGGGGAGAGCTACTGCTGCCAACTGAGCTCAGCACTCCGTCTGGGGACAGAGGTCGTGCCACTCGCCTTGCTGCTGATCTACAGGACGGACAGCAGGCAACACCCTCCCACCGAACACCCTCCCAACAAACACCCTCCCACTTCAGGATCTCCTTATCCAAGCCTCTTATTACAATGTAGTCATATATATTGTAGTATGATAAATGACCATAAATGGGGTTTGAGTATGTTGGGAAAACATATTAGACAAAGGACCTGGTTTAGTTCAGTGGACTTGGAGCCAGTTCATCTTTAACGCAATAAAATGGCCAAGAGGAAGCAAACAGGAAGAGAAAAGGTGCTGCTCTGTGTGCTGATAGGACGAGTAGCAACTCCTTATACATGGAGCAGCTTTGGGAATGAAGATCACCTGATCATCTCATCACCTGATTACCTGCCTTTTGGTTTGTGTGCGTGCGTGCACATTGCTAGTGTGAGTGGATGGCTTTGTGTGTGTGGGTATGGGTGTGTGTGTTTGTGAGAGAGAGAGAGAGAGAGAGAATGTTTTGGTGTGTTCAGCTCTCTTTCTGTTAGCTTCATTCTCTGCACACCCACAAACTTCTGACTGTCACCCACAAATGTTCTCATCCATCTTGCTGTCCCAGTGCTCCTCTCTAACTGATTCTGTTGCCCCCATAAAACACAACAGGGGCAGGCGAAGAAAGGTGGAGAAAATGTTCTGTTTAGATTGATCTTGTGTCCATGCTGGGATGATCAGGCTGACAGATAACACACACCCTACAGGGATCTCTGACATGTGCTGAGACAGTCCAGGAACACGCATGTGCGTGTGTTCATGTATGTGTGTGTGGGAAAGCGTGTAAGCACACGTCTGTTCATCTGTCATGGGAATCTTATTTGAAAAGAATGTTATTCAGCTCTAATGGGGGTTGGAAGCCTTGCTTGATTGACAGTTAAAACAGCCCCTCCCCCTTCTCTGAGTTGGAGTCCCCAGAGCTGATATTCTACTGTAGGGGAATATATCACTGGAGCTGCTCTGTTCATCTTTTTCCACTTTTCCAGCAGAGCACAAACTGGGATAAATGCAGATGATCATATAAAATATACAAATCCATGTCTGATAGAATTTACCATCTAATCTTCCACACCAAGCAGTGTTACTCAGTAGCATTTATAATATCATTTATAATATCATTTATAATATCATTTATAATGTCATTTATAATATCATTTATAATGTCATACCAGATCTGAATATTTGTTTAAAATTAAAGAATGACAAGCAGACTGAATAACCAAATGAATTACACACACACACATACACACACACACACACACACACATACATTTAATGGAGAATTGCATTTCTCAACTGTAGGCTTTTAAAACAGACGAAACATCTTACTTTTAAACCGAAGCTCCGAGACACTTTACGCTTAATTTGGGATGAGTAAGTGTTTACTGGGATGTTAAATGTAGCGCACATCCTTTATTAGTTATACCAAAGAATGGAGTTAGTGGAAGGTAATTATACAGATGTGTAGTAAACAACTCAACAGGGAGACAACAGAATGTAAAAAATCAAAATAAACAAGCAAAATAACAGCAAAAAAAAGCATGATCATGTGACCTTTTGGACCTTGGATGATCATGTGACCTTTTGGACCTTGGATGATCATGTGGCCTTTTGGACCTTGGATGATCATGTGACCTTTTGGACCTTGGATGATCATGTGACCTTTTGGACCTTGGATGATCATGTGATCTTTTGGACCTTGGATGATCATGTGACCTTTTGGACCTTGGATGATCATGTGACCTTTTGGACCTTGGATGATCATG
>JAOXYF010000007.1:12827943-12838313 GCA_028565775.1 Sternarchorhynchus goeldii
TGATCTTTTTCTGTCCAGTGTTGTTTCGTGCCATCCTGCTGATACAGCACAACACTTTTATTACGCCTTACCACACCTTTATTACACACCTTACAACACCTTTATTACACATTACACTACATCTTACCACACCTTTATTACACATTACCACACCTTTTACACATTACAATTCCTTATACTGTACCTTACAACACCTTACTAAACCTTGATTACACCTTACTACACCTTAATTACACTTTACTACACCTTACGACACCTTTCACTACACCTTAATTACACATTAATTACATCTTAATTACACCTTGCACTACACGTTTACTACACATTTACTACACCTTACACACCTGTCTCTTAGCTCATATCAAAGCACTTGCCACCTTGGATGTGTCTTTACGCTGTGTGTGTGTGTGTGTGTGTGTGTGTGTGTGTGTGTGTGTGCGTGTGTGTGTGTGTGTGTGTGTGTGTGTGTGTGTAGAGGGGGCAATAAAAGGATGCCATCATATGTGTCGGCCACCATCAAATACTGAGTGCTCTATAAAAAGTAAAATCAGTTGTAGCCAAACAGCTGTCGGCACGTGTATGTCCCTCTGAAGGCCTGTCCACAGGCCGCCCTCCCCACTCCGCCCTCCACTCCCCATCATGCTCCCACAGCACCTCCGGCTGAGGTGGCTCACCATGAGCTGGGGGGTCCTGCTTGTAGTATAATGGTGTGTTTGTTTCTCAGAGAATCACACCCACAGTCTCGTTTGTTGGAGTTTAAGCCAGTGGAGATATGAATGTGTTTGTGTGTGTGTGTGTGTCTGTGTGTGTGTGGAGGTGTGAAGCACTCACAGTGTTGAGGAGATGACCCGTCCTCCTGTCCTGGAGCCCCGTGTGTGTCATTAGCACCAGGCTGCTCCCTGTGCGTGGTTTCGTGATTAAGAAGCGACTGTGAGCCATGCAGGACTCATTACCTCCACAGAACATGTCCCACTTATCTCAAAGACGGAGTTCATTACACCACTTTGGCATGTCAGTGCTGCAAAAGAATAGACTTTAACCCCTGCAAATTTAATGAAATTTCATTCATTTAATAATAGTAATTAGTGAATTAAGTGACAGTGTCATTTACAGTGGGTACATGTACAGCTAAACAAAAGTGCTCAGTCCTCATTCGAGGCGTCGTGGTGAACGTCTCTCTAGTGACTGGTGAATGTCTCTCTAGTGACTGGTGAACGTCTCTCTAGTGACTGGTTCACAATGTGTTTTTTCATGCTTGACCTTGACCTCGTTGATTCATTTTTAGACAATATGCGGGTTTGCATCTGCTATTACCGAAAAGCTGTGATGTTAACAAGGCTCTACTGAAACTATGCAGCGCAGCACAGAGGTCATGAGAAAAAAAGTGGATTAAACTTAAATAGTATGTCGGCTCCGATTCTCAAAGGTCTCCATTTTTCTGTGCAAATTACTATCTATGTAAGTCGTGATGAAATGAGCCAAATGTGCTGTGTGAGTGTGTTCTGAGAGGACCACACTTGAGCCATGAGGGTTTCAGCACAGTAAAGTGTGCTGTGGTGATTATCACCTGATTAACGTGCCCATATGGCTAACAGACACATTGGTAACACCTCCTCTGGCTCAGAGCCAAGAGAGGAAGTGGCTGTAGAGTGCAAGACAAGGAACCTGAATATCAACGAGAACTGGAGATAATTCAGTAAATCAAACATAAGCATGTGGAAACTGTAACTGTTTTGCACTATAATGGATTTATTGTTGTTGATGGTATTTCCAGATGTTAATGACAACTACTACAGGAACCACAGCCCCTAGTGCTCCAGCTACTACAGGAACCACTTGGAGCACTAGGGGCTGTGGTTGCTGTAGTAGTTTGAGCACTAGGGGCTGTGACTAGGGGTGTGTCTACAGCACATCCCAGTAATGATATCCAAGATGTCTATCCAGAAGAGTTCCGTCCTGGGAACTGCTAAGATACTACACAGGACCCGCAAGCTCCCAGGCTGCCTGGGAGTGCAAGAGGGAAGATGTAATATAATTATATATAATACACACAGACTATTCAGACATGGGTAGTTGACTGCCCCTGGAATCCCTAACACAGAACAAGATGAGCTCCCAGCAGTGAGCAAACTGAGCACACAGAACGGACCGATGAGAGATCGGCTCATTAAAGAACTGACAATGCCGATCACCCAGTAAAGTGATCGCTCATATTCCTTTATGTGTCTCACTTATGTGTCTCACGCGCCAAATCACGGCTGTTTCCTCGACGTGTGAAGCGTCACCACGCACAGTTACTGCTCGTCTGTGCCTTAAAACTGCAGAGGATATGCAAATGAGTCCGTTCAGCATTATCCTCACGCACCTCTCCTGCGGCGACTGCGCTCTCCGCTCCAGACAGCCTTCAAATGCTTTGCTGCTTATTTGTCTGTGCAGTAAAAGCCGTCGCTAAATCAGTCGCTAAATCAGTCGCTAAATCATTTTCCCACTCTCACTAGTGTTTCGGCAGGCTGGCGCCTGGAGAGGTGGAGCGCAGCTTCGCTCCGGGTTTCTGCTGCTGGGATCCTTTAATCACTCACGGACTTCCAGCACATTTCCGAGCTTCATACGCCTTTACAAGAAAAGGCAACTCTTCATGTTACGGTTACATTACCAAACAGTAGCTAACAGCCATGGCCTTCAGCATGAACCATAAGTAATGTTTACAAAATATTAAATGTCATCACTTTACAAAATGATGGAACAGCCTGTGTCCTTTCCTTCTTGTCATCATGAAACTCTCAAAGACAGTCATCATGAAATCTCAAAGAGTTCATCATGAAATCTCAAAGAGTTCATCATGAAATCTCAAAGAGTTCATCATAGCCGTTCACCTGGGTAGCAGCACTGTGGACTATTTACACTTGTTAATTATTTTGCTAATATTAGTTACGGTTTCTTATTGCTGAAGTTCATGGTGTCTCACAGTCGACTAAAGCAGTGAATAATGTTAGTTAAGGGAACTTTATATTAAAGTGTTACCCAGGGGAGGTATATTGAATTAAGCTTGAATTTGGAGAAGTATGGGACTGAATGCATCGTGCCTCTACCCGTGTTAAAGCCAGGACTACAAATTTACTCTTAGAAGGATGGAAGGAGGAGGGAGAGGAGGGTGGAGGTGTGTAGGAGGAGGAGGTTGGAGGTGAGTGGGGGTAGAAGGGTCGAGGTGTGCAAAATTGAGATCCTTATTTGCTCCTTAAATCCTTATTTAATCCTTTGCCGTGGATCCTCTGAGCAGAGCGATCGCCAAACTCTGCTGGACTCCAGTACTGGACTTTGGCTCTTCTGGTTTAGATCAAGTGGTGATTGAAGTGTGGGGGTGATTGAACAGAAAAACCATCTGATCCCCCAAGATCCTATGGTGCACCATTAGATGTTTTTCCGGCTCCAAACACACATGATCCAACTAATCACCTCATTATCAACCCCTCCTCAGCTAACCAGTCCCAAAACGATGACACACAGGATATGTTAGCTTGCTAGGAACTGAAAAATCATTTTGACACATTGATTCTAACTGACATTAACATTACACGACTGAATTGAAGATAGATCTCTCAAGTAAAAAATTATTTCCATCGCAGTTTGTCTGTTTCTTCAGTGATTCGACCAACAAGCAACTTAAGATGGCTTTTTGTGTTCAGGTTATTTCTTTAATTCCAGTTTTGTAATTCCACGCAGGTCTCAATAGATGAGGGAGGGGGGGAGGGGGGGCGTTCTTTTTAGCTGTAACCAATGGAATGCTCTCATGTTCTCATAAACCACAAACGGTTGGTGGAAAATATCTGCATGACAACTACTTAATGCAGTTACTGGGGGCAGAAGGCAGAAGGGGGGGGGGGTATCCCCCCTTATTTTATGATAGTGGTTATAGCACTATGACATACATAGATCTAAGAGACCAGTTGTGCTTGTATTGCTGAGGCATAATAGAAGGACTTGAGTACAGACCCTGTATGAACGTTGCTCGTGTTCGTGTAGTAGGGAGTAACAGCTATGCTGAAAATCAGAGGCATGTGTGTAAAAGGTGAGGACTGCGAGTGTGAATACCCATGTGTGAGACGCAGAGATGCCTGGTCTTGACAAATGTGTCAGGTCTTGATGTGAGAAGATGCTCTCTGAGCACACCCCCGTGTGTACACCCACCCCCAACACACACCCCCGTGTGTACACCCACCTCCTACACACAGGATGTGTTACAGAACCTGAAGGGCATGACGGAGGTGAGGAGCGCCCTCGTGCCTCGTTACTGACCATCACTGCTGATGGAAGGGCTCTTCCCCTCAAAGTAGGGCTCTTCCCCTCACTGTAGACCAGCAGACGAGTGACTGGCTGAATGATGTACTTAACTATGTTTCTGAGAAGTGTGGTGGTAAACTGTCATTTTAATATCAGCTTTTCCCCAATGGCAGGTCATTGTATGGTACACTAGTGTCTGTCTGGGAAGACTCAAATATATATATCTGTGTCTGGAAATAAGAATATTGGCATATGCAATAATATATATATATAGTATATGTAATGTAATATATGCATGTGTATAGTATGTTGCAGTGACAGGCTACTGTACATTGGGCATGTATGTTTTATTATGAGGAGTCTAGTGAGCTAATATGAGCACACACACACACACACACACACACACACACATACACACACACACACCTAAACACAGATAGAGTCAGACAGTAACAGTAGACATAAGGGTCAGAGCGCCTGTCTGTTCCCCTTGGCTGGCCCCGGCCCCCTGGGTGAGTGACAGCCTGTCTGGCCACTGACAGCCCCTGGCTTGGGCTGATCTGTTTCCTGTGAGCCTGTTTCTGATAACACACCACTCTAACCTCATCCATCATTCAGCACCTTGACACAGACTGCAAAAAAACAGCAATACAAAGCATTAACTTGCTGCAGGATGCTAAGTGAGTGTGAGTGAGTGAGCAGTACAGAATAATGATCTTTGCATGATTTTGAACAGGTGTTCAGCATGGTGTTCAGCGTGGTGTTCAGCATGGCCTACAGTGGCAATGCCATGTTACCTTTTCTGACAGCAAGCAGAATAACCAGCAACTAAGATAATCAGAAACCAGAATAACCAGCGGGGCCCTGGCAGGGCCAAACCTTTATTCTGCTTTAAACTGCCACTGCGCCAGGTCTCCCAGGCGCACGCACTGAGCTGGCACATGCCCGCCGATCCCTCCGGCCCGGGCCGGGTTCAGTCCCCGGCATCGGGTGCACCATCTGTGGCTGGCGGTGGGCGGTGGACGGCGTCCCACCGTCAGTGAGCTGGATCCGGGTGGAAGTGTTCACAGTGTGTGCTCCTCCAACGCGGCCCAAACTCCACCCCCCTCCCCGGAGCACACAGCTCTTCTGAGGTGGTTTTGTAGAGAAGGTGTCAGGAGACGTACGGATCTCCTCTAAACGTGTGCGTTGGTCTAACTACCCGCGTCTGATTATCCAGACGTACCTAATGTCTGATTATCCAGACGTACCTAACCGTGGTCATTTGGACAGTCTGACTGTCTACACTGCATACAACCCAGTCCTGGTATTTCTTGTTTTATGCTATATGTGAGGGACTGAGGCTTGTGTGTGTGTTTCTGTGTCTTTTATGGGACCAGTGCAACTAGTAACACAGGTACAAAACACTGTAAAGATAGAAATACAAGTGTATTTGTGTGCTCTTTTGTGTGCAAGTGTGTGTGTGATTGGAAGTGTGCGTGAGTGTGTGTGATTGGAAGTGTGCGTGAGTGTGTGTGTGATTGGAAGTGTGCGTGAGTGTGTGTGTGATTGCTGAGTTGATGGCATGTGCAGACTGCAGATCTTCCTCCTCCGGCACTGGGAGCAAAATCCTCTCTTCCCTCGAGATTAATGAGGCTAATTGGTGTTATACAGGAAGAACATCCAGGTCGCTCAGCTGAAGGTGTGAGCTCTCGCGCCTGTACCACTGCGGCTGCGTGCAACTTCTCCAGGTGCGTGCTGGAGCAGGCGCTTTGCGCTCCCAAGCTGCCAGCCGAGTCCGACGGTGAGCAGATGCCCGCCCTGGCACAGCGCCTGCTCCGGCCGTGCGCTCCGCCTGTAGGGAGCACGTTAGAGCCCCAGCGAGCACCAGGGCAGGTCAACCCCACTCCGCCGTGTGGATGATTCAACCTCCCCCCATGTGCACCTAACAAAGCAGGGCTTGGTGAACAGAGATGATGGCAGGTCTGTCAGTATTGAGCAAGCTCCATCATAGTCTGTCAATAGTAAACAGAACCCCTCATAGTCCATTAATAGTGAACAGAACCCCTCATAGTCCATTAATAGTGAACAGAAGCCATTGTAAAGCACTAGGGATTGACGTCATTAATGCCATGATTTGTTCTAAATATTCTAACACGGAATAGACTGGTGACATTAGAATTGTATCATAAACAGATCTCTGAATTCAGGCACCAGCAGGCAGTGACACTGAAGTTGTGACGTATATATATCACAATTTATATATACACATCACGGTTTATATATATATATACACACACACACACACACACACACACACTTCTGTTCTGGCTTTGCTACTTTGCTGCCTTGGTGTGGAGAAGCATGTTTGTATGAAGCATCTAATTCTTGTTGATTCTCGCCGGTGTCATTTTTTATGAACCGACAACAATTTACCAGGAGTGAATTATAAACTCAGACGCCTTCCTGCATCTCCAGTGATGTCTTTATTACTGGTCACCTGCATGATATCAGTTCTTGTGCTTCTCAACATTCATCTAACATAAGTCTCAGACCTATTAGCACTGTATTTCCCAGACGTGGAATCTAGTTTGTAGGACATCCTTTCATCTTCACGCTTGTGAGCGCAGCTTCTAATTATTTAGCATTAAACACAAGCTTTTCTAGATACAGTTTCTTGGCCCATGTGTGCTGATCTTGGATCAGTTGTTGCTTTTAATATTTCAGTGGACTGTGTTAGATGCTCAGGGGGAAGCTGATCTCAGTCATTGCCCTTCGAGAAGTACAGACCTCTGGTAGAGTCGTGCTCAGGTTGGATTGCGACGTGTCCACGTGGCCGTTGTTTGCGGATGCGCTGTTTCTAACGGTAACGGGTGATGAGAGACCATTGTTTGCGGATGCGCTGTTTCTAACGGTAACAGGTGATGGGGGACCGTTGTGTTTGGATGAGTGCAGGAGGATGCAGTCGCGCCACATAAATTCCTGACGTTCATGACCTTTATTGTCCAGTGTGAGCCTGACGATCATCTCCTTCCAGCTCTGCTTTTAGTCTCCTGTGAAGTGCTCTCTTCCTCATATAGTCATTAAAGGACAAGACTGCAGGGGTTTAGTGACGAGGGAAGCAGGCCAGAAGCCCCTAAATCACACACACGGAGATCCTGAGTTACACAACCAGCCCCTCTTCTGCTCAATATGAGTCTAGTTTTAGACATTTTGTAATATAACACCACCATAAACCACACGTAAACATGCATGTCAGTCTAACGCTGATAATATCAGTCTACCTCGCCTCTGATGCTCTCCGATCACAGTTGATCAGCCAGATATGTGAAGCTGGTAAGGATGTGATACGCAGGCTTGGGTTTGGGTCAGTGATTAGACGGTGTGGGGGGCCTCATTAATAAATGTCGTGTTGATACCCTTTGTCATAACAATCACATTATCCAAAGGAAAATGATGCTGCGCACGGCTGAGTTGGTGTGCTGTGATACACTAACCTGTTGTGCTATGTGCATTATTTATTCAAGGCACTAACTGAACAGTGGGTCAGGGATGGTAAGAGCCATCAACGGAGAGTAAATTACTTCTCATGTGAGATGTTCCCTCACAGGTGGGACTGTTATAATGGTAGTACTGCTGCGGTTTAAGTTCAGTGGAGGAACTGCAGGAAGGCATCGCAAGTTAGCACTCCTGTCACCATGGTGATGCTGTGACATCACAATCACCTTATACGGGAAATAGGGAAATTAAGACTGATCTTGGCATGAAGCCATGACCATCACCTGCCATACACAGTGTCATAGCAACGAACGGTCCATGAGGATAATGAGGACTAAATTCTTGGGAATGCTGACCATCACCTATTATCACCTATTATCCGGTTTTAACGTCCAAAGTGCTTAACATTTTCATGGTTCTCGTCAGCCAGCAGTGGTGAATCTGTGTCTAATTTTCCAAGTTTGCGGCGAGGAACTCAAGGGCCTCCGTTCAGGAATGACACAAATGTTATTGGATTTAATGAATTGCTTAGCAGAGCTGAAGTCATATTCATACACAGATGTTTTGTTTACACTCTCACTGTTATCGTTCATATACAGATGTTTTGTTTACAGCCTCACTGTTATCATTCATATACAGATGTTTTGTTTACACTCTCACTGTTATCATTCAGATACAGATGTTTTGTTTACAGCCTCACTGTTATCATTCATATACAGATGTTTTGTTTACAGCCTCACTGTTATCATTCATATACAGATGTTTTGTTTACAGTCTCACTGTTAGGTGCTATGTCCAGAGGAATGTGTAATGAAGCTTTACTTCACCCTGTTAGACAACATCATTTTTCTATTATCTGCTTCCCCACTTTGTTTTTATGCTCATCGGTTTGTTTCTCTCTGTTCCTTCCTCACTCTCTCTCTTTCTCTCCTTGTACATACACACATTGTGCTAAAGTGCTAATTGCCTCTCATTAAATCCTTGTCACTTTGATTAATTGGTGCGGATAGGCCATGGAAAATAGCTTGTATACAAATGCTTAATAGTCTCTTTCTGAATGTATGAATATTTCAATGTGTAAGTGAATGTAATGGAAACATTGCCAGTTCCAATCTAGGAGCAAAATGTAAAGCGCTAATCGCTAACAGGCACAGCAGCTAGCTGTAACGAGGGCCCGCGTGAGCCTGAGCAGCCCACGTGAGACCCTCACCGCCACGTGATTTACACGCCCTAATATGGACGTCCGTGTCATCTGGTCCTGAGCCCTCTCTCCGTTTACCCATCACATGGTTCTCTGATTAATTCTGTCATGTGCATGTAGGAGTGTGTGTCTACAGGAGTGTGTTTGCAGGAGTGTGTGTCTGCAGGAGTGTGTGTCTGTAGTATTTCACTCTTCCACATGTATCTCGAATCTCAGCTTTTATAAAAGGCCTCCACAGCATCTAGGTTCAGAGAGGGTCGCTAAGATACCGACAATGCCATGTGACTGTGCCATGGACCAATCGTCTGGTGCGGTGCATTATGACAGGAGAACGTTCCTTGCTTTAGTGAGTGTGTGCCTTGTCGAGGTTTACAGGGCTCCCACATCTCAGCAGGAACATCTCAGCAGACGCGTGGCGGCTAGATGCACTTGACGGAATGGCCGTGTCACGTCCGTGATCCGGGTGCCTTTCGGTTCCCTTTTTTTCCAATCTCACGCCTAATGAAAGGAAATACCAGCAGAGGGTCCAGAGGATGATTCTTTCCCCCTCAAACTGCTCCATCGTGAAATCAGCCAGTCCAGGGTCGGGGATGAGAGCGTGGAGAGTCCCACACACGAGAGATGACACTTTGGCCCCTGTATCCAGCACCCGATTGAATTTTCTGATTGTTTGGTTCTTTTCCCAGCATGCTGTTCTGCTCTTCCTCCGTATTCTGAGCACTAGAAAAGCACAGTGTGAATTGAATCAGCGTGAGCAGATCGGTTTTGGGGGACAGCTGGATGAGGGCTTGTTTCGGGCTTGTTTCAGGACCTGGGGAGAGGCAGGAGGAGAGGGGAGGTTCCCTCCGGAGGAACTAAAGACTTGTCATCGTGTTCCTCTCTTTTCCTGTGGCAGCCGCTGGAAAG
This sequence comes from Sternarchorhynchus goeldii, assembly GCA_028565775.1. Taxonomy (NCBI): domain Eukaryota; kingdom Metazoa; phylum Chordata; class Actinopteri; order Gymnotiformes; family Apteronotidae; genus Sternarchorhynchus; species Sternarchorhynchus goeldii. The sequence goes on from JAOXYF010000007.1 coordinate 12,837,806, forward strand.
ACAGACAATACATTTTTGAATGAGGGTTGTCCAAACAACCTCTGGGGACTGTGCAGGGCTTTGTGGATTGATGTAATTTGGGTGTGTGTGTGTGTGTGTGTGTGTGTGTGTGCGCTCTGTTTGTCTCCATACTTTGGCTACATGGCCAAGAGCTACTCTGCATCTGTTATCTTCACATGCCACACATGCTCACACACACACACACACACACTGCCTATAGTCTTACTGTTCCACAGTCTTATCTCACCTGTGTAAATGGTGCAGCTGGAAGGGAATAAATGTCTGATGATGTTTGTCACCTGCAGAGTCCTGACCCACATATGAGCGTGTTTACACACACACACACACACACACACACACACTGTCCTGACCCACATATGAGCATGGCTGCTTCAGCACCTAACTTCATCTAAACATGTTTACACACACACACACATACACACACATTTTCTCTCTCTCCCTTGCTGTGTCTCTCCCTCCCTCTCATTGTCCCCCCACCCCATCCCAC
>JAOXYF010000007.1:12838424-12854532 GCA_028565775.1 Sternarchorhynchus goeldii
ACCACATCCCCACTTTGGCCTCCATCTCCATATCTGGCATTTTTAATGACTATGTTAATTACATTATATTACTTTTGTACCTTAGCTACAAATGATCATTGTGCTTCTATAAAACTGCACTAATAGCGACTGGAGAAACATGACGATCAAGCATGATTTAAAAAAAGATAAAAATGTTAAGTGTTGCTACAAATGTATATGAAGGAGCTGCGAAATGAAACACGGCATTAAAACTGCTCATTACTTGCTATAATAAAATTTTCGCCTTTAGCAGTGGTGTATAAAATATCAGTGGTGTATAAAATATCAGTCTGAGCTTCCAAAATTCCTTGGGGCAAAATGAGTAAACACTGGTAAATGAGTAAACACTGGTAGGTCTTTGAATGTGTTAACGAAAGTGCAGTATCATGTCACTGAACTCAGAGCTGTGCTGCTCAGTTATTCTGATCTGAAATCAGAGCTGTGCTGCTCAGTGATTCTGATCTGAAATCAGAGCTGCGCTGCTCAGTGATTCTGATCTGAAGGTGGTTTTGTTACAGAAACCTTGTGCAAAGGGTCCAGATCAGTCAGTCCTATAGTAATAAGAGTCTGACGATGTAGTCTGTCTCTCTCTCGCCCTCACAGGCACACACTTTCTGTCTCTCGCGTCCTCTACCCTTTCTCTCTTTCTGTCTCTCTCTCTTTCACATGTACACACTCTCTCTCTCCCTCTAAACATCTGTCATTCCATGAACTAGCTGTGTTATTATGAGATCAATACCTCTCTGTGCTGACAAAGTCAGTGTTTGTTATATGTTTGACACAAAACCCACTATGACCTTTTCACGATTGGGTTTTGCAGAACAAGGTGCTGCGGCCTCGTGAGGCCCTCAGGCAGGTTGACACAGGGGAAGCTATGCTATACTGACATCAGTGACCTTTCACCTGATCCTACACTGCTGTTATGGTTCTTCCCTCAATGTCTGTATTCACGCAACACTTGGGGGAGGGAGGGTGGGTACTAACACTGTTCTTTAAGATTATTACTTCTGGGTACTAACACTGTTCTTTAAGTGTACTACTTCTGGGTACTAACACTGTTCTTTAAGTGTACTACTTCAGGATTCATTCATCATGTACATCATAGCTTGCAGGACACATGCAAGTTGAATGGATGGTGACAGGCATCAAAAAGAGCATGTCCTTATGACGAAAGGGATCATGAAGGCGGGTCTATCTGGGTCCAACCAATTAGGTTGTGTAATAGCAGAAGAAACACTTGACTGACAGAAAGAAAACCCACTGAAGTCACACCCATCACCGCTGGATGTTTGTATATCACTGTATACCACAAATATCTATCCAGAAGAGTTAGTAGCAAAAGCCATACATATACTGAAGGTCTAAGAAATGTTATGTTATTGCTTAAAATGAATGTCCTACATATATAAGTCCTGTATCTACAGGTTGTCCACAGCCTTTATAAATGTATATATTATTATTAACTGTTATGTGAAGAATATGTCTGTGTTTTTGTTTGTTTGTTATATGAAATGAAACTTGAAACTTGAACTTGAAATGCTGAGGCATCAGCCTTCATATGGCTTGACACGTGGTTAAATGTTGGTAAATGCTGGTTAAATGTTGGTTAAATGCTGGTTAAATGCTGGTTAAATGGTGGTTAAATGCTGGTTAAATGTTGGTTAAATGCTGGTTAAATGGTGGTTAAATGCTGGTTAAATGTTGGTTAAATGTTGGTTAAATGCTGGTTAAATGGTAGTTAAATGCTGGTTAAATGTTGGTAAATGCTGGTTCAATGGTGGTTAAATGGTGGTTAAATGTCAGGCTTGACGATGCAGTCTGGATGCACCTCCAGATCATGACACAGTGGCCTTTTCACTGTCTCCTGTTTCCTGGACTCACATCTGTTGAGCAGTCAGACGAAGCCTGGCCCTCCCTCAGAGCAGGTAGAGTTGCTCTCCATCTCCATGCTATTATTATGCAGCCTTTTATTATTCACTTAATAGGCCCATCTGTCAGGACCCAGTAGAACCGGCCCACATGGTTCTGCTGATTAACACCAGCCATGTTCAACACGGTGGGAATCTGCCTGGACGTGGCACCAGGTGGACCGTACCACCGGCAGGGGTGGGGAGACACTGTGCAGTTGGACGTAAATCTCATGAAGGCCATAAAATTTTAGGTGGCACAAACTGGTTTGTCAGTCCATTGTAACGATTAACGGCAGGTTTTTTAGAATGTTTTGTTGCAAACCAGACATATTATGACTGGGCTGCTTCATCAAATATAAAGAAAATTGGCTTTTTTTAATAGGCATACAAAGTGTGAACCATAACAATATGACAACATTAAGATTCAAGGTGTGGATTTGAAACTCATTTAACGAACTGAAATTCAAAAGCTGCTATTAAAAACCATCCAGGTGGAAAATCTCAGATGCTTCAGATTAACAGTGGCGGTGTACCCTTGGCTCACTAAAGCACGGAGGTTCATTTTCCCTCATAATTCAAACCTTCCTTGCAGAACAAGGTGCCCTGCACCGTGCACCTGAGCGTAGGGACCAGGGCACATGCCAGGGGGTCCAGGTCTGGTGCTGCACTAAGGGCCGCCGCCGGGGGGGCAGCCTAGCATAGGGGGGTGCACCTGGTAGTGTGAGGCCTGCCGTCCGACCCGTGGGTCCGTTGCTCCAAGCGAAGCACTGCTGCCTGTCTCTCTGGGATGCTCTGGGACACTCTGGGAGTCTCGTTCTACAGCTGCCACTTTCGGTGTCACCATGGATGTGCTTTGAAGAGACGCAAGAGCTCCTCTCAGCTTGAAAATGTGAGAAATTTGGAACAATGAAATAGTCGAGTGTTGGGATGCAGCGGTGTTTGTTTCGTGGATAGTGATGCTCACCTCATTCGCCAGACAACGTTTTGGGTGTTGAACTTGTTGTTCGAACCACAACTTTGATGTTTGATGTCAAAGCACAGGTCTGCTAACAAAGATCCTAGTGGGCTACCTGTATGGAACCTGCATGGAACCTGCATGGAACCTGCATCGAACCTGTATGGAACCTGCATGGATTTTTCAGCAGCTGATACTGATATTCATGAAATGTTTAGATGTTTAGAGAGCAGGGAGGCTGCTGGGCATCAGTGCCATTATTATAATGCTGTTGTTTTTGCATCAATTTTACAATTTAATATTAATAACAAACGAAACACACAGTTACTGAACTCAGCATTGTTCTTGTCTGTGTTGTGTTGCATCATGAATCAGGACTGAGGCATGTCAGTTATTCACAGAAATGCACACAGAGGCCTGTGAAGAGCTCGGCAGAGTCCCTAACAGGCTTCCGTAGAGTGAGGGACAGGTTTGTGCGATTAATCAATAAGTGGCTGATTGGGACACACATTTTCTGTGTTTGCTTTTCATTGGTGTTGCTTTGACAGGTGTCAGGTGTGACCTGTCAGTTGTCAGTTTGATTATGAACAACAACAAAAAAACACACCTCAAAAAACCATCAGCTGATATTAGTTTTGTCCAATTAATCGGCCGACCATTAACTTAGTCCTTCCTTTAACCATTCGAAATTTGTCCAAGTTTTGTCCAGTCATGAGACCATGAATCCTTCTGAGTAGCTGGTCAGAACGTGCGGTGAAGGAAAAGAGGAAACATGAGAGGTTGGTCACTGCCCTCCGCACACATAGGGATCACGTCTCACTGTACGTTTACACGACGTCCCCACTGCAGGAGCGTTCAGCAGAACACAGCAGGCAGGCTGCCCAATGAGATGCACTGGTTACATATTACTGGAATTACAATAATTACTCGTTTCACAAATAGTTTGTACCATTGGTGTCCTGAGGTAAAGTGTCCTAATGAAAGTTACAAATGGCTATGGGTGTTTTCTGTACACGACATATGGACAATTATGACTTAATTTGGTTTTAAACAACTATTGTCTTGGAAAGAGAATTCAGGGATTCTTTTTGTTTGTGTGTCAGTCTGTCAGCATGATGCCATATTCAGTTAAAATCATTCACTAGATGTACAGGCTTTTATACATAATTTCCTGTCACCATTTTAAAAATGTGATTTCATGAGCTCTTGGTGTTTTTTGAGGACCAAAATCTTTTTTTTTGTTAAGTAAATGTTTATATATATATTTATATACTGTATATATACACACACATGCAATTTTGAAAGCAATTTTGCTGGACTGACTGAAAATTCAAATGTGAAATTTACATTAAAAATCAGCTCTCACTTTACTCTCACTTTACTCTCACTGTACTTTCACTATACTGCTGACTTTTTATCTCCTGCCCTGCTTTAAAAAGTTAATTGGTTGAAATGCAGGTCAGGGGAGGTTTTAAGAAGCTCGTTTGATTGGTTAGGTAGTGAGCTGTTACCGAGGGCTCAGCGGAGGTCATTGGTGTTGCTTTGACAGGTGTCAGGTGTGACCTGTCAGTTGTCAGTTTGATTATGAACAGCAGGTCTCTTGTGAGCTTCATATATCAGATGGACACAGATGCATGCACGCATGAACACACACACACACACACACACACACACACACACACACACACACACACACACACACACATTCTTTTCTTGGCAGCCAGTGCTCTGTAGAACTGATGACAGCTCACACCTTGCGCTGGAAAGTCTGCCCATTTTGCTTGTGTAAATCTGTCATGTGGAGCACAAAGCTGAAGGTAATGTAGTCAGTGGGTGCATGACTGCTCAAATGTGCTCAAATGTGCCTCCATTTTGTTCGGTCTTGTAAGTGGATCTTGATCTCATCCGTGAAATGTCCTGCATCAGCGCGTCGTCCTGCACGCTAACGCTGTCTCACTCTGGCAGGTGAATGGGCGGGACTTTTCTAAGGCGGGTCATGAGGCGGCTGTGGAGGCGATGCGGAGGGACCCCGTGGTGGTGCAGGTGCTGCGGCGGGGGAACACGCAGGACGGGTGTATGGTGGACGTGTGCACTCAGACAGACATCACCTTCGAACACATCATGGCTCTGGCCAAAATGAGGCCTGCCACCCCTCCCGTGCCCGACATCTGCCCTCTCCTGCTCTCGGACAGGTACGGACCCTCACAGCCCTCGTTCCAGTGTCTGTGATTGTGTTCGGACGTACGTTTTTGTTCACTGTGATGGCAGGACTGTGTGGTTGCATGTTTATTTCATGTTATGTTTTGTCAGGTTGTTGTAGAGGTTTTTGTTCCTCTGTTTATTTACCTACAACCAACAATGGAAATAGGAGCCGGCGAAGGTTTAATGCGTGAAAAATTATTACTTTTATCTGACTCCAAATTATAATTACTAATGTGTTATAAATAGCACTAGAATATGTGCAACCAATTGTACAAAGTTCTTTGCTATAATTAATAGCCTGCTTTATCAGAGGGTTACCCGAGTAAACGTGCGCCGTAGATTGGATACCAAGGAACTGGTATCGGCCACCTCTTTACCTATATATGATACTTAAAACCAACAGGAAGTGGAGCTAAGTAAGTAACAATAGACAATATACACAAATACTGAGCAGACCACAAGGTTATACACACCAGTGCAGGGGACCTAGGGTGGAAGAGAGAGAGAGAGTGAGAGAGAGGAAGAGAGAGAGAGAGAGAGAGAGAGAGAGCGCCTACGCCAGTCCTTTCCTGTTATCCCCCCAGTACATCAGCTTTTTGTGCTGAAGAATGTGTGATCTGATACTTTTAAAGATCCACGTATTTAAAATGTACTATTTTAATTACAGAATTTCGTTAGTAATGTTTGACCTTCCTGGGAGACACTCTTACAAATGTCTCATCCCTTCGATGACATAGGATGACACGCAATGACTTTCAGCTCTGTTGATGGAACTGAGCTCAGATCAAGGCTCAGCTGATTAGTGACTACTGATTACTGACTACTGATTACTGACAGCTGATTCGTGGTCCTTCACCTTCTTCCATGCAGCTGAAGGGGCTGGAATTCCTCCACCTTCCTTCACTTTCACTGCATGTGAAGTGAAGAGCTCAGCACTTTGGTGTTCTAGACGTGGGGTGTCTTCATTATACTGTGTGGTGTACTGGATCTTCATTATACTGTGTGGTGTACTGGATCTTCATTATACTGTGTGGTGTACTGGATTGTTCTTCATAGCGTCACGTGTTCTGTGAATAACACGGACTCTCATCAAGGCATGGCCATGTCCCGTGGACAAGTTCTTCATTATCATATAACTCCTAAGATCTTTTTTTTCAGAGAGTATCACCCTCCCCCCACTGTCATAAAGCCTCACCACTCCTGCAGGCACCATCCATTGGTTTAATGAGGAGTTTACAGGGTGATGGAGAGGTAAAGCAGGATGAGCAGAGGCACACTTGCCCTCGTTCTGTTTATGGTCTATAACAGCCGTTTGTTATGTACTGTTTGTTTTCCAAAATGACTGCGTTATTTCTAACAGCAGTTTTCCATGACTTGTAAAAAAGCAGAGAAAGATCTTAGTATTAATGTTGTAATAACTGTTGTAATATTTCCTAATCCTCCAACATACAAATTAGATGCTGTTAACCTGGACAAGAACCATATAAGGGCAGAAGGGGTGTTGCTAGATTTTCGATTGGTCAAAACTGAAGCTGTAAGTTGACTTGGGGCATGTTTTGTAGTTTTTTTTCCAAGCATAACACTCACTTTTCTTTTCTGTGTCTTCTGCTCTAGCTGCCCCTCTATCCAGACGATGGAACATGAGTACTTCGAGTGTCCAGAGTATCTATCCAACCCGCAGGTGGAGGGAGAACAGGTGGATGATTTCGAGTACGAGGTGCGTGTCACGTCTCCCTCAAGTCTTCCTCTCTTGAGTGTCACGTCTCCCTCAAGTCTTCCTCTCGAGTGTCACGTCTCCCTCAAGTCTTCCTCTCTTGAGTGTCACGTCTCCCTCAAGTCTTCCTCTCTTGAGTGTCACGTCTCCCTCAAGTCTTCCTCTCTTGAGAGTCCCTGGTATTCCGTGCTGTTTCACACATGAATGATGTTTGTCCATGCATGATGGGCTTTCTGTCCATCTGTCATGGATATGTCCCCACGCTGGGCCTCGGAGAAGCTAATGACTCCACGCAAAAGCATTTCTGATGGAGGCTCACATCACAGATCATATCAGCAGTGTGTGATAAAACGTAGCTCAAAGTTGCCAATATAGAGAAGGCACACTGTGTAAAGAAAGGACTGGTCTGATTCCTTCCCTGTTCAACAGCTCCAGGCTACATCAACAGAAACAACAGAAGAGATTATGAGTTACTACCAGGTCTAAAGGAGAGATCGATACTCAGCCACGTTAAAGCTGGATATGATAATTAACCTTCATGGTGGTTAATGACATTACTCCAGGTCCATATGAAACAGAGAACAACAACAACTCACATAATTATGCCACTGAAATTAAAAAAGGCCCCAGACTGGTGTAGAGGAAGTAAGTATTTCGCAGAAACAGTACAGAGAGATAATGTTAGTCTAGAGTATTGTTAGAACTGTGATCTTTAGGAAATGGGAAGAGAGTTGAATGACTCTGGTTATGTTGGGAGCTGTGGCTCTGAGCCTGTCAGATTGATAAACGGCCTCTTTCTGGCCCGACAAACCCAGCTCAGGGTAGTTAGCGCCCGTGTGAGGCTAAACGTGTCCTCTGTCAGATGAACATCACTCAAACATGCTACTTCCCTTTACCCCTTATGGCAGGATGGGGGCTCCAATGTTCCCCTTGTGTTCCTGATTAATCCAGGAACGTTTCGTAGAATTCATGTAGTGTTAGTGTGTGTCAGTGTGTGTGTGTGTGTGTGTGTGTGTGTGTGTGTCGGGGAGGGGGGCAAAAAGAATGTGCTGTCCTGCTTACTTCACCTTGTATAATAATAATAATAATAATAATAATAATAATAATAATAATAATAATAATGCTACACACATTTTAGCTTTTTCTCTCTGTTTGACCTTCACAGGATGTAGATTTTGAGATTAATGTCTCAAAATTACCAAATCTGGGTTGGGCTAAGATAACAGAATATAATAGAGAGACTGTCTACATATGTCTGATCTTAGAGTCTAGTCTTACAGTCTGATCTTAGAGTCTGGTCTTACAGTCTGATCTTAGAGTCTGGTCTTAAAGGATTTTGAATGGTTTAAAATCACCTGCCACTTGCACTGCCATTCACAATAATGGGCATAAAAGTGCTCATTAATATATAGACTGGTGATATATAAAAGTGTTCAAAGGTGTCCCACAGAAGAGTCAAAACCCACAGGGGAGTCCAAACCCTGTCAGCTTTTATAACAGTGATGTATGTGCATGAATCTGTATGTGCAATGCCTCAATGCTCAAACGTATTGGATGGATGGATGGATGGATGGAACGTGTGATATTTTATGCTAGGAGGTTGAGTTGTGTCGACTGAACAGCCAGGAGAAGCTGGGACTTACACTCTGCTACAGGACCGATGATGAAGAGGACGCAGCGATCTACGTCAGTCAGGTAACGACCCCTGCTGGTCTACATCAGTCAGGTAACGCCCCCTGGCGATCTACGTCAGTCAGGTAACGACCCCTGGCGATCTACGCCAGTCAGGTAACGACCCCTGGCGATCTACATCAGTCAGGTAACGACCCCTGGGCTTGTAAACATGCACACCTTGGAATATCCAAACCAGGAAACGGAGTTTCATTATATATTCTATATATGGTACTGATGACAGTATTTTACACAGCGCTGAGCGGCACAGAGTTGGTCTAACGTGACCTTTCAGATTCATTCAAGGTATTGAATTAATGCAACTGCAGATGCCGTTTCCCCGGTAACGCAATTAAAAGATAAGCCGGTTCTTTTTGATACACATTCATTGTTTCTGCCTCTGCTGTGCCTCTGAACTCCAAATCTCTGCAAGAGTCTCTGCTTTTGTGAAGTCGCAGCACCACTGAAATTATCTGCCAAGACAGAGCCATGCGTGCAGAGAGGAAGTCGACTTGAAACGCAATTTCACATTCCCACCCCTGACCTTCCTGTGTTTTAGCTGAGGATTTTAATTAGTTGGGAGTGAAGCTCCTCTTGTCTCCTGCAGAGGATAATGGATTACTTGTTCCCTGTGCTGTTTTCGACACATTACCCACAAACTCAGAGGCATGAGAGCAGAGGACTCATTCTAGTGGAAGAACTACTCTCTTGTCAAGCAGATCCATCCTGCTGTTACAGCACATTTCTCTTTGAGATATGTAAATACAGCACATCTCACATCAGAATGGTTTTAGAAGCACCTAAAATGGTTTTTGGTTTTTTTTTGCCACCTCTCTCACATCTCTGGCAGAAGCTCGTAAACAACACGCCAACCTACAGAGATGTTCTATTTATACACCTCTGTAGAGAAGAGAGAATATGCTAATTCAGCTCATTAAAAATGCATGTAGGAGTATGATGTTTGTGTGTCACTGAGCTGTGGGTTTCTGCTGCTCTTCGTTGCTTCTGACTTTCCTACCACATGCAACCCCAACAAATTTAAATTTGTTTAGAACAAAGCAAGAGATCATTTCAGGGTTGGTAAAATATTGAACAATCAGACAAAAATCTAAGTTTATATGTGTGTGTGTGTGTGGACATTACTGCTGTGTATGTGTTTGTGGACATTACTCCTGTGTGTGTTTGTGGACATTACTCCTGTGTGTGTGTGTGGACATTACTCCTGTGTGTGTGTGTGGACATTACTCCTGTGTGTGTGTGTGGACATTACTCCTGTGTGTGTGTGGACATTACTCCTGTGTGTGTGTGGACATTACTCCTGTGTGTGTGTGTGGACATTACTGCTGTGTGTGTGTGTGGACATTACTGCTGTGTGTGTGTGGACATTACTGCTGTGTGTGTGTGGACATTACTGCTGTGTGTGTGGACATTACTGCTGTGTGTCCAGCGCTGTCCTTATTACTATTGATGTTCATCAAGCAATCAGCAGTTAGACTTTCTTTCTTTTTTAATAATGTATGAAGAAGCAACAGTGATTATTTTCATAAAAGGAGAAAATATTTCACAACTTGACATGACAAACACATGAAAGGCATATTTGATTGGCAAATTATGATGAAATTATATATATAATTATATAGTCTTAGCATCACAGTATCACGTGGAGTATTGTCGTCTCAGCATCACAGTATCACGTGGAGTATTGTCGTCTCAGCATCACAGTATCACGTGGAGTATTGTAGTCTCAGCTGCCACCCTGGAGATTAAAACCCTGGTACTGGCATACATACATTCACTCACATGGATCTTTTCTAGGTCGGGGCCCTCAGCATTGCTGCCAGAGACGGACGCATCAGAGAGGGAGATCGAATCTTACAGGTAGAGCTTTCATGCACAGGCACACACACACATTAGCCACCACTCACACTGATATGCACAATCCTTCATGCACACACACACACACATTCGCACTCACACACACAAACATGCCCCCACTCACACTAATGAACAAATCATCATAGACACACACAAACTGCTCAGGAACGGACACACTCGCACACACTCACATTGATGCACACAATCCTTTAAACAGACACATACACACACACACACACACACACACAGTGTATAAAGGCTCCAGAAAGGAGTTTCCATCATCCGCTGGTTCTCTTACACCTACATTTGCGGTATTCTGAGATATTTTGAGATATCCTGAGACATACTGAGACATCCAGAGATATATTGAGGCTCAGGCTGCTGCCTGGATCACAGTGTCTCATTTAGAGCAGGTAGCAGTCTGGTGTGCATAGATATGTGGTGAAAGGAAAGTGTATATGGTGTGGAGTAATTAGAGGTGAGGAGAGATATAGACTTTCAAGAGCTCTCAAAGTAGGACTCCAAGTGACTTGTGAGTTCATTGCTCATTTCTCTCTCTGTCTGGTCTCTGTCTGGTTGTCTCTCTCTTGCTGTCACACTCCATCACGCTGTCTCTCTCTGCCTCACCCCTCTCCCCACCTCTATTATCTCTCTGTGACAGTCCCATTACGCTGTGCAGGGAAAGATGAATGTCACCCGTCAGAGTTCGGTTAATTGTGTGTCTGACCGTGTGCTGCTAGTTTTGTATGAATGTGTGAGGCTCTTGGGGACAGTAAGACGGCCCCTGGAATTCAGGCCCCTCCACTCATCTCACATCTTATTTCAGGATGTATCCATGTGTGTTAGTGGGGGCCCCTGTTTATTTATGTGCTTTAGTGGGGGCCCCTGTTCCCTGTTTATTTATGTGCTTTAGTGGGGGCCCCTGTTCCCTGTTTATTTACTTTGCCATTGGGAAGCCGTTGTTCCGGTGTGGTTTGGATAGTAAAGGTGGGCTGTCATTTTTTTTCTGTGTGTGTGTGTGTGTGTGTGTGTGTGTGTGTGTGTATGGATGTGTGTGTGGTTCTCCCCAGATAAATGGCCGAGATGTGCAGGACAGAGAGGAAGCTGTGGCCCTTCTGTCTAACGAAGACTCCAGGAAGGTTGTGCTGCTGGTTACCAGGCCGGGGCCACAGGTGGGAGCCTCATGCTTGGTGGTGTGAACCACACAATAACCAAGAGGGGGTGAAGAGCCTAATGACTCATACTCGTGGTGGCACTAGTGCACTTTGCCTGGACTTGATTAGTCACATGATTAGTCTGATTAATCAACCTGTTTCACTTTTGAACATGTACTTAACAGTGACCATGATGGGGGGGAAAAGCATGAACTTGGATAGTCAGCATGTTGATTTGAACTGAAAATAAAGTGAATTTTGCCTACTGGCTGAGTATCACTCACCCAATTAGTGGTACTTACATTGTTATTTCTAGTTGATATGTATTTATAATTACTCCATTATGCTGGAGTAACACACATTGTATTAGTTATAGCACAGGGAAAGTCTGCCCACTGGCTTTGAATCAGCTCCCAGGCAATGTCTCCTCTTCCAGGTCGATGAAGGCTGGATGGATGAGGAACAGCATGACTATCTGGAGGAGTTAAAGATGGAGATCCTTGAAGAGCAGAGAAAAGAGGAGATCTTTCAGATGGCCGACTACAACAAGCAAGTAAGCGAGGCTTAACGTGCAAACAGCATGAGATGTTCTTTCAGAGAAGCCCCTCCCCCAGATGATGCCAACGCCATGTGTTTCTTTACAGTCCAAGTTGCTGGAGGAGGATGAAGCAGCGGCAGATACAGCCACCTGCTCCTCCACCCCGCAGGATAAAGACAGCAGGATGGAGCGAGGAGGCGCAGAGAGCACTTCCGAGGTGCACGCCCAAATAAGGACTCAGAAGCACCCACGCCACCGCTGGGAGGCGGAGCCTCATCCCATTACCACGGAAGCCTCAGGTCTTGCCAATCAGAGGGCAGGCCAGGAGGGAGGGCGTGGCCAGGCGGGCGTGGAGCGGGACCGCTTTCGGCAGCTGCTGGAGCTGAAGTGCCAGATCCGTAACGGGGGCGAGTGTGGGCTGGTGTACCGCCGCAGCAGCACCATCGCGTGTAGCGTGACGGAGCAGGCAGCTGTGGGTGTGGGCGTGGGCGTGGAGCGAGAGCTGCGCCTGCTGAACGAGGAGCTACGCAGCATCGAGCGCGAGTGCCAGAGCCTCATGCAGGCGCAGCGTCTGCGCAGAGCCGCCCGGAGCCGCCCGGGCCAGGAAGGCCGTGGGGGCGGGGCCAAGCTGCCCGACATCACAGAGCAGCCCGAGAGAGTGGCAGCGGGCGAGAAGTCGAGGGACAAGGACAGCTCGAGCGCGTACAACACGGCAGAGAGCTGCCGCTCGACCCCGCTGGGCACGGAGGCCTCGCCCGAACATTCACTGCAACGGCGCGGCAGCCAGGCCAATCAGAGGAGTCCGCGTGGCGTCCACGGCCTGGGTGTTTCGCGCAGCAGCCCCCTGACCGCACACGACTCCCCCTCCTGCGTTCGGACCTTACCGGCCCATGAACAGCTCGCTCCAGCACCGCAGACGCCCATCACCAGCCCGGGGTCACAGGGTCCGTGCCCGGCGCTGTCCAGCAGTCTGGAGCAGAGCCCCAGCAACCCGTCCGAGTCGGACCCCGCCCTGCCGGCCGACGACGAGCGCTGCGAACGGGCGCGGCGGCGGAGCCGGCCCGCTCCCCCGCCACGACACTCGGGCCCCTCCCACGGCCCCGCCCATGCCCACGCCACCCGTCACTACCAGAGCTACATGCAGCTGCTTCAGCATCAGCAGCAGCAGCGCTCGTCCTCCTCTCTGGAGCGCTCGCCCAGCCAGCTGAGCCTGCCGCCCCCCCCTTCCTCCTCCTCCGCTTCGGCCTCCGCGCGCCTGGAGTGGAAGGTGAAGGTGCGAGCAGCCGCCCGTCGTCCCGCCCGCGACCGCATCCTGCGGGAACGCGCCCTGCGCATCCGCGAAGAGCGCAGCGGCGGCATGACGACCGACGACGACGCGGCCAGCGAGCTAAAGATGGGCCGCTACTGGAGCAAGGAGGAGCGCAAGCAGCAGCTGGCCCGGGCCCGGGAGCAGCGGCGCCGGCGCGAGTTCATGCAGAGGTGCCGCGTGGAGTGGCTGCGGCAGGCGGCTGGAGCCGAGGTGGGCGTGGTGGAGCTCAGCCACAGGAAGATGCTTAAGAAACGTAACCGCAAGATCCTTGACAACTGGATGACCATCCAGGAGCTGGTGAGTCACGGGGCCAAGGCACCCGACGGCACCAGAGTGCACAACGCCTTTCTGTCTGTCACCACCGTCTAAGGGCCCCGGGCCCCGGGCCCTGGCTCTCCTCACCCTGATCCTGTGACCTTTGGCGCTGGCCTCCTGTAACGTGACTCTTTAAAGCTGTGCGAATGGAGCTATTTTTCACGTTTTCTACATTTGGAACAACTTTTAGACTTTTAACTCAAGATGTACACTGTTTTGAGTGAGATTACAGTGATTGAATGTTTAAGCTTTTTTATATATTTAACTGGAGGTGTTTGATCACTCTTTGTCTTTTTCTACATTTGCATAAGACTGGTGTGTCAAACGGGGCTTCAGGAACACCAGCGTGGGTTTGACATTCTGATGCCCTTTACAATCATTTTCTTAATGATTTTTAATGTCCTGTGTTTTTCAGAGTACTTGAATTTTTCAGTATACATTTATGCAGCTATTTACTGTTTTTGTCAGTTCTGAAGTATACTGTAAATATTCATTTTCCTTCATATTAACTTCTGAGTTTAACCATTTGATTTGAATACTGGTCAAAGGCTGTTGGATGCAGCATTAATGAAAGCATTGATATGTAGTTTCATGCTTATTTATCATTGTTTGGTACATATAGAGTCTATTATTTCAAACTCCCACTCACCATATATCATTTTACCTCTGATGCCAAATAAGGTAATTGGCTGTATTTCACTCTGATGGTATGGAATGTCTCTGAAGGGATTTTAGCAGTTCTGAATTTTCTGTGTTGTGGTACCTAAGGACATGGTGCTTCTCTCTCTCTCTCTATCTCTCTCCACTGACTTTGTTTTTATGAACAACTGCACATTTTTACCCTCTTCTGGATTCCCTCCACTCCAACAGCGTGTCACCAGTGTTGCTGACCACCTTGTAGCCTGGTCAACGTGTTCTAGGTGTCCTACAAAAAAAGAAAGGAAAAAAAGAATAATAAATTATTGGTATAAAACCCAAAGCAGATTTTCATGCCAATTTCTTTCTTGACTGACTGGAAGTGTGGTGTACCAAATCATCGAGACATCTCTTGACTGACTGCTTGAATTTATTGAGCATCGTGATATACTGCAAGAGCGGAACTCCTGAAACGGCGGAGGCTTCGGTGGGTTCCTTTAGTGCCGCCTACGTTGCTTCACGCCCGACAAAACCCGTTCAGCGCAGGCGTCTCGTACCATGAAAGGAACTCCCTGAAATGAAGGGCGTCGGCTCACGGCTCGTTATTTCAGACCTGGATGAAAGTGAGAGCCTGGATCTCGTTAATTTTTAAAGGGAAAAATCGCTCTTTTAGTCTGAGCTTCCCTTCAGAGGAGCGTCTGTGGCTCGAGCCTTTGAGCTCAGGTGCATCGTCAACTCTTAAACGAACCCTTTCCGTAACGCGCGTGTGTTTGTCGAGTGTGATCTCACTGATGACTTGGGTAGGTATGGTCCTGGTTGGGTGACAGAACTTTTAAAAGATCCTCTTTTTAGGTCTTGAATATATGTGTGAAGGATATAAAGAAGGTCCCTAATGATTTGACTCTCATGCTCTGTGTATCGATTTTTGACCACTGGCTGTCTTCAAAGACTTTTTGTCTGTGTTGTGATGGTTTTATTCAATAGCCTATAGCAATTATGAACTTTTACTTCTGAGATCAAAGATCCAGTAGCTGTCCGCATTTTGATTCTATACCCCCAGTTAGTTACAGCCCAATGAAACTGAAGTTCTTAGTTTTTCAGATTCACATACCACATCATTTAAATTGCTTTTCCAATTGATTTTTACTGAAGGTACTGCACTTAGTAAAGACAAGTGTCTAACTGGCAGCCCTGACTGTCTCTGCCAAGATGTTTCTCACATAATTACTTTAATCTACAGTGTTCAATACTTTGAACATTTTTAATGTTTCATGTGATGTGCAGACAAATTTATGGTAATATGCCACATTAATTAATTAAACAAAGGAAAAGCACAGTGGGCAGTTCAGTAGTTCAGTTCAGTAGTGCAGTAACTAACAGATACTGATGTGGATGAGGCTTCAACAGGTGTGTGTTCTCTAACCTGAAAATGACCCATAATCATTTTAAGTTTGCTCAGAAGCCCTTTGTGACAGTGTTGTTGGATGTTTGCTCTGCAGGTGAAGAACTGCTTGAGTCTCTCGCTTGAGCTTTTAGTTTAATTATCAACCCCTTCACAAACTGAACGAGGTGCACTGGAGCAGGAAACTGTACTGCAGAGTGAAACCCGTGATGTAGAATGAATATGAATGAATGAATATCTGCAGATAACATGCAGTTTGTATTC
Source organism: Sternarchorhynchus goeldii (assembly GCA_028565775.1). Taxonomy (NCBI): domain Eukaryota; kingdom Metazoa; phylum Chordata; class Actinopteri; order Gymnotiformes; family Apteronotidae; genus Sternarchorhynchus; species Sternarchorhynchus goeldii. Next base: position 12,854,391 of record JAOXYF010000007.1, read on the forward strand.
ACAGCCAACTTAATTCAGAATAAAAAAAAATCATTGCATGTAGACCCTTTTTGAGGAATTCTTATTTTGAAGAAAGAAAGAAAACTACAATGGTGCAACCACATCTGCCTCACAATATTACCATAGAGCATGTCAACCTCAT
>JAOXYF010000007.1:12854632-12865694 GCA_028565775.1 Sternarchorhynchus goeldii
ACTTCAGATACTCTCATGGTTTATTACCATAGAGCATGTCAACCTCATACTTCAGATACTCTCATGGTTTATTACCATAGAGCATGTCAACCTCATACTTCAGATACTCTCATGGTTTATTACCAGAGAGCATGTCAACCTCATACTTCAGATACTCTCATCTCATGGTATTACTGGGATACAGAACTCTACCAAAAAAAACTGCTGCTTTTCAGGTTCTTTATGACAAACGTTCAGGCATTTATGAAATCAACCTCAAACCAGAACAACTGCAGCTTCTCCCCACTGCAAAGCACTGCATGTGGATGCATGCAGTCCACAGGAACCATCACAGCATTTTAGATTTCACTCTTAAGAGGAACAAGGCCAGGTGTAGCTTCACATGAGCATGTAGCATATAGCATGTAGCATGTAGCATGTAGCTTTATCAGAAAATCCTCATTTATCTTGTTATTGTTCTCCTCCATATTCATTTATTCATAAACTTTTGAATAAAAAATGAGACATTTAAAATGAGTGAATGACAGGCAAGAAGTGCTGGATCCAAGACAGGAGCCTTTCAAAAGCATGATCACATTCTCTCTCACTCTCTCTCTCACTCTCTCTCACACACTCTCTCTCACTCTCTCTCTCTGTCTCTTTCTCTCATTTTCCCTCTACAGTAAGAGGCATCAAAGCATAGTGAGACCGCTGGCTCTCATGCTGCCATCTTGTTACAGATGTGATTAATCCTGACTTTCACACCACGGATAATTGAATAAATTCTACTTTAGCTCTCGGTCATGCTGCGATTCTGCACCTCGCTAGGGCTTTGCATGGACCACGGGCTCCTAGTCTCATTCAGAGACTCGGGGATACCCCACGGACCACGGCCTCGTTCAGAGACTCAGGGATACCCCACATGCTTCACCAAAGTCCAGCAATGACTAATGAAACGGCTGGAGTATTATCATAGCACATAGTACACAGTACATCTCGTGACTTGTTGACAAGGACTGTCTCACTCATGAATATTCTTTGAAGTTTCAGCAGATAGAGGTATCAGATTTGCGAGGTATCAGAATTGTGTGGCCCTGAATAAATTCAGTGATAACAGATAGTGAAAATAGGGTTCTGAATATAAATATATGGCGTTTTTTTTTTATCTTTTTTTAATTTTGCTTAAGAAGATAAACAGATTCCTCAGTTTTCTCACCTTATCCTCATGTGTCCTTGGAACTTATTCATTTGCCTTATTGCTAAGAAAACCAAGGAGAGTTTGATGGCTGGTGTAGAAGTGAAAATGGATTAAAATCTTCAAGGCAGCTTTTCAGTGTGTCATTAGGGCAGGGACAGCATCCTAGTTTCAAAGCCCCTTTGAACAGGGTTAAGCCAAGCAGATGGTACTTGTAAATCCCAGACTGCAGACTTATACAAAGATCTGGGACAGTCACAGAGTAACATTTTTAGTGGGCATTTGTTAATGTCATTAAAACTGCCACTAAAGAGGAATGCTTCACTATCTCCACATAAACCAGGTGGCTAGTGGTTATTTTTCAACAGAATTTCTTTGTTTTGATTGTAGTGTAATTCTTTTTCTAATGTTGAATAGACTGTCTACATATCTAGTTGCCTCCCCATTTTTATATCCAGTGAGATAATCCAGTGAACTACAAGTCAGAAAAATAAAAACACAAAATCATAGCACACTCACAATCACACTAAAATTCATATTACATGGATGGACAGTGGCCGGCATTACAAGTGCAACTGGCACAAAGAAGTTAATGAGGGTCAATTACTGACCAGCAGTTTCATTAGTCTATAGAACAAGTGTGTAATTATTCAGTAATTATGGATGTTGTAATTAGCAGTAAGGACACCGTTTTATCTGATACCTAAATAAAACATTAGGAGAAGAATCATTTATCTTATGCACTTTTAATTCAAGAAATGAAAGATGGATTTATACTGCAGAATAATCATGTATCTATAATCAATCAAATGCATTTGATCTGTTCCTTAGTGTCATTTTTAGTAGAAAATTGACCGTATTTATCCCAGGCAAATACATTTAAGATTGAACCCAATATGGTAACAATGGGTAATTGATTAAAAGCAAGTGAGATTGATTTTTAGATGTGTGGCTGGAACAGCTGAACCCACTTATCAGATGATGAAGGGCCAGTAAGTGTGTGTGTGTGTGTGTGTGTGTGTGTGTGTGTGTGTGTGTGTGTGTGTGTGTGTGTGTGTGTGTGTGTGTGTGCACATGCGTTGATGAGGTCGCTATACTTGGGAAATTGGAAGGTGTGTCTAATGGTGCAGGAATCCCATGTGAAATGCTTTTGCTTTCAAAAAACATGGAGCTAAATGAAACTTTGTGAATACATGGTTTTGGATCTTTGTGAAAGCTCATATGCAAATAAAAAGATGTGAAATTTGGAAAATAAACCCCAAAATAAATTCCTAGGACTGAAACCCTGTAACAAAAGTGCTTCCTGTTCAACCAAACCAGTTATTTCCACAGTTCTCAGGTGTTACTGGTTCCAAATAGTAAGATGGTGATAAAAAGCTAAAACAGTTTCCATATTTGCTTCCCATTGGTGGTTGTAGTGGACAAATTCTGGCCTCAAGTGAAAGAAGAGATGCCCTTCTAAAATGAGTAAAAATCTTCTTTTTAGACGTCTATTTCTACTTCAGTTAATATACGAAAGAACCCATCTTAAATCCAAATAACAACACTCAAACAGAGGGTGCTGTGCTTTAATATAGATGAGATGGTGAGTGTTGGTGCATGTTTGTTTATGTCTTCTGTTTCACATATTCTTTCTGGTTTGGTTTCTTGCCACACCCCCCTCAGGAGGTGTGTGTTTCTTGCCACACCCCCCTCAGGAGGTGTGTGTTTCTTGCCACGCCCCCCTCAGGAGGTGTGTGTTTCTTGCCACGCCCCCCTCAGGAGGTGTGTGCTGTGCCTCATTTGCCACATCACCTGGGGGTTTTATGTCATTATGTTCTGCTTTTATAATCCTCGTGTTTCTTTGACAGGTATTAATATTACACCACCTTTTTTAGTTGTAATTAGTGCACTTTTATGTGCAGTTTTGTTTTCATTTGCTTTATGAAGCATTACGCCTGTGATGGAGTGACAAACATTTTTGGAAGCAGTGTCCTCCATTTTGTTTGTTTTTCTCTTGTTTTTGTGTGTCAGCATGTTGTTGGTTCACATCTCTGTTCAGCAGACCAAGCAGACTGTTCTGTTAGTGTGATGTTCCACTAGGGAGTGGAGTTCTCCAAGGAAGTAAGGAGGGCTCCCTGAAGCTTGCTGAAAATGTCACTGGCACAACCATCTCACAGCCAGAGATCTGCTTCAGCTTCCTCTTCCGAGGCAGCGAGGTAACCTGAGCATCGCCTGAGGGCGAGAAGCCACAACCAAACCCTTCTGAAGCCGCCCCTTAGTTAGGACTTGGGGTCTGGAACCACCTCGGTTCCAGGGAGAGGGGGGTCCTCTCTGGGGAGGGGGCGGGGGGTTATAGGCTCCTGTACCATTGTTAGTGCTCTGGGCCTTGGGTGGGCCCCACACTTTTGCTTTACCACTGCTAAAATGTGCACGGACAAATGTGTTTGGTGGGTTACTGTGACGATGACCCTTGCCCCCACCTGCTCCCCCCTGTCTGTTAGACAGTGGAGGTATATTCCACATGCCGTTCTGTTTGTTTTCATCTTGTGTCTCATATGTTCCCTAAATTTTGATTTCTTGCCACGCCCCCTCAGGTGTTGTGCTGTGAATCACTGGTCTGAAACAAACTTTATGGCTTCAGTGATTCTAGCATGCTGGTGTAGCCCAACAGTCCTGTTCACCACACATACCTGCCCCAGCAACACCAGACTGACACAGTGGGAAAAAAAACCCACCACAGTGGCGTGCGTGTGTGGTAGAAATGAAAACTGTCCATCATCATTCTCACCCTTTTCTAGAAAATTCCAGTTTCCTAACCTTGACAAGTGACATGCAGTGATGGACTCTAATGAGCTTCTCGGTAAGCTGATCCTTTTGGGGTGAGAGAGAGGTTTGGGGCTGGCACAGAAAAGTGCCATCCTGGATTATCACCACGTGCCAAGGGACAAAAACGCTGGTATTCGGTTTTAAGCGAGTCCACCGGAGATGGGCTGGTTCAGCACCACAGATATTCGGTTTTAAGCGACATGGGCTGGTTTAACACCACGGATATCAGTCACTGCATGCTTCATGTATGTGGCTGTGTTCAGCTAAAAAAAAAGACTGAGAATGAAAGACGTGTGGAAGCTTTCAGAGAACAAAAGGAATAATTATCATGTTGATGCGGAAAGATAATGAAGGAGGAGGAGCAGCTGAGAAAAGAGTGATGTGGAAAGACTCATGGTAGTACAACTCAGTGAGAGTCGTGTGTGTGTGTGTGTGTGTGTGTGTGTGCGCATATCTCTGTTCGTCTGCATGTGTGTCTTTGATCTGGTTTACAGATAACACACACACTGAATATGTATAAATAGAAAACAGCTACGAAGCGCTGATGCTAAGACCTGTTCAACACAACAACTATTATACTTTCATATTCTCTGCTTTGGTTGTTCTTCTGCGGAGAGTCTTACATCACCCTACACAGGGAGTGCCTTGGTAAATAGCAGACCTCTGGTACAAGCTGGTTCTTTGTTTCTGGTATTCTTAAATGCCCATGGAGAAGGATTATAATAATGCCTGTGCAACACACACACACACACACACACACTGACCATTTTCACCTACATTATCTCCACTGAACCTTTTCCAACCTTTGCAGTTAAAACCTCCAGCACTAAGTATTTAGCTATATTTGATATGAAGTTATTTAAAAAACAATTTACTAAATGATCCATAACTTGATCATTTCTGTGGAAAGACAAGAATTTTGGGTTGAATGTGCACATTTTTCACACCCAGAGCTTTGATTAGGTTCCTCAGATTCCTCTTCATCCTGGAGGCCTCATCCTCACAGTGTCCATCATTGTATTCTAAAGCCTCTTGGCTGCTCTCTGTCCACACCATCAAGCATCTTACTACATGGTTATTTAACACTCCACCTCCAGTCCCATCGTCCACAAAACACCTCAGCAACTTCTCCTCATATGTTTTATATCAAGAAAACAGATCACAGTGCAGGTCTTCTACATACTCATCTTCATAGTACGAGCTCAAGTTAAATGGCTTAACATACATGTTTATGCCCCTTGTTTGTACAGATAAACGCTGATTTGGTTCCATTTTTCCCCACGATGAAAGTCCTTTGAAGGTCTTTAAAGAAAATCACAGTTTGTCACCATTCGAGAGCTTTTTATTTAGTCAAATGGCTTTTGTAAACAAGCAAAGCTTTGCACCTGGTCAGAATTCAGGTGCTTCACATGAGCCATTTGACCATGTGGATCATTACAGCTCTGCCAGCCAAGTCTTTATATTCTCTCTGTTCTCACCATTAACTTTTTAAGTGTCATTTACTCTGATGAAACAAAATTGGTTTTATGGCTGTGAGCGTGATGGGCTATTCTGTTGACTAGCAACATCTCTTAGGCAACACGGGATGTGCTGCTCTCATCCTGGTTTTACTTTATTTATTTAATTTTTCCATGATTGCAGATGGTGCCTCTTTCAAAAAGCCTTTACAAATCCCCCTGAAGCTTTATATAATGAAGAGCAAATCAAACCAAATGGAAGGACCTTCTCAGAATGACTGAACAAACCGCTTTGGACTTTATAAAAGACGAAAGCATATTCACCGATGTTTCAATCTGCCTGATTGAAGTTTGTAGTTATGTAGTATTCAGGGAGAAGCCTAAATCTCGAGTGGAAATCAGGATTCAGTCTGAATCTCTCTCCTATAATAAATTAACAAATTCAGTAACCTGTTTTCTCTTCTAATTTACCAATGTCAGTATTATGAATTGTTAGCATTGTCATTCCGGCTATGAATGCAAACTCAATACACGTTGCAGCCAGTCAACATTTCTGTGAAGCATTAAAGTTTGTTAAGGCGTGAGATACAGGACAAATCGCTTTGGTTCCCCATTGCAGTAACTCTGGTCTTCAGCCACTTCAGTCGCGCTTCTGAGGATGGTGGACGATAAGACTCACACTTATGACACTCTTCTAATCAATGAAAAAATAATTTGAAGAATGGAAGTGAGATGACGATCATACTGGGTGCCCTCCTGAGGGAAGAGGCCTAAGCATATTATCTGACAGCAAGACAAACAAGCTGCATGAAGATATTGATTTAACTAATTAATAAAACAGGATCAGTCCTAGTGGACTGATGCACATCACTGTACAACCCTGAGTTACTGTCTTGTCTGCATCTTGCCTGTATCTTGAGTTTATTCTAGAGCCACAGGAGTAGTTTTTCTCAACTCCACCCCCCCCCATGCCTATACAGAACAATGTCACAATATCTTGAATTGTTCATCAGCCTTTTCTACTCTGTGCTTTGACTTCATGTTCTATTGTCTTTGTCTTTTTCTTGCTTTCTCCCTTTCTCTCTCTCTGTCACACATGCACACACACACACACACACACACACACACACACACACACGCACACAAGATGGCACCCACTTTGAAAAATCTGGTTTACTGGGTCACACCCATTGAGCAAAATATATCTCCTCCTCCCAGTCGTTCTATAATTAACCGATCCATCTTTGGTTAACACATGCTGAGATCTCGTTTGTGCTTCTGTTTGGCTCAGCCTTGGTTCTTCATACAGAGAATTCGGTCGATGTAGGGCATCTGAAATGTACTGATTCTGGAGAAGATGCCCCAAAATAAACACAAGTACTGAACACTGCTGTTTCACCACGATCTGAACAATCTGATACCATCATGTCAATTTATTTGTCTCAGAATAAACTCAATCCTGATGTTTGCTTTGCCACTTTACTATACATCATTATATATGATGATGCACTTATGATTCAGAGATGGCATGATTGCACACCGTACATTCAGCTCTGCATATAAGCAGGATATCAAGAAGGTGGTGTGGAATGTGGTGATGTGGTTCCAAAGTGATCTGAGCAGTGTGTTGATATCTTGGCTCATTTATCATCTCTGAAGAGGAGTTTAACTAGTTAAAAACGTAGCCCCTGCCAAAGAGCTGAATCCTAAAGCTTCGTTAAACTTTAACCTGCTCATCTGAGTGTTTCTAATGCCTCCTCTGTGTCCATTGCTCATTAATCTTTATGGATTACACTGGATTGCATTTTCATGTTGAGATTAGCCCACAACCTTTCCAGTACAAGGATACTTGTCTTAACCAAACAGGGGAATATTTCACTGGAATCTGTTTCCTCACCAGACAGATGGTTATTATGAAGAAGTGTTGCACCAGGTCTAAATCTACACACAATTTGGGTAGAACATAGCTGTGGTTAGTGTGTTTGTGTGTGTGTTTGTGTGTGACTCTACACTTCATTGCTGTGCAGGTTACAGGGAGGAACTCTTGGAGTGCTTAAATCCTAACTGGAAACATTTTATGTTAAATTTCTATGAGCAGTAGCACCCCTGTAAATGTTTAATAGCCATTATTTTACTTGCCTTGACAGTGACAGATTGTGTGCACACAAAAAATTCATCGTGCATGAGACTCTTGACCTGCAAGATTAATAATAGCCTCCTGCAACTCACCCTGGAGTGCTGGGACAACATTTAAGGAATTTTCACTGGATTACTGTATGTAAAAGGATTCTGGCTCCTACCAAACTTTGTTCACTCTTTTCTCACACCTTTTTCAGTCTTTTACGTCTGAATTTATAACAAGTAGAACATGAAACTAAACGAAGAACATGGAAGATAAGTCACAAAGAAAATCTCACCAAAGAGGAAAATTGCAAGGGATGAGGTCCCATCCCTTGATGTAGTTCAACATATTAAGGGTTAATTAACACAGCTAGTTTTTATTTACTTAATAATACTCTCACAAAAAGTCAAAGATATTTTTAAGAAGCTTTATTTCTTAGAGCTAGAGGGAAACCTTCTGTAATATAATGTGTGATAAGGCATTTTACCAATAAAGAACAAAGACAAGATTTACTGCAAATAATTAGCTTTTTATGGTCTGTTCATACTTCATTTCATGTTTAAGACTCCAGGGTGTTGGTGCATCATTTTGACAAAACATATCACCGTTTTTGAAGACACTTTATTCTCTAGGCATCTCCTTCCAGAGCGCTGACGTTGTTTGGCATCTGTCAGAAAGCCCTACCCCCTCTCCTGTTCCACAACATGCAGTCAAGGGGAAATTAATTAGCCAGTAGGAAGGCAGCCAGATGGGTCTGAAGGACACTCTCTCTGCCTTAGGTGAGAAGGCTCAGTCGAATTACAAGCAACAACTGTCAAACCGCACTTTGCACATGCCCCACAGGCATCAGCGATCACGGCTTTTCCATATGCTCCAGAGAAGCGACAGTTAGCCTTCTGACGGCCATAAAAACTACACTTTCGGTTCTGGCAACCAGGAAAAAAATTCATGCAAAAGAGGCTTCCTTGAAGGTTTCAAAACGGGTGCGTGTTGCTCCCAAATGGCAGTCCAAAACAATCACGCTAATCATTCATGCAATCTCCCACACTCAAACAGACAATTCAATGTATTCACTGATGTCGGCTCTTTTGTTCAGTGCTAACCAGTTAATATAATCAGTGGTTAATCAGGACAATAACAGGACGATAACTGCAAGTCTTACATGAAAGACCTGAAAAGGCGATGTCAAGCAGCTGTTGTCTTTTCTGCCACTGTGTGGTAGATAAAGAGAGACTGCGTGGTTGTTAGATAGAGACTGTGGTTGTTAGAGAGAGACTGTGTGGTTGTTAGATAGAGAGACTGTGGTTGTTAGATAGAGAGACTGTGGTTGTTAGATAGAGAGAGACTGTAAAAGGAAGAGCACCATAAATTATGGGCCCATTGTTCCCTATTCATCCATAATTAAATGTGAAGCAACAGAGGGATGTTCTGTTCTTGGGAATGGAAATACCCAGGGACCAGGTCACAGCAGCTAATGCTGGGACAACTATGCACATAAAATACTTCCAAAAAACACAAAAGACAAACAAACCCAGCAGAAGAAGAAGTTTATTTACCTGCATTCATTGTCGTATGTGGTGTAATAAAAAACCTCTCAAGCACTCGAGGTGAAAGAGTTTCTACTTTTAAACGGTCTTGTCTACAATTTGAAAAAGCTTCAATTCCAGGGGAACCACTGCAAAATCATAAAGGGTACGTCATGAGGCACATTTAAGTACTGTGATTATCACTGCATAATAAATCTGCGCTAGATTGCTGCTGCGGTGCAAAAGATTGTTGAATGCATATGATTTCCTCCAAATTAATGTCAACAGAAGGCCTTCGACAAAATTTTATCCTGCCAGAATAACTCATTTTAAAGCCAACCTGGATGATGCTGGAACAAAGGCGTCGCAATACAAACGTGTCAAATCAAATGTATGGTTGAGGAAATGAAGCAGTCCAGAAATGATCTGCAAGTGACTAACGTCCTTCCATGTTCAGGGAGGAGGGGGAGCAGATCATCCTCCATCATCTTAAAGTGACAGCTTAATTACCCAATGAGAAGACGGGGAGGCAGCAAATTTCTCTCTGAAATCGCTGCACATTTAGAGAGTAGATCAGAATGTACTTTTCAGTCGAATTAAATGGAAACAAAGCAGTTTGCAAACAAGTTAACATTTACAAAGAATTCAAGAAGTAAGTACTCCAGCCTGGTTTCATTTCTTATTGAGATTAGATAAAACTCTTGACCTTTAAATTGGATGGCACCATTCATTTGAAATCCAGTTCACTTGTCAGAAATTGATAAAACCTAGTGAAACCTGCTTGATAGAAGTTCAGTGGTCCTCAGCAGAGCTGTACACAATGAAGTATTAAGTCTCTTTGATTTGTCTCTTATCACAGGGCTGTCATAAATCTTCTCATATGACCATATCCATAAATATCTCTGAGCAAGAGTGCAAGAGAAGACAAGAATATCTATTAAAAATGCTAATTAAATTATGAAATGGATGGCATCATGACAAGTAAATGACACGTCTGATTGGTTTTGTCAAACGGTTTGCTTGAAGTAGTGGGAGTGTTCTTCACCTTGGTGCTGAAGATCATTAATGTTGGGTACACACTACACATCACACAACTTCAGCCTCAGACCTGCTCAAATTGTTAGGCTCAGGCCAGTTTGGCATCAACTCACTGCGCATCTTCACTGTCACAGCTTTGTTGTCAAATGTTTGAAATTCTCAGCAATGAATCCTGTCATATCTCTGTCATATCTGTCATTGTCATCCTGTGATATCCGTCATATCTCTGTCATGTGTCATCCTGACATATCACTGTCACATGCTATCCTGTCATGTCATCCTGTCATTCCAGACAGAGAAAGATTACAACTACATTTTCTGAAGGTTACAACAGTCCGTAATCAGTAGGAAGTGTACAGGCCTTTGCTTTGAATGACTTCAGCACATCACTAGTCTCTCACAGCACTCTGGTGTGATTTTGGTCCACTCTTCTTCCAGTCTCTTCCACAGTTCTGTGAATGTTGTGGGTGTCTTGGACTTTCTAGAGGTTTTCTATTGGGTTTAGATCAGGACTCTGGGCTGGCCCCACTTCATTGTTTCAATGTTTTCAGTTTCAAGGAACTGCTTTACCCATTTTGGTGTGTGACAGGGGGCACCGTCCTGCATGAAAATTGCTGGCTGATTGATGAATGCAAGGAAGGAACCACATGTTGTTGAAGGTTCTGATACACAGTTGCATTCAATCTTCCATGTATGAGAGGTCCAACTCCTGCTGCCGAAAACATTTCCCAAGCCATGACACTTCCTCCTCCACCTTTCACTGACTTCTTTATACACTTTGGGTTCAGTCTTTCCCCAATTTGTTGACAAACAATGTTTCTTCATCAGACCCAAGTAAATAAAAATTTGCTTTCATCACCAAAATGAACTCTGGACCACTTCTCCTCTGTCCACACAACATGCTCCTCAGCAAAGGTGAATCTAGCTTTTTGATTCT
>JAOXYF010000007.1:12871947-12903732 GCA_028565775.1 Sternarchorhynchus goeldii
CCGCCTACTCTCTCTTCCATGGTGATCTGCGCCACTCTTCCCCCCCCTCCCTGCACTTCCTCTTCTCGTTCTGAATTAGGTCAGCGCATGTCAGAGCTGCAGCAGCGAAGGACTCCACGTTCCTTGGCTTTAGCTGCAGTGTATCTGTGATAGAACCTAGTATATGTGGTAGAACCTTCCTCTTCCCCGACACCCCATACCAGGACCAAGTATCTGGGTGGAGGAGCACTTTGCTGAGAACTTCTGTGTGCTGTTGGTTTTGGCTGGAGGTGGAAGGGGCACTTTAGCCTTCGCACTTCCACAAGAGCTTTACTGGGACTTACATAAACCTTCAAATGCCTCAGTATGCGAGAGCAAGAGTGTGGTACTAAAAACAATACTGCCACTAAGAATAAATGTGTTTCGGGGTCAGAAACCTGTTTAGATTCGTGTTCATTCATAACAAGACAATTATGATTAACTGGCTACAAATTAGTTAAAACAACAGAAATCGCAGTCAGCCACAACTAGAGTGATCATATCATGTACATACAGTGCGGTTTAACTCTCCTCCCCCTGTTCCATCGCACATCAGCAGGCCGATTTGCTGAAGGCCCTTCCCTGGGCCCAAGACACACAAGAATGTTGTTTGTGCTGACAGTTAACAGACTGGCATCAGGAGTTTGAGTGGAAATACTCTGGTTGAAACATTGGAGGCCCAGGTCCTTGGGGGAGCTTGGTGGGTGTCAGCACCAGGTAACCACGCCTACAGCGTGGGGGGGGGCACGGCTCCTTATGGGATGACGATGCGCTGTATCGGCATGGATGAGATGCTCCAGCCCCAGCCAGCATCCTCCAGCATGCTCTCCTAACCATTGCTTTACCTTACAACTACACCTGCCTGCTGCGCTCGGTCTTAAAGTCCACCTCATAAAACATTCATGCCCGTCCGTTGATCGCAGTGCGTAAATGGGGGCCACCTGGCAGGGGCCGAGAGACAGGGGCCGGGAGACAGGGGCCGGGAGACAGGGACCTGGGGCCTCCTTTCTGCGGCCCTGGGAAGGTTGTTGCCGTGGACATAAACAATGACAAACACAATGTGTGGTGGATCTTAAACATAACACAAGTAAGGCGGTACATGACTCTCCCATTTTGCTAGAGCGAACCATTCTGAGGACGAAGATGTCGCCCTGTATGGCACTGGAGTGTAAATTAATGGACTGTGTGTGTGTTAGTGTGTGTGTGTGTGGGTGTGTGTGTGTGACTGAATGAAGGGCACATCATCATTAAAACCCATCAGCAACAGCCGTCTCAGGGGCATCACAACAGAGGCAGAGGAAGGAGAGAGAGAGAGGGAGGGGGGAGAGGGAGGGAGAAAGAGAGGGAGAGGGAAGGAGAGGGAAAGAGAGAGGGAGGAAGAGAGGGGGAGGGAAAACACTGTATGTGTGTGTGTGTGTGTGTGTGTGTCTTAGTGGTTAAATGTCCTGATGAGGTGCTTCTCCCCCTGATGACACCGTGCCTGATTAAGTCATTGAATACTAATGAGCTCTGGCTGTCTGGGAGGCAGCTGCCACGGGGGTCTGACCATGTAACAGCCAGGCGCTCTCCGCCATACTACCATGTAACAGCCAGGCGCTCTCCGCCATACTACCATGTAACAGCCAGGCGCTCTCCGCCATACTACCATGTAACAGCCAGGCGCTCTCCACCATACTACCATGTAACAGCCAGGCGCTCTCCACCATACTACCATGTAACAGCCAGGCGCTCTCCACCATACTACCCTGGACAAACATCTACAAGCAGAAAAAAAAGGGCCTCGCTTCTCCTACACCAAAATTAAGAACCAATAGGTGCACAAACCAAAGACCATTGGCTAAATTAAGGGCCTGGGATTATTTTTGTGGGTGGTGCTGCAAAACTCCAAGACCCTCTCATAAGGACTGAACTAGGCTTGATGAAGTACAGAAAGCAGGGTTTCATAGTTAGTGTGAAGCCAGAGGGTTTTAAAGACCTTACTAATCACCCAAATAATGTTCTAAACAAAATACGTAAATCAATCAATTACTAACATTAACCCCGTGACACTTGCTCTTCCCTGCTGGTCTAAGAGATCCGCTGGACGTTGTTTTCTTGAATTACTAGCGGCAATAAATAATTTACAACAACGAAATGTGGTAACCAGTGTATCTTCCTGAAAATAATGCCCTCTTGTTTACAAACCTTTCCGAAGCGGCAGTTTCATTTCACAATCCGCAGGCGACCTTTAAATACTCTACCGCAGACCTCGACTACTCAAAGAAATATGTACACATATTACCAAGCTGCAAATTCGATGTATTTAAACACCACTGACTGCTGTGTGGCTCCGACTCTGTGCTTTACGCCGCTCGCATTAGTGCTGCTTCATTGTTTCAAACATCATAACTGTGCGATTAACCTCGTACAGATCCGACCACCTTGCAGTTTGGGTAACAAATACTGACAATATGTTTATCGGTCCAAAAGCTCATCTGATCCACTTACCGCGTTGACGTTCCCTTCCTGACATCGCACATCATGCATTTGAACGCCTCTGCGCTGTTCTTGAACGTACACACACTACAATCCCAGTATCCGTCGTCAGACGAGGGTTTCGGTTGCCGTTTCGGCCTTCAAAAACATAAACAGAGAACATCACATGTCTAACTTTAGGTATTTCTGAACAACTCTAGTGTTACCAAAAGCCAAAGTCAGCGCTACCCTTGAAAAGGTGCCTGGTTTTATGAGGTCTTGCTTTTATGACAGGATAAGGCTGTTAAAACACGAGTCCGCCATGGTTGCGCTGCAGCGACCCTCATCCACGCAGCGCGCGCGCGGACTGCTCCCGTGCCGCTCGCTTCGAGTATCTTCAGTGACAGTGCGAGTATTATTTTACCTCGTCGGACTCCTCTTGTCTCCCATGCTGCCAAAACTTTGTTTGTGTGCGGTGTTACCAGTGCAGTCGCTATTTTGTTCAACCGCGATGCGCCCACGGCTCCCAGCTGTCGTAGAAACTCCAGTACAAGGACGCTCACGTGACCAAGTACATCCAACCAATCATGCTCTCAACAGACAGGGTCGTCGGGTTTGCGAGATCGCTTTGAACAAAACACACGATCCGCGCTGTTTAAACTTACTCATATCAACTTGGTTTCACCCAGTATTTTTATTCGCTGCACAGGCATTGCATTCATCTACTTATCTAATGGTTCAAACATCGGAGGAGCCTTTCAGAAGTGAAGTTCACCCCACACCGATCCACAGTTCAGTTTTGCCAAATAATATGACACATTTCAACCCGATATCTTTTTAATGGATTCTTAAGTTCTGTAAACTCGCGCAGCTCTAAAGTAGGTTCTTCTACTCCTCCTGCGCTATAAATAAAAGACAGTCAGACTCAGTCCAATTCTGCTATTGGCCAAGTTACAGTCTAACAATCCCCATGAAACTTGAGGCTGTAAAAGGGATTTGCATCACAGATGGAACAACACAAATAGAAGATTCAGTTACATAAACTCATTTTTATTTGAGAGAAGAGGATAAAATGGGTTTCATTATTTTATCTTCCCATGGATTTGTGAGCGCTCTCCTACAAACACATCCAGGCACTTCCCAATGCTGCAGCGCTGAAGGACAGAGGCCTGTTGTGTATTACACAGCAAGTGCCATGTATGCACTTGAGAATAGAGGATCAAGGACTTTGTCAAAAATAGCTTTATTTATTCATCTCTGTCTGGGGTTGAAAATGATAAACATCTGTGGTTTATTATTTAAAAAAAGAAAAGTTTAAAAAGAATGATGGAAAAAAGAATCTAAATGTGAAAATACTTCTGAATACCTGCATGGAGAGACATCTACTTCTTAAATCAAGATCCAGTATCAATAAGGTGGTGTCCACCGCACCAAACAACCACAATCCACCAAAGTTGCCTCCATCTTTGTCAAGGCTTTAAGCAAAATGTCTCTGATAATAATCTAGCAAGAGATTCACAGATATTCATTCTGGAATTTAAGATGCACCATCTTGAGGACTTCAAACTGTTCTTCAGTCACTCAGCTCCTCCTCGTCACTGAAGTATGTGCTCTTTTTAATCTTTTTCAGTTTCTGCGAGTCCTTGCAGGATGTTGAAGCCAGACCCGACTCTTCCACGACCTGCCGTCTTCGTCTTTCTTCCTCTTCAATTCTGGCTTGCTGCACACAGTTAGAGGTTCATGAACATTTGTTTTTGAACAGGATTTAGGAGACCCCACCCCCTCAGAAACAAAACAAAATACATAAATATAAAAGAAATCTTCCTAGTTTGCTACAGTCCTACACTCCATTTGCTACAGTCCTACACTCAATTGCAGCCCATTAACTTTTCAAGCATATTTAGTTTGATAGCATGTAGAACTGTAAAAGACTCTAAACAGAAAATAAGGTCACTGCACAATTAAGTTTTAAATATTAATTGAGAAAAGCACAGGCCAAAACCTGTGAATTCAGCAGAACTCCAGAACAGACTGGAACGAATGCTGATGCTATTCATTTGCTGACCTGGAAAGCGATTGCTTGACTCAAGCTGTCAAGTGCAGGGTCTTCTCCTTCCTCTTCACTTTCTTCATGTTCTCTGAAGGAGAGACACAGAAAACAATAGTGCCAAAATGCATCCCCTAACATCAGTGAACAACGTCAGTGTCTCCACTGCCAACGCCCCCTGCGCCCGGTGCCCCCTGCGCCCGGTGCCCCCTGCGCCCCCTGCGCCCGGTGCCCCCTGCGCCCGGTGCCCCTTACGGCTCCTCGATGTGCTTCATCTTTTTCTTTTTCTTTTTCTCCTTCTTCGGTGGCGGTTCTCTTTCCCCAAGCAAATTCTTTGGGCAGGAGTAACTTAAGTGACCGTCTTCCTGCAATGGAGAAACAGAGTTGTTTGATCAACTTAATTTCTACTGATAAGGATGTCGCATGGCTTCAGTCGTTTAAAAAAAAAAACTGCATGGCTGTATTTGTATGACTGAACCTCTTTATTCAGTTCTGCAGTACAGTGATCAGGAACCACACCTGCTTCATTTATGTGTGTTTGTGAATGGGATTAAATAATTGTTCAAGATGAATAGAGATGCTTCATTAAGTAATAATTTTCTCCATCTGGAAGAGGCTGAGGCTTTAGGTAAGAGTACACACACACACACACACACACACACACACACATTAAGAATACACATACACACTAAGAATACACGTCCGCCAAAAATATACTGATTTGAAAATGCCTTGTTGTAGTAAGTGTGTATGGAACACTACTATATACCCCTGGTATTAATGATTTGTTGTAGTAAGTGAGAATGGAACACTACTATATACCCCTGGCATTAATCCCCATGACTGAATCTACACTCAGTAATTTGGTGAATTAGTTGGTGAATCATTTGGCTTCAAACGATATTACAATGTGTAACTAAATGTAACAAAACGTGAAACAACTGGAGTAGATTGACAGTAAATACACTCCTCCTCCAAAGAGGATATGATTCTGTTTCAGTGGTACAGTAAAACAAGGCAGAACAAACTAATGACTACAAATGCGTATTTATAATAAGATCAACTCCCTACATGAGTTTGGTGAATATTCTTGTGAATATGATCCTATGGCTGATTAACAGAAGCAGTTCTGCATGCAGAAATTGAGACTATGTTCAAAAGACATTGTTCCCTTTAAAGTAAACACTTTCTCCTTCCCATTTAAGGGAACCAAAAGTGCTTAGACACTGTATTGTAAATACTCGCAAAGTACTACTGTAAGACCTGTAATCTTTTTAATAACAAGCAAAATGCACCACGTATAATGGGTGTAAAGGTGGGTATAACCCCCCATCCGTGGCGGTGGACAGAACTGTGGTGTTACCTACACCGCACTCGTAACACCTGGATTTGTCACTGTAGTTTCTTCTCCGTATGAACTCGGCGGCTCGGCCGTTGTCTATGGCAATGCTAGCCTTCACCGTCCGTCCAAACAACTGAGACACAGAAAAATTAGCGACAATCACTACATCGTAACGTAGACAGATAGACTTGCAGGTAATTCACTATTAAGTGGTTTAGCGATGGTTTATCAGTAGTCTATGTACCTGTTTGTGGTTCAGCGATCGGGCGCAATTATGGGCCGACTCTTTATCCAGGAACAGCACAAACGCGACGCCTCTGCTCATCCGCGTTTGTTTGTCTTTGACAATGGTCACCCTTGTAATTAAGCATAAATTATATTATGATTTTGAGCTAATGTGATTCTGTTATAATCCTAATGTGATTTAAGCTTGTGTTCTGTTGTAAATCTGCACTAATGCAAATAGAAAGTTACTTACTTGACAACTTTTCCATATTTAGTGCATAACTAGAGGAAAATGGGAGATTTTAAAGTAAGTAAACAAATTTTCAGCTGAGGAAATGCCAAACAGTAAAACATTTATTCCATGCCAAAAAAACTCATGCCAGATGATTATCTTGAAAAATATTAGACTGTTTCCCCCTAGTTTTTCCCCTAGTTAACAGCATTGAGAGGTAGGTTTCAGCTCATGAGAAAACCCCCTACTGCACCATCAAAATAAGCCTTTGGAAAGTCAGACATCAGGCATCAGTCTCCTCACAAAAAAGAAAGAAAAAAGACATGGCCTTTAGCCTTAAGTCAAGACTGCACTGCTAAATACTCCTGCACTTCCCCCTGTTTGGACTTGCACATAATTAGCAATAATCAACTTTTAAACCCAGACAAGCACTGACAACCAGTCAGGCTTCTAATGGACAGAATGACAGGAAGAAAACTCCAGGCAGTTGCTGTTTACTGCAAAAGCAAGTAGCATTAAAGGAGCACCTTATTAGAAATTTACAAACTTTTGAGCAGCATAAAACCAGGTTTGCCTGGCACAAAATGAGTCTGGTAAACTCAGAGATCCTCAACCTGTACCATGAGAAGTCTACAACAACAAATGAACTTTTACTAATTAACAGTGAATCTCTGAGTTGGGAAATTAAATCATAATCAGTATTACACAGCAAGGATAACGGTCATAATAAGGAATTCGTAAAGCCATGTCACAGGTAGATGTCACATTTCCATCATTTTTGCAGAACTTTGAGACATATTCTGCACCATGATGAGGTAAACCATTATTTAAAAATGCACATTGTTACAAGTCTAGATGTGGTTCTTGAAGTCAAAGTTGCTGCATATTCAAAAAGGTTTAGTTTCACATGTTTTCTTATGCCGTTTCTTAATATTGGGTAATTGGCGGCATCACTTCTGACAACTGAGATTACTCCAACTGAGATTACTGTCTTAAATAAATATTGGGTTATGTACTCAAGTAAGTAAAAAAATACTAAAATCCCTGATCCAAATTGTACAAGTCCATTTATAAAGTTATACATAAACAAAACATTTGTCTTTATCATACTGATTATTTTAAAACCACAGAGTCAGAACACAGATGGGCAAAATCTATTTATGTCAAATGCAACATATGGTGTTTAGGTTGAAGAAACCATCCAAATACAGTCAAAACAACAGTGTGGCCTTAGCTTACCTTATGCAAGTCGTTATTTGTTAAGGAGAATGGCAGATTGGAAACATACACGGTGCTTTTGCTTGGTGCTAAGCCGCCACTCATCTTGCGTCTGGAAAATTATTGGGACAAAAGAGGCAGTAAGACGGATATATCAGGCACCCTAACCCTAACCCTGAGGGACTGAGTTAGAGAACTGTTGACCTGGTACAAGCTTTAATGAGTGAAATAATGTGAATAAAATCAGATGTTTAGTGACCATCATGAATGTATAATCGCCTCATTACTGTTTTAAAACCTGTGTTGAAACTGACTTCATGTGTTCACAATATGCCTGACAAATAATGATTTGAATGCGATTCTTGTCAGATACGAAAATTACAACGGGTTCTGAAGCAATGTGTGCCTGAACCATAGCTAACTAAGCTAACTAGCTAACTACACTACGTTAATTAGTTTTGGAAGAGATTATACATAGAATGTGACAAAAATGTCTTACCGAACAAACAACTACAATGTTGTGACAAAGCCTCTGTAGATGAGTTGCATCCCAGTAAACATATGCGATAAGTATTTAAGCCCAGCGGTATAACATAGTTAAGGGATGTTGTTTCCTGTTGTTTTCCAGAACAGTGAAGTTGGACACCACCGTAATTCCTGAAATATCTATCACGAAATCCAGTTTCTAGCCTAAAAAACACTTCTGAATAATATCTCGCATTCCACAAATATTCTCAAAATACAACTGATTTAGAGATGTGTAATAAAAATACAGTGTTTAACTGTCCGTCACATTGACAATTCATCATGACGGACTCTTATTTTGTATATACACAGTGTTTAAGTGTCGGGCACAATGAGCAGTCCTCATGACGGACTCTTATTTTGTAAATGCACGGTGTTCAAGTGTCGGACACAATGATCTTTCATCATGTCGGACTCTTATTTTGTAAATGTTATTCGTCTGCTGTGGTTGCCGCCATCTGTGGTGTAACATCAGACATGTCTACATTCGTGTTTATGAATTGTTTCAGTTAAAGTGACCCGTTGTTTACAGTTATATTGTAGTTCGATAATATTCGCATTTCGATAAGGTGTAGAGTTATGCATATCTTATACGGTGTGTGTTTCTCGGAGTAAATGGTAAGTGGTAGTTAGTTATTGGTGTCCGGAGACCAGACCTGGTAATAAACTCGCGATTGTGGGGCTGTTTTCGCGTTTGTTCGTGTAATGGCGAGATCGTGGACGTGCTGGGTGATGTACGTGGACCCAGCAGCATGTAGAGAGGCTCAGGTGGTTTGCTGGTTATAGGTACTTGTGGTTACCGGGCTGGTGAGCCGGGATATCTCGGGTTAGCTTCGTTATCTGACCTGTCCATGCTGGACTGAACACTCTACATGGTTCTTGCGCTTCAACGTCGTTCATAATCATTAACTAGCGCTTTGTATTTACATTATACGGCAGATGCGAACTGGATTAATTGGAAGCTCGAAACAAACATCTAACTGTGTAGGTTATCCAGCCAGCTAACCTGTTGTCAGTTGTTAACGTATATTTGAAAGGATCTCTTTTTTGCCTCAGTGGTGGTTAAGAGAGAAGTGGAGGGGCCAATACCCCTGAAACAAACTTTAAACAAACGTTCATGTCGTGCTACACTAAGTGTAGTGGTGGTATGTTGTTCATATAGTTCGTATGCATGCATGAAAAAATCAAGTTGGGTTAGAGCTGTTAAAGACTCATGTCCAGGCTGAATAATACGACATAAATATTCAGGAAATAGATTTTATGATTGCAACCTTGGTAAACATAGATTTCTGATTTGTACTTTTGCACTCTTCTTCTTGTACTCTTCTTCAGCAAACCAAGATTGTCTAAATAAACATCACATCATAGGAAAAACAAGTATGTACAAACTTACAAACTTAAATTACGTGTTGAACACAATCAGTATGATGCTTTTAGTGAAATGTGCTAAAGTAATTCTACATACCAAAACCAAATGTTCTGTATGCTTTATATGGGTTTCACTTACTACTAAAATTGCTTTGTATGCTATACTTTTCAAGAGAATTCTAATTTTCTGTTGTTCTGTCATCTAAAAGCATAATTAAAATGTTAACTGGCTCATTCTTATGCCTGTGAGTGTGATCTTTTAACAGAGATGTACCATGTGAGTGTGGGATAGGTTACTATGACACCTTATGGGTTGTTTTGTTTGTTTGTTTGGGTTTTTTTTTTGTTTTTGTTTTTTTACTCCAGTGGCGTTCAGGAGAGAACGGAACATCCGTGAAATGTATGAGGAGCGCTTTCATCCTGAAAGATCTGTAAGATCTGCTCAGCTTCAGACCATCTAGAAATGAGCCTCCTCAGCCCGTCTGGGGAAGGAGCTGCACCAGTCTTGTGTCTTTTGCACCAGTCCTTTGGCATGGAGGCATCAGACAAGCTCCCTTCATTTGCCTGCTACAGGCCCCGTATCCAAGGGGAGTGGTGAGTGACCGGCGCCCTGCTTTCGGACGCCCTGACGATGACTACGGTCGAGGTTTCGAATACGACGGTCCCCGCTTCTACCCGAACGGTGGTCCCAGGAGCTACCATGGTGACGATCAGAGGGGTTACCATGGGGATGGTCATCACTCTTTCTCTAACGAGCCCAGAGGGGGCCCACCTGGTCGAAGGGTAAGAGCTGACATTACAGCAATAACACCTCTCGAGCAGAGCACTAGCGAAGGTACTGTTTCAACAGGTGTGCTCAAGAATATACAGTATTTAAGAGAGACTTGGCAGGGCTAATAAAGGAAGTTAAATGGGGGATTAAAGTGGAACTAGTTCAGTTCCAGACTAGTTTTAATCCAGACTAGTTTTAATCCAGACTAGTTTTAATCACTGGGTAAGTATTTGTTGCCTCCTTCCAATTCATAGATATAAAGGTATAAATAACCAGAGGAATTGGTCGAGTGTTTATTAGCAGTGTTTATATTCAGATTATTACTTAACTTGAAAGTTATGATCCATTTGTTCTGCCCTCATCAGATAAACGTTGCATTATGTTCGTTTGGGATTAGTGCACTTGTGCTGTTTATAACTGACACGTATGTGTGTGTGTGTGATCAGGAGGACTATCCTTATTACAGAGGACCCAGAGAGGAACCTCACTCTGGACGACAAATGGATTTCAGGTATTAACGTGTAATCAGACATCATAAGGTGCTTATCTAGTAGCGTGTAATCAGACATCATAAGGTGCTTATCTAGTAACTTTGTCTCAGTTTGCCCCTGTTTGCTGTCATGATGCGCCTGGTTGTGAATGGAAGCAAAAAAAAACGTCTTAATATTTGAGGAAATGCTATAAAATGTTAACAGATATATGTATCTTAACATAATTAAAAACTTGATTTTCTTAATGCACAATTCTGAGTACTCTCCCCTCCATCTACTAGGCTTCTCTGCATCTTGTGTATCTGATTTGTTCAAACATCTGTTTCCTTGCGTGTCCCTGCCATGTCATCTCTCCTTAGAGCAGAATGGTTCCAAGGCATTGAATTTGAATTCCTTTACCCATAAGGCATTTGGGTTTTGCACTGTTGATATCAGTCTGATTTACGAGTTGATGTGCATGAATTCTGATTTATTACAGTAAATGTTAACGACTGTAGTTGGATGTGGTTAACCTCTTCCACCACCTTTCTATCATATGATGGTGGTAATAGTTGGGAGCTTTCAGATGGAGCTTGAACATCGCAATGTGATTGGCTGAGGAGGTCTAGCAAGCGCAGGGTGATTAGGTGGTCAACATGTGGGAGCAACAGGAATGATGTGAGCGTGTGCTGCTGTCCTGCGCTCTGTAGCAGGCTGAGCATGTGTGACTCTGTCATTAAACCACTGGGTGCCTGTTTGTGACATTACTGTAGTTCAGGAGAAAACTGGGGCCATGCATTAGTTTCATACTATGATGAACCGTCTCCGAGTTGTGCAAGCTTGTAGTAACCGACTTGCATTAATGACAATACCTTGTGCTACCACTAGGTGGCAACAGTGTTATGAAATAACAGTGTAGACGTCCTGTATTTAGGCTCATAAACTTCTTTCAGTATAGTCATCCTGTGTAATAGTCATTCTGCAGTATTGTGTGGTCTAACCAGTTCAGACTGGTTTAAAGTGCTTGGTACTGTTTTCAAATACATGTTAATGAGCAGTTCTGGATGCGGCCAGTCCACTAGGGGGTGCTGTTGTTGTAATGGTGTATATATATTTTATTACTGTATTAATGAGTGCCCATCTCTTCGCATCAGGATGTGTGAACCACACATCGAGCCGATCCTCACGCAGGTGTGAATCCTCAACAAGCAGAGGCTCTCGGCCTTCACACGAGCTTCATCTAAACAAACTCCAACTGTGCACTTCAGACTGCAAATGGCAGGGGGAGAAAAGCTGCTTCAGTCTGTGCTCAGACTTTTGAAGATGTTCTTCACCTCCTCAGAGCAGCATCTGGAGTCTGACCAGAATGTCATCTGTCATAGCCCTCGTCCCCCGTGGTCAGAGACCTTGCCCTCCCTGCTGGTCTTGAGATCCAGCACCACTTCACTGCTGTGTCAGCAGCAGGAGGTCTGGACATGAGCTCAATAAAGGAGAGCGTGTTGGGGTGGTCCTCTGTGAAGGAGAGCGTGTTGGGGTGGTCCTCTGTGAAGGAGAGCGTGTTGGGGTGGTCCTCTGTGAAGGAGAGCGTGTTGGGGTGGTCCTCTTTGAGGCTTTGAGTAAGGACAGAACACAGACTCTGTCTCTCTAGTTAATCCACTCCTCCTGCTTGGGTGTGAAATTCCACAAGATTGGTGCGTGTGGACAAGTAGTAAATCACTAAGCTTTCCTTTGATTCTGCTTGTATGGATGTGATACTGATGTCTTTTTACTGTATGCGTGTGGTATTCGATCCGATTAAGCATTTATAATTGCAGTAGTTTTGATTTAAGCCACCCTGAGCAAGTGCACAGATGGTTCTTAATCAACTCTGTACATCTTTACCACTGTTTGCTTGGTTGGTGTTTCTATTTTTGTCTCAGAGGCAGCAGTCGCGTAGGCCCCCCTCCCCACGCCCGGGGCCAAGGCTCGTATCCTGCTCCAAGGTCGCTGGCGGCTCTGGGGCCGGACCCTGGAGACGACACGCTAATACAGGCCATCATGAACCTGGACCGCGGGTACTCACGCATTTCACCTCACACGTTCCAGCTGTGACATGCTCCACCTCTCACGTAGTCTACCTCTCACCTTTCACATGCTCCACCTCTAACCTCACACTTTCTGCACTGCTCAGACTGCCCACCTCACTCTGCATCACACATGCGTCCTTCTATGTTCAGACTGTGTTCTAAAATGTTAGGCATCTAAACTAGCATTTTATGTTAAAATATATCCAGTTAGTAGAGTCACTTAAATTCTTTTTGAGTGATGGCCAGACATTGTTTCCTGTATTTAGGTGTGTGTGTGTGTGTGTGTGTGTGTGTGTGTCTCCATGTCCACAGGGAGGAGAGGGAAGGTCTGCGTCGCAAGCCACCGTTCCCCCAGGTGCGTGAGCGCTCACCCCCGCGGCGGGAAGTCCCCCCCTCCCCCCACAGTCGCTCCGGGTCCAGCGTCAGCAGCCGTAGCTACTCGCCTGAGCGGAGCAAGACCCACCCATACCAACCTCCACAGAGCAAACGTACGGCCTCCACCTTCATCCGCCTCACTTCCCCTCACCATGACCCGCCATCTTCCAACCAGTCAGGAGTTTAAACACCTGATTCCACCTGTTCAGTCGGTTGCTCTCACAGTTGCACTTTGATCTCTGACCAAATTGGTTGGATCAGGTGAGCTCCTGGGTGTTTGGAATGACCGTGTAGACAGTCCAGTCCAGTGCACTTAAAGTCTTCTGTCTGGCCCTGGTCTGTATTGAGCTCTGCCAGGTGATTGGGTGGAAATCACCTCAGTTTTCAGCGCTGTGTTTAATCCTTCTTTGTACCTATGTAATAAGCACCTCTAGAGCAGGTCCCCTTCTGAGAAAACATCCAGAAAAATTCTTCTGTGAATTCAGTGTCACTGGCTGAGCACTGATCCGTTCTGATAGGCTGCATGTACGACTATAGTCACCAACAGATGGTAAGACTAGATTCAGAAATTCGAGACCACAGCAATAAGACCCTCCTGAACACAGCAGTCCAAAGCGTATTTTCAGGTGTTGCTAAATTGGTGTATTTGTTTAAAACACACAGATTCTGAGGCTGTCTGAGTGGCGCCTGAGTGCGTTAACGGTCCTGCTGTTTGCAGATATGGATTTTCCTGTCGGTTACCCGGTTTTTCCAATGGAGGGTGTACAGAGGCAGGAATTCCACCTCCCTCAGGCTGCAGACTGCACTATGGGTCAGTGTGTACTGCAGTTTGCTGTGGTGCGGTGTGACCTTTGACCCGATAAAACATCATAACCTCTCATGAACTCTTAGTAAACCCTCAGCTTCAGAAGGTTAATCAAAGTTGCCAAATTTAAACAGCAGTCTTTTGCTCTGCCAGTTACCCAACTAAAACGCCCACTAACGTTGATCTAGTCTAAGGTGCTCTCCCAAAGTCCACCCTCAATGTGTGCAAGTGAGTCTTAAACAGTCTGTGAGCTTCATCTCTTCATATCCACAAAACAATGATCTGGACCTGAAGATCACTAGCTTGTAGCTTTAGCCAGCCATGCTAACCTTTCACTAGTTTTATCAACGTTGGTCTCACTCTTGGGTACTTCAGACCATCTGAACATGATGGATAACTGGCAAAAGTTCCTCCTTGGATAGCACTCTTGGATAGCACTCTTGGATAGCACTCTTGGTACACTTTGAAATAAAAATTTTGAGAAAAAATAAACAAGCATGGAGGCCGAACTGAAACTTTGTTAAACAAACTGAACTCTGGTATCGTAAAGGAATCGTATTATAAAAAGGTCCGATGTGCTTTTTTAAAGCTGCGGTTCCTTTTTGGCATGAATTTGAGTTCTTCTCTCCCACTAAACTGTCCTCCACTGTTAGAAAGCATGAATACTTTCGGAGAGACGGATCCCTCGTTCTCGTTCAGAGAGACGGATCCCTCGTTCTCGTTCACAGAGACGGATCTCTTTCTAGAACTTGAACTGCATTCCTTCTCACAGCTACTCGAGGGTGATGACGTATCGATGTATCGCGCATCTGCGCGTCTCGATCTCCCCACAGCAGGACAGATGAGGAAACTGTATTGCTGGTTATTTTGGTTAAAGTGATGGTTGATTTCTTTGTTGTTTGTTTGTTTGTTTTAGGGTTTGAAGAGTCCTTTGGTCCGAGCCGAAGTGCAGGTGAGTGGGGGGGGTGTGTGAAAGGGGTGTACCATACAGGTGGGGGGGGTACCATACAGGTCTGTGTGTGTGTGTGTGTGTGTGGAAACATCCTACGTTTGTTTCCAGGATGCACTTGTTTGCTGTGTATATAAAAATGGTAGATTCAGTAGCATTGGGGATCTGCACAAAGCTGTATGTAAATAACCTGAATACAATGACCATTCAAGAAGCTGGACTGAAGCCCCGCCCCCCTGAGGCTCTGTTTCTGTGGCTCCGTGTCATCCAATCACGAGTCTGGGTAGTTGGAGAGGAAGCGAGACTAACGGCTTCTTTGTACTGGACACTCGTTTGGTCAAGGATCGTAAAAATCCAGATTGGTCGTATGTTGGAGGCCGAGGTAGAATGTCGTTAGAGAACCTGCCGTCACGTACGGCAGCACGGGTGGTTTTAACGTTTTTAATTTTGGTTGACAGAGATGGTAAAAATGTAACCTGTAAAGTTTTTTTCCTCCTCACAATAAGAAAAAACAATCATGATGTTTCATCATTTACAATGATGTTTAGAAGTCTGGAAACATGGATGGTCCAGTCCTGCGCAGTTGGCTGAGGTACAGACGTAGTGGACACTGGGAACATGTCCCACCACGTTCTGGAATGGTCGGTTTTGTTCCCAGCACTTTTTGAAAGTATTGTAAAGATATTTAATATAACTGCTTGCTGCAGATAATGGGACAATCAGAAAACCGTCGTCTTTCTGTCACACAGTGCCAAAATAAAATTTTGTGAAATTAAACACGTTTTTTTGTCAAAACAAAAATGGTTCTACAGAACGTTTTAAACCCTAGTCCTGATTTCTCTTATATTGTTCAACAGTGATGGGTTTAACACAGCCATGAATCTTTTCGTGACCCTCTTCCTTTCGCTCTCGGTGTGGAGCTCTTTTCAGTGCATGTGGGGAACGAGAATTTGAGGGGCTGCTGAACCGAGTGCGTCACCCCACTGTTGGCTTTTCTTGTCCCCAGCATCCCCAGCACCTTTCACAGCAAACATCCATCCATGTGTCCAGGAGAACACAGTCCAGGAGCCAGAAGTTGAGGGTTTTAACCCACAGTCAGATTAATCCTGGCTCAGCTGAAGATTTTGCTACTTCATTCAGTCATGCATTAATGGGTTGATGCTTTTGGAGACCCATGTTTGTCCGACCTGGTGATTAGGAGTGTTGGTTTACTGCCACGTCTGTATATTAGACTGGAATTGAAAGGATTTCCTTAAGCAGGATCCCTGACAGAGATGTGTGATCCTACTGGGAAGTTCTTCTCTCACAAGCCTGAGAAATGCTTTCAGGCCCACGAGGGGTGTGAGGTAGCATGTGCAGCTCGAGCGGTAGGCCCCTGGCTTCTGGACACCCTCACTCCTGGCCTCTCCACCCCTCACCCGAGGAGACACCTACTTGCCGGTTCGGGCTACGCCAACATCTGGCCCAAGGCAGGGCAGGGTGGAGGATGAGCTCGTGTCTCTGCTGCTCTAGAGGGTTTCTTTGTGTGTGCAGTCATGTGCAGTGTATGTGTGTGTGTATGTGTGTGTGTGTGTGTACAGTCGTGCAGTGTGTGTGTGTGTGTGTGTGTGTGTACAGTCGTGCAGTGTGTGTGTGTGTGTGTGTGTGTGTGTACAGTCATGTGCAGTGTGTTTGTGCTCTTTCTGTTGGCTCAATCACCTCCTGTTTGATCTTGTGCAGACAGGGACCGAGGCCCAGGGACTTCAGTCATCGCCTCCCGAGACGGGTCACCCCACAGCTCTGTGTCAGCCTCCAAGGTGAGTCGAACACACACACAAGTGAAATTCGTCTGCGTTCTTTTAAGATCAGAATCGACACCATCATGTACATCACTGATAGCAAGGCATCTCCCTCCCACAACCTTCATCGCAGTCTCACTGGTCCCAGTGACTCGGCCCATGCTGCAGCGTTTAACCTCGCTGAAAGCCTCGTTCACAGGCACGTGAGAGGCAGGACTTTGAGGTCACCTGAACACGCTCACACCCCCGAGCACGCTCTCACACCCCCGAGCACGCTCTCACACCCCCGAGCACGCTCTCACACCCCCGAGCACGCTGACGCTCACACCCTTAGCGAAGCGGCATAAATCCATTAACTGCGACTTTATGGCACAATCTTATAGGACACACAAAGCACTCTGGGGGCTTTTCATCGCCTGCCATGACTTTCTTTCCTCTCTCCTCTGTCTCACTCCATCTGTTTGGAAGGCAGTGATTTAAATTGTTGTTATATGATTTTTGCACACACCTGCAAGTTATGTCCCTTTGAATCAACTTCAGGTGTAAAGTGACGGCCATGATTGGCTTCCAAAGCTTGTGGCCGTTGATTTTTGTAGCCAGTGAGTTCACTTTCTGCTCTTCTTTATGGGTTTTTAACAGCACAACCACTTTGTAAACTATTCTGCTTGACAGACCAAATACTGTTGTCTGCAGTCACCTGAAACACACACATTGCACAAGCCTCCAGATCTTCTGATCTCCACAGCATGGATGTGCTCCCTGGGCACAACCTTTAACCTTTTACGGGAGATGAAAAGTCTGGGTGTGTTGTAGTTGTGACTGGACCCACAGGTGCAACTCGCTCTTGTTTTGAGATTATGTGGGTCAGAGAGGTCAGCTGGATCTTCCATGCCCACACTCACTCCCTAGCTTTCTTCTGGGTGTAAAGTAGTTTAGATTAGTCGCTAGTTTAGATTAGTCGCTAGGTCGTCACATCCTTTTTTCATGGTACTGATACACTGTTTCCTAATTTTGATTTTCTTTAGTTTCACAGAAAGCAAAGTAGAAAACGAGCACCTTTTTCCTCAGCACCTCTTCCAGTACTCAGATAGTTTCCTTTGTAATGATGAGTCCTTCCACAGAATTGTGCTGCATCTCAGTTACGTTGTATATTTGTGTTTCCAGCCCAGATTGCCGTGGGCTGTGTTTAAAAGTGTGTGCACATATAAATTTTCAAGCAATTACTCATGTCAGATTTCACAAATGCAATTTGCTAATGTAATCACAGCAGGGAGAGTGAAGAAGAAACTTGGGTTTTGATGAAGTATAAAAACTGCTGTTGTGTTTGGTTCATGAAGGTCATTCTAAATGGAAATGTGAAACATGTGGGTTGCTGTTAGCTGCGTACCTGTTCAGACCAATGTGGGTTTGATTTGTTTTTTTGCACAGGAAGACGTGTCGGGGGCGGAGCCTCCTCCAGATGAGCCCCTGGCAGCTGCAGATGAAACCCCCGCTGTTATGGATGACTTCCAGGAGCGCCGGTCTCAAGCCATCGCGGCCAAGGCCAGGGAAATCGAAAAGGTCCGCGTTGTCCTGTAGTCCGACGCTCAGCTCTGTTAGCCGTTCGCACAAGGAGGATTCTCTTTGAGAGTGTAATTTCTCTACTGGTGAGACCAGGGTAAAATCTCAGGGTCAGGGAAGGTTGTGACTGAAGTAACACATTTATGATGCTGAACTCCTCAGGTTGGCTGTTTCTTCATCCTTTTTCCCCCTCCTGCAAGTTGGCTGCTGCTATGAAAGTCGAGCAAAACAGGGGAATGTAGCTATGGGCGGTGCCCATGCTCCTGGTTCACTGGAGCTCCACCCACTTCTTCCCTGTGTTTTGTTGGTTACATCGCTCCCACGGTAAAACCGTGGCACTGCCGCCCCAGAGCTATGCTCCAGGCCTCCTGCAGGGGACGCTCGTTTTACAGGCATCTTGTCCGCTTCAAGGAAAACCAGGGGCAGTGCCTGGAAGGTCGGGCTGTTCTGAGCCCTGCCCTTTAGGAGAGATGCGTACGAGGTGCAGCTCGTCAGGCTTTTCCATCCACTTCATGACTTACAGAGTTGCAGACAAGAAAATGGTTTCTTGGAAACACTTCAGTTTCCGGCCTTGAGGGCTTTTGCGTTTCCTGACTTTTTTTTTCCCCCTCTTTCCGAGGAACTGTGGTGTCTTTTGATTTAACTCAAAACGTCTGTGATTTGACGTGGTGTGTGTGGAGGACTACGTGTAGACGTTTTCTGATGGATGCTGAAGAGTCATACTCAGCCTAAACCGACACGCCCCACGCCCCGCGCCCCACGCCCCACGCCCCGCGCCCCACGCCCCGCGCCCCACGCTCGTAGATGACCCAGATGTCTTTATCCTCCATTTTTTTTACTCCAGATATTTTACTTTTCTCTTTTGCTTACATGTTTTTTATGTGCAGCTCAGTTGTGACTTGGATGATTAGAAAACAAATTCCAGACTATCGACAGAGCAAAGCTGTTCTCCATCTGTTTTGTGTTGATTTAAGGGAACGTACCAGGTCTTGTGTGAAGAACGGCTCTGCATCTGTATGCTGTTGGCTTGAACAGATGCCCACAGGCTCTCGTGGTCCTATCAGCTCATTAAAAGGAAAGGTGCTAAACGTTCTTCCAACAAACATAGAAAGATCAGTGTTGGCTTGTGTAATAGCTTTGCTTTCTCGGCACCTCATTCAATGTCTTTCCTGGATTCATCTTAATCCTAATGAAAACAAGCTGCGTGGAGATGGCTCTTGAAATCAGAGTCAGAGGCTCATAACCCTCGTCTGAGGCTCCTCTCTCACAAGCTCTTAAAGGAGCCACAAGTACTCTGTTACTGGAGGTTTCAAACTCTGTTATATCTCATCTGAAAATGTCGTATCCAGCGTTGAGGGCAAATGGTGAAGGAAGTGAGTCTGTGATGCGAGGTTACCCGAAGGTCATCGGCCGTTAATCTGCATCCCTGCAAAAACTTTTTCTGTTATTTTCCACTCACAGATTTCATGGACCACTCATGTGTTAGTCCAGTCCGGACTGAGGTTTTTCCCTTTAATTCTGCCACAGGAGGGGAGAGTTTGGCTGTGATCTCACTGTGCGATGTTATCTCCTCATGTTTCCTTCTCTGAGTGCTTTACTTAAACTCCTTGCAAAATATTCTGTTAGCAGCGAGCTTTGAAAGGGGGAGACTGGGGACTCTCTGGAGTCAGTCACACTCTCTTCTCCTGTTGCTTTTAGAGAGTGGTTGGTCTAGTCTAGCAGGTATCTTCTCCTGTGGGATTTGTTCCCTGCTATACCCATAAGAGTCCTTGGGTAAAACGGACTCCAGTCTAGATAAAATGAAGAAGGCCCATCCTTTCTCATGGCCCTGTGGGCGAGGGCTCGTGGTCTTCCTGCTCCCACATCTCTGGCTCTCTCGTCCTCCTTCTCTCCCCTGTAGTGTCCAGACTGCCCTTTCCTTTAATCAGCAAAGCAGAATTGTACGCGAAAAACACGCACGCCTAGCGAACACTGCGACTGGATGGTTGGGGCTTTCCTGTCTGACCAGGGGAATGGGCATGGTATGGTGGGTGGGTGGGGTTTACAGGAAGCGCTCAAGGAAGTCCCTTCCCAGCATTCTCAGCAATGTTGAGGCCTTTTGCATTAGTGCTTCTGTCTTGCGTATGAGAAGCTCATTGTTTTGAATCTTCAGCATCCATGAACAGACTCCACCTGTGAAGAACGTGCAGGCGGAGTGCTGCTCGCTGGCTGTATGTAGCAACACCCTTAATCTCTCAGAAAATGTTCAAAATTAACCAAGATCTTGGTGATGCCTTTTATTGTTTGGTGTTTATAATTGTTGGATATGATCATTCCAAGTGTTCTGAACCCCAGTGTAAGCGACTCAGACTCGCGAGGCTCAGGCATGGCTGTAGCTTGTTCATAAGGCTCGGCAGGGCTGTTAAGTGAGCGCTTCTCTCACAAAGGAGGGGACCACACACTGTGATACTGTAACTCTGCAGTCCTGCAGGGGGCACAAACACGAGGGGAATCTTCAGACTTCTGCCTTTAGTGCTGTATTGCTTTTAATATGTGGAGTATTGTGGATGTAATCAGTATTGACCCATAACATATAGTGCAGTGTGTTTAGTTAATGGTATTACCATAATGTAGCTGTTAACGACACTTGTCAGCTGTGCTGTGGTCTCTAAAGAGCTTATAGCTGTTACTAGGAAGTGAGCGTGAGCTGGCCACGTTCCTCCCAAGTGGCTGGATACCTCCGCTCAGCTGCTGCCACGTGTTGGTCCTCCTGAGCTTCCTCTCAGAGTTCCCTCAGCCCCTCTGCTCTGGGATTCTGTGATGGACTGGCCGGCTGTTCTGAAGTCGGCTGGATTACCGGAGCGTTGCGCAGGCCCGGGCCGGCCTTCTGGAAGCAGGTCCTCGTTGTTTCTCCGCAGCACTATAGTAGAAAGCCTCGTCATTTCCGCTTGGACAGCTTGCGTGTGCAGGTTATTCGGTGCGTGATTCAACAGGACCACATTTTCGACGTCTGGAAATGATGGTTTTGGTCATTTTTATGGCCCAGTGCCCCAGAGCTTTAATCTCTGTCCAGAAAGCCACACCATACACTTGCAGAGTAGATATTTGTGGATTTAAAAAAAAGGTCAAAAGATCCATTAAAAGATCCACATGGTTCACGTCCGCGGGCTGGAGCATCTCTCCGATGCTGTCCACAATCCTGACGGTGTCTGTCTGGTAGTGTTTCTCTTTTCTGGAGCACATTCTCTTTGTTCATGCTTTGATTGCAGGGGGAAAGTGCCTGTTTGACCCACCCTAACAAGCTTCCTCCAGCTGTATGAAGTCGTGCTTTGAGTGTTTTGATCACAGGGTTTACAGGTTCCACCCAAACAGGCGACAGAAACCCTTCTCATTTCTGCCCGTCGGCATCAGAGGCTTTAGGCTGTTAGGCAGTAGTTTAAAGGGAGGTGACTTTGGACAGCAGTATCATGCTAAAATGCCTTTGGAGAGATGTATCTTTTTTTATAGTCAGTAGTGTAATATATATATATATATATATATAATTACATCTGGTCCACAAACACCAGACATGAATCAGACGTGATCCAAAAGTCATGGTGTGAGAAAGTACAGTGTGTTTAAAATGTTTTACATTGAACAGTGGAACCTTGTTTTGGGGATAAAGACTGACCACAGTGATACCGACAGTGGAAGCTAGTTTTGTGGATACCGACTGACCACAGTGATACCGACTGACCACAGTGATTTCTTTGTCCAGTGTTTGTTCATTTCTGTGTTCTTGCTATGTCTTAATATGCATGTGTGAAATGTCCTCAGTGCACCTCAAACACTTCACTGGCTGGGTTAGGGTTAGTGTCACAGTCTGACTGTAACACTTTACTGTCTGGCATGTTGCCTTGGCCAGGTGTACCGGCAGGACTGCGAGACCTTTGGGATGGTGGTGAAGATGCTCGTGTCCAAGGAGCCCAGTCTGGAGAAACACCTGCAGGCGCCCCTGAAGGACAACCTGAGTGACATCCGCGAGCGCTGCCTCGAAGACCTGCGCCACTTTATCGCCGAGCTGGACGAGGTGGTTCAGCCGCCTGACGCCAGCGCCTGAGCCAGGAGACCCGAGACTCGACGCCATGCTCATCCCCCACTCCTCACGCACGCCGTTTGAGACGGGAAACATTTTGGAACACTAGCTTCCCTGATCAGAGGCGAACGAGGCGATTCGTCCTGTTCACAGCTGATGGCTGCGTGTAACGTGTTGCGTCTAGGTGAAAGTATACGGCACAGGTGGGTGTTGAGACAGTATGAAATTTGCAGACGGGCATGAACGCGACTGGAAGTGTCTGCAATACAAAAACGTTTTCATTCTAAATACAGTGTCATAAGAGACCGGCCGTCTGCGCATCATCCTGTAATGAAACTATGTAATTAATTCTGTGGAGCAAAGTATTAATTTCAAAAACTGGACATTTTGCTGGTTGAGGTACAGGGTTACTGAAAAGAACATAGTTATCATGTGATTAAACAGACATAATGGGGTCTGTTTACATTTTTGTGTGTCATCATTTTGGGGTTTTCAAATCATTTGTTTTAACTGTGAGCATAGCTTGTATTTTTTTTTTTTTTTGTGGAGGGTTTGATGTTTTTCTCATTTCTGTCTTTTCCATGTGTAAATAAAACTCACCTAAATGTATTTTGTGTTGTCTGACTGGACAAAGTTATTTTTATTTTTTTCTGTTTATATCACGAAATTTAGTTTGGTACCTTAATTCAGAAAGAACCCATTATTCCTCCTTTACAATTTACTACAATTAGTGACACAATATATTAATGTTTTACAAACTTTTATTCATTTATTTTAAATACAATGTTGTCTGGAGTATTAATGCCAAAAATGAGTAGAATGTTAATCTGTAATGAAACGTATACAGTATAGACGGGAGGAGAAACAAGAATATGTGCCTTTCCCCATTAATTTGAAGGGGATTAGCATGTGGACGAAACTACAAGTGGAGATGGATCCTTAAAAGGTTCTGTTGTGTATTGCCGCCCTGTACTGTAGACACATGAATCTTACAGGGATGTTTTCAGTTCCAACTCTGGTTTAGTAAAATGGCAAAAGTGGAATATATTCATGAGTATCTTAATAAAACAAACTGATTCATCATTTCTCACATTGGGATATAAAAAAATATTAGCAATCCAATTTTAATTTAACAAATATACATTAATGTTTTCTCTATTAAATACTTTTATTTACTTTCTGTGCAACTCACAATGCCTTTGCTGTTCATTGGTTCATAGTTCCACAGCCCAGTTTTGTGGGATGTTTGAAAACAACAACAAAAAAAACACAAAGTTTGAAATAACATCTGCAGTGGGAAACAATTACTTTGAAGGGGCGAACATGTATATGTGTGTTTTGTCCTCATTTTCTGTCCCTTTGCAGACTTGTAAAGAGTTAATCACGTGCAGTTCAGTTAAAGGTCTGCTGATGTGCTGAATATCTATGAAATAATGCAGTTCTTGCCCTTATGACCTCTTTTTTTAGGTTTTGTTCGTGAGCCATACACGGGCGATAACGCTGTTACGCGGGTCTGGGAATCTTCGGTATAATAGTGAAAACTTTGGGACCTGGGCTTGGGAATGGGTTTGCCCAGGAAAAACCCCTCTTCTTCAGACTCAGAGGACGAGGAAGAGCATGTGGAACAGCAGTCGTCTTCGTCATCGTCGGCATACAAGTCTTGGAAGTGGTCTGTGCGGGTCATGTTCTGAAGTGCGTGGACTGACGTGGTTTGGGGGTAAAAGCGCTGTCCGTGTCCACAGTGGTTCAGGAGAATTCCTTTCTTGAACTCGGAGATGTTTGGAACTCCGTGAGTCTCGCATAGCATTTCCGTTCGCTCTTTGCCTGGCAGGTGGAGGCCATTTTCAGGGCATGTTTTCTGGGCCTGTCGGCATCTGTGATGCGGTCGGTGGTGGCTGAGCCGCCTGTGTGATTCCTCCATGTTATGGAGCCGCCTGTGTACCTTCTCACTTGTTGGAGGCAGCTGCGATGCAGTTTCCCCATGATATCTGTTATCCACGACATCTTCGGAGAACTTCACCTGTTGAGATCGTGTCTGGCACTGGGATTTGGTCCGTCTCAGGACA
Source organism: Sternarchorhynchus goeldii (assembly GCA_028565775.1). Taxonomy (NCBI): domain Eukaryota; kingdom Metazoa; phylum Chordata; class Actinopteri; order Gymnotiformes; family Apteronotidae; genus Sternarchorhynchus; species Sternarchorhynchus goeldii. The sequence goes on from JAOXYF010000007.1 coordinate 12,896,272, forward strand.
GGGAGGTGCCGAGGGGAAGTCAGCTCCCCTGAGAGAGAGACTGGAAACTCTTCTTCCTCCTCCTGCTCTGTCGCACCTTCTCCTAGCACCTCCTCGTTGTCCAGCAGTGAGTTCAGACTCTTTAAGGAGTTGGTACTCCTGTGTAGCATGGAGGAGTTTAATGTGCCCATGTTGCTCATTTTATCATCACACTCATCTGACTCCTGCTGGTTCAGGCTTTGGAAAGAGTGGGGGATTCGTCTGTCCTTGCTGTCTCTGTCCACTGATGCTCCTAAAACAAAGTCCACAAAAAAATCAGATACAAATTGACCAGTTGACTGCAGTTATGACTGTAACTTACAAAACAGCATATTGCATATAAAATGACTCCTAATTACAAGACCTGATGAAATGTTACAATGTTGTTTGAAAGCAGCTGTTGGGAGACGGAACACGTGTTCTTACCAGTGATGTTTGAAAGAGCAAGGGAGTCTGTGGAATCCCCTACATTGTTCTCTGACTTTCTTAGTTCATGTGTGATGCACTCTAATGAGTTGTTGTACCACTGCCTGGGCTCAGACCAAAATCCAGCCCCTGCTCCTTGGTCTAGCTCTAGTTCCTGGATCTTCCTGGCACTTGCTGGCCCTGGATGACTACCGTAGGCAGAGTCTCCAAGACCATCCTGAGACTGAGTCCAGGATACATCTGGGTGATGTTTTTTGACGGCCAGATTATGGGCCCCCATCTTCACGCCTTTCCTGACCCTGCTTCCATCCGAGTCCATCAGCATCCACTGCTCTTCCTGCCTGACATCATCTACCTGCTGGAAGACTCCGCGCTCACCAAATTTCAAGAGCAGCTGGGTCATGTAGTCCTCGTGCTCGGCCCACCCTTCCAAAGGGTCCTCTAGAGGGTCCTGTGCCTCGCCGTCCCTTGAAAAGCGCTCCTCGACAAAGTTGAGGCGTTCTGGTTCTTGACACACGGTCTGGTGGGTGTCCACAGAAAGGATTGTTTTTGGGTCTTTCGCCTGGTAGCGCGGCACCTGCTTGCCGTGCACCGCGGGCCGGCCGCTCTTACCCATCCGGACGCTGCGCCGGGACTCTCGCGACCTGGCCGACTGGAAGGCAGAGTCGGACGAGTCAGAGGCATGGACGTCCTCACCAAGGCTGCAACCCTTGGAGCAGTAGATCCGTCCATCCTTCGGAAGGAAGGGGCATCCGAGGAGAGACATCTTGCAGTGGGCACAGGAAAAGCACTTGTCGGTGGCATGCCAGTGCACACCCTCATACGTCATCTGAGCATGGTCCACCCCTGAACAAAGGAGGAGGAAGTGTAAGGAGGATGCCTGTCCTCCTTATTTTCAAGTGAGCAATTGCTATGAAGCGCAGTCTTTAACTTACCTATGTTTTCCCCACAGGCTTCACAGTATTCTGCATATAGAGACTCAAAGCAACCACAGCAAAAGGGACGTCCGTCCTTCATAATATACCTCTGCCCCCCCAAAACTGACTCGCACTCGAAACAGGAGAAGTGATTCATGTGCCAGTGGCGACCTTCGGCCTCTGTGCATTCGTCTGCAAAGATGATCTACAAGAAAGCAAACACAGTTGCATATGAAAATCTGGATGAAATAGTGGATGAAATGTATTCAAGATTTTGGTTGGAATGGGCTCATGCTTACCTCATCACAAGCAGAACATCTTGGCTTCAGGAGCTCAGCATGATGCCTTCCGCAGTAGATCCTACCACTGTGGTAGAAGTAGATGAGGTCCACTAGAAGCTCATGGCAGGTGGAGCAGCTGAAGCAGGCTGGATGCCAGCAAGGCCCCTGGCCAGCCCTCGAGGCAAAGACTGCCATCTCACCCCCACTGATGGTTTCTTTACACTGCAATTCCCATCAAGAACTCATGACACCCATTATAAATAGCCAGAGGCTACATGCTTAATGCAAACAGGACAGTTTTTGCAAACACATCAGTCAGGACAGAGCAGCAGAAAAAAAAACCTAATTTGCATTTGTGAAGAACAGACACCAAATTTCATCCCCCATAACTCTTTTATCCCTTAAAGATTAAGTAGCCTTCCATAATTCAGTAGGGCATGACCAGATACAAGGCCACAAGGTTTTTATGAAGCCACAGTATATATTTCACAGCTGTTTCCCATTATTAAAAGCTGGCCTTGGTGTTGAGTGCCCTGCAATTATTGGCAATGGAAACCGGAGAATAAAGCCTACCAGTGCGGTCTTACTGTGCCGTGCACGACACAACTAATGATAGAGCACATTTACTGTTGAGGTGGATTAAAGATGAAGTTCTTGCGCTAGTCCTGGGAACATGTGGCAGACGGGATTCTGTAACTGTCTCGCAAACTCTCAGTCCCTTGTAGGGAATCATATAAGGTGGACCCAAAGCGTTCGTGGTACGTACATGTTGGCAGGTGGTGAACTGCACAGTCCTGGGCAGGAATCGCGGCGTCCCCCTGCCCAGCGCCTCCTTCTTCCTCTGCGTGCTGAACATATGGAGCTCTTTCCTCTCCTCCTCGCCCAGCGCCTGGCAGTATCGGATCTGAACCAGATGAGGAAGAAAGAGGGTCACTTTCACCACAATCATCTTTGCTAAAAGTAAGCGAGGAAATGCTTTTGATATTTTCTTTTGTTTTTGTTTTTTCCTTCTCAGCCTCGGATTAGCGGAGCTGGAGAGTAAACAAATCAAGTGCGTGTTTATGAGAAGCCCATCACACTGATAAAAGAACACAAGAGGCAAACAAGCAGGGCTTCTTGGCAGCACAAAGCAGTAAATAGTGTCACACTTAAAAGCATCTTGATCTGCTCCCTCGCAGCAACGCGGAGCTTTCACCAAGGTCACCACTATGCCAGGAGCCTGACAGCAAACATCCCAAAAATGACACTGAGAAGGTGAAAGGAGTTATTGTCCAAAGCCCCAGTATCAGGCAGGGCAAAGAGCACACGCAGGCAGAGCAGGGATAACGACTCAAGGATGATCTGTGGATCACTGGACACACATTTGCAATAATGTAAAGATCACTGAACCAGGCTTTAACATTAGTAGCATGAAGGTGGGGGTTGTCGTTTTGAATATTTGAGCCATTGAACAGCTCTAAGGTGGTGTGGTCCATACCTCGTTGTCGTGAGGTGGAAGCTGATACAGGAGCTGTCTGATCCGGTGTTTCTCTCCAGGGCTACTGACATATGGCACCTTCTCCTCTGGTAAGCAGGAGAAGTAGAGCTGGACCTGCAGGAGAGTGGCAGGAGATGCAGGGAGGTGAGACAAATGTGAACTTAACAGCTGAGGTTTAAAATGACACCAGCATCCATCAGTCTCATATTGTTTAGGTTGGTCATATAAGCTTTTGCCTCACTTTTCTTTTCCACATATAATGTTATATAATATGTACATGTATAATGTTATATAATATTATTTATGCATATAATGTTATATAATATTATTTATGCATATAATGTTATATAATATGTACACATATAATGCTATATAGTATAATATGTACGCATATGTTATATATTATTTACACATATAATGTTATATAATATATATTATTTATGCATATAATTCAGGTTAAAAATCAGTTTCAGTCAGCAGTGACCCTCAGGGATATTTTGAAGCTCCATATAAGGCAGATCTAGACGCTGAGTAGATGTTCCTCATATAAGGCAGATCTAGACGCTGATTAGATGTTCCTCATATAAGGCAAATCTAGACGCTGATTAGATGTTCCTCATATAGGGCAGATCTAGACGCTGACTAGATGTTCCTCATATAAGGCAGATCTAGACGCTGACTAGATGTTCCTCATATAAGTGTCAGATACTTGTTGAAGCCGGGCTGCTAATTCTGCAATAATCTGGGTGTTGGTGAGAAAGGCATCTTACAAAGTCATAAAACCCCTCTTAACCTGTACCTGTAACTGTAGTCCTCAAAAAATTTCAGTTTCCTCACCCTCGGGTATAAACATCTCATAGTTGTATGAAAGAAAATGCTCTGACCAACGACATGCCACAGAAAAGGACTTTAGGAGAAGATGAGTAGGGACAGACAGCTCCACTCAACACCTTTGTTCTTTCTCTCTTCACTCCTCCCTCCCTCACCCCTCGTGGCCCTCATTACTTCCATGTGTGGATGTTTGAAGGGAGAAGGGCCTGCCTGTCTAAGCCTTGGGAAAGTGCCATGTAGCCCCCCAGACATGGGTTGTACTCTGTTTGCAGACTCTACACACAGCTGGAGAAGAAAGTAGGCCCTCTTAATGGTTTTACTGCAGAGTGTACAATGCCAGCATCGCACAAGTCCAGGCCTCACCCTCAACTCTAATTAACTGCCGAGTTGGTGACACAACCAGTTTTTCCAAGACTTTCTGTTTTTTCAATAATAATGGGTTGTTCTGCTGGAGGGCTAACCATGTATTATAAACACAAGTGAAAAAAGACATGAACACCAATAATAACAAGAATTAGGAGTCTAATGATGACTTCTAGATGAAACATTCACTACAGGATGACAGGACGTCTGGATAAAGTATTTTGGGTCCACGAGGCGATACATGTTGGAGCTAAGCATGGTGAGCCATTGTTTAGGTCTTTTCCCACAGATGACTTCACTGGCTTTAAACTGTTCTCTGGGGTAAAACCAAATGCCCCTGATGGGTGTTCCAAGCAAACGAGCAGGAATCTGGAATCAGATTGCTACCCTTAATGACTCGATTGTCTCCATTTGCCTCTTTGACAAACTGCTGCCCGTCTTCATTCCTGTCACACTCCAACCTTAATTTAAAGTGGCGGTGGGTTTTTCCCTAAACCCGCGGCCGCAGTGCTTCGTGCTCACAGACACAAGGGTTCGTTTCTGCCCAAGAGCGCCTTTCTGTCTGGTCCCAGACACAGAGCTGGTGCCTCGGGGCAGAACACATCTGATACTTTAGTTTCCCACTTAAAAATATTTGAAATTATAAACAAACCCCAAATGAGAAGAAGATTCACTTTACTAGATCTGTGCTCAAAAAACTAGTTGGAAAACACAACAGCATGTTTTTTGTGAGTGTCAAACAGTCTTAAGTCCCAAGATAGAGTCTCAAACAGTCTCAAGATAGCATGCTCTCTGATTAATTTCATGGTGGTGCACTTATTTCTGTTAACTAAAGAACATTACAAAGTCACTAGAAAGTGAACAGATTATTTTGAGGAATGTGAAGAAAGTCGGAAGTAAAGAGAAATGTGACTGGATGTGACTCTGACACTCGAAACTTAGTATCGCCTATCCACGAATGTGTTAGGACTTAAACATTGTGCCGTACTTACTTGGTCAGCTCTCAGTCCTGGAGGGACCCAGGTGTATTCTTCCAGGGCACAACCAGAGTCGTCATCTGAGGTGGAGCTCCTCTGGAAACCCAGCGCCATCTTGGCTCCTCGCTTTTCCATGCCCAGCGTCCTGGTAACGGGCCGGAACGCCGACGCTGACTCCAGACTCATCAGACAGCGGCACTGTTCAAAGGCAGGAAAAGGAGAATCGGTCTTCCTCTGTTATGATGACAGTTCCCTTAGAGTCAAGAGAAATTTAACCACAAACAGCAAATTATTGCAAGACTTGTTAGACCTTCCCAAATGGGCACAGTGTCATGGTGATGCAAAATACACAGAAGAGAGATTTGAGATTCTCCCTGTTTCTCTAAATGCTTGGGCATTGTGATGGAGACTGATAGGTGAGTCAGATTAAAGAAAGATTTAGTTCAGAAATCCCAGCAGTATCTCCTCTTCAGACCAAGCCTTCACCTGCAGATAAGACACTGGGACATGCGCCATGAGATTAAAAGTCTTTGTCTCCTTCTGTCTTTTCATATCTTTGTACTCAAGCACTTCAGAGTTCTCTCGGGCAGATAAGAAGGCTTTGGCCCCTAGGTGTTGAAAAAGACACTTCTGTTCCATTCAAACCCTTTGATTTGTAAATGAGACCAATGCATAGTTTCTCAAGTCACCTCCCATCTGACCCAAGGGAAAGCCTTTCTTCTGTGCTAGCATGCTGTGCTAATCACAGTATCAATTACATATCAGTCGTTTCACAAGCTCTATCTTAGCATGGTTGGCCATGAACAGCTTCTACGTGTACAGAGTCAGAAGACCTCAGAGGAAGTGCTCGATATTTCTTGTCCTCTTGTTTCTTGTTTTCTTCCTCTTCATTAAAGTCGGTCTGTGGTCTGGTGGACCCTCCATGCTCTGTGTTAATTGGTAGTGCATATTCTGCTGGACAGCGTCTCTCTCCGTTCCAACCACAGCATTTTGTGCTGCTCTCATCACCGCATTTACATGAAAATGAACTACCTGGGTGGTACAGAATCATATCCTGAACTAAAGCAATCAGGGCAGTACGGTGCAGACTAGGCCTGTGGGCTGAACATATGACAGGAGCCATAAAAACGCATGTAAAGAATATATACAGTAAGTAGAGGAAAAACAAATCAGTCCAAGAATCAGATCATTATGATTATTATGATTCAGAATCAGATCATTATGATTCCAGCTACAATCGCCGTAAGCAGGTCCGCGTTGCCTTATCACACTGGAAAAAGTAACATTTGCTCAAACTAAACGGGCCGTGTGTGACCTCATTTATCTTTGTCTTTGTCATGCTGCCGACTTTATTAGAAAAATCTCATGACACATGCCCAGAACATAACAGGTGTGATATACTGGATAATGTTTATACCCTGCCCTCCCTCCCTCTCCCTCTCCCCCTCTCTCTCTCCCTCTGTCTCCCTCTCCCTGTCCCTGCCATACATACAAAGTAAATTCCACAACCAATACACACACACTCACACTCACGTTAAACCTTGGCATTCAAGCACGAACACAATGTGCCACAACAAAAACAGTGACTGCTGGAAGGGGATGTTAAAGACAAACAGTTGTTTTAACAAAAAAAAAGTGAGAAAAAAAAATGTCGCAATAACTGCGCAGCGTAAAGATGTTCCAGATGTGGGACCACATGCTGCTCGGCTCAGGCTGAGCCAGGAGCCGCACTGTTGGATCGCGCCGCCTCCACCTGACGGAGAGTCTGGCTGAACCCACACTGCACACTACCCCTGCAGTTTGGACTAGGCCACCCCACTCCAGAAGGTAAATTCTACGCTAAGTGGATTTCTGGTTAAGCAGTAAAAGTGCTCTCTCCTTTTTATCTCTGAACAGTCTGGGCAGAGAACAGAGGTGATGGACAAATGAACTGGATTGAGAATCTATATTTATTAATACGTTGAGTATCATTGACTATCACTGAGTATCATGGGTGCATGAACCCAAGATCCCAACATCCAATAGGGTGAGAGGAGGCGGATCAGAAAGATCATGCAAGTGTGTTATGTTAACGACAAATGGGCTTCTGATATCAGAGAGAGAGAGAGAGAGAGAGGGAGAGAGAGAGAGAGAGAGAGAGAGAGAGAGAGAGAGAGAGAGAGAGAGAGAGA
>JAOXYF010000007.1:12903832-12920936 GCA_028565775.1 Sternarchorhynchus goeldii
ACCACAAGCAAGGACACATCTAGGACTTCACTCTTCAAGAAAAGAACAAAAACCCTAACACACACACACACACACACACACACACACACACACACACACAAACTCTCCCTCTTGCACATGAATTCTACAGCAACTGACAAACAAATGGGCCTGCAGCTTCAGCTTGGTAATACTGAACCCTAAAAATCATGCACAATTCAGTAATACTGAACCCTAAAAATCATGAACGATTCAGTAATACTGAACCCTAAAAATCATGCATAATTCAGTTTGACCCTTTTCCCAAGATGTCTGGCACCTAATATCTCCAGCATAAATCAGAAGAAAAAAAAAACACCAAAACAGGGCTTTTGTAAAACCTCCCCATATGTTCTTGTGCTCTCAGATAAAATACAGCTGAGAAAAATGTCAAATAAAATATCAAAACATCTTACCTCGGTGTAAAACATGTTAGTATATGCAGTACAAATGTTCTACAGGATATGGTACTGATGGAGTTGGTTCCAGGGAAGCATATTCACAATGCTGTTTAAGTTCTTCTTTGTAACACTCACTGCTTCTTGGAGGGTTCTCTTATCAGCAGTCCTTCATGTTTAACATTCAAATATTTGAACATGGGATGGCAGTGTGTGTTTGTCTCTCGTGCCTGCAAGTCTGTGTGTGTGAGTGTGTGTTCCTCCAACATCTCTCCCCCTAGTACGTCCCTGAGACCAGCCCCCTCTCACTCAGACCCTCCTCCCACTGTACTTCAAACACCCACTCCACACAACCCTCCTGATACACACACACACTCATACATTCTTCCTGTCAGTGGACTGTCTGCATATATGGTCAGCAAAGCCACTTCAAGCTAACAGATTTTTTTTTATCCTTGTGTTCACAAACCTTTAAAGTCCTCCCATAGCACATCGTTACATTTATGTAAGTTTTTGAAAGGTTATCATTTTCTTAGTGGTCAAATTTCCTGTTCTCCTTAATACACCCATCACGTCACAGGCTGAAGTTATAACAAAAGTGAAGCAATAAACTTGTCCAAAAGAATGATGAGGGCCTACTACCAAGAACACTTTAATCCAAAGTCACTGAATTATGGCTGTTGGTGAAATATAACCCTCTGTTTTCTATCAGTAGCAAATTGAACCATGTCCTGTTTGGCTTGTTCTCACAAGCGCTAGTACATTTACTTTAATCCCTTGGTTTCCTCACAGAATTCTGGGATTCAATCAGTGACAAAGAGCCTTACATCTCACCTCTCTCCTCTTCACTTCAACAATGAACGAATTCTGAATCTTCATGTGAGATGTGAATTTAAAAATTTGTATTAGCGAACCAAACTTTGATTTTGAGAACTGAAAACTGGTTTGATGATGTCAGCCTCTGCCATTGATCATGATATGGATCTAAAAGGGCCTCAGTGCTTATGTGAAGTCACATGACAAATGTATCACCATTATTGTTCACCAGACAAAAGCTGACCTTGCCCAACACGCCGCTCTGCCATCGCCATGGAAACTAAGGCAGAGCAATTCTGAAGGCTGAATCGATGCATCTAAACATGGGGCAAGTCTCGCTTGAGGACGTGCTCACAAGCTGAACAAAATTAATCCAGAATCGTATTGAATCTCGCTTTGAAACTCCTGGCTGTTCTAGAACTGTTCCAGAGGGGAGATGACACAAACCTTCACTCTGCAGAGCAACAACTCAGCAGGGCGGTGAGAAGGAAAACCTGGAGCCCGGGATATCTGAGCACTTTCACATAGTGAATGAACTGCATGAAAGCCCTTCTCTCCTGAAGATGTTTATCAGGTCAGATCAATCTAGATCAACCCAGTGACCTTTAGGAGGTGGTGGTGCCCCATATAAAATAGTTCCACTGAGTGATACCAAAGACAAATATAAAGTCAGGACTTTAGTTTGATTAAAGCTTGTTAAAGTACAGAAAGAGAATGATTATTTTATGCCTGCAGTAGATATGAGATCTTGTCAGCAGGCAGAGAAATGTACAAATGAACAAATAAAGCTGAAATGTACCACTGAAGATGGCATGAACGATTCATCTTCCCTTGACTGAAAAGCCTTTGCATGTGTGTGTTTGCATGTGTGTGTTTAAACATGTTCTGAAGAGCACATCTCTTCCTGTTTCCTTCAGGACCTTTCAGCTCCATGCTCACACTCCATGCTCACACTAGACTTTCTCTTTAAGGAAGAGGAAGCATTATCCTAAACACCTGGGCTGGACATCCTCCACTTCCCATTGTAAAATGGAGTGACCTTCTCCTGCCAAGCCATTATATGTGATAACACATATCTCACCACATTGCCACGGCAAGTGACAACTGCTTTAAAATGGGCACTGTCCTGCTGCATTCACATGTCAGTGCTGCCTAACTAATGAGGCTTCTGGTTCCACCAACCTTTGACTCCTGCACACACCCTCAGTTCCCTCAGTTCATCTCACTTAGTCCTTGAATTCAAACCTCTCTGTTCTCAGAGTCACCACACTTTCCAGAAATTTTAAAAAGCATGAGAAATGAATAATTAATTTCACTTTGCTGTACTTAATATTCTAGCAAACAAGTATACAGTAAATAATCATTCACAGGAAAGGAGGTGAAACAGAAGAGCATTTTTCATCTAATCTCTGAAATAAAATTGCTATCCCTAAAGATATTGTGCACACAAACTCTGTACACGCTTGAACAGACAATGTCTTACAAGTCATTAAGTGTCTCAGTAACCTCCTCGGTGACCTGAAGGTGGTCGTCGAAGTAGCATTGCAGTTGTGGGTAAATATACATGATAACGTCTTTGTTAAACACATTGAAGAGTTTGAACAATGCATAACAACTGCCCCAGTGCAGGGTAATTACCATAGGTTAACAGTTCAAAATGGGAAACTCCAAAAAGGGGGGCAGCTATTTGTATATGACATGTTTGTCAGGCTTGTTAAATACCTCGAATGTGGAGGAGTCATTGCAATGAAATGTCTTGCTGAAGTGGCTTCAGTGCAATAAACACCATGTGCTGGAAAACTGCTTTGCTGCTGGGGTAGAGCTACATGATAGACCTAACCCCAACTCTAACCCTATAACCCTATAACCCCAACCCTATAACCATAACCCCAACCCTATAACCATAATCCCAACCCTAACTCTAACCCTATAACCCTAACTCTAATCTACATGTGCATCAAATACAGTTTGAAGGTTGAAGCACAACTTCACACACCCACATAAGCCTTTCACACAAAACCCCTGTGGCATCATGAGCTAGAATTGCACAATCAGTGTATCCAAGCATTTATATCAAATCAAAACCATCAGAACAAGTCCTGACAACACAATGATCAAACGTTGACAGCTACCTCATTCTGGATAGATGTTTCTCTTTAAACTTGGTTTGTCATACACAAATCCAAAACATCAGCCAATTTAAAGGGTGGCCTCTGTAGAGCACGAAAAGGAACCTCTATCGACATCTTCATTGACCTCTATCGACCCCTTTGTCGACTTTGACCTCTATCACCTCTCGATATGTCCAGGCAAGGACACTCAGGCCAGTGAGAATCCAGCTGTCTCTCTCTCCCTCTCTCTCAGGCAACTGTCACTTTTTACACCTATCGCCACTCACACCAGTAAATGGTGTTCAGTTCACACAGCCTCAGCACATGTGCGTTAGGACGCCATTCAGGGATTTTACTGCTTGCCTGTATTTGCATGGCACTGACACCTGAAAGAGGATGCACCATCTTTAGCCCCTCCGACACTTACCACGTCCAGGGCGTGATGTAAAGAGCTGGAGGGTTAACCCTTGTGCTTCTCGCGGGTCTGTGTTAATATTTAGAGCCAGTGAACAGTATAATAACCAGGCCTGTGTGAGATAACCGGCTTGTAAAGACGACACACTACCTGCCAAGACTTAATAGGTGCCGAGGGGCGTTATTGAGACACGTCCATGGAACTCAAACAGAAAAGACCAGTGTTCCTCTGTAATCACAGTCTTGAATGCCTGGAGAGCACAAGAAAGGCCAAATTAGCTGAGAGCTTCAACACTTCACAGCCACATGCGGGGGCTGGTCCGGGATCATTAGCAGGGGGGGGGGGTCATGTGTGCTGCTCAAACCAGCAGGGCTACACACCTCCCAACATAACCCCTGGTTCTCTAGTCCAAGTGCATCACATGGGGTTGAAGGTTCTCAGTGTCATTAAAGAAATGGACATACAGCTATAGGTAGGTTCTCTTCTCATACGTCTAGGGTTAGGGTTATAGGGTAAGGGTTAGAGTTAGGTTAGGGTTGTTGGGTAAGGGTTAGAGTTAGGTTAGGGTTATAGGGTTAGGGTTAGAGTTAGGGTTATAGGGTAAGGGTTAGAGTTAGAGTTAGGTTAGGGTTGTTGGGTAAGGGTTAGAGTTAGGTTAGGGTTGTTGGGTAAGGGTTAGAGTTAGGTTAGGGTTGTTGGGTAAGGGTTAGAGTTAGGTTAGGGTTATAGGGTTAGGGTTACAGGGTTAGGTTTAGGGTTAGAGTTGGGTGAAATCTTGACAGGGATTTATTCATCAATTTTGTTGTATCTAATTTAACAAAAGGATCATTCTTGCATTATGTTATCTAACCCTAATCAGAGATCTAAATTTTAAATGCCCTAATTCAAGTAATCTTAGTTCAAACCCAGAGAGCTGAGACACAGCTTGTCCCATTATTAAACATCCATATTTACAATAAACAAACCTGTGAGAAGAAGAGTTACTTTAGTTAATTATTTCACAGACATTGTATGGATTATGTCCTGAAAAGAGGGAGATACATTGCAATACACACACACACACACACACATAAAATCACTCTGCCATTTCACAGAGTAGTAGCCATGTTTATAAACTGTGGATAACTCTGGAGTATTGTCCTCTGAGGTATAGCTGTATCACACTCCATTTGATCTGTGTGGGAGAGCTGGAGATACGGGTCACTGACTACCTGACTCTGTGTGTGTGTGTGTGCGTGCTTGTTGTATATTGTTAACTGATGTATTTTATCTTAGGAAACCCTATAGAAGTTACTCTGTAACTTCCTACAGATTACTTGGCTTTAGTTAAAACATATTCGGATACACCCAGCCCACTCTAAGAGTCACCGTCTTCGTTTTCATGTATCAGGACAGCCGACACGTTTAACGTTATCTACTGTATCTCAATACAGCCCCAAGTCCTTGGAGCGTCCAAACGCGAGAAGACCACCCAGTGCTGCGTTCCCGCTGGACCCTCTCTGCCGGTCCGCAGCCTCGCGCAACACCCACTTCCACGTCTGATAATTACAATCATTTAGCCTCTTTTCCGAAAAACAACAGAAACCATCTGCACCTAATAAGCGGACTGATGACTGATTATTAAGGATATAGCGTTCTGCGGAAGGCGGGCGGAGGAAACCGACCAGACAGGAATAGTGAACAAGACCGCGCCATTCGTGTTTACGAGGACGTTTTAAACTTGGCGGCAGAAGCGAGATTTAAAATGTTTTATTACGTTTTGGCTTGTGTAGTTGAATTCTGCTTGTGTGATTGATTTATCTGAAGCTTCAGGGACCGTGGGAATATTGCAATCAACAAAATCAAATCAGGTTCCAAACGAACCAAATGAGACGATGGTGAACGAATTAGTTTCGGTTTATTACAATGATCATCAGATGCTGAGTGGTTTGTATTTAAGATGACAGTAATATCATCATCGCTGTATGAATAAAGGTCATATTTTCTCTAGGGTTTAGGGATCAAATGCACTTTCCAGGGTAAAACGCCCAACTCTGAGCGTCGTGAACCACGTCTGCCATTTCTAAGGTAATTAAAGCCTGTCGTATCCCCAAAGAAAAACGAATGCTAGGAAACTGTGACTGGGTATACAAACACTCATGACGCTATCCCTAAGGCATTATATCTCTCTCTCCTTTCCTCACACACACACACACAGTCCCTGTATTACTCAATCCAGCCACTTTCCCATCATTTATAAGACACTCACACGTGCAGGGAACCTTGGAGCCACACTAATACTTTCAGCCGCCTGACAGGCTGCGCCTTGCACTGCTTCTGCCGTCATTTACACACGGCGCCCAGGTCAGTGGGGCCCAGGTCAGCGGTGCTGGAACCTCAGAGCTGTGAGTGGCTGCGTCAGGCCCCATAACAGCGGCTCCTCTGTTGGCGCCAACTTGCGGGCAGCCAGTTCCCATGGGCTGTTTGCGTCTCACCATCACGCAGCGGTTCGGGCGGATGTACAGGGTGGCGTGCGGAACCACAGGAGGCGGGCTTTGGCCAGCCGTCCCGCCGAACCTTCAGCCAATAGGGACACTCCTCTGCATATATTAGTTTGAGTCTGTTCTGAGAGGTCAGTTAACCCACTGCAAATGGAAGGAAGGGGGTGACGTTCTCTCAAACAGGGAGAGGATGAAAGGCAACTTTGAGGAGGACAGGGACTAACAGTGACTGTTATCTGGTTTAGATGAACATGTGCTTCACTAACAGGTAAAGGCTTTAGGTCTCCTTCCAGATGTCAGAGGCCCTGAGGGAGATTCCACCCAGTCTAAGCGCAGTGAGAACACGCATCCATACTGCATCTGTGTGTGAAAATGAGAGTGAGCACAAACAGACAAGCCTTCACATGTTGCATTTCACAGCTGAACTAGTTAAGATAATGATGTTTGCCCTGATGTGAAGTTTGTTCTTTCTGTGGAAAGCAGACAGCCTGGTTTTTTTTTTTTTTTTTGGGGGGGGGTGTTCACAAAAAAAAAATAAACACACATGTTGCTTATTTACAATGTTATTATTATGCGAGCAATTAGGTTCCCATACTTTTACCAGTGAAAAACAGGCACACAATACATTCTGTGTTGGGATGTTGTTCGTGGAAACTCCCAGCCTTTCATTATCAACCTGCAATGAATTTATGAGCACATCTTCCTTCCAGTGTTCCATGCATTTATTTCAGTGAAAGTGAGGAGCCTGGCATCTGCTCTATGGTGTGCTGTGTGTGATCTGATCTAGGGGATTTATGTGTAGCGGGGGGGGGGGGGGGTCACTGAAACAGATGTACGTGGAAATGCCTTCAAGTTCAGTGGATGACGCTCTGAGCTGGATGACAGCCAGTAATGCTGGGGAGTGTGGTGGGGGGCGGAGCCAGAGCATTAGTATTGCTGGGCTAAGAGTGCGTTAGGGGTGGAGCCAGAGCTTTAGTAGCGCTGGGCCCACAGTGCTGTGGGGGGCAGAGCAAGAGCATTAATAGCGCTGGGCCCAGAGTGTGTGGGGGGCGGAGCCAGAGCTTTAGTATTGCGGTGGGGGGCGGAGCAAGGGTGCTGTGTTAATCTGTACTTCACACTCAAGAGGAGCTTTGATGAGAGAGAAAACCACTATGCTCACGCAGACTAAAGTGTGTGTGTGTGTGTTTTCTCTTGTGTGTGTGTGTGTGTGTGTGTGTTCTCTTGTGTGTGTGTGTGTGTGTGTGTTCTCTTGTGTGTGTGTGTGTGTGTGTGTGTTTTCTCTTGTGTGTGTGTGTGTGTGTGTGTGTGTTTTCTCGTGTGTGTGTGTGTGTGTGTGTGTTTTCTCTTGTGTGTGTGTGTGTGTGTGTGTGTTTTCTCTTGTGTGTGTGTGTGTGTGTGTTTTCTCTTGTGTGTGTGTGTGTGTGTGTACTCAGTGCGTTCAGAGCTTTTAATAACCGTTTTTGTTTTTTCAGCTCTAACAGGATCATAACAAGCACACTGCAATAATTCCAACTAAGAGAAAGCCAGTGCTCAACACACTGCTGCCACTGACCCGTACACGCTGGAGTGCTGCCACTGACCTGAGGCCAGGCCTATGTGTGTGTATGTGAAAGCAAGAGGAGGCTGCTAGGGTTAGTTTAACGCCAACCCTAACCTGTCACACAGATCCCCCACAATGCCAGTCTGCTTTCCCATTTCTCTTTCCTTGACTAATAACAAGGGCTCTTCCCATCCCTACAGTTGATGTCTAGCTCATCACCCACCTTGAATCTCCCTTCTGATAGCTGAATCTCCCTCCTGATAGTTCTTATCATGGGTAATTAACTGGGGGGTTTAACCAGTGGCAACACAAACATAACAAAACCGAGGTTTTCCTTCACCTGAAGGCTTCCAGATGTGTATGTGTTCTGATTCATACAGACAGGCAAGTATGCGTGGAGCGGGTCTGATTCATACAGAGAGGCACGTGTGCGTGGAGCGGGTCCGATTCATACCGACAGGCACGTGTGCGTGGAACGGGTCCGATTCATACCGACAGGCACGTGTGCGTGGAGCGGGTCCGATTCATACCGACAGGCACGTGTGCGGAGCGGGTCCGATTCATACCGACAGGCACGTGTGCGTGGAGCGGGTCTGATTCATACCGACAGGCACGTGTGCGTGGAGCGGGTCTGATTCATACAGACAGGCACTTGTGCATGGAGCGGGTCTGATTCGTGCAGACAGGCATGTGCTCTGCATCTTGTAGTATAAATGGGGCTCTGTGATGCTCATGACCCATAAACCAACACGGTTGCAGGTCCAGACCACAAGCGCCCTGTGCATGTGGAAGCTGCCAGGCACAGTGCCCCTCTCACACACACGCAGGGGCCCGTCATGTGGAACACAGATAAGCCTCTGTCACTTAATGAATGATCATATTTATTTAAAGTCTCTGGAAAGCCAGCATAAAAATCCAGAACATCTCTAAAAGTTGGGACCTGTTTTGTATGATGTGTGGCACAGATCCAGGGTTTTGCTCTTCTGTTCTACACCCCCTCCCCTCACACACACACACAGTCAAAAGCTTTATACAAAAGCAATCCAGTAATTTTGAAACAAAATTTTGAACTGCCTGTTTGCCAGTGCAGAGATGAGAAGCGTGAGCTGTTTGTGAGTTTAAATTTCACAATAAGTGGACAAAAAAATGTTGGACCTCTCTGGGTTTCCGAGGGACCCCCCTTGGCCTAAAAGCGATCTGACGAGGGCCGATGCTGGAGGGACCAGCTCATTCACAAGCATTCCAGTCAGCTGACATAGCTCTTAACATGTGGTCCTAATGGCTCATGTATTAACCAGGTCTTTACACAGCCCTCAGATCAGTTGGCGACCTGCCACATGTTCCGCTGGAATCACCTGACACCCCCCTTGGTCTCGTTAACTAGTTCGTCATTGAGTTCCATTGTGGTCTCCACATGCAGCCATTGCGGTGCACAGACGAAACAGAGGGACCGGTAGCTGCCCAGCGGCATATATCTAATACGTTATATGGACAAAAACGCATGTTTTACCCCAAACCAGTTCTCTGCAGTGGGACGAGTGAACGTTAACAAACGGGTCCAACCACTAGGTGACACCACCAACCCATTATCATTGTGAATGAGCGCTCTGCTTTGTTCGTTCAAATTACTAGCGGTCAAAACATAATCTTCCTCTCTTTAAGACGATAATCAGCTACGATGATGTTTAGGCACCTACAAACACACACACACACACACACACACACACACACACACACACACACACACACACACACACATCGGGAAGCTCCGTGACATTCTGCAACCGCGGTGAGACATACAAACGCGATTTCTAAAGATTTAGTGTTAATCAGCTCCTGTACAAGTCTGTTGAAAACACGTTTAGGTTAGAGAGACGTGAACTACCGAGTGTTATGAGACGCGCATTTAAAGGGGTGTCCTGGATTTCGTGAAAGTGTGGCTGAAGTGTCAGGCGTGAGCGACAAGAACAGCTGAGTCAACACATCTGGAGACCAGTATACATGAAACGCGAAATCACCTTCTGCGCTCTTACGCACAAACTGTTCTTATATAAGATCAAGTACATTAAAAATATCATTAAACATTATGTATTCCAGTCCACAAAGCACGTGTAATTATATTTTGCATTTAAAAGGGTAAACCATGCTATATATACACTACATGTAAGTGAAGAAACCTAAAACGACAGATGCAATAACGACTTTCTCTCACCGTCGTTAGCTCGCCCTTTCTGTCTCACTCAAAAACAACTTTCAACTTGTATAACACCCAGACGTAAATGTCCAGAAATATGCAACACTGCAAGGCTGTGTTTTTTATATAGTGAAGTTTAAACATAACTTTCCAGCCTGTCAAGTTGATCCAGCGTGTAAAATTACGCTCCTCTGCCGGAGAAAAATACAATCTCTTTAAAAAAGTAAAGGTATGTAGGGCATAACTTTATACTTACACGATAATCTCAGAAGTATTAGCAAAATTGTACAGTAGACTTCCTCAAATGTTACAAAAATAATCACAGCGTAGCCTCTGTCATTTGCTTAAGTCCAGCCCAAGTAAAGGAACAAAACGTCCACTGTCGATGATCGAGTAGTTTTCAGTATCCAAATAACACGAACCAATCGCCCAACATAATGTAGACGTGGGGGTAGTATCTGAACCCCAGCTCCAGGAGAGTGGACGTGCTGTGCGCAGCTCCGCCGATTAAACACCCGTGTGCGTCCACGGACGCTGAAATGACATTCACGTTACTTTCTGCCTATTGGCTTAAACAAGCAACCCCACCAATCCCTCGACACACCGACATTCTTCACAGTCTGGAGAAGGCGGCTGCTCTCCCCTCTCACTTTTAATCGCTGGTCTCCCCTCTCACTTTTAAACGTTTCCAAAATAAACTGCACATGGCGTCAATCTTTAGATTGTCACGCGTTTGTATCATGTTAACACAGAAAACATAACAGCACGCTAATTAAGAAAACGACTTTCAAGACCTTAAAGTTTGAACTAGTGTATAAGCCAACTATTCAATAAAAATGGTGGGTGTTTATCTGGCCGTTTTGTCAAAGTATAACTGCCAAACGTGTTCCACTTCGACTTGTTTGCTTGCACTCTGGTGGAGTGTACCATGACAGTCCCGCTGTCCTGCAGCTCCTCTGAAAGCACGCGGGAGTGGGGTGTTTGGTCGGTGTCTCAAGGACAACACTTTTACCCCCAAGACTTGGCAAACATTGTTTCGAATCCTAATGACTTGTACTGTGAGATGACTGTGTGTTAAAGATGGACACTTGTACATGCACACACAGGATGTCACAGAAACTTGATCAGCCTTGCTTTCGTCTTAAGACTTAGCCAGAGCAGATCTCATCCTGAGCTAATTGCAGTGTTGCACTAACTGTAAGGTGATGTTCGCGCTGTGCTCTCTGCTAGCCTGACCAGTAGAGATGCTTACAAAACACAAGACTAGCAGACATCACTCCAAATCATTCTGTCTAATCCCAGACTCTTTCGCTTCTCTCTCTTTTCTCTTTCTCTCTCTCTATGTGTAAAATCTTCTCTCACTTCTGTGCCACACTTGTGCCGTTTGTCTTGTGTACGTGAAGCTCAGAAAGAAAAAGAAAAAAAGATGGAAGGGTGGATGAATAGATGAATGGAAGAAAGAGAAGCAGTAAAACCCCAAGCATTGGTCCTGCTGAAAACTCAACCAATCCCACTCAGAAATCAGACATTGCCAGACAGGATGGTGATCTGATTACATCCACACTGGCTCGTCAGTCTTGCTGAAACATGACCTGTTCAGGGAAACTGAGCTTAACCAGCAGTGGCACATATGAGTTCTTCCATGTGTTGAAGAATCTGGTGGTTAACAGACAGTCTGATTCTTCTTTTGGATTGTGAACCAATTATCTTGGATATTTTTTATTTTGTTTTATTACATATGGAATTTGATGGGCTTTGTGGATCTTCCACTTATCCCAGCCAGAACCCAGTCATATATGCGATCTTTGGGGGAGTGTTTCATATTTGAAGTGAGATCATATGTTTATATGTTTATTATCTCACAATGTTGTCAGCTAATTCATCAGAAGGGTGGGGCTTCCCTCCTAGGTCAAAAGCCATCACTGGAGTTCAGCAGCTTATTGAAGTGCCTGCTTTCAAACCCACGAAGCTTGTGAGAGGGTTGTTGGGTCCTGAGCCCGTCTCTGTCCCGGACACCCGTCGTCTGCCCAGCAACACTGACAAAGAGCTTTATTCTTAGGGACAGATGACCGGGGTTTACAGAGGCCCCTGCCAAAGCATGCATGCTCCTGCAAATACCCGTCCTCCCACATACTGACAGATTCCTGCCCTGCATTAGTGGAAAACAAGTGGCAACATTGTTCTTGGTGACAGTCAGAATGAGGCTACACAAAAATAAATACACACACACTTGAAATATGAAACAGAGGTCCAGAGGTCAGAATGCCATTGGCTGTGAGATATTCAGTAAACGAATATTACACACGCACATGCAGATCAGTCCAGCTACACCGATCTTCTTCCCATCTGGGATTGATACCCTTTCTGCACTTGTTCTTTTGTAAGTCCCTTTCAGGAATCTCTGGTGCATTTTCCCGAGGCCACTCCAAACCTAACCTGGCCTAATTAGGTCCTTCTCCATACCTAGATCTGCTCGAAGCCTATTACAAGCACACTTAAGCACTTTGCTGGTCGCTTGGCCCATTGAGCCAAAGAGCATGGTTCCCTCTAACATGCTGTCAACAAGTTTCTTATTAGCGCCATCTTCTCAATGTAGTTAACGGAGTTGAAGGCCCCTGTGCCTTACAGGAGTCCAGCTGCTCCCTTCAACCACAGAAGGTCCAGACCATGCAGGTCATTTCTCCCACTCATCTTGCCGTTCTGTCTACCACCGGCTCATTTGAGTTTGTTTGCGTTTGTCTCAACTCATGTGACCGTCTCCAGCTGGGCCCAGCGGTTGCACCATCCCACTGTCCCTTGTTCGAGGGCGATCCGGATTCCGCAGATTTCCAGCTCGCTAACACGATAGCTGCTTGTTAAATTTTGCAGCTTGACTTGTATTGCAAAAACAGAGCCTGAGCAAGAATGGGCTTGAAAATCAAGTTCTGCTGTGTTTACTGCAGCTGAAGTCTCACCTGAAAAGCTTAAAGAAACTAAATAAACCCATCTCCTTCTGTGAATTCAGGATTAAGCATTGCTGGAAATATTTGTTACGCTATAACACATCTCTATAGCTGATAGTCACAGATCTGCTAAGGGGCGTGGCATGGGGAAGTGTTACTATGGTGATGGGTACTGTTGCAGAATTTCTGCTGTTTCTCACTCACCCACAGTTTCACCTCTGTCCTACTCTGTAAAGTTTGTCACTTCAACTCTTGAGGTTAATGGTGAATCGCTCATTAATGGCTATTATCTTAGCAGGTAATCTGTAAACCAATATTAACCCAGAGGATTTAGCTGAAGAGTTGTGGAACCAGTAAAACAAACAGGGTGACTTTAAATGTCCTAGTTAGTGCTACTTTAATAACCAACCAGAGGGTTGTAATGGTATGTGAATTAAAGGAGGAAAAAGGCTCAGCGATACTAAGAACTGGAGAACTGGAGCCACCAAATTACATAATTGTTTTGGTTTTCATTGGTGAATGATTGTTTAGAGGCATCTGGTAGGAGGGGCTTTTCCTCTGAGATGAAGTTTACAGTGAAGGGCAAACAAACAAACAAACAAACAAACTAGGTGTGATGACGGCAATGAGGGAGTGGAAGGCGAAGTTCGTCTGCAGTTTAATGGGAACTGCAGACGAACAGCAAACCACAGAGCAGTCAAACATACGGTAGCAACAGGCTGTAGCTAAGCTAACTAGCTAGAGTTCGGTCACGCCAAACTCTAGAATAAAACAGAGTAAACTTGCAAAGGCTTTTAACAAAGGCTGGGCTTCAGGACAGTCCACAGGCTCAGTAGTCCTCAGGCAAGTGAATGTGCAACAATGGGTTAGTGAGACGTGTGGGCTTATATACAGAGGTGAGATGATTAGTGGAGATTGAAGTCAGCTGTAGGTGATAAACTGGTGATTGGGACCGAGGCAATGAACGAAGTGAAGTGGGGGTGGGCGTGGCGCTAGGTCTGTGTGAAGTGGGGGTGGGCGTGGCGCTAGGTCTGTGTGAAGTGGAGGTGGGCGTGACGCTAGGTCTGTGTGAAGTGGAGGTGGGCGTGGCGCTAGGTCTGAGTGAAGTGGAGGTGGGCGAGGCGCTAGGTCTGAGTGAAGTGGAGGTGGGCGTGGCGCTAGGTCTGTGTGCCCGACGCGACGTGACACTAGGAATCAAATGCAAAAGGGATGCAGTATCTCCAGAGGCCAAATCTCATACATCAGGTTTCCCCAGTGTTCTGAAAACAGCTCAAACCGCCATAATATCAATGTCAGGATCTGTAGTTTAATGTTCTTGAAGGCAGCTAAATGTTCAGTAAAGCGTGTTGAGTTAAAACTTGACTTGTTTTACTTGCTGGTAGTTCAGAATCTTTGGGAGTCAGGTCACTCAGCAGTGTAAAACTGCAAGCACAAGTGTATCATTCATGTTCCTGGGTTTCATGTGGCTTTAATTGATCATTTCTGACAGGGGAGGGAGAGCATGTGCGACTGTTCTCTTTTATTTTGGGAGGCAGAGTGTAGTACAGGGTCTGTATTCTGGGTGGAGTCAAGCTTGTGGAGGGAGTGTGTAGCTGTGGGTCAAGCCGTGCAATGTCACATTCACCCAAGGATCTGAGAGGGTCAAGGCCAGAGTGCAGGAGAGATGGGTGGGACACCACCCTCCCCCAGATACCCTGTGGTTGAATGTTGGAAGTGAGAGGAATGGCACTGAGTATGGCTGGAAAATGTCAGGGCAAGAGAAACAGCAGGGCAAGATTTTCAGAACAGCAAGGTAAGAGTTTTGGAACAGCAGGGCAAGAGTTTCTCATGGTTTCTGCTGGCAGTCTGCTCACAGGTGCTGCATGGCAGGAAACTTGAGCATGTTGCAATTCTTTTGACCAGCTCTTCAACATTGGAAAGCAGAAAGTTCTTGTTTGTAGCATGTGTTAATCACCACACCACCAAACCAGTTGAGACGCACTGCAGTGATGATGAGCTGACTGTGTGGAGCAGCCCTGCCTGCTGGAGGTGGGAACTCAGATCCCACTTAACTGGCACTGTCAGAGGACTAAAACTAAACAAAAAACAATCAACCCTGTTCCTGCTCAGCCTGACAAGCTTGGTGTCCTATGGTGACTGTATAATGGAGTGGAAGGTGGTAGGGGGTCAGAGGAAAAGAGGGGTTTTCCTGATTCTTCCCCATCCAGGTTTGGGTTTCTCTCATCACCCTTCTAGCCTTTTGACCCTCCACTCACCCAGCCGCCCCAGGACACCTGAAGAGAAAAGCTTTGTTCTGTCTCTTACAACCAGCAGTCATGAAATTGGGTGACTTTGAACCCCAGTCTTTTCCCTAGCACCTGTGACCGCCTGGTAACACTAACCCTAACCCTATCTGGTAACACTAACCCTAACCCTATCTGGTAACACTAACCCTAACCCTATCTGATCACCCTAACCCTAACCCTATCTGGTAACACTAACCCTAACCCTATCTGGTAACCCTAACCCTAACCCTGTCTGATAACCCTAACCCTATCTGGTAACACTAACCCTAACCCTATCTGGTAACCCTAACCCTAACCCTATCTGGTAATCCTAACCCTACCTGCCCGAGCCTGGAAAACACCTGTAGGACACGAGCACTGTGATAAAGCCTCACTTTTCATTTCTCCTTTGTCCTCTGTCATCTCTCACTCCTTTTGCAGTAAGAAAAGCAGAGATCGGGCAATAAAACATTGTATATTGGCCGTGAATCACCACTGATTGGAGAAGGACATGTATGGATGACTGGTCCCTGTGTCCCTGCATGACAGAAGGCTTTCACACTGGGTGGGAAACACGGCCAATTCAACACGCTGCATGTGAACCTGGCGTGTGTGAACCTGACGTGTGTGAACCTGACGTGTCAACACACTGGCACTCAGTGTTTCACTGATTAACCAAACTCTCCTGATACAAGTTCAACTGTCATTATCTAAATGACGCAAGACTCAGGTGAGGAGTACATCTCATAAATTTATCAGAAGTGACATCTACAGTCATTTGTATTAAAGCTGAACGAATAGTCCAATAAGCCTGACAGTTAAAACAAAACAGGCTCTCAAAACATTTAGCTAATGGAGTCACTGTTGGCTTT
The DNA here is from genome assembly GCA_028565775.1 of Sternarchorhynchus goeldii. Taxonomy (NCBI): domain Eukaryota; kingdom Metazoa; phylum Chordata; class Actinopteri; order Gymnotiformes; family Apteronotidae; genus Sternarchorhynchus; species Sternarchorhynchus goeldii. The sequence continues at coordinate 12,919,883 of JAOXYF010000007.1, forward strand.
ACAAAATGACAGTGTAACGCTCTGTGGTTCTTTCCCCGGTTTTTTTAACAGTGCTCGGCACAATTCCACTTTGGAAAACCAGATCATAAGGATTTGAAAAAAAAAAAGTAATTAATTGCGCAATAGGTTTCCACTTAGATCCAAACGGAGCGTTTCTAATTTCCTTCTGTAGATAAACCCCAAGTCCACCTCTCCTTAACACACTGATGACTAGATCACTACCCTCCTCCTTTAACTTTCTCCCCCCCTCCCCAAGCGGTGCAGGTGCTTTCATCCACACAGACTGACCCTGCCTGATAGCTCAGTGGGCCTCACTCTGCATCCAGATGTGCTGGAGTCCAGAGAGAAAGAGGGAGAGGACCATACCATCAGGAGAGGGATGGGGGGATGACTGCTCAGAGGATGCTCTTTGCTCCTAGGCCTCAATGGGCCCAAACGTGAACCTCTCCCTACATACCTGGAACTCATCCATGTTAACGGGTCCCTCCTGGAGGCTCGCTCTTTCTTTGTTCTCTCTCTGTCCGTCTTTCTTTGTTCTCTCTTTCTGTCTCTCTTTCTCTGTTCTCTCTCTGTCTCTCTTTCTCTGTTCTCTATTTCTGTCTCTCTTTCTCTGTTCTCTCTCTGTCCCTCTTTTTCTGTTCTCTCTCTCTTTCCTGGTTTTTCCAAAACTCTCATCAGACCTTTTTACTCCCTTCTCCCCTCCTCCCTCTTCTCTGTCTGGCTCTGTGTTCTCCAGCTAACTGTGCTGAATCTTAAACCACACACCTCAGTCTGTGTTCAGACCTGTTCTTATCCAGACATATCTGTTTCGCTGTCTCCCTCTGTCATCTACTTTCTCCCTTTCTGTTTCTCTTTAATTCTGCACTCTGTATGTCTGTAACGCCCCCTCTCTCTCTGTCTCACATACACACTCATACACACACACACACACACACACACACACACACACACACACACGCGCGCGCGCGCGATTGCATATGCAAGCCCAGCGGCACAAACACCCGGGCCACCCACCCTCACATCATGCCCCCCACACTGCCACCCACCCTCCCCT
>JAOXYF010000007.1:12921116-12933988 GCA_028565775.1 Sternarchorhynchus goeldii
TATATATACATCAGTTCAAATCAACAGTTTTTTTTTGAAGCCTCGATTGTTCCTTGGTGCTTCACTACTTAAGATCCCAAAAACTCAATAAAAAACAAACAAACAAACAAACAAACAAACAAACAAACAAACGCTCCATATCTCCTTCATCAGCTGTGACTTCAGTGGTTCAGCAGCTCTGTATTCAAACACAATGCACTGATTGAATTCAGTTAAGAATTTAATCGCATATAAAGTAACCTGAGAAAAAAATAAAATAACTGATCGCTATATTATGATACTGGTATTGATGTGCATGTAATATATATGTAAATGATGTAATCCTGCCCTAATGATGCAGATCAGAATTCTAGCTTTTACTGATCATGTCTGATATAATTCTGCTATGTTCATAATATGCAAAATATTATTATTATTACTACAGACATGGGAGAATGTAATATACAATATATTATATATACATAAATATATATATACATAAATGTGACTCACGTGAGTGACTGTGTGTGAGTTTAGCACATTATGTGAAATGAATAGTCTCCTTGAAGGCCATGCTGTGTGTGTGTTTGTGTGTGTGTGTATACGGGTGTGTGTGTGTGTGTGTGTGCGTGTGTGTTCGCATGTGTGTGTGTGTTCGCGTATGTGTGTGTGTATGAGTGTATGTGTGTGTTCGCGTATGGGTGTGTGTGTGTGTGCATGTGTGTCCCCACGGACTGTTCCTTGTCCCTCTCTCTCCAGGCTGCACCTGTCTATGTCATTAGGACTTTCACTAATGAATCACTGAGGTGCCTCTCTCTCATATTTTCAGTTCTGCAACATCTGTGCTCCTACACTCAAGCACACGGAATTAAAGAAGAACACAGATGCTCTCAGCTATGTGCAATCAACCCTTTATCCCTATCTATCTATCTATCTATCTATCTATCTATCTATCTATCTATCTATCTATCTATCTATCTATCTATCTATCTGCCTGTCTGCCTGTCTGTCTGTCTGTCTGTCAATTTGTCTGCTAGTCTGTCTCTCTTTCATAAATTCTTTCATGTCATTATGTCATGAAATGTAACTTGATCCGGGTATTATATATTGCCTGAATCACATATAGAGGTGTTTATAATAATGTACATATAGAGGTGTTTATACTAATGTACATATAGAGGTGTTTATAATAATGGACATACAGAGGAGTTTATAATAAGGTACATATAGAGCTGTTTATAATAAGGTCTTACTTTCATTCATTCATGTTGCGTTTCAGTTACAGGTTCATGCTGTCTCCCTTTGGTCCTTCTTATTGAATCCCCTGTCTGGTTCAAATGTATATTCTATCCTACTTACTGGCTAGGATACATTCTGTGAGTAAACAAGAAAGTACTTTGGTAAATCGCTCTGGATTAGAGCGTCTGCTAAATGCCTCAAATGTAAATGTAAATGTAAATTTATTATTTTTGTCACGTTTGAGCCGGAGTAATTTGTAGTTCTCTATAACTACACTGATCACCTCCTATATGTTCAAGCATGCCTTGGAAGACTTGGAAGTGGACAGTTATGCCTTCTGTGAACTGTGTCTGATTTAGATCCTCTACACTCTTCAGGAATGTGGAGGGTTTTTACTTAAAGGCATGGCAGACACATTAACCCTAACCTTAACCCTAACCCAATAACCCTAACCTTAACACTAACCCTAACCCAGCAGCCAGTGGTGTGTTGCTGTGTAACTGTGTAACAGCCACTGTGTACAGTGCTGTGTAACAGCCACTGTGTACAGAATCTGAGCAGAACATCTGTTGGTTTGCTGGTGTCTTGCCGTTGGAGACCGGTGATGTCCACCTCTCCACAAACCCGCTAGATTTCCACATCATGGCCCGGCATCTCACATCCTTCCGCACAAATATGTAAACAGGAGCCTGTGCCAGCATCCATAGCTCCAAACGTTTGGGAATCTGATGTACAATCCCTAACCCTAACCCTAACCCTAACTCTAGCCCTAACCCTAACCCTAACTCTAACCCTAACCCTAACCCCGTCACTCAGCCTACAATGTTAAATTAGCCTACATGAACGTGCTGCAAAGCCACCAGGAACATGGAGAGATGATCCACTAACATGCTAACTAAGGTTAACTAACTAACCCCATCCCTCCATACATCCGGCCCCAGAAGCTCTTAACACACGTTACTTCACAACGTCCCTGTGAGGTGTCCTCCATTCAGAAAGACTTCTGTTTCCCATCTGACACGACTGAGCCCTCTGTTTTTGTCTGAGCAGACAGTCAGATGCCTGCCAACACTAACAGACTGGGAGAGGACCAAGGCGGGTGAACTACAAAGGCATTAGTAGAACAACGGCCCTGCCGAAGAATTTCTGGAGAACAATGATCGTCTTGCCCCCATATTTGCTTTTTCTTTTTTCTGCTCTGATTGTTATTCATCCCTCACTGGATGTGCATCTCTCACATGGTTTATTTAGTTTAGCAGTCAGTTCAGTTATGGATGGACCTCTAGAGAAGTTCTAGTGTCAGAGTATTTTAGCATAACTCACTCTATAAAGCTGCTATTTTCATTGGATGCTGGACATGGCAAACTCTCTCTTCCACTCCTCCCCCTCCAAAAAAACTCTCTTCATTGGGTCTCCTTTTTATTGTACCTTTCATCAAAAGCCAGAGTCAGAGAGGCTGGTCAGACCTTTATTAATTAAATGAATGAGCAATGAGTGATTTATGGTGCATTTCTTTCGTGTCAAGCACAGCAGAACGCGTTTCATCAGGTTGCCGCGGCGTTCTTAAGTAGCGGCTACGTGGAATAAAGAGACCTTTCATTGGGAGCCTGTGGTGTGGCGATGGAGGTGCAGAGCCGTTGTTCTTTGTCCGAGGCCCTCACAGTTCTCGCCCGCCTTTCTTGGCACTGTGGCACGAAGGCCATCCTCTCCAAATCAGAGCAGCCCCTTTCCAGCTCCTCTCTTGGCTTTCCCCTGAAACTCCACACTTTGCCAAGAAACGATGTGTGTGTGTGTGTGTGTGTGTGTGTGTGTGTGTGTGTGTGTGGAGTGGTAGGGGTGGGTGGGAGTCGGTGGGGGATATCGTAATGTGGAAAACACATCGAACACACCGGGTGCCCTGTTCATGGTTTGGGCTTCTCTGGCTCTCCCGGACAACCTTTGCACTGCGCTCTCTCTGCTCCACATCGCGCGTATCATCAGCACGAGTAAGATCCTGATGAGTCGTCTGCATTTTTGCGGTCCTGCATGGGCTAATCACCTCGCGTGGAATGGAATGCGCATCTCTCTGTTTCAAGTACATCTCATTTGTCAATCCTGAGCCTGGGCTCCAGCCATTAGCTCTGTGTAAACAATGACACTGCAAGTGTAGGGAAAATAATATAGGGGCCTCCTCAGTGGAAATGATAAGAGCTTGTTTATGCATTGTTTCTAAGTGAGGTTAGGCAGGGTAACATGAAACATAATAGCAGATTTAGTTTCTTTTATTTAAAAACTCTTCTGAAACCATTCTAGTTTTTAACAAGAGTTAAATATCACTGTGTCATGGGCCACAATTTAACTGGTGTTAATTAGATAAGCTTGTTTAATTAGACAGAACTAATTATGTATGTATCCTTTCACTTATGAAGCCTTTTGAGGCTTCACATCTCTCTAACAATCTCCCAGTAGAGGACCCTCTACAGTTCCTCTGGATTTTAATTTGACACTGTTGGTATAATGACGTTGAACTACAGCCTGATGGAAGTCATGCTGTCCTACTTCACGTTCAAAACTGACCCACACTGATAATCACTGAGCCTAACCCTAACCCTAACCCAGTGCGGTGGGGCACTAGGTGCGTTGGCGGAGTCACCACGCCAAGTGCCCACATGAATCAGAGGCGCCAAGAGCCTCCCCTCCAAGCGTGGCAGCAGTCCACTTGGCATGAAGCAGACTGCATGGGTTTATTTCATAGGGGCATAACATTTTCTCATACCTCCAGCAACATGTGACCTCACACATCTTTGTGAGGTCACGTGTCGTTGGCGGTATGAGAATAGATACTATCCTACTCAGAGCAGCAATCTGGTTCAGTCAAACGGAATGTACACCTCTGGAAGATCAGGAAACATAATGTTCCTTCTATCATTCTACTATACACAAAAGCACAAATAAACCCACTCCAAAGTGCTTTGGTGTTAATCAGGGTAAAGTGTCATGCTGGTGAAATATATCGCAGCAAAGCAAAGCTCTGGCATTCAAAACACTACACGACACATGTTTAGCTTATCAAACAGAGAGCTGCTGGAGGCCTGAACCCACACGGCAGCGTTTACCAATTGGCTGTGCAGTAGAAGGGGGTTCATCTGGCTTCACCTGCAGGAGCCCACTAGAATGGCAAAGGTGGCGCTGTTGCCTTGAGCAACGGGATCCTCTGGAAGGACCGAGAACCAGAGAGTGTGTGTGGATGTGTGTGGACACAACTCGGTCTCAGCTCTCTGAGTATCATTTAGCCTCAACACACTTGGAACAGCAAGACCTAGTAAGACCAGAAGCCCTTGCTGCATTTAGCTTTTCTTAAGCAGCTTCTAATAAGGTCCTTGGGGTTAAAACCCGCTTTAGGGGTTTGGGGTGGGGGATGGGCTCATTAGTCCTAGTCATATCACTTGTTGAAATTTGCTCTCGTTTAGAAGAATGGAAGTAGACAAAGCATGTGGTGAATGTTTACTCTCAGCTTGTCCAAATGTCAGGGAACTGATCCATGGGGGAAATGAGTTGTTCAGCCCATGGAGCCCCAAAACTGCCAGAATTCCAGTGCCTTAGAACACAAAAAGCACATTTGCCAACAACCTAATGACGTCAGTATAAGAGCTTACTCACAAACTACACCTCAAAAAAAAGAGACAAGGCTTTAATGTTATATAATAAATACAATTTCATCTGTGTAATAGATGTTCTAAGACTTAAAATAAGAATGAATTGTAAAAATTCTGTAATTAATAATTCTAATAGTCATTAGCCTTTAGCCTTTAAACACTTCATGACACAATGGTCTTTGTTTTACCCCAAATAATTCGCTTAAACTTCTTAAACCTTCAGAAAACCTTTCAAGATAGATTTACACCCCCCTCCCAAAAGAAAAGAAAAGAAATATCTATCATCACATCTATATTAAGAGTAATAAAAGCATGGTTGAACATTCATACATTTTTCTCACAAACAAAACAAATACGTAGTTAAAGGGAAAACAAGAACAAATGTTATTGTGATTAGATATCCATTGTTGTGACATCCCTGCTTTTATACACACTGAAGACGAACCCTAACGACATCAGGCTGGTGAAGCGTTGTGGATTTACCCCATAGTACTGTTGTTTTCTTTCGCAATGATAGATGTGTTGTTTTAACCGACTTTAGACGTTGTTATTCAAATTGTTGTAGATAGCGGAGGAACGTTTTCGCATAACATCAACAAGCAGTTATATGCAAAGTTTCAAACACTTTTCTGTCAATTGTGTATCTGTAAGAAAATGTAGGCTAGAAGGATCAAATCGACCCCCTGAAAGTTTTCAGATTAGTAAGGTTTAACCATGTGGCCCAGTTTACTGGAGTACCAGATGGAGACCACGGAAATACCTGAAGCTTCTGCTGCCTTGAAAATCCCTCTTACTCTGTCAGACGAGCACTTTATGGTATGGATTGGCTCCACGTTTACACTCCACTCCTTTCCCAGCAGGGGTGCGCCCTCAGAGCCGCATGGTTCACCGCGGAGACGACCTCCAAGCCGTAGATGTCAGAGGTCGATGGTCCCTCAGGGAACCAGCGGCGACACCCCAGGAGCGGGACGCCAGACACATGCATGAGACTAACGGGGATGGAGCTTGGAACACCAGACGTCCTAAAGCAGTGAATGAACACACAACAGCCAACACTCAAAACAGTTACAGTGACACTGCACTCCTGCGTAGGGGAAAACTGTATCATACCACTTTGGACCAAGTGATGCTACCCAGAAACACTGAGCTTTTTCTGATCTGGGGCTCAAATATCTATTCACTGGTGGAAACGTGATTTGTGATAGTGAGCTAAGCGAACTCACAGGGAAACCAAGGACCTCTGCTGTGATCCTTTATGGAGACAGAAAAAAACATCCAATCGAGAAAAAAAACTAAGAACAAACACAGTGTTATGAACCCGCTCATAAACCACGTCCACGACCAATCCCAGGACAGCACGGCTTAGTCAAACCACAATCTCAGTCTCAGCCCTGTCACCCCGGCCGCCCCAAACTTCTCCTTTAGTGTCAAGGAATTGGATTAGACCATTTTGTTCATATTATGTCTGGAGCTAAATGGATGGCTAGTTAGAGTGATGGATGAACATTTCCTGCAAAGAGTCTCTCCATGTGACACACACCAATACATCATTTTTATTAGCTACAGCTCAGCTGCTCGCTGCTGATCACCACTAAAAGAAGAAATTCAGCGCCACATGGCAAATCACAATCTGCATTTGCATATTGAACTCCCCATTACTTTAAACCATTTTAAATAATTTCATTTAAGGGAAAAATTGTATTACACATGTAGGAGATCTCATACTGTGTTGGACCCAGCAAGAATATTGATTTCATACACTTTAGGTAGTGTCAAAAACATTTTAAGAAGTAGCTACTGGAGGAAACAACACAGACTTTGATTCTGTTAAAAATTTGAACAGAATATCCTTATTTGTTTGTTTGTTTTGTTTGTTTGTTAAAGACCAATCATCATTAGATTGAAGAGTTTACATGTTAAACTTGTGTTCCTTAATGTGGTGAAACAAACAAACAGGTATAACAGTTGCATGAAGATGTTTTGGTCTCGCTTTGTTAAGAGAGCAGCTTATTGAACAAGGAAGGTCAAGTTGGGATTTGAAGCCTGACAAGGGGATTGAAGTCCCGCACTAACACTGTGGAGATCAGGGTCTGTTCTACTGAGGTCCCACACTAACACTGTGGAGCTCATGGTCTGTTCTATTGAGGTCCCACGCTAACACTGTGGAGCTCAGGGTTTGTTCTATTGAGGTCCCACACTAACACTGTGGAGCTCAGGGTCTGTTCTACTGAGGTCCCACACTAACACTGTGGAGCTCAGGGTCTGTTCTATTGAGGTCCCACACTAACACTGTGTTGGTCCCAGCACATGGTGCAGTATATTAACCCACGAATCTTGTGTTGTGTGTGTATGTGTGTGTAGAGGGTGTAGAGGATAAGCATACAGGGTGGGTGTGGGGGCGACTGTGGGGCGGCTGTGGGGGAGGTGTGGGATAGGTGTGGGGTAGGTGTGGGGCAGATGTGGAATAGGTGTGGGGCAGGTGTGGGGTAGATGTGGGGCATTATTCAAACAATGGCTACAGTTAATCTTATTTTCATGAACAGAAATACAGCGAGTCTTAGGCCTGTTAACTGATTAAAATAAAGCCACACCTCACCTGGCCTCATGCCATGATTTAGTTTCAAGCATAGACCCAAGTTACTGCACAGAGGAGTTTTTACATTTAATACATAGCACTGCGATTACTCCTTCCTCACGCAGTAGGATTTAACTGGAACAGGACATTTATTGTCGTAATATTTACAGTGGAACTTGGGCTCATACTAACTGAGGTGTATTAAGCATTGCATTTTAGAGGCTGTGGTATGATTTCAGGTCTGGGCTGTTTCCCTTTACTGCCTTTAGGAATGAAGCACAGCTACTGAGGCCCAGGAAGGGCTGGGAAGGTTTAAATCACAGCACCACTCCGCGTGAGCTTTCCTACAGATCCCTGGAGGGGAAACCAGCTGGTCTCTCCATAACTAAAGCTCAGTTTGGGCATCTGTGTTGCCGCGAATCGCTAATCCTTCTGCGATAACAAACTGTTAAACTTTTCCGCTTGTTCTCAATTCTTAAATGAAATCAGCCCACACAAGTCTTAATGGGGGGTTTTATATGACCGGTGTCTGACTACAGCGCCGCGGAGTCCTGGACGGTAACAAGGTTAAATAAAGACTTCAAGGGAATGTATTTAATCAAACGTATAGTACATGGATATTGTAATAATTTTCACAGTATTAGTAGTTACAGACAGTTTAGTGTTTCAGGTTGGTTTTAATAGCTAGAAGTACATACTCTCCCTCTTTCATACACACACACACACACACACACACACACACACACACACACACACACACACACAGCAAGATAAGCACTAAATGAATCTGGATACACAATCCCAACATCAGTTTTATACCTACAGCATTGATGTAACTCTTAAACCACAGCCCCAAGCTAAAACAGTCACGCCCCCAAACTGAAACGTTCAATTAGCGCGCAGCTTCTCAACATTCTTCAGTAACGAAGAGCTCAGAGGATGGGGGGAGAAAACCTCAGGCTGCACGTGTATCTGCATCACTGAGCACCTTGAGGGCTGCCTCACCTGCCTGCAAGGCCATGTTGACTGAGGGGCTGCTCAGCATGCTGGTGTGTTTATGCACATGGGCCTGTATGTGTAAACAGCATAAACTAATGTGGATGTGTTCCTTGGATGATCTCTGTTCTTCATGTCAAAATGATGTTTTAAACAATGTTATTTAACACACACACACATTCCTCACTTAAATTATTCATGATCTTAGACCAGTATATTTTGAAATGTGAAAGATTCAGAACATAATTTACCACTTACATTAAATTAATCCATCTCTTTATTCAGAAAATGAGTACAGCCAGGTGTCTTTAAAGCAGAGGTTGGCAACTGCTCTTCAAGATGAACAAACCCACAGGCTTTTCTTACTTCCATAATACATCTCTGTTCAACAAAGATGCTTGACCAGACCAGAATGAAGCCTGTGCCAGTCGATATGGAACTAATTTGAAGCATCTCTACCTCTGTGGCAATGAGAACATAACATAACACAAACACAGCATAACACAACAGAAAGACAAACACAACATAACACAATATAAACACAACACAAACATATAACACAGCATAATATAATACAAACACAATACAACACAAACACAGCATAACACAACAGAAACACAAACACAACATAATACAATGTAAACACAACACAAACATATAACACTGCGTAACACAACATAACACAGCATAATATAATACAAACACAATACAACACAAACACAGCATAACACAACATAACACAAAATAACACAACACAACATAACACAAACACAACACAAGGAAATGCTTGTGTTGAAATGGATCCTATCATGAGAATGTAGTGGAAGCTGCCATGAGTATAGAGATATTCAACGTAATATAGTGGAAGCTGAGTATAGGGATAATCAACGTAAGCCAACGCATTTGCAATTTCTAGTGACGATGACCCATAAATTCAACGGCGAGTTTTCACACGCTACATTTGTGAGTGTGCATTGTGTTAACCTATACTGAGGTTTAATGAGAGAAAAATACTCTCATTAAACAAATTGTTCAGGGTTTTCATATCAACATCTGTAGTTGAAGAGTCATGATGTTCCCTTTCAGATAATTAATAAAAAGAAACTTTCAGGAAGGGCTCTTCCTGTATTTTTGTAGAAATATGAACCATTACCATTTGACAGCAAAAACTGTCTCTAGTATCAAAACTAGTTTGTGGCAAATTAGCTCTGCGATACAGAAACACATGCTGGAATCACTTCAGGCTGTTTTTCTGAGCCATGCTGTTTTATTGTGAGTCCTCCTTTCCTGAAAAACCACTCGAACACACTTTCATTAGCAGTGTGTCTCTGTCAGACGTGCTCCTTACATGACTTTCAAAAGGTTTGAGCTGTGCTGCTGTGACCCTCTATACTTTAAGAAATATACTACAATATATTAATTCACTGGGTTGTTTTATATATTCCACTGCAATTAACATAATATGCTAATATGATACCACCCGTGGGAGAGTTAGATGTGGGGGTCTGGTGGATTGGGTGGCGGCCGAAGGACGGGCCTTAGTGTGCTGATTTTCGACTACTGAAACTGGATTGAAACTTGTTATTAGATTTATGTGCTCAGGTTTGTCCATAACAAACACATGTTCAAACACAAAGGTTCGAAGACAGGAGTGGAGCTGTCAACCAATCACCACCTAGTGGTGAGTTGGATAAGATGATGGGTGAGAATGCCTGACCTGGCAGAACCAAACATATCATGAGGGTTTGCTGGAAACATCTGGCAGAGCAACCTGATGTTCAACTCCCACATCTGACAATGCTTTGACCACATCCCAAGAGAGGATGGAGACAAGGTTGTCGATGCCTGTCATGGCAGCAATCCCTAAACCCAATGATGGACACCTCGGGTAAAAGAGGCCATCAAGCTGAAGAAAGAGTCCTATTGAGCCTGGCTGGCTTGTGGGACTCTGGAGGCAGCCGATAGGTACCAAAGGACCAAGCGGATGGAGGCTGTTGCCAAGGCAAAAACTCGGGTGTGGGAGGAGTTTGGTGAGGCCATGGAGAAAGACCTATCGACTGGCGCCAAGAAGGTTCTGGCAAACTGTCAGGCGACTCAGGAGAAGGAAGTAGTTCCTAAACAACACTGTATACTGTGAGGCTGACGTGCTGCTGACTTTGACTGGGGATGTCATTGGGTGGTGGAAGAAATACACAGAAGACCTTCTCAATCCCACCAGTGCCCCTTCCTCAAAGGAGGCAGAGCTTGGAGACCCAGACAAGAGTTCGCCTATCACAAGCTGAGGTAGCCAGGGTCTGCCTGGAGTACATCAAGGCTCTAGATGCTGTAGGGCTGTCCTGGTTGACACGTCCCTGCAGCACTGTGTGGACAATCAGCAACTCTAAATCTGAGAGCATGGTACTCAGTTGGAAAAGGGTGGAATACTCTCTCTGGATCAGGAGTGAATTCTTGCCCCAAATGGAGCAGTTCAATAATCTCAGGATCTTATTCACGAGTGAGAAAATGGATGGAGCGAGAGGTTGACAGGTGGATTGGTGCAGCATCTGCAGTGCTGTAGATCCTGTACTGGTCCATTATGGTGAAGAGGGAGCTGAGCCAAAGAGCAAAGCTCTCAATTTACCCGTCAATCTACGTTCCTATACTCACCTATAGTCATGAGCTCTGGAACGAGATCATGGATACAGTGCAGCCAAAAAACTTTTTCTGCAGGGTTGCCAGACTCTCCCTTAGAGATAGAGTGAGGTGCTCGGCAATCCAGGAGAGGCTTGAGAGAGAGCCGTTGCTGAGGTGGTTTGGGCATCTTATCCAGATGCCCCCTGAACGCCTCCCTATGGAGATGCTCCAGGCATGTCCAACGAGGAGGAGACCCTGGGAAAGACCCAGGGCACATTGGAGGGATTACATCTCTCGACTGTCCTAGGAACACCTCGGTATCCTCTCGGAGGAGCTGGAGGAGGTGGTGGGGGAGAGGGAGGCCTGGACCTCTTTGCTTAGGCTGCTGTCCCTGCAACCTGGACCAGGATAATCTGTGAAATACGGATGAATGGATGGATGGATATGAAATTAACGTTTTTGTAGTAGTACTGATAAACTAGCTCATAAAGTCATTTTAATCATATCTCCTTTATTGGTTCTGTCTGTTGGCCTGGATGTGCGTTTGTGTTTCTGCATACTGTTGTATGTTTTATCTCTTAATAACAATGTTGCCCTCACTGGGAATACAATAACAGTACAATAACAATACAATAAAAATACAGTAACAATACAATAATAATACAATAACAATACAGTAACAATACAATAATAATACAATAACTCTTAACAAATGTTCTGGGGTTATTTTCCCTTAAAGTCAAATGATAGCCATATGTACAGGATGGTGTATCTGTAACATCTCTATCTAAACCTTATAACTCCTGGCTTGGGGTTGGTAGGCCGGATGAGGTGGGGAGACTGGATCTCCAACCAAACGATTTATTCACGTTTGTTGTGTGATCTGTAATCTGAAAAAAGTCTCATGCTCCCTTCATTTATCATCTAGTTTGGTGTCTTTTTCAAAAGAAGCTGGATATTTGTTTCTAACATGTGAACAGATCAGATACCTGTTAGAGAAAGGAACCCAAAACCAGGCCAATGCTTTTATTCTGACAGTACAAGGACATGCTCACTGTATACATCACTGTATATATCACTGTATATATTACTGTATATATCACTGTATATATCATTGTTTATATTATACAGTAATATATATAATAATACAGTAATATATATGTATTACTGTATATATCACTTTATATATCACTGTATATGATACTGTACAGACCTACTAAATGGCAAATTCATTACAGCAGCAACAGTGTGGATCGACGTTTTCATGCCCTCTTCCTCTTCTTCCTCTTCCTCTTCTCACATCATGTGGATGATATTTGTACTTAAATCCCGTCACAATTTGCTTTAGAAATTCCACATATTGAATTTCGCTTAATTTGAGCTCATGCGATGTTGCAAACATCTGCTGCTTATAATTGTGGTGATTGTCTGTGTCTGTTTGGAGCGCTTGGCTTGTTGTTGCTATATTATTTTATAAATCATATGTAGAAGAGAAACTCACAAAAGTTGCACAATGTGTGTGTAGGAAAGCTTTACTTATTTTTGCAGAAGTTTCACTCCCATCTGATAACTCATGACAGGTATTATTGGTATCTAATTATTGACATTTTACCTATATTTGAAGCAGTGTTGGTCTTGTCTGCTGAAGTGGGTTGTGGCTAGGGTTAGGGTTAGGGTTAGGGCTAGGGTTAGGGTTGTGGCTAGGGTTAGGGCTAGGGTTAAGGTTGTGGCTAGGGTTAGGGTTAGGGCTAGGGTTAAGGTTGTGGCTAGGGTTAGGGCTAGGGTTAAGGTTGTGGCTAGGGTTAGGGTTAGGGCTAGGGTTAAGGTTGTGGCTA
>JAOXYF010000007.1:12934088-12945105 GCA_028565775.1 Sternarchorhynchus goeldii
TTAAGGTTGTGGCTAGGGTTAGGGCTAGGGTTAAGGTTGTGGCTAGGGTTAGGGCTAGGGTTAAGGTTGTGGCTAGGCTTAGGGTTAGGGCTAGGGTTAAGGTTGTGGCTAGGGTTAGGGCTAGGGTTAAGGTTGTGGCTAGGCTTAGGGTTAGGGCTAGGGTTAAGGTTGTGGCTAGGGTTAGGGTTAGGGTCACAGTTTTTGCTTGTCTTTACCTCTCAGTGTATTTGAGAAGTATACATCTAAACTGCCTGCAGGCTTTCCGAACAGGACTTACCTCAGAGATGTCCCGCGTTCCTGTGCCACAGAGATGTCCCGCGTTCTCGTGCCACAGAGATGTCCCGCGTTCCCGTACCTTCCACCAGAAGGAGACCAGTCTGTGGTTTTTTGCCAGGTCTTAGCACAGTGAGGGCCTGATATATGAGCGTGTAGTTCCAGAGTCACTCCCCACATTCTCACCCCTCCACACATGGCCTTTATTAGCTCTGCACTCCGACTGTAAATTCCAAGGCCGGCCGCTGAGAGAGGAAACAGTATCCCATTGGGAGTGTAGGTGGCCCTTGGATGGACAGGAGATGGGAGGGGTCCCACCCGTCCCACCCCCTCACTGGCCCCTGCTCATGACATGGTGCACATGCCTTTGAAGAGGGATTCGGGGAGGTGATCTTGGGAGATGGGGGAGGTGGGGGTTAAGAATCTTGGAGACTATTGTTAGTGAGAGGATAGGCTACCCACATGTGGCTCGCCCTAGGGGGAGAAAGGAGTGGGAATCTGTGTGTGTGTGTGTATGCATTAGTGCAGCTCTCCTTTATTGCTGTTCCCGAAAATAATGACAGAAACAACGTTGCATGCTTTGTAGTATCCGTACCCTCCTAAATCTTCCCACGTGACTCCACTGATCTGTTCACTTCACTGGCTTCCTGTAGCTGCTCATATCAGATTTAAAACTCTGGTACTTTGCCTACAAAGCCAAATACGAACCTGCTCCCTCCTACTTGATGGTCGAAACCCGATCTGTACACCGAGCCCTTCGTACTTCAAGTATGGCCTGGCTTGACCCGCCATCCTTCAGGGTTCATGGAAGACAAGGCTATTCTCATCGAGGCTCCCCTTCGTCCTGGAACGCACTTGATGGAATGAACGTCTGCTGGCTGTGTCTTAATGAACGTCTGCTGGCTGAAGATCCGAGTCCCTTCCAAGTTTTCAAATGTAACTGCAGACTCATCTTTTTGGAAAAAGCACTTTTACTAAACCTGATCATGCACTTGTAAGAAGATTATATATTTGCAACTGTCTTGTTTAGTAATTGCTCTTCAAATGTGCTGTATTCTGTAGTATTTTAATGTAACACTGTATCTGTAGTATTGTATTGTATTGTAATGTGTCATGTTCATTGAATCCCTAGCTACAGCGATTTTAGAGAATATACATATAAAATTAATACAGAAATTAAATTCAGAGCAAAATAAGTTTACCAAACATTCCCATCTCCCCTAAACCCAAACTATGTCACATCAAAATTTCCACACTTCTCAATTTCATCCCATTCCTCAACATAATGAGCTGGTATCTCCCACATAGTTCTCCTCTGTCATTGGTCAAATAGTTACATTAAACATGACATTTTTATCCTAAATAAAGTACGTATTCTCAATTATTCCTGTACAACCTCCCACAGCCATGGGAGCCAAACTGCTATATTGGGTTAGAAACTCCAAATTTCAGTTCTGATACATTTTAAGATGATTAACACCCAGTCAGGCAGATAAGTGATATGTAGATTTAGATTTAGAGCAAGCAAAGACATCATGATTAGCACATATTCCACAAAAACAATTGCAACGTTTTCATAGCTGTCTGAGAAATACAGCAATGGGAGCAAAACCTAACTATAACCACACCAACTAGACAGTGGGAGGAAGACCTATAAATTACTCACAATACTAATTTCTGGAACCAAATATGTAAGATCTATTTCCACATGATCACCTGCACCAATTCACAACTCATAGTAAAAGATCCTTCACAGAACTCATTAGATTGCACATAAGATGTATTAACAGTAACAAAGTCTAAATGGTCCTTTGAAAAGGGAGGTGGTGGCAGGCAAAAACCAAACAAACAAAAAATAGGTGTTCTTGAGTTCCTGTTTGTTCTACCTACGTGTGCTACTTTAGTAGACAATAAGGCAGTTTTGTAAGATCCTCTGGATGGAACATGTGCAAAATTCCATAAGTGTAAATGTATTCTCCTATCTGAATAAACATTTGCCCACAGGTCATTTAAGTGTCTGTCTATGACCTATCAATGTGACAATCATAATTAGACGGAGTCATTGGAAGTCATGACCCTTGACATTGAAGCTTATAGCACCCACTTCTCCCTGCTGGGTCAGGTTACATGCGAATGCCCTCTGACCTCCACCCCTCCCCCGCTGGTCTGCCTGTAAACAGGAAGAAATTTTGACAACTTGTGGCAACATATAGTCGTGATGTAGTTTATAGTCATGATATAATTTATAGTCATGATGTAGTTTATAGTCATGATGTAGTTTACTGGCACTTTGGCAATCCATTTTGGTATTCATGATCACACATGTTGGTAATTAGCATCATATGGGTTGGTAATTAGCATCACGTAATTAGCACTGTAGTTGTATCTTATGACTGTACCATATACAAGTTATGCAAATACATTTTGTATTTATACATTGTTGCTGTATAAGTATTATAAATAAGTATTAGTTATTGTACTGTATAAGTATTATAAATAAGTATTACTTATTGTAGTTCAGTGAAATAAGCTAAACTTGTTGTGGCTTAGCACTGAAAATTTGCTGCACCCTTCAGTTGCAAGCAGTGAATTCATCAGATTTCTTTAAAAACATTTTCAAAACAAAAACACTGACTCAGATTTCTCCTGACACAGCGATCCAAAAGCTGTTGACTCTGTGTGGTTTCAGTTCCTGAGAAGATGTGGGTCTGAACCATGACTTACTGAGCCACTCTCATGTCTGAACAGTGGTGCTGCAGAACGTAGCAGGCTGACTCAGTACTCCTGTAGTTCCAGCCTCAGCTTTAAAGTCTCACTGGGAGATGTAGTTGTCAAAGCCTTTGAATGATCACATCATCGCTCATTTGTTCACCAAAAGAGAAAACCACACCAGCTGCCCAGTTATAACACTGAAAACAGCAAACTGCTGAAAAGCAAAGCTGGAGTCTAAAATATATTCTATGTCTGTGTAGCAACAATTGTTTACTGACAGGAAACACTCTCTCTAACACACTCATTATAAGAAAACTTTTATATTTTTATTTATTTTGCTGGGCAAGTCACTGGATTACTATGTGAGGCATTTAGTTACGTAACAGTGTCAATCTGGACTTTAGCAAAAAAAAATTACAAAAAGTTCCAGTATACTTGACACATTCTATCAGCTTTTGACAGAGTAAATTATGGAACCTGTCAGTGAGAAACGATGTATAGCTGACTGGAATACCTTAGAAACAACCGAAAGCAGGTTATATCACAAACACAGAGCCAAACAGGGAACAACTTGTCTTAATTATTGTATGAAAAGACATGTTTCACTGATGAACCTGTTTGGCATCCTGATGTACTTTGTCTAAAACATGTAGTGCAGATGTAGATTCACTTGTTTACAACTGAAACATGCAGATGTAAATTCACTCATTCACAACTGAAACATGCAGATGTAGATTCAGTCATTCACAACTGAAACATGCAGATGTAGACTCAGTCGTTCATAATTGAAGATTGTTTTGTTCACATTTCCTCTTACTTTCATTGAGTGGTCACCTTTTAAAAGGCAGCAAATCCCGAAAGAGCAAGAACATGGTTGTGTTTGTATAGCAAAGCTGCTGGACATGAGACCAGAAGAAACTTATCATGTTTTGTCCAAACAGAAGGGTCTGTGTGTGGCTGTATACAAAAAAGTGCACACACACACATGCAACCCATATACGCTGTTAGATACTCCATCACAAAAGATAGAGGTGAACATGTTGTATGTATCTGTATATCTGTACCCTAGTTACCACAACCTACACAGGCACTGGAGACCAGCTTCCTCCACCTCACACGTCATTCCAATTCTTCATTTAGTCAATAGTGGGAGGCTTGTTAAAATCAGTACTGTCAGATTACATTAACAGTATACGATCCAGATGCATGTTGTGTGTTGGATTCTTCAATAATCTTCTTATACAGTCATATATACATGATCCACCCAAGAAAAGAGGACTTTTCCTGGTCATCGTTGTGTTAATCGTAATAATAATCCCACCACGCTCTCACTTCTGCTTTCACTGATATTTTTACGTCCGCGTTCGACTGCTCTGCCCACCTCATTGCTGATGGTGCTGTCGGAGGTAATGTCCTTACATTAGTCTCCTATCCCACTATCAGCTGACCACGGTGATGCATGTAAAACTCCCCACTCAAAGCAGCCAGGGGCCATAGCCCAGGTCCACAATTTAAGGGACTGTTGTGGTCATCCACCAAACAAAGGCCGTCAAGGTGACCCGTATGTGAGGCGGCGGTGGGCGTGTCCCCAAAGCAGCCCCATGACTCACATACCCACGTAAGTGGGAGGGAAAGAACAAGGGTTTCACTGTGACAGTAATGTTCTGTCTTTTCTGTCTCCATCCAGCTTGTTCTGGCTGGCAGAGAAAGGGAGCAGGAGAAAGGAATACTGCAAGTGTCGTTTGTTCTAGGACATCAACGGTTCACAGAGTGTCGTAACTGCTACAAGCTTTCAAACATGGTGGTGGAGAACACAGTCTGCCGTACACTTCCATATTTTGTGGGAGACTATTTAAAACATTATAATTTATGCTTTAAAACATTATAATTTTAATGTCATGAAAGAGTTTGCAAGACAAGAGTGAAGCAGAATAATGTTGTACCTGCGAAACAAGCTTCTAATCCTGTGTGAGCTTCTAATCCTAACTTTAACATTATCCAGGTGGACTCAGGCTCCTGTGTGAGGTTCTAATCCTAACTTTAACATTTGTAATTTTTATCCAGGTGGACTGAGGCTCCTGTGTGAGGTTCTTCATTAGGTGTTTCATCAGGAATGAAGGACGTTCTTTGTTTTCTAATCAGCTGCTCTGATGATTTGAAGATCAAGCGCTCTTTGCTTCACCTCTAAATAAACTCATGTGCTTGACTTTCCCATATAACTGAATGTGTGATGCAAAGACCTTAAGCACCAAGAAAGCACAACAAGCATATATTTACTAAAGAGGGAAATCTAACTGGACAAGCACTTTGTTTCTTGATCTACAAAATTCACTTCTTTCATGTTTTGTCTCAGCTTTTCCCTAGAGGGATTTTGAAGATTTCCAGAACATTTTCTCCATCAGTTGTGTTTATGAGATCTTTGATGAAGTTAGATGTGAATAATGACACAAAGGGTAGATCTGAAATTACTGATCTTGTCCATTCCTTCAGCAGACAGTTCATCTCCATTAATTATTGATGTCTAGACAGAACTTATAGTGGATTGAGGTGGCGAAGAATCTTAGGGTGCTGATCTGTGCTCTACTTCTCAGACGAAGGTCGAAGGTTCCGCTGATTATTATCTTGGAGCCACGACAGTTGTCAATTTCTGAGGTACAAAAACACAGCCTGAGGAATTCCAGGGTTACTCTCAGAACCAGGGCTGGGATTAATGCTTAAGACTTCAGCTCTAATAGGTTCTTATCAAGCAAGGCAATGGGAGCGAATGTTATCACAGCAGCTGTCGCTTTTCCTTCTCTGGACGCCTAGATCATCTCCATGGTCATGGAGGTCAAGCACCTCCACCCACCATCCCCGTCCCTCCTCCACCTCTGCCGGCAATGCTTCCAGATGTTTTCAATAGAGCCGGTGTCAGGAAGGACTGCTGCTGGCAGACATGAACAGTGTAATGAGGAGCAGTGTAAAACAAAACAAAACCAAAAAAAGGTTTGAGAACCCTGGAACGGTGGTGCAGTACTTCAGAGCTCTTTAAGCTTGTGGGTGGAGAATGAGCATGACTTGGGGGTGGAGGATGAGCATGACTTGGTAAAACGCTTGGGGAAAGGCAGATTTCCATTTGTCTTTCTTTTTTCGTTTTCTGTTTCTGTGAGTCAGATGTGATTGCTCAGAAAATAAGAGAAACCAGCTTGTTTTATAAAACCTCATTTTAAATGAGAGAGATCAGCTTGTTTTATGAAACCACATTTTAAATGAGAGAGACTAGCCTGTTTATGAAACCTCATTTTAAATGACAGAAACCAGCTTGTTTTATGAAACCTCATTTATTTTAATACTTTTCAGAAACAACATGGAGCAAATGTTTGTCCCAGCTTTGCATACTTTTGAAGACCTTCTAACAGGATGATTTTTGGGAACATTTCTTGCTAACGTTGTGCTGTTCACAATGCATTAGCATATTACAACCTCCACATATTTCACAAAGTTCATGGATGAAAGAGCTACTTTTTATGGGTTTGATTTAAGAGGCAATTTTCATTCCACTGGAAAGACAGCATGGTTTTATTAGTCAATCTACTGGGGTGAGCAGGATACCAGAAGGTACTTTAAATCAATTAGCAGATATAATGCATGTGGAGATCAACCAAGATCTGGCTAACAAATGCAGAAAGAAGAACAGAGATTATAAAGTAACAACATAGAATACATTGTTCCACATTATGAAAAGTGCTTGCAAGTATCTACAGAATGCAATGAGTTAGCAACCAAGCTAAACTTGATATATATTCCAGAACATTTCAAAACATTCTCCAGCATCTTAAACATTTTTCAGTATATCCTGTCATTTGTCACCATGCAATGTGAGAGTAGGATATAAATCTAGCTTCAGACCTGAGATGGATTGAGGAGAATGGTTTCCCTGATCTTGAAAGCACTGTTTCTGGTTTGTGTTATATGCAGGTCAGCTTGGGGATAAATCTGGGCTTCGGATGTTGTTTGCAGTCAATTTTCTATGGTTCTGCTATACATATCTGTGTTGCCAGGCATCTTCTTGGCAGTTATTTTCCTCTCTTCTATGACCACCATTCTGGAAGGCTCTCTTGCTGGTAATTGTTTTATGATGCTGGACCTTGTCTGTGGAGAGCAGGGAAGCTTAATTCTAGTATCCGCTGACAAAACTGATATCCACCTCAAGTCCCCGAGTCTCTTCATGTTCTTGTTCAGACGCTGCCTGGAGGTGTAATCACAGTGTTGCTGAACACGTCTCCCGTGACCTCTCACCTTCCACCGTAACCACTCAACACACAGCAGAGGTCAGGGCACGAGATCCAGTCTGACCAATCAAGAAGGAACATGAGTTGTCACATGTGCTCAGCTGGCCTTTTGGCCTCCAGCGAGAACCGTTCAGTCTGACCCAACCCTATGATGTTTCCTTCACCTACTGCCTGACCCTCTGCATACACACCATCACAAATACACTCACACAGAGCAAAACACATGCATACATTCATGGTAAAATGTATTTATGCTCTCTCACGCTGACGCATATCACAACATGGGGCCCAGATAACTAGTGTTTAGCTCCTGTACTATTCAATGCTTTACAAAGGTGGGCCTCTGTGTGGTATGACTGGAATGTAAAATTGCACACACCACCTCCAAAGTTGACATGGCGGAGTTGACATGATTTACAGCTCATCGACAGATGAGCAATGCATAGAGCTTTTGTATGCATTAGAAAACCTTCCCACAAAGATCAGTCATAACCTGCGCTTAGTATAATTGTGTCCACTAATACTAATACTAATAGTAATACTAATTCTAATACTAATACTAATACTAATACTACTATCTGAACAATGTATGTAACTAGTATTAACTTTGGTTGGAGTGGGTGAGTCCTTAGGGCAGAACAGTTCACACACACTCAGGGTATCTGATAGAGGATATTAGGTCAAAAATTTCCTCCATTTAAGGCCTGCGGAATGTTTTCAGGGGGGCAGATAAATACTTCACTGGAGTGGAGGGATGGGGGGGGGAACTTCTACTTTCTGCTCAATAATCTCCTATTGACTCTTAGATCTCTATCCCAAACCATGACTAAAGATATCGAGACAGGCCCTACTGCACATGCAGCTAATGACAGATCGGTGGAGTCATGAGTTCAAGGACACAGCATGTAGATAACATCAAAAGAGCAGCGAAAAGTTACTCAAAGCTTCGCTTTCCAAGCACTGAACTGCTCAGGGTTGAGCGCACAGCAGACCTGCTTCCGTTTTTCAAACTCCTTGTAGCGTCGCTGGAGGCGCAGACAACTGCATGAACGACAGCCTAGGCCTGGAGGGCCCGTGGGGCCACAACCCTGATGCCACACCCACCCCTCCCACCGGGCAGCAGGCAGAAAGGCCGGCACAGCCCCTCGCCCTTCAGGAAGATGTTTCCCCTACATTGCGGAAGTGCATCAACCTCACGTCTGCGTGCACAGCCTGAACTCAGACGTGATCAGGAGGAAAACACTGGCGGGCGCCTGCACTACAACCCCGGCTGGAAGAGAAAGGGCTGTAAAGTCACTATAGTGAAACGTGCTCCCCTGTTAAAGGCAGTAAAACAGTGAGTGACGGCCGTTTCCTCTTGACAGTAATCGAAGCCCTAATGAGTTGCTTGTTCTTGCAGCCTTTTGTCTCTGGTGCAGATCTTTACCCAATTATCTGTGATTCTTTATCTTAAATGTGTCCTTTCCTGAGTGCCCTGCCTTATTCCTGTATAGATAAAGCACTCATCCAGGTTGGGGCTTGATTCACATCCCTGATGCTGGTTTCACTGAAAACTAAACTGGGGGGGTAATGTGTCTTCTCTTCTGGTCCATATTGTCACTACCAATGTGAAAATACATCCATGACCATGTGTTTGTGTGTGTGTGTGTGTGTGTGTATGCATGTGTGTGTGTGTGTGTTTGTGTGTGTGTGTGTGTGCATGTGTGTGTGTGTGCATGTGTGCGTGAGTGTGTATCCAATGTGCATTCATGACCTCAAAGCGTGGAATGACAACTGTGTGGCAGAGGAACTCAGGAAGAGAAGAACGCAGTAAGAGAGCTGCACTGCAGGCTTGCTGGTTCAAATCCCTGCAGGGCTGTTGGCCGTGGACAGTGCTGTAGCTCCAGCATTGTTCTCCTCTCTCCCTCCCTCTGGTATCTGGTGGCCTTGAACAAGGAAAGCCTCTGCTCAGTGGCCCTGATGTGGAAAAATATCAGTCTGCTCCCTTCGTCTGCTTTTGGAGCCTCTGAATGCGCCGCATGCATAATCCACGAGCAGATATAATTTGAAAGGTTCTTAACGTTCCAGCATTAAAAGTGATGTTCCTGGCGATTAGCATGAACCCAGAAAAGGGTCAGATTCTCACAAAAGATCACAAGATTGAAATTTATGAGCGTCTGTAATACAAGCACTTCCTTTTCAATAAAACATTTTCTTTGCCCCCAATTTACAGCACATAAAAAATGTCTCTGTGGACTGGAACTACCAGGTCCTCAGGAGGGAGACTAAGTTATATGTCTCGCACGCAGGGGAGAAGACAAATTCTTGTAAGTCAAACTGTCAGAAAGGTATGGGGTTAAGACATATGCAGGAGGAAAGGAGCCTTGTGGTATTTAACTTGTCGCTGGACGGATGGGAGAAGAGAACGGCCTTTGACGTTCTGTGGATGTGTGTCGCAGCTCTGTGATTTATGGGATCGGTGAGACCTTTGCGTCGGTGCTAGAAACAGCTGCTGGAGTGTTCTGACAGCCCCCAGACAGACTGGGAAGGGGGGGGCTGGTCTGAGTGCTGAGGGGATAGCTAAACCCCCTACCCACCCAACACATATGCTCTCTCACACACACACACACACATGGAGCACGTGGCCCTTGACGCAGGAGGGAACATCCACCTTAGATAAGCTGATAAAGCTCTCAGGAGACATCTTATCCATCATGGGGTGGCAGGAGTGGCGCAGAGTTTGTGTTCTGCCTCGTTGAAGACGATTAGTCTGGAGCAGGGGAACAAAGAAATGCAAACAAGGCTGTGGCCCTCCCTCAGCATGAGAGAGAAAGAGAGAGGGAGAGAGAAAGAGAGAGAGAAAGAGAGAGGGAGAGAGAGAGGGACAGAGAAAGTGAGTGAGAGAGAGAGAAAGAGAGATGGAGAGAGGAAAAGAGAGAGTGAGAGAAAGTGAATGAGAGAGAGAGAGAGGGAATGAGAGAGAGTGAGAGACGGAGTGAGAGAGAGAAGGAATGAGAAACAGGGAGAGAGAGAGAGGGGGAGTGAGAGAGCACCTTTAATCTACATATATGCTGTGAGAGATAAAAATCTAGCAGAGTACATGAGCTCTCTGCTGGCAGCATGACTGACTGTAAGCTTGGGGAGGGGTTTCAGCTGCTGAATGTTTAACAGGTCTTGGGAAAGTGGGAAAGAAAACAGACTGTGAGATCATGAGATGAGCCAGCAGCCATGAACACAACATGGCGTAACAGTTTAAGAAGGACAGAAGAAAAAGGTCATTTCTTCTTCTTCTTAATTTCTTCTTTATTTACACACTGGCACAGTTTAAACGCCGTGTGCTGGGTGCAGGGAGTTCTAAGGGAGATAATAACCACATCATCATGCAGCTATCTTCTGCATCTAATTACACAAGTCCCTACAAATCCTTAGAGACATAACCCTTGCAAAGTGTTTCCATCTGATTCCCTGTCCAAAAAAAGACATTTAGATCAAATAAATAATTCATGAATATCTTATAAGGTCAACATCCACAGTGTCAGCCATTACTGCTCATAATGGCAAATGGCAGAGAAAAATGACACTTGCTGGTGTGGTGGTGGGAGTCTTTCTCTGTGTTATATCTGACGTGGCACAATGGAGAGTGTAGTCAAAGTGGAAGTGAAGAGTGGAGTGTGTGGAATTAGTCCATCTACAACCCTACCCCCACCCCCGCCCCATCCCTGCCCCACAATCAACCCTACCCTCACCCCCATCCCCACCCCACAATCAACCCTACCCCCACC
>JAOXYF010000007.1:12956805-12967751 GCA_028565775.1 Sternarchorhynchus goeldii
GTATTTTACATGTGCACCAGTGTGTGTATGTGAGAGTATTTTACATGTGCATCAGTGTGTGTGTATGTGTGTGTGAGTATTTTACATGTGTGCCAGTGTGTGTGTGTGAGAGTATTTAACATGTGCACCAGTGTGTGTGAGTATTTTACATGTGCACCAGTGTGTGTGAGTATTTTACATGTGCACCAGTGTGTGTGTGAGAGTATTTTACATGTGCACCAGTGTGTGTGAGAGTATTTTACGTGCACCAGTGTGTGTGTGAGTATTTTACATGTGCACCAGTGTGTGTGAGAGTATTTTACGTGCACCAAGGTGTGTGTGAGAGAGTATTTTACATGTGCACCAGTGTGTGTGAGTATTTTACATGTACACCAGTGTGTGTGTGTGTGTGTTAGTATTTTACATGTGCACCAATGTGTGTGAGAGTATTTTACATGTGCACCAGTGTGTGTGTGAGAGAGTATATTACATGTGCACCAGTGTGTGTGAGTATTTTACATGTGCACCAGTGTGTGTATGTGAGAGTATTTTACATGTGCATCAGTGTGTGTGTATGTGTGTGTGAGAGTATTTTACATGTGTGCCAGTGTGTGAGAGTATTTTACATGTGCACCAGTGTGTGTGAGTATTTTACATGTGCACCAGTGTGTGTATTTTACATGTGCACCAGTGTGTGTGTGAGAGTATTTTACATGCGCACCAGTGTGTGTGAGAGTATTTTACGTGCACCAGTGTGTGTGTGTGTGAGTATTTTACATGTGCACCAGTGTGTGTGTGAGTATTTTACATGTGCACCAGTGTGTGAGAGTATTTTACATGTGCACCAGTGTGTGTATGTGAGAGTATTTTACATGTGCATCAGTGTGTGTATGTGTGCGAGAGAGTATTTTACATGTGCACCAGTGTGTGTGAGTATTTTACGTGCGCCAGTGTGTGTGTGTGAGTATTTTACATGTGCACCAGTGTGTGTGTGTGTGTGAGTATTTTACATGTGCACCAGTGTGTGTGAGAGTATTTTACATGTGCACCAGTGTGTGTGAGAGTATTTTACATGTGCACCAGTGTGTGTGTGTGAGAGTATTTTACATGTGCACCAGTATGTGTGTGAGAGTATTTTACATGTGCACCAGTATGTGTGCTACAACAGAGCAGATGACTGTCAGCTAGCTTTATTTTTTTTATATATAAAAAATAATTAATGCTATGTTTATCGTTATTTATTATAGTGTCCTTATTTCATATAATTTCATTAGTATAACTAATAAAAAGTTACAAAATGTGAGGTTTTGCTGACCTGCAGTTGAATCTACCTACAATGCAAGTTCCGTCATACTAAAAGCTGTGGTTACTCCTGACCATATTCTTTTAAACCAGTACCAAAGACAGTGGTACTGATTCCTTTCATTTACTCTGCAATGTTTTATTTCCCACAGCAGGACAGAAGTGGTCCGACAGAACGGTTCCAGATTTAAAATCTGTTCGGTCTCTCTACTACATAAATACTGATATTACACCTACAAAAATATTAATCTTAAAAAAACTCTAATTAAACACTTTTAGAATACAAAAATATGTCAATTAAGTGAACACCTTTTTAACCAAATTCATTTGTTCAGGAAACACGTCTTGCCTTTTTTGGCGTATATTAGTGTTTGCGTGAAAGACAGAATGAACGAGTGTGCTTGCAGGGGAGAGGAGAGTCAGAGAGGGAGAGTTCTGGAGGTGCAGACACACAACGCAGCGTCGGCGGATACGTGTTTATACCACTGACGAGCGAGGCTTTGTACTTCCACCAACTTCCTCCGTCACTCCTTGCAGACCATCAGTTAGTCCGAGCAAAGCGTGTTACTCCACTAAGCTTCTGACTAACGAGCTCCGAGTATAATGTCGTAGTCCTACATTATTCGTGCCTACACGGATGCAGTGTGCGTTATCTATTGCTAGGCGTATTTGAAGTTGCGCGTTAGGCATGCTCTAATACTTGATCGATGGTCAGGAGACCACAAAACCACCATTTGCAAGGTATTTTTAGCTGACGAACTCCTCTGAAAAGCAGAGACGTTTGAGAACTCCAGCAACTCCGTTTAGCACGGACAAAAGCGCATTATTGTTGATCAATATATCCAGTAAACTCTTCTATGTGTACATTGCCACATCGTGGTAAACCAACCTCATTGCATTGCTGTTACATTTGACCTGGCATCTAGATGGGGAAACCAACCACGTCCTTGCGTGGCGTAACCCTGGAAAGCGACACGTGTTCGTGGATCGACTCCCTTCCTCCAG
The DNA here is from genome assembly GCA_028565775.1 of Sternarchorhynchus goeldii. Classification (NCBI taxonomy): domain Eukaryota; kingdom Metazoa; phylum Chordata; class Actinopteri; order Gymnotiformes; family Apteronotidae; genus Sternarchorhynchus; species Sternarchorhynchus goeldii. The sequence goes on from JAOXYF010000007.1 coordinate 12,959,092, forward strand.
AGCACGTCGCTGTTCTCACCGAGAGACGAGGAGCGGAAAGGCGGACGCTGTACCGCTGACTCCGAAAAACCCCGTTCATTACTAACGAGTCATGAACAGTATGAAACTATTTACTCGGTTTGCTCCATTGTCTGATTTTTACGTCGCTTACGTTTGTTAGATTTATACTGTAGGTGTATCTACATGTAGCGTAGCAGCGTAAAATCTGTAGCTGGAGAAGAAACAAATACATGCTGTTTTATTCCGTTTCGTGGCCGCCATAGTTTAGTCTAGTTAACCACGTTAGTTTCCCCGTAAAACATTGAACGCGAAGTGGTGTAGTACCGATGCAATCCCTCTTTTCCCCATCAAAACCAATTTGATAAACAGCGGTGAAGAAAATTTAAGCTTTCTTATACACCGTTACCTTCACACTATACAAACTTATGAATCACTAACACGCTTCTAAAAAACAAAAACACAGTAGGAAACGCAGTCTGTTGTAAAGTACTGTAAAATAAACCACGTAAATCGACTCAAAGGCGATTCATCGAAGGACAAAATGTTTATATTAACTGATTATAAAAATGGCATCTTATTCACAAAAACTCATGCAGGTATCGTAATTCAAATGTTTCTATAAACCCCCATCTAGTGGTCATCTGATGTAACGAACTTGAAGGAATCCTCATTCCGCAAAAACGTGCATTTCCGACATTTGCAGTACAGTGTTGAACCGTAACAAGTGTCTACAGGCTCCTAGGGCTCGCACTTCATGATTTCTCTAACAAACACTGTCGCATAGCAGGAGGCGTTCAGGTCGAAACACAGTGTCAGGCTGGAGGGACAACGAGCACTCGACTGCCCCGTGTCCTGCAGTTTGTCGTCAACCTGCAGCCTATAGGTGATGTTATGGGGGAAGGCCAGCAGGGGGCGGTAGCACCCGGGGACATTGAGTTTGAGGGAGGGGATTCTGAAGCGGCTGGATCCCAGGCCGTCCTGTGCCAGTCTGTCCCGATACCATTCGCCAGTGATGTTCTCTGGGTACTTCACAGTGTTACCTGGCATTGGGAGAACCACCTGTCAAAGAAAGGCATAAATGCACAAAAGAGTGACAACTGATTCCAGTTCTGTACAAACGTACATACGGACCTACATATTACTACAACTGTAAAAAATGTTCCTGTCTGACACTGAAGAGACATGATGGAGTAGTGCTGAGTAATCACTGCACCTGATCCAGTGAGAACACACCGTCTCTCTCTTCTGCAGAAGTGACAACATGGACCTGGAGAACAGATAACCCATGCTACAAACATGCCGCCAAATTGAAATAAAGACCAAACTAGACCAAGACTATAAAAAAAAACGTCCAAGCTGGTCCCTGTTGGGGAGCTCACCTGTGGGGCTGGGGTCTCTCCCCCCGTGGCGTCACGGCACACAGGCTCTGCCTGGACCAGGTCTCCCCGGGTGGGGCGGGGCCCGAGGGCGCGCAGCCTACGACTGGCCGCCTCGTTCCATAGGCGGCTGCAGTAGGCGTGCAGGTAAAAGAGCCTGGCACCATGGGGCAGGCTGAGCCAAGCACGCACGCAGCCCTGGCGCCCGGCACCATAGCGATGCAGCGCACGGAGCATGAGACGCTCGCGCGCCCTGCATGCGGGCATCAGCGCCAGGCTCTCCTTGGCGTTCCCTGAGAGGAGGAAGCGGCAACATTATTGTGTTTTCACTGGTTCACAGTAGCGCAATACACCAGTTGTGTGGAAGTGCTTTCATACCACATCGATGGTGCTGACAGCTTTTAAGCTTCTGTATAACCCCAGTTTAACAGAGCCTGTGGCCCCATCACCAGGATGCAGCAACACCACCCCTGACTTCAGTGGATGAAGACCACATTCTAATATTCAGATGCGTCATGTGACTGTGCCTTTTTTGCTGATGAGTTTATCAGAACACGAGTCTCTGCAGGACTTTTACAGAACTTCCTCTCCCACTTAGTCTTGGACAAACTGGACATACCTGCTCTAGTCTCTTCTTCCTCAATAAAATAATCGGTCTTATCTGGACTGACCCATTGCTTTGTACGGGTAAATTAAACACTTTCTAGCAATACGCAGCTATTTTTAACATTAATGCTGAAACAATGTTAAAATGTTTCAGGTGTGTCGTGTGGTGTGTTAGATGGTGTGTGGTGTCTTAGGTGGTGGACCTGCCTGTGTGAAGAAAATGCCGCTTTGCTTTATTTTGCAGGTCATCACCTTCATCTGGGCTCAGGAACAATCTGACAGCAGTGTTCTGAGTGAGGCATGCGCACACACACAATCAGATTTAATTCATATTGCACTGAAGTATTTATATGATATGTATTTATCAGATTTAATCAAATCTGCCTCCACTACCCTCAACAGAGACCACAGGGGTCATTAGGGTTTAAAGAACCGCCAGACAGCCATCAACCACGAAGAGAATCTGCGAGTGTTCAAGAACAATAAAAAAGGTTAATTTAACTAAACGTTCCTCTTACCAGATCTTCCTTCAGAAGAGCGAGTCCCACTTGGTCAGCTTGGATGCTCTGGCTACGTCCAAACCTCTGAGGACCATAGTAATTTACGAAGCCGTGTGTCTACAACAACATGTTTTTATCTCCTCAAAGGTCAAATTAGCATCACCAGGTAAATTATGCCAAGACAATTTAGTTGTGTGGTCAAAACAAACAGGACACTGAAGAATTAGATTCACCTTCACATTTTCCACAGCCTCTTTCACAAGTGCGTCAAGACCAACGGAACTACACTTCACATGAGGCCTCACATCCCGAATGACCAAGTCAAAATGGTTTCCCTGTAGCTGCCCGAGCCGAAGAGGCTCAGATGCTGGGTGAATACGAGACAGGTGAAGTCCTCTCCTTTCACATTCAGGGGACAACCCCAACAACCTAACAGCAGGCACAGATATTTAAGATTCAAAAGTAATACCCTTGGAAGACCCTTGATTTTGAACACAAGCTGCCTACCTCCACTTAAACAGCAGAGTCCAATGAGGCATAAAGCAAAAATGAATATAGATCAAAATGGTCATATTAACAGGCAGAGCCTAGTCTACTGGAATGGCCTTATTAATAGCATGGTGGAGGAGAATTAATACTGAAACTTGCCAGAGAAACAATTATTGGAGAACTAACAAAAACATTCATGGTGCCAGATAAGGACATGTTCTATTCATTACCGTTCTGGAGAGACCTTCTTTACGGTCATGGACTGGTAGGTGATGGCCTTTCTGTCTTTGTTGCCAGCGTAGGAGAAATCGGATGGAAGAACTCCAAGCGCTGCCGCCATGTAGCTGATCGCCTCCAGAGTCTCGAGGTTTTCCTTCCTTAGCGTGAAAACTTAGCATGGAGAAAGACTGAAGATGAAAGAGACATGACATGGCAGAATGACCTCAGCAGCCCCGTCGATTTCTCAGGGCATCTAAGACTTAGGCTTAACAATGTGAAAACTGTGAAAACCTACATGCTGGTACTAAATTTGTTTATTTTAGCATTAGTTGTTCCATCATTATAAATTCTTGGTTTAACATTGCACAACCCTGCTTGATCCGAGTTGGATTAATGGACGTAAAATTGTGACAGGACGTCCACGCATCCGGCCTCTCGCTCGCTCTCACTTGTGTAAGTGTCCACCTGCTCACGGTCGGCCGCCGTCCTCTTCCTCGGCCTTCTTCCTCTGTCTCGCAGTCTGACCGTAATGGCGGTCCCGTCCCGGTCCGCGAAGGTCTTCGTCTCCACCAGCTTACCGAACTTCCCGCTCACGAAATGGTGGACGCGCGTGCGGTGCTCTTTGCTATTATCGGGCAGGAAGGTGAACACCGAGCCCGGAGCTTTAGCGTCTACGAACCTGAAGAAGTCCTCCGCTTCCTGTTCAGACACGAGCAGAGAGAGCTCCCTGTAGAGCGGGTCCTCTCGGACTCGGATCTCTGCCTGGCTGGTTACTGTCATGAGGAACGGGAAGTTGTGCCTCACGGCCCGGTGCACACCGGCGCGCTCGCGTCTGTCGGGGAAGGAGCCAAGTGACATTTCCGTGTCCTCGCGCTCCCCACTGCATGTCTGGATTCTGCTGATAAACTCTTGTAATGCCTCGTTCGTAGAAGAGCCCAGTATTACACTCAAGTCAAAGTGATCCTGTCTCAAAGCTTTATCGTCTTTCAAACCAGTAATTCCGAAAGCGGCTTCACCCGAGGCTTCATCTTCCGTCCGGATTTTTGTATTAAAGTGTATGATCGAAGACCCTCCGACTTCAGCGTTGGTCAGTTCTGCGTCCTCGGGACTGTCCGGTCTGTGGACAGCACGCCCACTCGTGTCTATTTCAATGACCACAAAATCTTTGGTAGAGTTTTTGATGGTGCCATGAAAACCTTCGTGGTTTGTCATGAAGCAAGGAAGAGACGTGTCCTGTTCCATTCTAACTAGACACAAAACACGTGAGAGCCACTATTACAGTAGCGTAGAAAGCTCAGCTACCAAGTACTACTGCAGTGGCTGCATAGTGTGGTTACACATTCGATCAAACGCACCTGATTAAAGCGCTACTCTACAAAAGAAACTCAAGCTACAGCTAATCTACCACGCTTGCCCCACGTGTGGAGGACTAGGGCCGTCTCTCTTAAAGGTACAGTAACACACCTTTACGTTAAGTTCGTAACATACCGACCAGGCGCGTGCCCATTTATGTGCCCTTATATGTATTTATCCGTCTTTATCTATTTCTCTTTTTTGCTTATATTGTGTCATTATTAATTTTTTTATTTATGGTGTTGTGTTTATTTATCTTTGTATTTATGGTGTATATCTTTGTTGGTGTTTATATTTTATGGTGTTTTGTTAATTTATTTTTGCCACATTTCATCCTCCATATTTTTTGGAGTGTTACTACTGTTCAAAAATACTAAAGATACTAAATCTCTCTCTCTCTCACACACACTCACACACACACACACACACACACACACACACACACACACACACACACACACACACACACACACACAATAGTGAGAACTAAAATTCAATGCATAAAGTTTTATTTCACTGGTGTATTTTCTGTCACACTGTCTTTCACATGTTCCTTATGATTTAAACAAATAAAAACATGAGATATTTATGATTTAAATATTTTAATTTCCCTTTATCATACATTTTTGTTAAAAACACTTTACATTAAACTACAGTGATTTCATTTGATACAGCATATCACTCTGGCACAGGAAAAATGTTAATAGTGATGCTAATGTTAATAGTGGTGCTAATGTTAATAGTGGTGCTAATGTTAATAGTGGTCTGGTAATTGCCTGGATCTTTCATCTGAACTCTGGGATTTGTAGTACCTTCCCCTCTGAGAAAGTCTAATGAAATCTACATAGAGACACTATGATGAGCTACATGCACTGCATACATTGTGTGGAATTGTATGTCATGGAGGGAATAACGTGCTATATTCTCTGAGACAGAGGAGTGTTGATTCAAGGTTTTAGATAAAATGACCTACACATACCAGCCTTAGAAAAATAGCATTTCTAGCATTTTTAGTTTTGAAACTAAAACATAAAAAATCACTTTGACACAGACAGTATTGCTTATTCAGATTTCTTATAACAAAATGGTTTCTTTAGAAAATGCCCTTATTATCAAAGTGATCTACATTACATATCACAAAAGTAGATTTTAAGACCTACATTCAGTCTGCATTAAAAAGAAAAAGTTAGAATCTCATTGTTCGTTGCACTTGGCAACTCAATCATTAAAGTGCCCTCAGAGCAAGTGAGCTGGGCGACTCCTGCACACGACTGGACATTACTGTTGACCTCACTCCGGATGTCTGTATAGTTTTGGTGACTTCAGAAGCCATGTAATCATCACTTAGAGGAAAAGCAGGCCAGCTTCTGATTTAATGTAACCATCACATAGGGGAAAACAGACCAGTGTCTGATTTCATGTAATCATTACATAGAGGAAAACAGACCAGCGTCTGATTTCAACTGGGATGCAAAGCATGCTGTAGGCTCTGGAGTTAATCAATAATCAGTAAGACCTAGATGAATGAGAGAAACCCGTTCACTCATATTTTTCTTTAAAGGTGGGCTTTAACGTGCGCTTGCGAAGTAAACAGTTGTCCTCATATGTAGCTGAATGCTCTGCAGGTTGGTGTCCTACTTTAGTGTTTCCCTCATGCATAGATAAGTGTAAGGAGATGTGGGCTACAGGGAGATCTTTACAACAAGGGCACGTCATGATAGAAAGATCGTACCATTATACTGGAATCAGGGGTGAAGGAACACTAATCGTCATCTTCTCCATCCCCTGGTGTGCGTGTGATCCTGCGTCCTCCCCTTTTACCGGTTGGACCCTTGGGTCTGGAGAAGGCCTGCTTGTGTGCATGTATCTTAGGGTGCACCTCTTCATACAGGTATTCACTGGTAAGTTCATCACCATTGTCAATTTCCAGCTGTAGCACAGAAATCGGACAAGTCACATATTTCCAACTAAAAATATTCAGTAAAAGATGACAAAATTTCAAACACTTAATACCAGTACTACTACTACTTAATACCAGTACTACTACTACTAAATACCACTACTACTAAATACCACTACTACTACTACTACTACTACTACTTAATACCAGTACTACTACTACTACTTAATACCAGTACTACTAAATACCACTACTACTACTACTACTACTTAATACCAGTACTACTACTACTTAATACCAGTACTACTACTACTACTAAATACCACTACTACTAAATACCACTACTACTACTACTACTACTTAATACCAGTACTACTACTACTACTACTACTACTTAATACCAATACTACTACTACATTTACATTTACGGCATTTGGCTGACGCTTTTTATCCAAAGCGACTTACAATTGTGACTGAATACATCTTGAGCAGTTGATGGTTAAGGGCTTTGCTCAGGGGCCCAACAGAGGCAACTTGGCAAAGGTGGGGTTTGAACCAGCAACCCCCTTAACCAGTAAGCTACCACTGCCCACTACTACTACTACTACTAGTAACAAAATATTAGTCTTTCAACCTGTAATGTCTTTACCTTCTTGGCAATTTCAATGTGCAGGTTCTGTTCCACTGTGTCTATGAGGGGATTTTTGCAGCTGGAGTACAACATCCTCTCCCGGATACTGCACTTGTAACCAGGCATGGAGTAGATAAACACTGAACACACACAATACACCGTAGATAAACACTGTGAACGCACACAATACACAGTAGATAAACACTGAACACACACTATACCCAGTAGATAAACTGAAAATCGATCTTATACCATCACAATCCAGTCCGGAAATACACAGCAGCGCTGGGCTTCTACTAACACAGCAGTGCTGTACAACAGCCCTGTGGTTCTACTAACACAGTGCTGCACACCAGCCCTGTGGTTCTACTAACACAGTGCTGCACACCAGCCCTGTGGTTCTACTAACACAGTGCTGCACACCAGCCCTGTGGTTCTACTAACACAGTGCTGCACAACAGCCCTGTGGTTCTACTAACACAGTGCTGCACAACAGCCCTGTGGTTCTACTAACACAGTGCTGCACACCAGCCTGTATGAATCTTCCTATTGTTGCTGCAAGTATTTGAGGATAAGTAAAGCATGCAGGTGTTACCCGTGGACTCCAGGTAATCCCCCTCATGTGTGTGCTTGTAGAGGAAGAAGTGATAACGAGCAGCATCTGTAGGGATCCTCTTGGGCAGGTCCCTCAGCTCTGTGGGGGCTGTGCTGGACAACCTGATAGATTCCTTGGGGAAATCTATTTCCTGCACGCACAAACACACTCAGCAGTCACATGACTTCTGCCCGTAATCAGTACTGTCAGTACTGTCACTGAACAGTACTGACGGTACCACCACTAATCAGTAATGTCAGTACTGTCAGAACTATCGATAATCAGTACCATTACTATTTCCGTCATAATTCTTGTCACGTAATTCTAGTTTCTGTCACAAACAGGTGCTGCAATAGATCGGTTTTGCCTGAGGTAACCTAGGTGTCAGAAACCACAACTAAAGACAAGAAAACAAACATGATGTGTAGCTGTAATAACTAACCCTGGCTATACATACAGGGGTCCTTGTAGGAGTGCAATTATTTTCAAGGATAAAATCCCCCGGTAGATATGGAACACAGTTTAGGTGAAGAGCAGCATTACGTACAAGTTGAACATAGTTGATCCTTTTCGCTCTGAAGAGTTTCAGGGCCTCAATGGTTTCTCTCTGCATGGGGAAAGATACACCCTGTAGAGTCTGGTGCTTCATATCCACATGGATGTCTGTCTGCACCTGCATGCACACAAACACAAACACGCACACACAAACAAACACGCACACAAACAAACACGCACACAAACAAACAGTTCTGAAGGCAAGGTGTACCTAATAAAGTGGCCGGTGAGTGTGTATATATATATCACATGGCTAAATCCCAGCTCAGACTAACAGACGTCACCCAAAAAAAAAATCTTACAATATTGATGCATCGATGAATATTTTAACTCAATTCACACTGACGATGTTAACTGTGATCACCAGTATCTGAAGTGTCCCAAAGACCCTTCGTCATGTCGTGGATGTTGTGAGTGTGTACGTCTGTGTGGGCGC
>JAOXYF010000007.1:12983972-12998249 GCA_028565775.1 Sternarchorhynchus goeldii
GTGTTTTGATTCAATCACTCAGCCACCCGTGTTTTGATTCAATCACTCAGCCACTTGTGTTTTGATTCAATCACTCAGCCACCCGTGTTTTGATTCAATCACTCAGCCACCTGTGTTTTAATTGACTTTTTTTTCCAGCTTCTGTACGTTTGTACGAGTCTACAACCCAAGCATAGATAAAAACCAAGAACCATGCACACCTGGGTCACGTGTCCTGTGGGAGACCAGCTGACCACAGAGGAGTGCATGAAGAATCCTGTGGAAGGAAGCTTACAATGATACAGAATGAGCAGAAAAGAGAACGCAGGCGGTTCTGGGTTCGCTGACTTTCAGTTTATTTTTACTGGTTCAATGACGTTATATGAGCTGCATCCGGATCATATTTTACTAGGTATAAAAATCTTATTTGTTTTTTTAGTCTCAGTATTTATTTGTAGTCTTAGGATATATGAAAAGCCCTTTTACTCCTTATTATTACTGTTAAACATATTATTACTGTTTCCTTAATAGAGATCCTTACTTCCACTCCTAAAACAGACTGGGAAACAAGCTTTTAAAAACCCAGTTGGCATGCGGCAGACACTTCACTTAGGCTCGTGCTGTAACCGAGCGCATTACTGTTCGCTGATGCTGCTGTATACATTCCTGATGCAAGAGTCTTACTGTAAAAGGACAAGGCATAGACGTCCATCTCCTGAACACAAACACTGAGCTAAAGGAATGACCTTTGACCTGGTAAGTGTTAGAAACAGCTAGAGAACAGTGTGTGGATAGGCACATTCATTATTCTGGCTTTGGGAAGGACAGTCTGTTGTCCAGGGTGGTTGGCGTGGAATGATTTTCTCAGTACTACACGAGTGAGCACACACACACACACACACACACACACACACACACACACACACATGCACACACACACAGGCTGTGACTGACTCTGACAACAGCCATGATTGCACTTAAGCATGGCAAATGCCTCTCACCCATAAATGTCTACTCTCTGGCTAAACGAAACAGTCTTGATTTGTATCTCCTTGTATCTTCTGCTGAAGACTCGTATGTCTCACCAATTACAGAGATCCAGCTGGCCTGAGATCTCATATAGTCTCACATAGCAGCAATGTCTCACCTAGTCTGAGATGGAAAGCATAATCTTGAGTGAGATAGCTGGCAGTACTCCTGTAGAAAAGGCCAAATCTCCATTTTTATATCAGAGCTGGGATTCACAATCAGGATCTATGAATCCTAGAAAAATAATAAAAAAGTTACTATTTAAGCCATTTATACTCATGCAGTGACTGGAGTGGTGGAAACAGTGATGTGATTTATCATGCCTGGCTACACAGGAGACTACTTATACTCACATGCACCTGGGTCCCGCACACCTGGGTCCTACACACCTGGGTCCCGCACACCTGGGTCCCACACACCTGGGTCCCACACAACTGGGTCCCACACACCTGGGTCCTGTACACCTGGATCCCGCACACCTGGGTTTTGCACACCTGTGTACTACACACCTGGGTCCCGCACACCTGGGTCCCGCACACCTGGGTCCCACACACCTGGGTCCCACACACCTGGGTCCTACACACCTGGGTCCTACACATCTGCGTCCTGTACACCTGGATCCCGCACACCTGGGTTTTGCACACCTGTGTCCTACACACCTGGCTGCCACATCTGAAAACTTCCACAATGTATTTAAAACAGCAGCCCACTAGCTGCCTGAAGTCACATAATCGAAAGACATGGTAGTTTCCAGCGTAACAACGGGAGACGGCTGTGTGGGGTTGGCTGGTTATGTGATGGCAGCTTTAGTCTCGGGGTGCTGGTAAAGTGGCAGGGTAATGAGCAGCTCCTCAGTGATCACAGGCATGTCTGACAAACTGACAGGCCATCACTCATTTGACTCTGAAACAGTCCTTTTATCATGGCCCACTAGAACTCATGGGAACTGTCCAGTGTCGTGAGGTACAGAATTCAACTGGGCCATTACTGTATTCTGCTTATCTGCATGGTACCCATTGTCTCAGTATTTTTGAGTATTTGTAAATACTTAATTTCACACTGTGATGGTGGCAGAAAAGGAGCAGAGCGCAGAGCTAGAGAAAAAGGAGCTTTATTCTCCATAGCAACAGATACAGCAAATAGCGACTTAGAAAACCGACATAAATAACCAAAGCAAAAGCAGAGCTTTAGTGAAGCGAGAGTAAGCACTCTGTTTAAACGGTGACAGGACAGCAGGTGACCGAGTCTGTGCTGGGCAAATGTGCAGCCAAGACTGGGGGAGCCTAAGGGGCTTAATGGGGGGGGGGTGATATTAGAAATAAAGAACAGCTGTGATCAAAATAAACAGATGAGGAGGAGCTGGGGAGTGATGGGTGTGGTGTAGGAGTGGGTGTGTCCTGTTGGGGAGTGATGGGTGTGGTGTAGGAGTGGGTGTGTCCTGTTGGGGAGTGATGGGTGTGGTGTAGGAGTGGACGACGGGTGACCTTGACACACATTTTTCTCAGTGCTCACATTTTGGTGCATCGGCCTTTCTGCTCAAACCATTAAGAAACTAGAGTGATTCCTTCTGTAAGCTTATTGTAGGTGGTGTTACCTTATTGTAGGTGGTGGTGGTGGTGTTACCTTTACTTACCCCACTTACCTACAACCAACGATGGAAACAGGACCAAGCAAATTTAAATCCATGTAAAATGTAATAAATGTATTTGCCTCCAAATTATAATTACAAATGTGTTACAATTATAATTATTTGTGTGTTACTATTATAATTACTGGTGTGTTACTATTATAATTATTGATGTGTTACTATTATAAGTAATAGTTTTATGGCAACAAGGATTATTTGAATCATTACAAGCCAATCAGTGACACATTACAACTGGTTAAATACTGTAATGATGCAATTCACATTATAAATAACAAATACAGCATGAAGAATATTACCTGGCAGATAAAGAGAGAGTGAGAAACAAATGGGTGAGCGAGAGAGAGAGAGAGGGATCATAAAAAGAAAGGAAGAGCAAGGCCCAGGGAGAGATTTCTCTAAAATTAACTCCTTAGTTAGAGAACCTCAACTTCCCTCCCCAAAACCTCACTGTTCCAAACCCTCTCATCCTGGCCCAGCCTTCCTTCAGTCTGATCTTGACCAAGAGTTAGGTTAGATTTGCCACAACTGACCAATCAGGAGTAACCACCTACCGGTATCCCCCCACCTACTGGTATTCTCCCACCTACTGGTATCCCTTCACCACAAAGATACAGGATTTCACAGCAGGTGATAAGACACTGATTTACAGTTCTGAGAAACTACTGACCATTTGTGCTGGGCAAGATGAGAACAAAAGTTCACAGACCAGAATTTCCAGTAAAAAATCTGCTCACATCACTCTTGTTCTTAGTGAGCTGCACAGGATATTGGTCACATTATACATGTAGTGCAAGATGCTCCTCACTGTCTTCAAAGCCCTTCTTCAGGGCCCAGCTTATCATAGGGGGTTCCTCCACCCATACCACCCCCTCGTTCTATCAGGTCCTCCAACAGCTGTCTATGTCCAGTCTCTGACACTCCACACTCTTCTAGAAGTGCACTGGAGCACTGTCACTGTGCAGTTCTCTAACAGATCTTTAAGTATTCGAGCAATTTGCCTTTAAATGTTATTACATTGTAAAGTGAATTTGGGTTTGTGGTGCTGTATAAAATGTATTCTTCTTACTGTTGTTGTTGTTATTAGTATCATTATTATTATGGAAACTTAATGTACATAATCTACTGTGGGCATAAACCCTAACCTTAACCTTAACCCTAACCCTAACCTTAACCCTAACCCTAACCTTAACCCTAACCCTAACCTTAACCCTTGCCCCCTCCCTTCCACAGACAGGGTCCCGTGTTCTGCATGGTTTGCTCCCATTAAGGGCTCCAGTCAGTGACAGACTATGGTAGGGAGGCAGCATTGTAAACAAAACCATAATCTGTGATCTCTGAGGGACACCGTTCAGCACCACCGCACAAACAGACGAGCTGAGATAACAGTGAATCAGACGTAAGCAGGAGAGTTTTTAGGGTTGCAGAGAAGGGGAGACTAATGGAGAGGAAGGGGGAGGAGAGCAGAGAAATAGAGAGAGAGAGAGAGAGAGGGAGAGAGAGAGAGAGAGAGAGAGTTTGGTTGTTCGTGGGCTTGGAATAATGATGAGGTTGGGTTATGTTGGGACTGAAAGCACTCTGACAGTGTCCATTTAAAAGATCCTTTTCTTCCTGGTACCAGCAGACAGAGAGTGCAGTCATCTGTCAAGATGCCTTACACTCCAGTCTCCCAGCTATCTGACATGTTGCTGAAGAGAGAGAAAAGCCTGACAGCTCTGTGTTAAACTTGCATTAGTATTCAGAGTATGGACAGAGAAAGAGAGAGAGAAGTGTGGTGTGCAGAGTGTGTGTGTGTGTGTATGTGTGTGTGTGTAAGGGCAGATTCTTGAATCCTGCTGACATTACAGGCTGACTTTTTGCACACAAATGATTCAAAACATCCTTTTTGTTTGAGGCACAAAAATGCCCATTTTGTCTCCTGCATGGTCTGTGTCCAAAGGATGGATTAAAATGTGCATTTCATCTTGCAGCTGAAAGGAAAGACTTCATATTTTGCTCCCTCTAACCCTAACCCCTAACCCAACAACACGCTTGACAGGAGGCTGACACAACTTTATATTCAAAGATAACGTAATCAAAGGTTAACGTAATGTGGAAAAGATACCTTTTCTTAACTGTCCCAGTAATGTAATCAGACACTAGTACATGCAAACATACAGAGTATGCAGGGCAGGCAGGTGGCTAACATGTTGGTCCCTATGTGTTAAAGCAGAGAAAATACTAAGACAGGCCTTATGTAATCCAGAAAAGCAGTTTGTATGTGACCTGTTCCAGGGGAGAAAATGGACTAATGAGACTCTCCCTCATTAAATACTACTGTATTTGTTTGTATGTGTTACTTTACTTTTTAAATCAGTTTATTTGCATTTATTGTCAAAGTCCTTTATGCCCAGAATATCTCAGTCTTGATAAAAAAAACAAAAAACGATTCTTTTAAATAGAGTGGATCAAAATTCTACTAGGGTTTTGTGTTTGAAAGCACTTTAATGAAGTTCTATTGTCTCTGTCTGCTGATGGGTGCCTTTTGCCTGACAGCATCTGCTGCTAAAGTGACAGTGATGATTAATCTTCTTTTATCACAAAGGTACTGACTACTGCCCACCAAAACCTTTTTGGAATACAAATCCAGTGTCTGCAGGCAGAGACTCCTCACCCACTCAGGGCCTAAGGAGCAATGTAAACGAAACCAATGTAAATCAAACCAAACCAAATCAAATGTAAAACCAAACCAAACAAAAGAAAAACGCAAAATGCCTGCCGAGATCATCGCAAATGTTAACATGTCCAAACGTCAACAGAAGCACTGAGGCTCGTCACTACTCCCACTCATGGTCCATCGCTATACTCCCACTCTGTAATGATTCCCGAGCGTGAGACAGAGAGGTAGAGGGATCCACTCGCAGGAGTATGTCAAAAAGGTTTATTGTGGCAGGCAGGAAGCAGAGTCATATAACAAAACAGGGTTAGGAACTAGATCGGGGAAATGGCAACGGTACAAAAGTCCAAAAAACCAGGCAAAAGTACAAAAGGAAAGAGCTAGAGACAAAGACCAGGATCAGGATCAGGATCAGGATCAGGATCAGGATCAGGATCAGGATCAGGGACGAGCAAAGCCAATGACCAGAAAACCAGAAAACCAGAAAACCAGAAAATCAGAAAACCAGAAAACCAGAAAACCAGAAAACCAGAAAACCAGAAAACCAGAAAACCGCTCGGTATCCAAACAGGGTTGGCAATACTTCACAAAGTATACATGGTGAAGGGAACCTAATATAAGGGTGCTAATGAGAGAAATGGGGAACAGGTGATGGTGGAAATTTCCATGAACAAAAACTTTAGGTGGTGAGACACCTACAGGCCGGCTGAGGTACCGCCGGACCTGACACACCGGACACACTCACGTTCCATCACTATACTTCCACTCATGTACCAGTTTCATTGCTTCCTTCGTGACTGAGTGTTTTGCCCCTTTAAGACCTCTGCCTTCCACAGGGCTCTATATTCACTTTGCAGACGACTAATATCAATTAGTTTCGGGCAGCAGGAGGTTAAGTGGAGCTATTAACACTGCAACTCTCCTCGGATACGAAGCGCTTCCTCAGTAACAGTTAATGTCCTGTCTACAGCATCCTCTCAAAAATGACAAATATTTTAATTTGTAAGAACCAATCAATGCACAGACACACGCTCCCGCTCCCCTGACATTATTAATATGGGGATTTATGAGGCCTGAGCTCCATCAGCTGTTCATTCGGCCCCTACATCTATACTGCCTCCATGTGCCCAGTGAGGTTCCTCCCTGCACTTCAGTTATAAAACCTTGCTACAATTTCATATCTCTGAAAACCAACTCGAATATTTGAAGACTTTGAATTAAAATATCAATGACAGGAATGACAGAGAGAGAAAGAGACAGAGGGAGACAGAGAGAGAGAGATAGACAGAGAGAAAGAGAAAGAGAGAGAAAGAGACAGAGAGAGAGAGAAAGAGAGAAAAAGAGAGAGAGAGAGAGAAAGAGACACAGAGAGAGAAAGAGACAGAGAGAGAGAGAAGTCAAGAAAGTTACAGAGAGAGGCATGTCATCACCATCTGTGACTAACTCTTTGAACTGGATTAGTCCTAACTCTTTTATCTGAGGTCAGTGACCTTTTTATTTACTGCGTGAAATGCACACACACACACACACACAAGCTGCAAGGTTTTCCTGTGACACTGATACCAAGGACCTTCTCATAAACATACTACACCATATAATCATATCACTATAATATTACACCAAATGCTTACTGCTGCCAGTGTGAATGATGAGGGCTTGGCAGTGTTGGAGTCCCAACCTCGCTACGCAAACATCACCATGATGACAGAAGCTTCCGGATCACCGGAGCAAGACACGATGCTGCCTCTCTGTCCGATCATCCAGGCTCGTCCTCACCGGCCTCACTGAGTCGTCTTTGAATGTCCTGCCCTTTACCACATCTTTCCCGTAGAGCTTTGTGTTCCCGCATAGAAACAATGCATGCATTGTTTGACTAATATATTCTCACAGGTAACATCAGTGCCTGGCCTTAGCAATTACAGAGCAGTAATGATTGATATCCTGCTGTGTTCAGCCTCACTGGGAGACCAGAGTATGTATGAGCCACTCTAGCAAGCAACTGATTTAATCTACAGAAGCAGCCAAACAGAAGGACTGTCCTATTCATTACAGTTTCCCTTCCAATAATAAAGAGAGAGAGAGAAAGAGAGAGAGAGAGAGAGAGAGAGAGAGAGAGAGAGAGAGAGAGAGAGAGAAAGAAGCAAACAAAGAAAGAACGGCTCTTTTAAAAGCCTTAGGTTACTCTTAAGCTTAGAGTAAATCATTATAACAAACCAAAGCTTGCAAGGATGTTAGGAATCCATGTACAATTTAATATGAAACATTCCATAGGTAATTCCAAAGATTTGTGTTACAACCAAAAACAAATGTCCAAGAAACCAGAGATCCTACCAACAGGACCAGAGATCCTACCAACAGGACTAGAGATCCTATCAACAGGACCAGAGATCCTACTAACAGGACTAGAGATCCTATCAACAGGACCAGAGATCCTACCAACAGGACCAGAGACCAGGACCAGTGAGGAGGGACCTGGGCTGTGGTGTCATGGTGAGTATGTTCCCAGTTGTTTTCAGATAAATAATGGGCTATTTTCCAGTATAAACTCACACTATTCCCTGATCCCAGGTCAGTTCCTGCTGTTAGTATAACTCTAACTCTGCCCCAGCACAGTGTAGCAGAGGTGAGCAGATCTACATTCCAGTTAGGAACATTCTGCTTATCACCACCTCTGTCTCTAACTGTCAGCAATCCTGCAAATCCTTAACTAACAGTATTATAATTCCAATAGCAGAATAAAGAAAAGGGCAACAACAACAACAACAACAACAATAATAATAATATAATTATATAATAACAATAAAACAATGAAATTAAAAGGTCAATAAACTATTTATGCAGGACTGTACGTCAACTTGTGAAATGAGCAGTGAGCATGGAAGAACAGGTCTGGAGAGGTTTATACAGTGAGAGGGGAGAGGTCTGGGCACGGTGGTTTATAGTGAGAGGGGAGAGGTCTGGGCACGGTGGTTTATAGTGAGAGGGGAGAGGTCTGGGCACGGTGGTTTATAGTGAGAGGGGAGAGGTCTGGGCACGGTGGTTTTGAGTAGAGCACCAGTCTTCCTGAGGACAGAGAGAGAGAGAGAGAGAGAAGCTTGGCATTCAGGTTATCAACATCACAGCATCACACTCTGACACCTTTGAAGTCAGACAAAAAGGCAAGAATGGGATTTGCTTAGAGATGTACAGGATGCAGGTAATGGAGAGAGAGACAGTCACACAGTGACCTGGGCTCATTCAGGCAAGATCAAAGCACACATGGTTTCTTTTCTTCTTTCAGATCACAGCAAACTGAAGGCTTGTCTCTCCTATATAAAGTACACCAGCACTGTTTAACAACCCTCACATTCATTATTGCCAAATGAACCTTTCCCGTTTTTCCCTTTCCAAAAAGAATCATATGATCTGTGCCGGCTGTGTGAAAGATGGAGTTCCACGCATCTCTCACTGTATTACATGAAGCTATTCAGTCTGTAAGATGTTTCCTTGCCTAAAGATCTTTTGAGACTAAAACTGTTCAGTACACAAAGACCTTAGTGCCTGATGATTACAGCAGGAGCTGCTCACAAATAACTAATGATCCTGATGTTACCATGGAGAGGTAGGATGGCTTGAAGTTCTCTTCTCCAGGAGAAGCGTCCCTCTGGGTAGCCAGCATGCTAACCAAAACGTATTCATCCTACCCCAACCCAGATCGACTGGAGTCGCCGACGGAGCTCTGCGTGCATCCTGCAGACGTCCGTGGTCGGGTCGAGCACTGGAGTGATGGCGCCTGCCCGAAGCTTCAGCTATCTCTCAGACCCGCTGCTCAAAGGGAGGAGGGAGGTGTGCTTCACGCATGGAGGACTCCGGATCCACTGTTAATGAACGCATTTATTTGGATTCCTACAGCTGTTCACAGAAGAGGTTCTGCAAAGTTTCCGAGAGCAAATTGCAAAGGCATCAGAGTGAAGACGCACGGTGTAGATAGTAAATTGATAGTTGGATGATTTGTGGAAATGTAATGAAATGTACTGGAAATTAAATGTACTGGAAATGTAATGTACTGGAAATGTACGTGCCATGTTATGTACTGGAAACTTAACCATTTTTCAAATACACAGCATGCATGAGGCGACTCAGAGCATTTTTGTTTGTCTCAGTATGTTTAAAAAATGGAAAAAAATCTTTCTTTCACCTTTCTAAGAGATGACACCAGACTGAATGTGAAATTATATATCAGCATATTGTGTTCACTTTGGTACAGTACAAGAAGCTGATAATGGCAATGTTTTAGGACTCTTCTAGGACCTGTAATTAAACTCTGCAGTGATATTTCTTTCAACAGGCAATGGCATAGGAGAGCACAGGAGTTGTCCATGGTACTGAAACATCTGTTGAAATGCAGCACTCCATGCTCAGGGGGTGGAAGACTGGGGGCTGTTCTGGAGTGGAATACCACTCCACAAAATCCTTCCCCATTTCACCCTCTCCTCTCCTGCCCTCTCCTCACCTTTCCTCTCCTCCTCTCATCTCTTTTCATCTCCTCCCCTGGTCTCTCCCCTTCTACCCAATCTTCACAGCGCCACCCTACAGCTTCTGTTCTCACTCTTCTCTTCCTCATCATTAACAGGCTGGTATAAGGAGTCGGCCATACAGAAGCTCAGTTACAGGAATGCAAAATGCAGTCTTCATGTGCAGAAGGACCAAGTGTGACGTCTCTACTTCTGCAAGGCTACATCATTTATGAACAGTGTGTTCAAATTAAAGTAAAATGGTTAAAGGATATTCACTTGCCAGGAAGAGGCACAGGGAGACAGATATTATAATGTTGATGTAATACAGTATGGCACTAAGCAACGAGAACTTCTTTGATCCACTGTACAGTGTAAAACCTGATTTGTCATTTCAACTCTAGTTGTTATTTATTGATTGGGTTCTTTAAAGTGAATACAGTTAATTAACCCATATGAATTTATAAATATAAAGGTTTATAGAAAATGCAAGGGACCAGATCTCCCAGTGACGATGGCTCCCTCTCGGTCTCACATGGACACGCACACAAAGGTGCTTTTGCTGGTTTGTGATCAGTTATGTGTGGCCAGGACTCCAGGCTGGTGCTGCTCTGTATTCTGTTCAGATGGAAAGCAGTTGCGGAGGAGTGAACATGTGAGAGGGGCAGTGGGAAGGAAGCTTCCAGGTCTCCGGGGTACGAGGCCAGTCTACTGTGTGGTGTTTGTAAAACTGGTCAGGATTATGAACTACAATTTACTCAGCAGATGAAGTGATCAATTGTAGGGCTAGTAGAAACTGGGGCAGGGTACAACCACAGAGAGAAAACGAGTGTGTGTGTGTGAGTGAGACACCAGGCGGGTGTAGGGGGAGATAGCGATTAAGAACATGATAAACAGCAGATTGACAGTGTAGACTGGAGTGATGACCACTGCTCCCAAAACCTCCTAAAAGAAGCGCTGAGCACTGAAGAGAGCAGATCTGCTTCTGAGGGAAAACAAAAGACATGTCTTTCAAAAACACATCTAACACACCTAAAACAACTAGAACATCTAGCACGCCTAAAACACCAAGACCACCTAGAACATCTAGCACACCTAGAACATCTAGCACAACTAAAACAACTAGCACACCTAAAACACCTAGACCACCTATAATATTTAGAACACCTAGAACATCTTGAACACCTAGCACAGGGATCAGTGTCCAGGACACTCTTATGGATGCTGTCTCCTAATTATTGTCCATTTACTTGCATTGTTCTGCTGATAATCTTTATTCTGCATTATTGTGCCCTGCATGAATGCAACCTTTAATGTCCAATCCCTAACCCTCACTGTCCAGGAGGCCTTTGTTCCCTCCAAGCAGTTAGGCTCCACCTCCAAGCAGTTAGGGCCCGCCTATGAGCAGATTCATCTGGTGATTCATCATGAGTGGAGGTTCGAGAAGATGCATCCTTCCCAAGTTTTTGGCCACAGTAGCGGAGCACCAGTGGAGTGTGAACGGACTAACACTGGCAGAAAAACTTAAAAGTCTAAATAATTGATGTGAATTAATGGGTTTCAGACTTTCCAAGCCTAGAATGCCGTCTAGACAAGAATTCAACATAATGATGTGTAGAACCCCAAAATGATCACAAAAGGAAGCAGAGGTACCAGTTTCAGTGAAAATCTTTATTTCATCACCGTTACACAATATCAACCCACTGAATAAAATTAGCATCAGTCCAACTAAAGGTACAGCATAAAACATCCAAACACAGACACGTTTCAGAAAAAAGAGCAATAACTCAAACCAGTCAAAACACCAAGGGCTTCCTTTTCTCTTAAGAATGGAAAGATCAGCGGTGCTGCAAACATGGTGAACACTGGACGCAGCCATGCTCATGGAGGAAGGCGTGTGGTTCATTTACAGTGGGTTGCATGGGTCCTACTCGCAGGTCTCAAGCCTTACTGTCTGGGACATGGAACGCGTCAAGCAGTTCTGAGCGCAAGTGTCTTCTTCCAGTGAGTAACCAGACTCCCGTCTCATTAGAACTCTAACAAAGGGCATCTATAGGTGAGTGAGCATACACACACGTTATAGGATGATGTCAGAAAATGCTTTTAAAAATCTTTCTCTGATGGGATGTGAGATTGTATAAGATGGGAGTGGGAACAACAGTAAGAGTAAAAAGAGGAAGTAGAATAGATGAATGGGAGAGAGTGGGAGAGAGAGTGGGAGAGAGAGGGAGAGAGAAAGAGGGAGAGAGAGAGTGGGAGAGAGAGAGTGGGAGAGAGAGGGAGAGAGAGAGAGAGAGAGAGAGAGGGAGAGAGAGAGTGGGAGAGAGAGAGTGGGAGAGAGAGAGTGGGAGAGTGGGAGAGAGAGAGAGAGAAGGAGAGAGAGAGAGAGTTGCCTTTTGAATGGCACTAGAGGCACAAAGGATCCACAGAGCAGCAGACGTGACCATTCTGCAGGGATAGAGAGCAGGGTGGGGCAGGAGAGAAAGAGAGATAGAGAGAGATAGAGCAGGGTGGGGCAGGAGAGAAAGAGAGATAGAGAAAGATAGAGCAGGGTGGGGCAGGAGAGAAAGAGAGATAGAAACAAAACGTCAGCAAGAAACTGGCAAGCAAACACTCCACTAAACATTCTCTACTAAAACATTTCTGTATTTCTATGTACATATGTGCACGTGTGTGTGTGTGTGTGTATATGTGTGTGTATGTGTGTGCATGTGTGTGCATGTGTGTGTGTATATGTGTGTGTGTGTCCATTCTGTCTATCTCGGCAAACTCCTCCCCCACCACTGATGATTCTGCGACCTTGGCCAACCAATCAGGTTCTGCTTCACTAGGCAGTTGAAGTGTGTCTGGTCTGGGCTCACTGTAGCTCAGTGCACTCATCACAGTTTCACTTACCTGCAGAGTTCCACCCATGCACTGAGCTTCACCTACATGCAGAGCTCCACCCATACCACTGAGCTTCACCTACATGCAGAGCTCCACCCATACCACTGAACTTCACCTACACACAGAACTTCACCCATGAACTAAAGTTTGGTGTTGATCTACTGTCAGTGGATCTGCTCATTAAAAAAACAAACAAAAAACACAATGAACATTGGGACTGTTTGCTGAAATAAACTTCTGTGAGAGGGAACCTGACCAGGGTTACTGCCCTTCTGTGAGAGGGAACCTGACCAGGGTTACTGCCCTTCTGTGAGAGGGAACCTGACCAGGGTTACTGCCCTTCTGTGAGAGGGAACCTGACCAGGGTTACTGCCCTTTTGCCGCTTCATTCAGAGAATGAAGGTTTTATACACATGGCCCTTGGTGTACATGTGTACAACACTGCCTCCAAAACTGTTTAAAGTTCCTACTTTTGACTTCTGGCCTTTTAAAATGTCTGAGAGGCTGAACAGAGCAGTCTGTCTGGGAGGCTGAATAGAGCAGTCTGTCTGGGAGGTTGAACAGAGCAGTCTGTCTGGGAGGCTGAACAGAGCAGTCTGTCTGGGAGGCTGAACGGAGCAGTCTGTCTGGGAGGCTGAACAGAGCAGTCTGCAAGCCCTCCATCTGCTACTCTATTTAAGCTGCTCTGTGTTTGAAGATGTTCTCATTTCTACATTGATAATGCATTTCTCAAGATATTGATCTTTTGGGGAGAAAAAAACAAAGCCTTTATTCTACTAATGTTTATTAATTATATGAATGCATCACGGTGGCCGCCGCCCCTGTCCCGCGTCTGTGTGTGTGTGTGGCATGTGACAGGTCTCGTTGTCGTTATACGTTTCTCCTGTGTCTCGTTAGGGTGAGTGTATGAAAGCGTGTATGTGTCACTGAGTCTTTGTTGGTCTTTGTCGATGCTGTTATTCCTTCGTAAGTGTGAGTATCAATGTCGCTTTATTCGGTTTTTTATTGAGTTCGGCATTCCTGGCTCACTTTTTTGTAGCGCTGCCGAGCCGTGACAGAATTTTTCTTTATTATTCTGTGAATGTTTATTTGTAATTAGGTTTAGTGCTTAGTAAAGTGTTATTTAGGTTTTACAAGCAAATAAACATACTGTTCAAATTATTTAAAATAGTTTAAAACCCTGTGTTACTAATAATTTTTTACCCTATTTGGATGGGATTGTAATGTAATCATCACCCAGGTTCAGTTATTTTTGTTCTGTGTGAATCCATGTCAGTCATTTTTACAGACCTGCACACTCCCATTTCATTAAAGACTCCAGCACCATTTATGTACTATAAAATGACCATTAAAAAGGTCAGTTAATGGCCATGTGAACTGCCTTGTCATATATTCTCTCATTATTATAATATATTATTATAAGCCCAGTTACTTGTTCCTATAAGTTTATATACATATAACATTTTGCACAGAAGGTGGGCAATCAAAAGGGAAGATTCATTAATTGTATATATGTGTGTGTGTGTGTGTATATATGTATGTGTTTGTATATATACGTGTATCTGTGAGTGTATATGTTTATATGGGTG
>JAOXYF010000007.1:13022602-13033144 GCA_028565775.1 Sternarchorhynchus goeldii
AAGAGAGGAGCGGTTAAGGCCAAAGGGGCGGGCTTATGGTGAAGAGAGGAGCGGTTAAGGCCAAAGGGGCGGGCTTATGGTGAAGAGAGGAGCGGTTAAGGCCAAAGGGGCGGGCTTAGGATGAATGATGTCATATGTGGAGAAGGTAAACCAGGCTGAAATGGGAACAATCTGGGAAGTAAGGGTGGACATGGAGTGACAAGGGGGTGGAGTTTTGGGACGGGGATGAAAGAGAACCATGCAAGTGAACCATGTAGACAGGAAGGGTGCCCAAGTTGTCTGTGATCAAAGCAGACATGGTGGTTGTTATAGAGAAAGCCTGAGAAAAAAGTAGGCAAAACCAAACTCAACAGATGTGTGTAGCATCAGGATGGCATGAGAGGAGGATCAGCTGGGCCAGCGCTCCCACAAAGAAATGACAAAATGTCTCTGTCTTTGAGGTAACAGCCAAATTCTTTGTCAGAATTGTCAGATGCAGCAAGAACATTAGAGGGCTGAACAGAAGGCAGGTGTTGACAGTGACATGCAGTAATATGCTTAGGCAGAGAATCTTTATACCACGTTTGATTTCCTCTAAATTGTAATTGGTGGATTTCTGTGAGAATGTTTAAGTGAGATTCATTGTGCCTGAGAGACAATGAATATTCTAATTATGTGTGCTGTGACAATATAACTGTTTATATTAGTGAAATCGGATATTGGACCTCAGAAGTACATGACCTGGCCTTTGCATGACATTAGACTTCAAAAAGTGTAAGAATACCATTACAGAAACACGTGTCAACAGATGCATTTAACCTTTTAAGCTAATTCTAATGTCAGCTAATATAAAACTCCAGTTAATGTGAAACTCTCCAGACTAGCCTTAGTAACAATGGCTCTAGACGGATCTATGAAGAAAGTCAGCCTTAAGGCAGCAGTGAGTGCTGTTGGTTTACCACAGTTTAACAGCCAACACCCAGGTAAGCTTTTCAAAAACTACAGGAACTGGGTCTTAAGGAACATCTGTTCAACTGCATACTGGATTTCCTTAGCAGACTGCTGATAGTAAGCAGACCTCTATCCTCCAGAGTTCCCCAGGGGTGCATGTTCTGCCCCTCTAATCTTTGTTCACACACAACCACTTTCCACAACACAGTTCAGTCACCATCTTGAAGTTCACGGATAATGTTACTGTTGTGGGACCACCGCTACTGAAGAAATGGACTATAGACTAGAAGGTATGTGGCTCCACTGTGTTCTGTAAACAATCTCTCTATATATGACTGGAAGGTATGTGGCTCCACTGTGTTCTGTAAACAGTCTCTCTATATATGACTGGAAGGTATGTGGCTCCACTGTGTTCTGTAAACAGTCTCTCTATATATGACTGGAAGGTATGTGGCTCCACTGTGTTCTGCAAAATGAAATTGCACATCAGTGTGTCATGGCAGTTGCTCTGCTCACACAGTCCTGGCAGGTAAGATAAACTCACTTCCATCTCAAGGGGACATTAAAAAACCAAAAGGACACCTGTCACCCAGGACACTCAACTAGAACCACGTGTACAGAGTTATTGAACAGTCGATAAATACAGGTCTCCACCCTGCTACTGTCAGGCACTTATGGTGCCATTTTAATGATGCTGTCACAATGTACTTGTATTTATTCTCTGTAAAATGCATCATCCAATTGAACACGTGTACTTTTAACTGAACATGTGTACGTTTAACACTTCCTGCTTGTCCCAGTTTCCTCATACCTGTTTGTTTTCTCAGTTTATGTTCTTGGATACATAATAAAAGTCCTCCTTCCCAGCTGCATGCATAAGAATGTATATATGTACAATACAAACATGAATCATGGGTTATTATTTCTTGCTGCAATTAAGGTACATTTCTGATTTGAATTACTTTAATATTACTGCATGTTTTCTAATGTCTCTGGTGACATCTTGGGTTCTATGAGACAATCAAGGAAAGAATACCAGAGCCAGACAGTCGGGAGGCTGAAGATAAGAACTGCAGTTATGGGCTTTAGCTCAGTAGTTGAAACTTTGAAATCTGTGGTGGATCAAATTAGTGAATTTCTGTGGAGAGCTGAAAGAATCAGAGAGAGGCTACAGTGACAATATGAAATATTGTAATATGCCATGATAGAGTTGCAATGTACCAAAGCAAAGGACAAATGATTCAACCAGGATTCAAGCTTGAGTTTAAAATGAAAGAAGCATTGTGAGATCACAAGCTCCTATATGAGGAATACCACCATGCAAGAATGAATGAGCGCTTATGAGACCTATCAGTGTTCTGGTTGGAGATCTGAGTACTGAAGAACAAATGTGTTTATATTATCTGACAGAGATACAAAATAATCAATATGTTATATTCTGTAATGAAGATCTTGAGTAATTTTAGCTTGAGATTTAAGAAGCATCTTCCTTCTACAAACAGGAAAGAATGAAAAGGTAACAAAACCTGCAGACACATGGAAAATGTATAACAAAGTGAATACAAGAAGGCAAAGCATGATGTGGTTCAGAGGTAGAACAAGACATGGCAGCCTGAAGTGACTAAGTCTGGAACGTTGTAATTACCTTAAATCACCTTGGTTACTGAACCGGAGAACAGACCACAGTAACCTCCCGAACAAGATCCAGTAACCATCACCGTAGCAGATGTCCAAGAACAGGTTTCAATTATGCAGAACTGGACAGCTCCAGGCGCTGACATGGTCCATGTCTACTGGCTGAAGAAGCTGCCTGCACTCCATGAGCACCTTGCAACACAAATGAGCCACCTGCTAACTAATGGAACCCACCCTGAATGGCCAACAGAAGGTAGGACAGTCCTAATCCTGAAGGATCCCCAGAACGGACCAGTTCCTCCCAACTACTGGCCAATAACCTGCCTTCAACAACATGGAAGCTCCTGTTAGGCATCATTGTGACTACACCAGAGGAGCCAAGCACCAGCTACTGGTCAATAAGACAGTTACCAGAGACTGTAAGATCAGACAGACCAACCTGAGCACTGCCTGGATTGACTACAAGAAGGCCTATGATTCAGTGCCCCACACATGGATACTGGAGTGCTTGAGGCTGTGTAACATCAACAGGACCCTTAGGACCTTCATTGAAAACTCAGTGGGGCTGGAGAAGACAACCCTTGAGGCCAACTTCAAGCTAATAGCACAATAGTGCAAGATACTGGCAGGCAAAGCATACATGGAACGCTATAACTAAGTGGCTACTGGCATAACATACAGAAACATCTGTGCCGAATATGGGCTGGAAGTCCCAAGGTCAAAGAGGGACACTCCCCCGAAAGTGGTGGAGAACAACCAAGCTAAGATCCTGTGGGACTTCCAGATGCAAACTGATAAAATGATAATGGCTTATCAACCAGACATTGTGGTGATGTACAAACAGCAGAAAGGGGCTGTAGTGAAAGATGTGGCAATCACATATGAGAGTAACAACAGACACAGGAAACATGAGACACTCAAAAAATATCAGGGACTGAAAAGAGCTGGAAAATATGTGGAAGGTAAAGGCAACAGTGGTTCCCGTGGTAACAGGATCACTAGGGGCTGTGACCCCCAGACAGGAGTGGTGCCAACAGAACCCAGGAACAACACTCGAGATCTCTGTCTAGAAGAGTGAAGTCCTGGGTACAGCAAGGACACTACAAAGGACCCTCAAGCTCCCAGGCATCTGGTAGAGGACCAGAGCTTGAAGGAGAAAAGACGAGTGGGAAATTTTTATATATATTTAAATATACATTTATGGCATTTAGCAGACGCTCTTATCCAGAGCGACGTACAGAGTGCTTCGTTGTTGACTCACAGAATGCATCCTAGCCAGAAAGTAGGTTAGAGTTCAGTAGACATTTGAACTGGATCACTACTAGAATACAAGAATCGTGTTGGTTCTAGTATGAGTTCTATTAAACAATGATAAATACAGTAACAAATAGGTACTAGAATTTAAGTTACTCAGCATTGGTAAGAGCAATGAAAGTGCTGCATCACTGGTCACTGAAATACTCTACAAATAAACGAGTCTTTAGTCTGAGATACTCTACAAATAGACAATTCTTTAGTCTATGTTTGAAGACTGTAAGGGATTCTACAGTCCGGACAATCAGTGGAAGTTCATTCCACCGTCTTGGAGCCAGGACAGAAAAAAGTCTGGATGATTGTCTGCCATTGGACTTGCAGTATGGTGTTTCAAGCCAAGCTATAGTTGATGTTCGAAGTACTTGAGGTTCAGATCGGGCCTTGACCACCATCATCATGTAGGAGGGAGCTGGTCCATTTATGGCTTTGTAAGCAAACATCAGGGTTTTTAATTTAATGTGGGTGACTACAGAAAGCCAGTGATGGGAATGCAGCAATGGGGTGACGTATAAACTTTAGAAGGTTGGAGACTAGTGGTGCTGCTGCGTTCTGGATCAGGTGTAATGGCATGATGGCCATTAGAGGAAGACCAGCAATTAAGGAGTTGCAGTAGTTGAGTTTAGAGATGACAAGAGACTGCAAAAGCACCTGGGTGGCTCCTGTGAAAGGGAAGGCCGAATCTTTTGTATGTTACAAGAAATCTGCAGGACCGTGACAGGTTTGATACATGAGATGAAAATGACAACTGGCTGTCCAAAGGTCTGCCCAGGCTACAGCTTGGGATGGTAATACCAGTAGGTTCTCATAGGAAACTGAAATCATGGTATGGTAATGATATAAATATATATAAATACTAGTCATTAGTATTTGCAAAGTTCCAAAGTGCTTGGCTGGCGGAAGCTCCACCTGGGTTTTGGATCCTGTGTCTCTGTTCTCATTTGTAAACATGAATGTTTGTATGGATCCTGCTTGCCTGTGTTTGGACCGCTGACTGCTGCAAGCGTCACAATTTCTGGGTGTGCCCCAATCCAGCTGCTTCCTAAATGCACCCCGTCTCCTCACCCTCGTTGCCGGAGGACTGCTTAACAATTTGTATAAATGCAGGGAACAATTATAACTTCAGTGTTTTAAATTATTTGCATTCATTATTAAGCAAATAATTTGGCACAGGTTTTTGTTGCAAGATATGTTAATCCGTTAAACTGTTTCTAATGGTTTTCAGGTTCAAAGAAAATGTAATCCTGGCCTGTGGATTACCTTGTTATTATCCCAGAAGAGAAACAGGCATCAATCTCTTTGGCTGATTATGCGCATAAATAATTGAAAAATGCTAATGTGTGCCTGGTTCGTGCACAATATAATAAACATTCCCAGTGTTGTGCTTGCTGCAATTAGAGATACACTGCCTTCATCTGTTCAATAGGATGAGCAGAAGAGAGGTGCTCCTGTCTGTGGTGAAATAGAATGTCTGTTTAGCCATTCCTGTTATAATATAAGTGCTTAACTCCATTATTTAATATGTTTCACATTAGCATGTCATTAGGATCCGGTTCTATGGGCAGTAAATTGCTTTTCATAAAAAGTGAGATCACACTTCAACACTCAGGCATAATTCACCTGTTAGTCCAAAACAAAGAGAAGCCCAACATCATCATATGCTCAAGCGCCATGTTTGCCCTGAGTGGGAGGGGCCATGTAAACATGCTGAGTGGGAGGGGCGATGTAAACATGCTGAGTGGGAGGGGCGATATAAACATGCTGAGTGGGAGGGGAGATATAAACATGCTGAGTGGGAGGGGAGATATAAACATGCTGAGTGGTTGCCTAGGAACTGATCTGCTCACCCCAGCTAATGATCTTAACACGTCGGAGAAGGTCTTCAGCCTAGTCTGGTTCAATTAATGGAAGCCACACAGCCAAAAAAAAAAACCTAACACCACATGAAGCACGAGTGGGGTGTGTGTGTGTGTATGTTTCTGTGTGTGTTTTGGGAAAAGAAAGTTTGTTGTTGCCATGTTTTCCTATAGTTAACTCCTGATAAAAAAACAAAACGTAGTAAACATCTTTATTAATAGATGTGAACAGTAAGTCATTTTGTATCTTTTAGTACTACTCTCTCTCTTTGTCCCTCTCTCAGTCTCTCTCACTCTGAACCTCACAGATGGTCCTGGCGTTACTCACCAGTGCAGGAATAGTCATCGATCCGGATGTAGCCAGAGCGGCAGACGCATATGAAGGATCCTGGCGTGTTCATGCACACAGTGTTCTCCCTGCAGTAGTGCCTCCCCTCTGCACATTCATCCACGTCTGCACACACACACCCACACACGAATACAAACAAAACAGCTTAGCTTTTCCATCTCCACTATCACATTTTATTGACTCTGAAAGTCACAAAAAATGGAACCCTTTTTGACTTCAAAGCGATGACAGCAGGTTTTGTCCAAAGCTTCCCAAAGCAGAGATCATATTAACATCATATTAAGGAATGTTTCTGAGGAACGTGTGCCAAACCCAAACCCTAACCCTAACACAAACCCTAACCCTAACCCAAGCCCTAACCCTAACACAAACCCTAGCCCAAACCCTAACCCAAACCCATGCCTTCAGAATGCTCTCCCAGCAAACTACCTGCTACACAGAGAACTACACTAGAGCGAGAGTGTATTGCTGTTTAAAGAGCCCAAATCTTATTAAGTTTTGTAGATTCTCATAATCATTCGCGCACCTTGAGTGCCTCATTTACTTCGTGAATGTGCCCAAGAAGGAAATGAAAAGATACTGTGAGTATTATGGTTTAGTGCCGCGGCCTCTGAATGGGTTTCCTTTAAATCATTAAACACTGCTCATACTGCCTCTAATTTCATTTTTCCTTATTGAGTTTGATGTGGCGTCAGGTTACATGTCCGGCACTGGAGTTGAGCTTTAAAATAGAGATGCTTTGTAATTAAATTGAGAGTGTGTGTAAAGGCAGAAGACCAGCATCCTGCACACACTACAGCTACTCATCATCTTTCTCACAATCTCTCTCTCTCTCTATCCTGTTTCTCAGCCCCCCTCTCTCTCTCTCAGTCTCTCCCCTCTCACACACACACCTTGGTACAGCAGTCTTCCCCCTCGTTTTCCCCACTGACATGTTTGTCACTTCTCTTTTTCCTCTTTTAAATGATCCGATCTTTGGACAGTTACTCGTACATTTGGACTTTATCACCCTCGTGATAGTGGCCGTACAACAAGCGTTGCGTTGAATGCAAGTCCTGTGAGACGGTGCCTTTTATTTTACCTCACAGCCAGGGGGCGCAATTTAATAATGCCTCTGACGTTTTAATGATCACTTCAATATGCTCCCATAAACACTTAACACCCTCAGAAACTAAGTTAGTACACATTTAGTGTCCCAGTGCGTTACACTACTGGGAAGTATTATAAAGCCAACCAGGTCCGCAGAAGAAATCTAACCCTAACCCTCTCCAGCAGAAGCAGACAGGAGTTTCTTGTATCTCAGTGAAAAGGGTAAAAATAGCATCGTACCGGCCAGATTCTCAGGAAACAATTTACACATATAGAGACAGGACAAGCCCTGGTTTAGAAGAAAGCCAACAGGCTCAAACTCACTGAGAAATGTGTATCTACAGCAAGACCCAAACTCACTGAGAAACATGTCTAGAGCAAGGCCATGTAATCCTGTACCCCAAGAAAAACAACACAATTGAGCTCTAAAATTGTTCTGAGGAGTTTGGGCCAAATCATTCTACTCTTACGACCTTCTAATCTCTTACAATCTTCTAATCTAATCTTCTAATCTAATCTAATCTTTTAATCTAACCCGGCATCGTTCAGGTTATGAAGTTTCTTCTCAGATGATGAAGTTTCTTCTCATATGCCTCAAACAAGACATGGATTGTGTTTTCCCACAAGATAAAAAGCTTAGGCACGTCTTCATGGACATATGATACATAGCAACTGGTTATACTGAGTGTAGCTGACATCTAGAAGTTTTAAAATAAGGAAACAGACCCTTAGCTACATGGTGTGTTCTTAAGAGTATTTATACTTCCACACATCTCATTACACCCTGTAATGTGGCATATCTTTATCTACTACAAAACAAGGTGGGAGTTTCATTAATAACTAAACCCTCCATATGCTGTTTAATAGATTTTGATGCACTAAAACAAAACAACTGGGAAGAAAATAACTCAGTTATTCTTGCCACCAACGTCCTGCATCTCCAGGTAACAATCGTTATCTCAAGCAAGAGATACACACAAGTCAAGTGTTTTTATGTATACAAACAAATGCAAACACCTTATAAGTCTCTGTGTACATCTCTCCCTCCTCTCTCTGTGTATCTCTCCCTCCTCTCTCTGTGTATATCTCTCCCTCCTCTCTCTGTGTATCTCTCCCTCCTCTCTCTGTGTATCTCTCCCTCCTCTCTCTGTGTACATCTCCCTCCTCTCTCTGTGTACATCTCTCCCTCCTCTCTCTGTGTACATCTCTCCCTCCTCTCTCTGTGTATATCTCTCCCTCCTCTCTCTGTGTACATCTCTCCCTCCTCTCTCTGTGTATGTCTCCCTCCTCTCTCTTTGTATATCTCTCCCTCCTCTCTCTCTCACACACATTTAGTATTAACGCCAGATAATGCAATCCATTAATTAGATCCACAAGAGTGGGAACCATGCTGAAACCACACTCTTTCTCTGGGGCAGTGATTAATTACTAGGGATCTTTGTCTCATTAGAGAGTGCACTGACCATGCTATGAGATCACTCTGCCAGAACTTTTCTAATGCTATTTAAAAAGACATAAATAAGGTGCTTTATATGGTATAATGTTTATAATTTGTGTCTAGTATAAATACATTCTAGAAAACCACTGTCAATGAGGGGAAAAAACTTTCAGAGTTTCAAAAACATTTCCAGAAAGTGTACTAAAATGTCATTCAAATGCAGGGCATGTGCTGCAACATGCTTCCTTGCTTGGCAGAGCAGGTTAGGCTGCGTTGTGATAGAGTGGGCTAGACCTCACTGTGGTAGAGAGGGTTACCCCGTGCTGTGGTAGAGAGCGTTACACCATGGTAGAGGGCCAGGCGTCACCATAACATACCTTGGCAGTAGGCGCTGTCATCCCTCAGAGCCCGATAGCCGTTGTTGCAGCTGCAGCAGGCCCCTGCTTCCAGATTCACGCAGTGGGAATTCTCCACGCAGGTGTGCACATAGCCCTCCGCACAGAAATCATGCCCTGGGCCAAGACAAAACACGTCAGAGCCTCCTTGTCATGCCTGATGAACGTGTGTGTGTGTGTGTTTTGACCAAGCCCATTATTTATGTGTATAATGAGCATAGGCAGGAACCTTAAGAGGGAACTCATTAGTAAAAGAGACAATTTGTGAGAGTACTGAGTGTGTGTTTGTGAGAGCACCGTGTGTGTGTTTGTGTGTGCACTGCGTGTTTGTGAGAGTACTGTGTGTGTGTTTGTGTATCTATGTATCTAAACTCATTCAATCACCACTGTAGCTTAATTAAGCTCCTCTGACAGCGGTTACGTTTTGATCAGTTCTTCAGCAATCACCTCCCCCAATACTCAATCACCTCCCCCAATACTCAATCACCTCCCCTAATACTCAATCACCTCCCCCAATACTCAATTATTTAAAGAAAAACATTGAGTGTTCAATCATTTTCTTTTTATTCTGCTAAATATTATCTGACCTGAATTTCTCAGATAAATGAGAAATTCTGGCAAACCTTAAAAAAACTTGCAATGTCAAATTCAGTACAATCACACATAAGGATTTATGATTTTGTACAATCACACAAGGATGTATCATTCAGCAGAATCACACACTGCATTAACAGATTAAATGGGGTCTTTTTTTATTGTTTATCCATCCTGCCGCCGGGAGTAGCCAAACCATCAAAAGAATCATTTTTATTTTTTTAGCCACTGAAATGACTTTTATGAACTACACTCGCAGAGAGAGAGAGAGAGAGAGGGAGAGAGAGGGAGAGGGAGAGAGAGAGAGAGAGAGAGAGAGAGAGAGGGAGAGAGAGAGAGAGAGAGAGATGGAGAGAGAGAGAGAGAGATCGGCAAAAGCAGCAACATGGACCAAAATATAAAGTATAAATAAAATATATGGGCAATTCAGTTTTGCACGACTCCTGTGTTACGCTTCACTCACAGTGTAATCAGGACTCACAAGCTCCAGCAGTGACCTTAACCCTAACCCAGCAGTGACCTTAACCCTAACCCAGCAGTGACCTTAACCCTAACCCAGCAGTGATCCTAACCCTAACCCAGCAGTGACCTTAACCCTAACCCAGCAGTGACCTTAACCCTAACCCAGCAGTGACCTTAACCCTAACCCAGCAGTGATCCTAACCCTAACCCAGCAGTGACCTTAACCCTAACCCAGCAGTGACCCTAACCCTAACCCAGCAGTGACCCTAACCCTAACCAAGCAGTGACCCTAACCTTCGGTATGTGCACCATCGGTATGGATTCTTCATCTCTGACAAGAAACAGTCACTATTGCTCTGGCTTGGGGAAATACCTGTAATAATCACAGGAGGTCTCTGCGTTTAACACCTGTAATAATCACAGGAGGTCTCTGCGTTTAACACCTGTAATAATCACAGGAGGTCTCTGCGTTTAACACCTGTA
>JAOXYF010000007.1:13052094-13070727 GCA_028565775.1 Sternarchorhynchus goeldii
ACTGAATCCGAGGCCTCGTTTGTCATCAGTCACATGATTTTTACGGTACTGACACAAGCCTCGAACCAGGGCTTCATCTGACACGCCCCTTTTTGCTCGACACAGGCTCCGAGGCATCGCTTCAAATGTTACATCACTAGTTGCCTGGTTCTCTGCCTTCGTGTGTTTGACCCTGGACTGTGTTTTGACTGTGCTTTGCCCTGTGTTTTTTTCATTTTTGTGTTCCAATTCACTGTAATTTACTCTATATAATAATTAGAAGATAATCTCCCAAATGAGTATACAGGGACTTTAAAGGCCTCAAAGCGCAGGATGCCTTTAAGTCTGTACCCTGTATGACTCTAAGACTCCAGGAGTTTATAGGATGTTTAATTGAAAAAGATACTGGTGTATCAGTCCATCTATTAACCACATACTAGAGATCAAGGTGAGAATTACTGTTGTCATAGAAACCACTCAATCAGTAATTGCTTATTCCCATGTTTTGATTCAGGGTTTTAGTGGTTTGTGGTTTGATTTGAAAACAGCAGTATGATGTGTTTTCAGTGAACGATAACTGTACCTCCCACAAGTTCCACAAGAGCCTTATGCAAGAAAATGTTGTCATATTATTATAATAATTTAGTTTTGCTTTTCTCATAGTCAGTTTGACTGTGCCCTGTCAGATTGACTAAATGTCCAAAAATCGCCCAGGTGTGGCAAATTACCATCTCTACCATCTTTTTTTTTTGCTAAAACAGTTATTTAGAAGAATCCATCAATTCAAGGTAACAAGGTACAGTATAAAAGTCTAAGGTGTAATGTCTTGTTGTCTTTGATGATTTTTTTACTCATGAATGTAAGGCATCGACAGTCCTCACAGGTCACCTGAGGGCACCAACACCAACACCTCACAAATCACGTAGGATTGAGGGTCGAGAACATCAAGCAGTACGGGGCCCCGTATTCTCAGAGGAACAAGAAAAGCTCAGTGATTACAGTTTTTAAAAACGTCCATCAGGTCTGTCCATCAACACTAGGGTGAATCCTTAAAAAACATCATATGCAGATGAAGCAACTTTACAGAGCGAATAAAAGACCTGCGTCATGATCACGTGGTCATGTACAGTTCAGTAGGGTGTGTGTCCGAGGTGTGCCGCCCAGAACACCACTTAAGACCAGGTTGAGCTGGAGAATCAATGAACAGCAACAAGATGTCAACCAACAGGCATTAACTTTATTTCTTCAGATGTGGTCTGAAACACAAATGCATACATACATACATACATACATACATACACACACACACGCGCGCGCATAAACCATCAGTCATACGCAGCAACCAAAGAAATCACCATAGACAGTACTTGGGCGACATCTACTGGCCAATCGCTAAATACAAACAGGCGAGTGGCACAGCCCGGAACCCCATCGCCAAACTGCCGGTATAACGTCTCAGCACGCACAATATAAGTGTGTATATATTCCAACGGCAGGAATACACATCATTCAGGTGTCGCTAATGTATAACTAAAAGGAAAGAAGACATGTCGGAAGCTAAGATGGGCACTAACATAATCCGAACAAGTAAATACAATACACACTCGACACAGCGAGAACAGAGAGAATAATGTCTACATATTCTTTAAGACATATCATTCAACCGCAATTCTAACACTAACAATTTTATCCAACTTGCCTACTGTCATTAACGCACAGCCCTGAAGAGATACAACACATCACAACTGACTACCATACAGCACAACTTTCTCTTAACATGAACGTTTCGTGTGTGACTACGCACTTGGCACTCTCACCCAGCTAGGTGTGTGACACGGATGAGATTAGGTGTGTAACATGGATGCTTTCTTTTGGGTTTCCAGAATTGCCAATCGTGTTTATGTACTGTACTCTATTTACAATATTTTTGGTTCTGAAATTTGGTGCTAAATAAACCTTTGGAAATTGACTGATACAGTGTGGAGATGAATAAAATGTGTCAGTGTGTAATACTGGTGTGTAAAATAATTTTTACTTGTAGGTTATTTATGTATGTACTCCAACAGTATCTTTAAATCAAATCAAACCCAGACTGTATGATTAGGAACGCATAAGTGTTAAATGTGTTTTAGACTGAACACAGCAGTGTAACTTTTCAAACGGAATCAGATCGTACGAACCCTGTGTGCCATACGGTAACAAAATTGAGTTTTTATAAATTATTATATAGTTTTGAATGAAGTGTGCTATTTTGCAAAGACTCTAAAGTACTACTTTTGTGTGTGGCTCTGTGAACTGTAATTATTCTCTACCGCATCACAGTAGAGAACAGCAAGGAGAAATAGCAGGGCGATAAAATTTAGTAAAACTCACTAGAGGGCGCTGTTTATCCATTCGTGTAAGTCTGTTTTCAGTAGCAGCGTGATTACGGTTAAGCATCAAAACCACGATAACAAGAGCCTACCGAACAGCTGGAACCAGACATAAATGCGCCAGGAAAGCCAGTGATGTAAACGTGCGAGGATGTGATATCTTCTCCTGAGCTGCTGGAGTCAGTTGTGAGCAAACTAAAGTATGTAAACTTTGAGGTCGTTGCTCTACACAGGTTTGCCCTTCAATTTGGTCTTCCATGTGTTATTTATATATTACAAACAAACCTATTAAGTAATCCAGTTAAAGTTTAACTGGATATTATTTCGATTATGAAAACGAAATCAGATTTTTCATTCCTAATGTGAAAAACATTTTGAGGCTAGTCAAAGTCAATGCACTTTGGTAAATGATTATGGAAAATCAATTATTTTGTATTTGGCCTGAAGTAGCGACTACGACTGACGACACATTTAGGCTGTAGAACATGCACATTTTATTTCTCTCACTAACACACACACACACACACACACACACACATTTGAATGAAATCAACTCTTAACCACACCTGTTGATTAGTCTTAACAACCAAAGACACACCATTTTAAAACTACAGGGCACCGTGTAAACGGTGGGCCGGCAAAAATCCGTGTTTCTTGGAATTGTGTTATTTTCTTATGAATACATCTGGTCCTCGCTATTACAGCGAGACACACACACACACACACACACACACATACACAGCGTGGGGGGGGGGGCTAAGACCGCCTTCGGTTTGCCGTCAGCCTGCATTCCTCGCCTTCACATTGGAGTGGTGAAGGGTGAGAGGAGGGAGAAGACACGCCGGTAGAGGGACGGGAGGGGAGCATAGCAACGATTTTCAACGAACGGAAAATTGCATGTTTCACTGAGTTGTCACCGGTAGATGATGTGTCGCGGGTTTATTCCGGTTTTCTACTCGGCATATGAAAACAAGGAATTTCCAGAATAATTCTGAATTTGTTCATCTTCGCGAAGTTAAATGCGGAACACGGGCGCGTTTGTGGCGCTTAAACTGCAATAACTACTGAGTTTGTTGATTTAAACAAAGACCGAATACAGACGAGTTAATCAGGAACACGAACATTTAAGTAAATGTTTTACATGACGCGTATTATTCGAGTATATTCATATTACGTGTAGGAGTGTTACTCAGACAGGTTGTTGAAGTATGGAGACGATCTCCGCGCTACCGTCTAAATTCGGAGCTGGTGAAGAGCAGGTTTGTACCGGAGATGCGCTGCCCGTGGACTATCCGTCGGGGGAGATTCCACCGTTGCTCGGTGTGCGGAGGGGGTCCAGCGTGAAGAAGCATCACCACAAACACAACCTGAAACACCGCTACGAGCTGTTGGAAACCCTTGGAAGAGGGACATACGGCAAAGTGAAAAAGGCCATTGAAAAGCACACCGGTCGAGTGGTGAGTTATAGCTCGAACAGCGCCGTATGCGAAGGTCCCGCTATGCTACAGGTTCTTACTGGACGTCTCGTACCGAAACGGTGGTGTTTATATGTCGCACAGATTTACGTAGCGGTATTCGCATGACTTGAAAACACACTGTTGACGCTTACGTTCTCCTCTGGGATCTCCCTCTTCGCAATTTCACTTCTGATGAGTAACAAAACTATTTCAACCATGGAAATGTACGGATGTACCTTTAATGACTATAATTACAAGCGCAGTTACACGGAGCAAAAGTTCTTCCGCCCCTCCATAGCACAGTTCAGGCAATCAGTGCCTTTTACAGGATGGGTCAAAGGTTATTATGTAGATCATTCTTGATATGCTAATGTAAATTACACGTGCGCGCGCTGTAACCTCTTCCCGGTCCCGTTGAAAAAAACGCGTGGTGCCGCTTTGGCAACTGGAATTCAGGCACAAGCCCCCTGCGAAATGGCACGAGCAGGGATAGGTCAAAAAACTGGGATAACCCACTTCAGCTTTTGGAAAAGTAGGTCAGCGCGTTAAACCCGCGTATTGGGGAAGCGCGGAACACGCGGGAGATGGTTCGAGCGATCAAAACACAGAATGTTTCACCTCATCGAACCGACTGACTATAAAATATTTTAATATAAAGGAAGCGTACACTGTGTGTGACCTGTCACCTGCGTATCAGGGGAAAATGCATTGTTTAATAAAATCTTTTATTTATTTTTAATTTGCTTACGTATATAAGTGCGTTGGAGGGCGTGTTGGTGCGAAAGCCACTAACCCGGATCCCGTCCGATCCGGCTGCCTCTAGCTCCCGTTGGTTGTTGACGTACGCTTTTCGAAAGACACGAGTACCACGTGCTCTTGTTGCGACTGGGGGGTTTAAAAGTTTCCGTTTGTTTGGAGCGCAGGGAAAATGCGGAAGTATCGATGTGTCTTTAAAAGCGTCCTTCAAGGCTAAAGTTTGTTTGCTGCGAAGCTGATTGGGAAGAGAAACCCGAGTCGGTAGAGCAGCGACCGTTAATAGCGCCGTAAGCTCTTGCTGTCTTAACGCCGTTTGCCCAACGCTTTATTACAAACAAAAGCGGGATGAATTTGTAGAATAGGAGACAGCACAAATATGTACCGTCCCACACTTGCTCATACTAAGAAGGTTCACCTGGTGGAAGCCAGAGCTCACAGTAGGTTCTCGGAGTCATACTGTGCTATTCAGTCCACGGGGAGTGTGAAGAATGTGTGATTCATTAGAACCCACGATTGCCTCAGAAGTGTGAGAGAACATCGCAGAGTGTCTTTTCCAGGCTCCAAAGTAGAAAGTGTCACTTTGCGCATGCATTCAAAAGAGAGTGAAAACTCCCCCACCCACCCCAACCGCAACCCCCTGCAGGCTCATCGCCTCCTCACCCCCAAATGTGCCTGTGCTGTGGTGCATGAGAGTGCCCCGTTACCTGCCCTAAGGTGGGGCTTAAGACGGGATCGAGGGCAGCTGGCGCATGCAGCAAACACCGAGCTGCTTAACCATCTGTTGCCTAGTGCCAGGGCAGGAGGGCTCTGTGTGGGCATGCCTGCCTCTGCCTCTGTGTGGGCATGCCTGCCTCTTCCTCTTCTGTCGACCGTCTGTTCTGTGTGCCTGTGTGTGCTTTTAATGAGTTTATACTTTCACTATAATTAGAGTCAGGTCTAAAAGGGAAGAGAATGCACACACACACACTCATACATGCACTTTCACACACACACTTGTTTCTAAGAACAATCAAACGTGTTCTGATCTCATTATGGAAGCTGATATTCATAGAGATGCTGATTTAAACTCATTTGGGCCTTATCTCAAACTTGAAGCCATTAAGATGCAGTACATTACTCACTGATAAGATACTACAACATACTTTAAGAATGTG
This sequence comes from Sternarchorhynchus goeldii, assembly GCA_028565775.1. Lineage (NCBI taxonomy): Eukaryota > Metazoa > Chordata > Actinopteri > Gymnotiformes > Apteronotidae > Sternarchorhynchus > Sternarchorhynchus goeldii. The sequence goes on from JAOXYF010000007.1 coordinate 13,057,813, forward strand.
TTGCAAACCCATCTTGGCATGGTGTACATGGTGTGTGTACATGGTTGGTGTACATGGTGTACATCATCATTTCCCAGAGCGTCACATTTTTGCCCTAAAAGGCTGGATGTGGGGAGGGAGGCTAATGCCTCCGGCGGGGCAGGAAGTTCGGCTCTCAGCACCACTTCCCTTGGCTCCTGTCGTGAGTGAAGCACAGCCTCTGGCTTCCTGTAGGCTTTTCACCGCTTCGACTCACTGGACTCCCTCTTCAAACGTGCCGAGATAAAACCCACTTAAGCTTACAGAGCACAAACTGAAAAGAGAGTGTGTTTGTTTTGATCATTGTGGTTTCTGCACACCTAAAAACATTACAAAGAGAATTCAATAAATTCATAAATCAGCAGCTCCTGATGTTGCAATATATATATGTTTAAAGATGACGGCTGATCATAAAGTGAGGGGTGACAGATTCAGTGAAAGGGTGTTGCAGTACACATGTGGTTGATAAAAGCTGAGAAGGGGAGTTCTGTCAGTGTGTGTATCTTTGATAACTTCACTTTAGGGAGCATGAAAATGGAATGCAATGGTTAATAATAACTCCTGTGGTGAGCAGGTCTGATAATAACTCCTGTGGTGAGCAGGTCTCCAGAGATGGTTGCTCGTCCTTCCAGGAACCTACTTTCTCTCAAGGTTAGAGACACCCACTGCAAGCTTCTGCTCTGCACAGGGTTTCTTGCTCGCCGTGTTCACGAGGCCGGCACTCCAGACGTGCGTTAGCACGCCTGATCCCTGCCACTCCAGACGAGTGTTAGCACGCCTGATCCCTACCACTCCAGACGAGCGTTAGCGCTACTGATCCCTGCCACTCCAGACGAGCGTTAGCGCTACTGATCCCTGCCACTCCAGACGAGCGTTAGCGCTACTGATCCCTGCCACTCCAGACGAGCGTTAGCGCTACTGATCCCTACCACTCCAGACGAGCATTAGCGCTCCTGATCCCTACCACTCCAGATGAGCATTAGCGCTCCTGATCCCTGCCACTCCAGATGAGCGTTAGCGCTCCTGATCCCTACCACTCCAGACGAGCATTAGCACGCCTGATCCCAGCCACTCCAGATGAGCGTTAGAGCTCCTGATCCCTGCTACGCGACTCGTCCCGGGTTCGGCGCGGTCAGCAGAGTGCGTGTTGGGAAACAGGAAGCACTTACCTCGCTGGAAATTTTGCAAAAAAGCTTTCATGCATAAATGATCAAAGTCTGAAAACGAAAAGCTACAACTGTCCTTTCCTCTCTGTGTATCTTCCTCTCTATCTCGTGAACACAAAGCTACTCAGTTTAGAATTTGTCTTTTGCTTTTCAGGTGGCAATTAAGTCCATCCGAAAGGAGAAGATTAAAGATGAGCAGGATATGGTCCACATCCGCAGAGAGATTGAGATAATGTCTTCCCTGCGCCATCCACACATCATCTCAATATACGAAGGTCAGTGTGTGCATGTGTACACGTATGTTTGTACTCCTTTTCTCTCTAGATATCCAGTGAGAATTACAACTGACTGTATATCTGTACTGCTATCTGTAAAACACTCGCCTGGCATGGTGGGTCAGACAAAGAACCTATTCTCTTCACGGTCTGATTGTTCTGAATAAAGCCATCATGTGTTAACACAAAGTCTGGCCGCATCATGAACTGATCATGATAGGGTTGCTTTTACATAGACAGATTAAACATAATCCTAAAATTGAACATAATCCTAAAATTAAACATAATTTTAAGATTAAACAGTCCTAAGATTAAACATAATCCTAAAATTAAACATTTTAGGATTAAAGATTAAACATAATCCTAAAATTAAACATGGTGCTAAGATTAAACGTAGTCCTAAAATTAAACATGGTGCTAAGATTAAACGTAGTCCTAAAATTAAACATGGTCCTAAGAGGACTTCAGGCAGTTTAACTTGCTTAGGTTATTGTGATATTAAACATGTCCTGACGTGTGTATTTCTCTATGAGATACTTTTCAACCCACGTGGTTGTTGGCTGTGTCTCACGAAGGCCACAGGTGCAGAGAAGTTTCTCCCTCAGACATCTGATGGTGTGGGGCTTCTTGAGTTAGAGAGAGCAGAGGCAGATGTCCTACAGCCAGCGGGAGGGTTAGCAGAGGAAAATAGACCCATATTGAACACGACCCAGGCTGCACCTGACGAGAGCAGGCGTTTATCTGGAACATTCCGTTGTGTATCTAACAAGTTGGGAATGTTTTCGAAACAGGCAAGGCTACCCTGTGAGTCCTCGCTGATGGTCAGGGATGATGCAGAGGAGGTGGAAAAGCTGGAGGAGGCAGGGCGGTTAGGGGGCGTGTCCATACACAGCATCTCTCTTTCAAGACATGCTATTGGGCCACGGGGTCGCTGTTCTGAGAGATGGGAAGCAAATTAACCGAGCAACTGTTTGGGTGGACAAGCTTATTGAGAATGAAGTGTGAATCACACATCAGATCAGCATTGCTCTGGCTGTATGGAGACCCTCTTCCAGCTCTGTGTTTTTACGGTGAAAGTTCTATGCTGGCTGGTTGTTTGTGCACAGAGAAGGAGAGCCAGGCCTAAGGAAGCCTACCTCATCAATGCAGAAGGAGAGCCAGGCCAGAGGAAACCTACCTCATCAACGCAGAAGAAGAGCCAGGCCTAAGGAAGTCTACCTCATCAAAGCAGAAGGAGAGCCAGGCCTAAGGAAGTCTACCTCATCAACGCAGAAGGAGAGCCAGGCCTAAGGAAGTCTACCTCATCAACGCAGAAGGAGAGCCAGGCCTAAGGAAGTCTACCTCATCAACACAGAAGGAGAGCCAGGCCTAAGGAAGTCTACCTCATCAACGCAAAAGAAGAGCCAGGCCTAAGGAAGTCTACCTCATCAACGCAGAAGAAGAGCCAGGCCTAAGGAAGTCTACCTCATCAACGCAGAAGCTTCTTGTCCATGCGCTCCAGTGACTACTGCCATGGCAACCAGCTTCCCACGAACAGTCAACAAAAGAGGGGCGCCCTGGTGATGATCTTACTTTGTCCATGCAAGTGGAAAGTACTGAATGGAGAAAGTCCTGAATGGAGACCTCGCATGACCTTACTTATGTGGAGTACTAAAGTCCTGAATGGAGAACCCACATGACTTCTGGAGTCCTAAAGCAAGGCTTTAGTTACAACCACATTAAGCTTCAGTGGAAAGATGTGATTTGTTTCACAATTCCAACACTTTCATTTTGATTTCAATTTAAATCACTACTCTGTGTGTGTGTGTGTGTGTGTGTGTGTGTGTGTGTGTGTGTGTGTGTGTGTGAGACACAAGAGTACGTGACAGATGTGCTGCATAGTCATTGATATGATGCGCTGCACAAGAGCGCCTGGTCCCAGGACAGTTTTACATAAGCACTCAATACTCCTAGTCCCCTCCCCCCAACACACACACACACACACCAGCACAAGCTGCAGTGGAACTTGAATTAAGTAAGTGCACATTCAGTATAGCGAGAACCGCATGTGCTCCCATCTACCCCCCTACACATTTACATTTATTTGACGCTTTTATCCGAAGCAACTTACAATTGTGACTAATACATCTTGAGGGTTAAGGGGCCCAACAGTGGCAACTTGGCAGAGGTTTGAACCAGCAACCTTCTGATTACTAGTCAAGAGCCTTAACCAGTGAGCTTCCACCACCCACACACATAAACACCCATACAAACATGCCTGCACACACTTAAACACACATACATACACACACACACACACACACACCTGTTCACAGCCCTCGGTGTCAGAGGCAACTCCTAATCGCCAGGGCAGTGACTGATGCCAGAGCAGGCTGGATCCCATCTACACCGTTTGCCCCATCTACCCCATTTGCCCCATCTACCTGTCTGCTCCATCTACCCCATATACCGTTTGCCCCATCTACCCCATCTACCCCCGTGTGCCCCATCTACCCCGTCTACCCAGTCTGATTGTCTGCCCTGGAGCCGTTAGAGACAGCAGGGCTCTGAGCCACAGTAGGAAGCCATGAAGACTCTGCTTAAATCCAGCAGATAATCAAGCTGGACACAGTGGACAATCACCTAGAAACACGAAAGTTATAAATGCTAAAACTGCTAGCAAAAACAAAAAAGATTGGCATGATAATTCTCTGCAAAGAATGTAAGCAATTTAATCATAAGCCTGCCTGTGTGTGTGTGTGTGTGTGTGTGTGTGTGTGTGTGTGTGTTCTTGCTATATTCCTCTCCGATGGTGCAGTGTTTGAGAACAAGGACAAGATTGTGATCGTTATGGAGTTTGCCAGTAAAGGGGAGCTGTATGATTACATCAGTGAGCGGAGGAAGCTCAGCGAGAGACAGACGCGCCACTTCTTCAGACAGATCGTCTCCGCCGTGCACCACTGCCACAAGGTGAGCTGTGTCCCCTCCACCCGTGATGGATGGGTGCGTGTGTGTGAGGATTCACATCTGCACATGGACACGTGTCTTCACACTGCCAAACAACCAACACTGGTTTTTCTCTCTTTCCCACACAAAACACGGCCACTGTTTTCTGCGTAAATCAATTTTCAGTCACTCTATCCAGACACAGAAACACGTGCCACTCATGTCGTGAGACATCAGCATGGTGCGCTGCGCAGCCCTTCGAGAAATGTCAGTGTAAACATGACACAAGTGTGATGTCCAGATTTGGGACATTTGGTGGGGACACTGTATGTACGGCCAGGGGTCAGGGCTGTTCTTAATCCAGGGGTCAGGGCTGTTCTTAATCCAGGGGTCAGGACTGTTCTTAATCCAGGGGTCAAGGCTGTTCTTAATCCAGGGGTCAGGGCTGTTCTTAATCCACACTAAATCTTACAACATCTCTCTAGAATGGAGTGGTGCACAGGGATCTCAAACTGGAAAATGTGTTGCTAGATGACAGCTACAATATAAAGGTAAGTCAGAAAAGTGTGTGTGTGTGTGTGTATGTAGTGTGTGTGTATGTAGTGTGTGTGTGTGTGTAGTTTGTGTGTGTCTGTGTGTACACATGTCCCTATGACATGATTTCATGTTTTCCCAATTTTCTTTCCTTGTCCTTTCTTGCAGATAGCAGATTTTGGATTATCTAACCTTTACCACAAAGATAAGCTTCTGCAGACCTTCTGTGGAAGTCCTCTCTATGCGTCGCCTGAAATTGTAAATGGGAGGCCGTATCGAGGCCCTGAGGTAAACTGAACACTCTTAAATACATGACTGAGCCCTTTTATGTACATGACTGAACACTCTTATATACATTTACATTGACGCTTTTATCCAAAGCAATTTTATTTTGAGCAATTTAAGGTCAAGGTTCTTGACCAGGGGCCCAACAGTGGCTTCTTGGCAGCACCTTCACCAGTGAGCTGCCACTGCCCCGAAGTCTGACACTCTACCAACTGAGACATCCAGGTGGCACTATTACCATGTACATCTAATTACATGTAACTATGCTAAAATGTATCCGGGGTAATAGTTGAATAGTTGATAGATGCACCAGCATTCCAGTTGAATTTATAGAAACTCAAGTTTTCTGTCCAAACCAGAGCTGCTTTTGTAGCTCCAGCCATAAACTGGCATCTTCCAAGAAGAAGAAAAGCAGTGACAGGACATCAGACATACAGCTCAAAACAAAAACGTCAAACACAGCGCTCTCACACTCTCGTACTTCCTCACACGAGGCAGTAGAGGCTGAGTTCATTCAAGGACGCTGTCAGCTATCAGCTTCCTGTACTTTAGAGGACCAGCATTCCAGCTGGAAAAAGAGTTCATCTCCCTGCTGTTTTCAGGATTTCAGCAGGAACTTCACAGCAGTTTGTGAGCTCCATCAACACACTGCTGAAAAGAAAAGAAAAGCCTAATCTGATCACAGGAATGTGGCCGCAGGATATTTAGAATTCCCACCATCTTGTTTCAAACGCCCAAACACACACATTCACACTCAGATATGCAGATTTCCCTCCGACCGAACAGCCTCATCTGATATTAGCTTTGGAATTTGGTTGATAATTTAAAGCATTTTAGCCCAAAAAATGAGCAGCTCATGGTTATAAAAGCATGTGTGATATGAGCAAACCTGTTCATCCAATGGAACGTCAGGAATATGACATTTTGATTTCAGATTTCATTTTAAGATGAAAAAAATTATTTGGACATCCAATGTTTTTGTGAGAGGATCTGCAAAATACCAGTGCTTTCTCTGTTTCCCACAAACACACACACACACACATACACGCACACACACACACTCACACATATTTCCCTGACCCTTGCGTGGCGCTGGTGTAACAAGCCGCTTGTCTTGTGGGGATGGTGTGTGCTCTCCCCTCCCTTCCCCTCCCCTGCGCGCGGATCAGAGCTGCAGTCACCGCCTTCTCTCTCAGGACCCTTGGGGGTCGCTTGGGGCAGCCATCGTAGGAGGGGACCTTCCTGCGCACCAGGCACACGGCGTTCCCATAAACCTTGGCGGCTCACACTGTCCGGACGCGACTCCCTGTGAAAACCACCGTGCAGACGGACGGAGGGGCTTTATGTGTGTGTATATGGACTTTATGTGTGTTTACATGGACTTTACAGCCCATTGTTTGCACACACTTTAAAAGCACAACGGGGGTTAAGGTTTATGAAGAGCAGTGGGTTAATTATGTCAGAGTGAGCGAGCGTTAAATCTGACGCCGGGGGTTTAATGGGTTCGGTTCAGGATGCCTGTCGCCCAAAACCACGGACTCTGGCTGCTCAGGCCTCCGAGTATTAAACTGCTTACTTTCAGGGTTATTTCCTCAAATACAACACGAAAACTGATCCTAGATCAACAATCTTGCTGCGAGAGCTATGATACAAACGACCCTCGAGCATATTTCCCCGCGGCCGGTTTAGATTACCAGGCGCCAGGCCGAACGGCCCTTACCCTTCTTTTAAAGGACCCCTAAAGCATTTTAATTGCCCCATAAACCAGGCAGTGAGCCCGGTCGAGGCTTTTTGTTCTCCTGTAGATGGACTGATGTAGTGTGTTTTTGCGCTGTGTGTGCAGGTGGACAGTTGGGCTCTCGGAGTGCTGCTTTACACAATGGTATACGGAACCATGCCCTTCGATGGTGGCGACCACAGGAGACTCATCCGGCAGATCAGCAGAGGAGAGTACAGGGAACCTCCACAGTCCTCAGGTGTGTGTGTGTGTGTGTGTCTGTGTGTCTGTGTTTGCATGTGTGCGTGTGTCTGTGTGTTTGCGTGTGTGTCCGCTACATCACATCCATATTTACCTCCAACATGCTGTGTGCCCCAGATGCCCGAGGCCTCATCCGTTGGATGCTGATGGTGAACCCGGAGCGTCGGGCTACGGTGGAGGACATTGCCAACCACTGGTGGGTGAACTGGGGCTGGAAGACGAGCGTGTGCGACTGTCAGGCACAGCGGGAGAACGGCTCGCCCATGCTGGCCCGCTTCATCGACTGGCAGAGTCGGGCAGAGGGCGCGCCAAGCGGATCGCCAGCTGGCAACGGCCCCGTTCTGGGCTCTGGGCCGCCCGCCGCCCGACGGCTGCGCAGGTCGTCCAAGGAGAACGATGTTGGAGCGAAGGCCGTGGCCGAGGAGAAACCAGGCCTGAAGCGGCCCAAAGGCATCCTGAAGACGCGGGCGGGTAGCGGCGACCAGCGCTCGCAGAGCCTGTGCGAGGTGGAGCTACGACGATCCATCTGCTACCGAGACACAGAGGCCAACACGCGCCCCAGCAGGGGGGACCCAGGCGGCTCACCTGCCAAAATGTCATCCGCACTCCCCAAGAAGGGCATTCTGAAAAACAGCCAGCAGCGCGAATCGGGTTACTACTCTTCTCCAGAGCGCAGTGAGTCCTCTGAAATGTTGGGGGGCGCCATGGTGGCCCCACCCAACGGCTCGCCCACAAAGAAGGCAGCGTGCAGGAAGGGGATCCTGAAGAGGAACGGGAAGTACTCGGCACATGGAGCCGCGGGGGCTCACGGGGAAGCGCCGCTGGACTCCAGACTTTGTCGGAGCCAGAGCCGCCCGTCAAGCGTCGCAAGCGAGGAGGCGGGGCTCTCTGGCAGGGCTGTGGACTGGCCCCGCCCCTCGCTGCAGCCCAACATCAGGGCCTGCCTCTCGGCTGAGGACCTGCTGCTCCAGGCCGGTTTCAGGGCCCTCCAGACGAGCACCGCCCACCACGACACTAAGGGAGCAGGCAGTCCCCCCGGGTCGCCCGGAGATAACGGCAGCTTCTCCCTGCTGGGGGACCTGGACGACGTGACACAGGTGTACCAGCAGGCCCTGAACATCAGCAACCAGCTGAGCTAGAGGAGGTGCAGTTCAGGAGGTGTGAAAGAGAGTGTGTGTGTATGTGTGTGAGTGAGGGGGGAGTGTGCACGCATGTATGTGTGATACAGAGACACACATAAGAGTGAGAGATCAAGGCTGTGAGGGGTCAGTCGTATTTCTGAACCTCAAGAACAAATGTGAACAAGACATGGAAGAGAGAGGAAAAGAGAGGGCCTGGAACTGGCTGGGGATGACTGACAGGCCAGCCATCCAATCACTGACATCGAATAACTTAATGTAATGTTTACACACTGGAAAGGGATATTGCAAACTTCACTTACGGCAGTTTGCATTGAAAATAAATATTCATATGTTTACTTTCAACTCAGCAATCCAGAAAGAATGAAAGCTTCCTGACACAGTATCCTCCGCTACAGTATCCTCCGCTACAGTATCCTCCGCTGCAGTATCCTCCGCTGCAGTATCCTCCGCTGCAGTGTATTCCACTGCAGTATCCTCCGCTGCAGTATCCTCCGCTGCAGTATCCTCCGCTGCAGTATCCTCCGCTGCAGTATCCTCCACTACAGTATACTCCACTACTGTATCCTCCACTGCAATATACTCCGCTACAGTATCCTCCACTACAGTATACTCCAGTACACATACTCTAGATATTACTGTCATAAAATTGGAAGAAGTAAATGGGCAGATTATTAAATGTATTTTTTCTTCACTTTTTTGGAGGGTCACATTTGCACTCTCTCAGTGTTTGGACATCATTCATCCTCTGCACTGGTTCTGCAGCCACATGTAAATATTAATAGTAAAAAAATGTATGTGGGCCAAACAAGATGTGTGATCTCTACAGCTCAACTGTAGCAGTGCTTGTATTAATAAGATGTGTAATCCTCTCTACAGCTCAATTGTAGCAGTGCTTGTATTAACAAGCCAAATGTGAATGAGCACAAGTTCAAACCGAAGGCTGTTCTTGGCATCTGTGGTTCAAATTCAGATCCATAATGACAAAAGATATCAGACTAATTGGATACAAGAGCAAATATCCAAAGTTTGTTAAAATATTCAAATACTTTTAAGTACCTCATTAACTCAAAATAACTACAAACACGAGTAGGGACGGTTCTACAGCCACAGCAAAATAAAATAACTACAAACACGAGTAGGGACGGTTCTACAGCCACAGCAACATTCATGAACAAAACCCTTGTCTTTGCTTTTGTCTTTGTCTCGACTTTCACAAGCAGTTGCAAAGCAAGAGGCGCCAACCTCACGCCACCCTGGTCTCGGTGGCACAGGACAGCACATATGGAAGTCATAGGTAGTCATAGGCAGTCATAGGCAGTCATGATGGCGCTGGAACGAGATACGAAGAGGCTTCGTGCTCTCCGCCATGAACCTGCTGAGCCGAAGTGTCTCGTCGACGGCATTACGGCAGGATACGATACGTCCTGCAGGGCCCAGCGCATGAACACCCTGGCATGCAACACCTGCTGCCGCCACGAAGAACAGAACAGACTGTACTCCTCAAACGTCATGACAACGTGACAAACAGAACAGATTGTTCTTCTCAAACGTCATGACAACGTGACATACAGAACAGACTGTACTTCTCAAACGTCATGACAACAAAGTGTAGGGGTTGACGGAAGGGGAACCTTGAGTATTGTGTTTGTGCAGGTTTACAGTGGAGCACTGACTAAACTACACCCACAGACCTAAATGTTATACTACGGTTAATATTTGATTTCATTTTTTTGGGTGAGAGTGTTATGACTTACTACCACCACAGAAATGATCAGGAGTCTGGTGGCGCTGCGGCAGAGTGCTCAGCTGGCAAACGTTCTCTCATCGTGGGAACTGCACAAACACGCGTGTGACAGGGACCTGGAAAACAAACACACGTGTGACAGGGACCTGGAAAACAAACACACGTGTGACAGGGACCTGGAAAACAAACACACGTGTGACAGGGACCTGGAAAACATAAACAAACAAATACATTAAGAAACAAAGTTGTGCTTCTCTATCTACTAAACTGGAAAAAAACAAGATCGGTAGCGCATATTTATCAGCTAGGGAAAAATTCACACTGCAGTAGTGAACTGGATATGCTGTATGTATTTATGTGTATTTAAAAGTGCTGTTATTTAATCCTTGTATTATATTACTGTTCTTTATTCCTGTTGGTTCTCATTTTTAGTTTGTTGACTTCATAGGAATGTCTTGTTTTGTGCCTTCACTGACATAAGGTTGTAATAATCATTACTCTGGGTTTGAATATGTTTCAGTATTAAATATGTAGCTGATAGTAGTTTGATTAGGCTTCTGTATGGATGAATGGAAGTAAATGGTATATTAAGGATGTTAAGGTGTAGTTCCACCCAAGACACAGCAACTCCGAATAAAATTATGTAGGCCAGTCACCAATTTCAGAGTGTTGAATCACTTGTGTGTGTGTGTGTGTGTGTGTGTGTTGGAGAGATAGAGAAAGTTAACCCTGAAGGGAATAAAATGAGTAAAAAACTTTGGTTGCTGTTACATTCTGTGTCTCCCTTCACACAAACATGCACACACACAAACAAACACACACGCACACAAACAAACACACACACACACTCCAGCCCCATCAATCCAATGGCTATTCTTGGCTGAGGCATTGTGACCTTGGGAAGTGTGGCCCCGTACTCTCACAGGAATGTGTTGCCACAGAGAAAAGAGGGCTGTCGTCGGGGGCAACCCAGACAAAAGAGGGAGGCAGCTTCCAGGTTGGCCAGCTGACGTGAGCGAGTTTCTCTGCGATAATGACCTCACTAGGCAAGACGTGTGGACAAGAAAGAGCAGATTTCACTCTCTGTTTTCATTCTGTGTTTTGCACTAAAGTGTGAGCAACACACACAGGATACCTGCATAGTCCTATCTAGACCAGCTCTGAAGATGAAAAAAAGAAAATACCCTTGCCCCTCCCTCTCTGTCTGTCTGTCTTGTCTGTCAGTCTATCTGTCTGCCTGCCTTCTGTGGTCTCGAGGGCCCGATGATCAACACTGCTATGCTGAAACTCCTTAATGATGTGCCAGAACCAGACCCAGCTACCCGAATCCCGACCTTCACGAAGGGCAACAGAAGAAACCAAGTTACAGGATCCTGTTTGAGGCCCACAAGCTATCACAAGCTCCACCCCCTTCTGTGACAGACATGGCCACCCACTGGGACTGCTTCACCCTTATTTCTCAGCTTAAGGCTAATCAGCTCTTAGGTGGGACGGTCGAGGGGGAGGACAGCTAGATCGCTGCCTTCCCCAACCACGTCCTCTCATTCTTCTGTCATGAAGTGATGTTTCCATTGGTTACAGGTGGAGCCGAGAAGAAAATTGGCCCAAATGACAGGCCAGGTGTGTTTGGAGCAAGAAGGAAAGATGGAGGCAAAAGGCCAGGGGTTCTATCACTGGGTCCTGGAGCGGAGAAGGACTTTGGTGTTTTTCTGCAGGGTCTCAAATCCCCACTAACCTAAAGACTGTCTAACCTCCCCCCAGACATGTTGGGGTTTTTCATTGTTCCATGTAGGTGCACTATTGTGCATTTTCTTCAGCTCCTCATGTAATGTAGTTACATATGTGTGCTTTCTTCAGCTACATACAGTACATGTGCTTAGTTACATATGTGTGCTTTCTTCAGCTACATACAGTACATGTGCTTAGTTACATATGTGTGCTTTCTTCAGCTGCATACATGTGCTTAGGTACATATGTGTGCTTGTCACCCTGTCATTCCTGTTACATATGTAATATCACCCTGACCCAGTCCATTTAAATGTAGAAGAACGTCTCTGCACAGTGGGTATTTATTAAAGTAACTGAGGAGGGTCAGGTAACAGAGCTGATTTGTATTTGCCTGATTGGTCTGAGAGATTGGAAAGATCCACAGAGCACAACATATATATAATATCTGATATATAATTTATAATATATATAATATATAATATCTGATATGTGGAGGCACTATATTTCTCAGTCTCTTTCTATGTCAGATATCAGATATCAGATATATAATATATAATATCGGATATCTGAGGGGAAACTCAGACTCATCAACTCAAGGCCTTCACTGTGTAGAAAGGTGAAGAGGGTCGCTTAATTTTACATGTTACTGACTACCTACTAAAATCGACTTGCAACCTAATATAAGCAATGATAACATTAAAGTTACACAATCTGATTACATAATTCCATTACTGTTAAATTACGTTATTAACCCACTGCAGCATCAGCCTGTATGGCTTCCAACAAACTCTTAATCCCTGCTGTTCACTACAGTGTAAACAGGAGTTTATCATCTGATAAATCTTAATCCCTGCTGTTCACTACAGTGTAAACAGGAGTTTATCATCTGATAAATCTTAATCCTTGCTGTTCACTACAGTATAAACAGGAGTTTATCATCTGATAAATCTTAATCCCTGCTGTTCACTATTGTGAGGGACATTTGATACTGATTATCATTAATAAATGGTGAAGAAGAAACTGATGTGATCCTGCTAGTACAGTACAGCCTTAATGGATCTGTACCCTGTATAATGTAACAGAATATTACAGCCTTTATGGGTTTGTACCTGTATAATGG
>JAOXYF010000007.1:13094594-13108094 GCA_028565775.1 Sternarchorhynchus goeldii
GCTAAAAGAACTTGAAGGATATGTTCTATGTTAAGTGCTTGCAAAAGAGGTGGGTCTTCAGTTTGCGTTTGAAGACAATGCAGACAATAAATAAAAAACAGAGCTACTTGCAATCTAATTCATAACTATTTAAATAGAGTTAAAAGCTTTATAAATGCTCTACAATGTCCATAGCTTATGTAAACATTAATGTAAACATTAGGTTATGAACATTATTAATTAGTGCTGTACATTTCTTCTAAATCTATAACAGTCCTCTCTAGATGGGGTCTTTTGTCATATTTGTAAAATTTCTGCCAAGTCAAATGCTGTGGATATAAATTACAGTAAAAGATAAAAGGTGAAGTAACAATTATTCAGTTATTCAAATTAAAATATTTTTCCTGTTGCCATGTTTTGGATCAACTTTGGCACAAATTATATGTTAAATGTTAAAGGTCATTCTGTTTTGTTTGGGGTCAACATTCCCTAAACTGAAACCAGTCTTGCAGTTGATGGGAACAACACAGATTATCAATATTTTCTCATGAAAATTCCCCCACAAAAGGGAAGAGCAGAGAGTTGAGAACATGGTCTTTGCTACCCATTTCTGACTGACCGTGGTGATGTGGTGCCAGAACAACGGTGCGTCATCACCAAGGTTCTCTACGGGCATGGTCATATCAGCACTGAAGATGATTGCGACAGAGCATGACACTGAACGATACTACAGGTAAACAAGTACCAACAAAGAGGCATTTTGACTTAATGCAGCAGAAAGGAGTGACATGAAACCTGCCTCTCCACTGCGGCTCTTAAGATGAAACCTGCCTCTCCACTGCGGCTCTTAAGATGAAACCTGCCTCTCCACTGCGGCTCTTAAGATGAAACCTGCCTCTCCACTGCTACTTTTAAGGTATCAGACTTTCACTCGAAGAGATGGAGTTTAGTTACTGACGCTGGTGATGAACATCACGTGTGTGATCACATGTCTGACATATATGAGATGGACACTTTCTTTACAATGTGTCCTGTTGCTGAGGAGCACATGTAAATGATACACAATGGTACTTTAGAAGCAGTAGGTGGTGCAGAAAGACATGTTCCCTGGGAGGGAGGAAGGGAGGGCGCAAACAGAAGAGAGATAAAAGAAAGGACAGAGAAAGAGAGAAAAAATAGATGAACAGAGGAGGACAGTCAGACACGTTCCCTACAGGCTTCTGTACGTTAAAAACAAACAAAAAAGTAAAAGAGAGTTCAGAATCAAAAGTGGATTTTCCTTGTCCATCTTTGCAAAACTTTGGTGCAACAGCACAATGAAAGGAGGCCATGTTTCTAGAGGTCCCAAGCTACTGTGAAGGAGATCTGGATAAGCACAGACCTGAGGACCCAGGCAGCCAGGAGAAGCCAGGCAGGAGGAATCACATCTAGCAGGTGCTGTTCCAGAAAGAATAATTTAAAGTGTAAAAGCCAGCAGCATCAGTGAACAAGGCAGGCGTTACACGTGCAGAGAGAACACACGTTCTCTCTGCACGTGTAACATGCAGTGACGTGCAAACATGGCTGAAGCTTGTATTTAAGAACATGAAAGACATTTTTGTAAATCCAGACCTGCAATCATTTGAAATGTCAGGTTTTCAGTTTTTGGGAATTAGTTCACTTTGACTGTAAATACTGCATGTTCATGGTACAGTGTCTCCAGTACCACCCAGTGGCCAAAGAGAAAACCTGGAGTGCTGAAAGTGATCTTTTCTTCAAAGCAGAGGAAATGACAGGGCAGAACAAACCATGATCTTTTTTAGCTGCTCTCACAGAACTCTTACAGGAACACTGGATATTGTGTTAAATTAGAGAAGAAAGAGTAAAGAGTTTGCTTTAAAATTGCACATTTTCATTCTGTGGTAAAACCTAATATCAGAGACCCCATTAAATCTGCTTATTTTATAAGCACATATCTTAATTGTAATCTGACAAGATTTTAACCACATGCAGTTACACTTTGTAGTCAAATGCTCAGGTATAAACCCTCAGGGATTCCACTGCCGACCACTGCCTGACCTACAAACTCAACATCTGACTATGTAATTAACAACATCTGACTATGTAATTAACAACATCTGACTATGTAATTAACTCCACACCTATGTAATTAACTCCACACCTATGTAATTAACTCCACACCTATGTAATTAACTCCACATCTTTTCCCGTTTTTCCTTTTACTGTTTTATCTTCTCATCTGGTGCTGCTGTCATGTCTTACATTTACATTTGAGTCATTTAGCATAAGGTATCTCAGTCTTATAGTCTCTTATATTATCTCTCTTATCCAGAGCAACTTACAAAGTGCTTTGTTATTGACTCACTGCATCCTAGTCAGTAAGATAGAGTTCAACATACATTTGAACTAGAACACTTAAAATACAAGAATCACACTGGTCCTGGTAGAAGTTCTGTTAAACAATGATAAATACAATAACAAAGAATAAAAATAAATGCTCGAATTTGAATGAAAGTGCAGCATCACTGGTTGTTGAGATACTCTACAAATAGATGAATCTTTAGTCTGAGATACTCTACAAGACTCAACCCAGAGAGACACTCATCCCGGAGAGACACTCAACCTGACCGCTCTCAACAGGACTGAGATGGGTGCCGTGATATTTATTGCTTGTAGTATTTTGAACAAACCTGTTAGACACCGTGTTACGATCCCAGGTAACTGTGTTACATGTGTAAAAAGAACAGAATAGCTCCCCTTTAAAGACAGGCTTATACAGCTTCAAATATAGTAATGGCATCAACCAGTAAATATATATTAAAATAACTGGATTCAAACTAGAGGAGGTGACGCACCTTCTTGCACCCTCTGGTGCCAGGTGTGGTTCTTGTCCCCTGTGGTGCCAGGTGTGGTTCTTGCCCCCTGTGGTGCCAGGTGTGGTTCTTGCCCATATAATCAGTCATAATCACTCACATGCGAGTCAAAAACTCAAACACTAATGTGCACCACACTTCTAATTATTAAAAATTGCACACCCATCGCGTTCAATTAAGAATCTACATTGAAATAAGTTTCACAGGAACAGCTGAAGGCACAGAGTTTGGTGAGAGCACTGCTCTTCCTCGAATACGTACACAGAAAGGGGGTTGGGTGTCAATGTTCTGTTTGGACAGCAGGGGGCGGCATTGTCATTCATCTGCTTTACTGGAACACACTGCTCCCCCCTCAAAAAACAAACAAAACCCTTCACATGGGAGGATCAGGCAAATCTGTCAATACATGAGCATCCAAAACCCCATCACCATATTAACATTAATCACAACATTTTAATAAAGTATCATTTAAAGAGCAAAGCTGTCAATACACTTTCAGCACATAAGCAGGTCTACCATCTTTTCAACACTAAGGTTGTATATTAAAGCCACCTGTTATTATTACACCTTAGTTAGTATTTATTAGTATTATAAAATTTATTGCTGCATCTACAGTGTTCAATATTCCTACAAATGTCATGTTATTGGTTCACTTTGGTTGTTTGTGCTTTTGGAGCAGAACAGTCTTATGTTTTTACTCAGTAGATATGAGCCCAAGTAGTTCTCCATCCCTGTAGTTTTTAACTGCTTTTAGTGGGTTTTTGGTGAAGTTTTTTGTTTGCCTGGTTTCTTTAGAAGCTCATTAGGAACTTGGAGACTAGAGTCAGGCTAGAGATTCAGATCTTTTGAAGAATCTTGAAGTGACACAATTTATATCAACCTCTGGGAGGCATGAAGGTGTCATTACTGAAAATGTATTTAAACACTTCTGAAGTGATAAATCAACTACAATCTGATTAATATCCAATCACTTTTTTAAATATGTCATTTTGGTTAAAGGTTATCCATGATATCCAGATATTTTGAGATAGGGATTTGGAGATCTGCATATTTTCTGACCCACTGCTCAATATTTTCTTGATATTTCTAAGATCTACACAACTTTCTCCTTGCACACACATTTTTTTCACCTTTATTCCCTGGTTTTAACCACACTGAAAAGTGATGATCTGGTACTGAATTATTTAAAGTGATGATCTGGTACTGAGTAATTTAAAGAACAACCACAAGATCATGGAGATCATTCCTTTAATACACAATCTCTGTTCTCTCAGACACAACAGTATGAACATGATGGCGCCTTTTCGTGAGTGTTCTCCAACGGGCACACGAACGGGCACACGAACGGGCACACGAACGGGCACACATGGGCATATAAATGGCATATTGTACAAAAACCAGAGAGCAAGTCACTATTGGAATTCTCAAAATGGCCACAATGACCACCTTTCTGCTCTTCAATATTATTATTACTCATTTCTGCTCATTATTATTATTACTGATTTCTCATTAAGGCACTTCCTGGCAAAGAAAGGCAGAAACTAAGTGTCACGGCAACACCGATGCACGTCAGACAAAGCTTCACGAGTCAAGAATGAGAGAAGAAACAATAAAGCCAAGTGACATTAAAAATAAATCTGACAGAGTATAGTCAGTCAGAGTATAGACAAGAGTATAGTCAGTCAGAGTATAGTCAGTCCATGGCATATTTGAATGATGACCACAATTAAAATATAGTACCATGGTAACAAGTTAAAAGATAAAAAAAAAAACATGATTTCTCCTCTTCGATTTTCTTGAGTGCTGTGCAAACAACAGAAGAACCCAAGCATGGACAGTCTGAGAGAGATCTACACCTTGGTGAGATCTGCAAATCAACAAAAAGCTTTAGGGAATTGAGCATTACCCAGCTCTGACAAAAGTGGAAAAAACCTTCCTGTACAGCCACTGAAAAGGTTAAAAAGGTGAGAGAAGCAGGTGTGTGTACGTGTGTGTGTGTGAGATGTGTGTGTACGTGTGTGTGTGTGTGTGTACATGTGTGTTTGTGTGTGTGAGATGGTGTGTGCGCATGTGTGTTTTTTTTGTTTGTTTTATGTCTTTACCAAACGTGTACAGCTATGGTCTGTGATCTATGAAAAAAGCAACATTCTTTTATAAAACATTATAAAAATCAAAACTAGCTTGCTGATAATTAGCACTTCCGACAGGTAAGCAAGACCTGCATTACCATGAAGGGCAAGGAAAACGAGGGAATTCTGTGCTGTGGATTTGGAATTCTGAGGGATGTTGAGAAGGGAAAGCTCCAAGCAGTGCGTCTGCTGGGAAAACGACCTCTTCTGATGGAGTCCTGGAGACTCTCCCATACATCATTAAAAAAAAAACCATTTACTTAAAGTACCTTTAACCAAAGTGGACCAAGAGGCCCCCTCCCAAGAACACCATTCACACAAATTATCTCAACCTAAACATCTATAGATCTGAAGATAATTGGAATGCAAAGTAATTCCCATAAAAGTCCTCTTTAACATAAATCAACCAGCCAATCGACTCCGATATATCAGCAGTCAGAAACATCACATCGGTGCTAAAGGCTTTAGCACTCCAAAGATTAGCTATGAGAAAATCACGACATCCCAACAGGAAATGACCTCATAGCACAGGAAGGAATGTGGCAGACATGGTTCCAATGTCATGTGCTTTGAAAATTCTCTGAAGCAAACATAGTGGCCATCAACGTAGATAACAATAAATCTGATGTGTACAAAGACTCTTATGCACAACCTTTAGTGTAAAAATATATATATATATATATATATATATACACACACCTATAATACTTTTTAATTTCATTCACGTGGATTAAAGTGATCGAATTACTGGGGGATTCGACAGAACGGGTGCAGGATTTCATCACAGCTGGTGAAGTACCACAGAGATTCTTCAAGGCTTGAACTTCCAAAGTTGCTTGTTTTTTCCAGCACCTCATCTCTGCTTCAACGGTTTGAACAAAAGCTGAAAGCAAAGCTGAAGGGTATCGGTGAGGATGCATCAGGGCTCCCTAAGACGTGGCTTCCCTCTTTTCTAGTTCAGAATGAAGGCTTCTTTGTCCAGATGAGAGAGGGGGAGGGGCTGAGCTCCGACCTGGGAGCCTAGAAGGGTCTGTGTCCAACTCCGCCCACTCTGCCACCACCGTTACCCTACAGGTCGGTGACTTTGTTCTCCAGCGCGGCGGCGATCTGCTGCAGCCGCAGTGTTAACTGCTTGCTCTGCGCTGCAGGGTCTTCCTCCAGCGACGAGATGATCTGCAGGAGAAGAGACCGTGAGGTGGTGCGTGAGGAGGGGGGGCTGAGGGCAGGACTGGTGGGCAAAGGGCGTGGCGGGATGAAAGAGTCAGTCTTACCCCATCGTAGTACTTGCTGGCGTACCGGTAGAGCTGGTGGAGGGCAGCTTGTGTGTTCAGCTGGTCTGTGTGAGACTGCAAGGAACAGAATGGTGTATTAGTGCCCCAGTCACAGGTCACAAATGCACATGCCCCTAAGCTCGTGCACGCCCCTAAGCTCGTCCTCTCACACTCACCCGTGAGATCTCCGCCAGATGTGTGTTCATGTCCTGATCACTGACAGGAACCATTTGACGGATGCCTTTGTAATAACTGCAGGAGGGAGAGGGAGGGAGAGACATACACGTTTATACGACAGGATCAAGAATGAGGGAAATGTTTTTTGAAACATGTTTTTTAAATCAGGAACCAAAACTTACTCATCAACCATCTTCTTATATGTTGAAATCTCTTTTGCATAGAGGAGCTTGTTACTAGGAGAATCCTAAGAAAAGAAGAATAAAAAATAGATAAAGGAATGAAGGGAAGAGCAGGTGAAGGAGAGAGAGAGAGAGAGAGACAGAGAGAGAGAGAGAGAGAGAGAGACAGAGAGAGAGAGAGAGAGAGACAGAGAGAGAGAGAGAGAGAGACGGGCGTGTGGGTGCAGGAGTGGAGAGAGACAAGGGGGAGCATCTTCAGTAATTAGTCTCAGCATGGTGTGTGTGTGTGTGTGTGCTGGGCTGGAAGTGCGACACGTGCACCAATATACATGCTGACACACACACACACACACACACACACACACACACACTCTCACACTCACACCTGTGCAGGGGTGGGGGGCATACAGTCCTCAGCACAGACACTTCATGGCACTGCAGTCTGTGGATTTGGACAGTGCTATGTCTGTTCTGAGATCAGCCTGTAAGATGGACTCCCATGGGTCTCTAGCCCTGTAACCTGTGCTGAGCACAGTGATGTCACTCACTCTCTCATATCAGGGTTTTCACAGACCGTTTTAGACATAAAACATTATGAGCATCAGCTTTAATTAAAGTCACACCCGTATTGGATGAACCAAACAGGAAATCCGTCTGTTTGGATACAGTCGTGTCATGTGTGGTTGCTGTGTTCCTTTAACTGATTCAGAGTGTAGCACCACAGCCTTGTCCTTCTGAGAGTGAATCGTGTTATGAATCGGCTCATGTTATGGGGTTAGGGTTAGGGTTAAGGTCATCACCACAAGCTAATCTTGCTAATCTTGAGGTCAGATAGCATCCCACCCGCAGGACTCCATGAGCTTTGAGTGACTCCATGAGCCACACTCCCTTTAAGAAGACAAGTACGGTGTAGCACCTCACAGGAAGCATATGGTAGATGGTTTGTCATGTGACAGGGCTGTAAGGCTTCACATAGGCTGGTTCCACGCCGCTTCACATGTTAGCGCCTTTATTCCAGTTAAACGTTCTGAAGGCGTATCACACGTGAAACGTAAACGCCTGAACCAAAACTGTGGAATGGTTATGTGCAACTGACAGGCGCTTTGATAACAAACGTTAGCATGAAGTCTTGTTCTCCTTCTCTGTACCTCTCCCCCATCTCTCCCTCTCACTCTCTCTTTCTCCCTCTCTCCCTCTCACTCTCTCTTTCTCCCTCTCTCCCTCTCACTCTCTCTTTCTCCCTCTCTCTCTCTTTCTCTCTTACTCTCTTTTCTTCTCTTTCTCTCTCCCCGTATCTGTTTTCAAATTTCTTTGCCAAGATGTGTCTTTCTGTGAGCCTCAGAAGACGGGGTGATTGTACAAACACGGACGTTTGATGAAACACTATATACCCCCTCCCCCCACGTCTCCTCCACACCTCCAAATCTGCACGTTCTGTCAGGTACGCATCAGATGCAAAGCAAAAGTGCTCCAAGGTTCTAAACTGTAAGACATGTTGTGCAGTTCCTACTTTATCTTCTGAAAAGGAGAATGTGGGTCACCGGAGGCCCACACAGACCATGTGCAGATGGGAAGGTGTTTTCAGGCCAGATTAAAAATATAGGGGTCTCATCTTTGATTTTAGGACCTTTATTCACAGCTGGGCTCTGTGTGTGTGTGTATGTGTGAGTGTGTGCTTTTGTCTCCTCCTAAGAGAAAAAGTGTGTCAGAGGGAGAGAGGGGGTGAGAAAGAGGGAGAGAGAGATAGAGAGACAGAGAGAGAGAGTGTGAGTTGTGACCTCATGCTATCCTCATTGTTGTGCCATAATTCCTGATTTTAGCCATGGTGCTCTTGGTGTTTACAGTTGTTTCCGTGGTGATTCACAGAACACCATCTATCATTCAGGTGAACGAGGCAGCAGCATCAGGAGTCCATGGTGGTGGAGAGTAGCTCGACTTTTGCCACCCCTCCACCCATTTTTCAGACCAGGGGTGTTCAGTGGGTGGAGGTCTCCTAGTTCCAGCACAGTGACCTTGAGACTATAATCTTGTTTGAGGTGCACAGGCTGCCCAACTCAGCTTCAGACACTGCTTAACTCAGCTTCAGACACTGCTGAACTCAAGTTAAGACACTGCCCAACTCATCTTCAGACACTGTCTTAACTCAACTGTAGTCAGAGCTGAGTTCAGGGTTGTTCTGGGTGAGCAGCTGCTGGACTTCTGAGGAGTTAGTCACGGGTTGTGAGGTGTAAGCTGGACAAATCATTTGATTCTATTAACCAGAGAAGAACATGTTTGCGTGAGCTGAACTGATTTACACTGCACCAGTACACCTGACCATATTACACAGAATTTCAGCGTAACCAAAAGTCTTCGGCAGCAGATGCAATGTTACTCGACAAACATGAACATTTACACCCGGCACGCGGGATTAAACGCTGAAGTCAAGCTTTCAGTAGCATGTGTGAACTGTTTTCTAAGGAGCGTTGGCAGCTTTAGAATGTTCTAGAAAAAACCCGAGAAGTCAGTTGAGCTGGTGTGAATGGGGAGAACATTCCAGAGACTCACCGCTAACGACCAGCCACAGCAATGCTGGATGGTGTTTTGGATATTACTGGATCAGCACCTCCAAACCACCAGTTATTATTAAATATCACTTATTTTACAACAAATGTCTAACAGATGGACATCAGATGTTTTCAAACTGCTGTTTTGATGTATTTGTACATTTGCTTTCTGCGTGGTGATTTCTTCAGTGAGCTGCTGCTGCTGCGTTTGTGGGGCGGGGCTGGTGTGGGAGGGGCTGCAGGGGGTGGGGCTGTGTGTGTGTGTGAGGGGGTTATTGGGCAGCTGTGTGTTCTCTTGCCTGAAGTGACTTGCACCAGCAGATACAATATTTACATTATTTACATTATTTATATTATTTACATTATTTACATTATTTATATTATTTATATTATTTACAACAATGTTCAGATCACTTACCCTCCATCTCACTATCCCTGAACCACTAATGTTAAAAATACCCAAACCCTAATGTTAAAAATACCCAAACCCTAATGTTAAAAATACCCAAACCCTAATGTTAGATGCTTTGTTAGATGTTGTGTTAGATGGTTTGTTAGATGTTGTGTTAGATGTTGTGTTAGATGGTTTGTTAGATGTTGTGTTAGATGGTTTGTTAGATGTTGTGTTAGATGTTGTGTTAGATGGTTTGTTAGATGTTGAGTTAGATGGTTTGATAGACATTTTGTTAGATGTTGTGTTAGATGGTTTGTTAGATGTTTTGTTAGATGTTGTGTTAGATGTTGTGTTAGATGGTTTGTTACATGGTTTGTTAGATCACCCCTCCACCCTTCTGCTGTTCAGTGCTCCTGATTCTACCATTTCTCCTGCAAATGAAATCTAATCTGGGAGGAATATTCCTTCTTCTCCGAAGGTTCCCAGATATTTAAGGTCGTAATGAGGAAGAAATGATGTTCTCACGGGAACCAACACACAGGGTGTGTATGTGTGTTGTGTGTGTGTATACACATATAGCACATAGGTATCAAATTGCATACGAGTGTGGATGAATGTGTGTGTGTGTGTGTGTGTGTGTGTGTGTGTGTGTGTGTGCATATACACATAAAATCTGCAGCACAGGATTCACGGATTACAGGCAGGACATCCAGAAAACGGACAAAAATGTTTTCAAGGTTGAGGTCTGGAAATGTAGATTTACGAGTGATTTGTCTTTGTAGGCTGATGAAGGTTACACGAGGTTACGCGAGGTCACGCAAGGTTACGCGAGGTTATGCGAGGTTACGGCTGGTGGCAAAAGTCATGACCTGGTGCTGTGTGCACTGATGCACACACTCTTCCAAACAGTGAAGCTTGTGTTGAAACAGTCTGTGTATTGCATGCATGTGGATGAGTGTGTGTGTGTGTTGTTTGAAGAGGAGTAGGATTCAGTGGACTTTTATTTTGTACAGAATAGCTCATCATACAGCTCTCCAGCCACTCAGCACCACTGATGAGGTGTGTCTGCCTGGACCTATTCAGCCTCTGCCAGGACCCTCTGATTGGCTGTTCAATTAGAATGCCTGTGCTGATCATTGATTGTCTTTTGAAATCCCCTTTGACTCCACTCTAGAGTCCCCTTTGACTCCACTTTAGAATTCCCTTTGACTCCACTCTAGAATCAATAGCATCCCATGTGCTCTTTTAGAATATTCGGTATTGAGGGCTCTGTGACATGGAGAACATTCTCTCTTCCCCAAAGCTTTTTTCTGTCATAGACAGACGAGAGATATTTTCATAGATACGGTGACTGGTCAGTATAGTTTCCGGACTGGGTTAGACTGCTGCTCGCCAGTGTGTTGTTCCTGAGCCAGAGGCCAAAAGCTAGCCGTGCTCTCACCTGTTCACCCGTTAGTACATTCTGTTCTCTGCATTACACAGCACCGATGCATGGATACATGACTACAGCAGTAATCTGTGATTCCTCTTCTCCGCAAAGGGCATTTTGTTCCAGTTTGTTCCAGTGCTCAAACTGGAATCTTAAACCTTATCACCTTCGACTTTTCTAATCCCAGAGTTCACGTGAGGTCGCACAGCGCAGTTACAGGTTCAGTCAGAAACACTGGCAGTCCTCAGTCCTGAGTCATCTTCATCATCTTCATCATCTTCCTCCTCAAGGAGTTTTTTTTTAATCTTTAAATGGCTACACTGTTGTGAGGCTCACATGGTTAATTTCTTATTGTGTTCGAACAGCTGTTCACTCTCTTTCTCCCCCCTCTCTCTCTCTCTCTCTCTCTCTCTCTCTCTCTCTCTCTCTCTCTCTCTCTCTCCCTGCAGGTATCTGTTACACTCCCACATGACTATACCTCACATGGAGTCTGTGTGTAATTATATTAAACATGGTCCATCTCCTAATCTGCACTTATTCCACTCTCTCTCTCTCTCTCTCTCTCTCTCTCTCTCTCTCTCTCTCTCTCTCACTCTCTCTCTCTCTTTCACACACACACTCACACACACACACACACACACACACACACACACACACACACACACACAGGGTTATATCACATAGAAGCTACTGTGGTGCTTCTGCACTGCACGGATAAACAAGAAACACAGCACATTTACCTCACACAGAGTGTGTGCGTGTATGTGCGTGCATGTGTGTGTGTGTGTGAGCAGTGGCAGGAGTCAAGGTCCTTAGGGAGATAGAATATACACCTCCAACCCAACACTCACAAAATCTCTTCTCCACTTTGAAGCAGAGAGTTTGTGTGTGCGTGTGTGTGTGGTAACATCACACAGTGCACCTTCATCTCCAGGTTATTTTCATGTCTATAATTTAGAAACTTATGATAACTCAAATCTGAGTTCCTTCAAATTCCTTCAAAACACACTAATTTGAAAACAATAAAATGCATAAACTGGTGCTCACAATAAAATTCTAAGGAAAAATGAATTAAGTTCACTCAATGTATCACTCATGTGAATTTCAATTTAGTAACTAAATAGTTCTAATGGAATAAACAACAACAATGCACGACTCATTCAGATCTGAAGCAAACAGATTTAACAGATTCCATCGTGCTAACCAGTATGAATTAGCATGTAATTATCACCTGTGCTCGTTCCAGTATATGTTCAACATATGTAACGGGACAGGCACGAGTCGGTAACTGATACTAATAAGTTACAATATGCACCGGCGCGATGATTCATCCGTGATGAGCCTGATGTTATTAGCATTAGCGGCCTGGCAGCGCGAGCGCAGCCGTGGAGCAGAGTGTCCGCGCGGGAGTCAACGACTAGCGCTGTCTCAGCACACCCTCATCACGCCCTGCGGTCACACACTGCCGATCTGACGGGTGGAATGCGCACACACACACACACACACTTTCACTTAGTCATATGCATACTCATTACAGAGCTGTTATTCAACAGAATCACGATGTGCGTGTGCCCGTGGGAGTACGCACTGGTTTTTAAATGTCTGAAGGGAGCTGACCAAACTGAGGGGTGGAACACACACACACACACACACACACACACACATGTGATTTCATGGGCCTTTTGCCAGACAATGATAACTTAATGGCTTTGTTGTAACATGATATATTAATGACAAATAGGTTATTACAAAAAGAATAAACGTTTATAACAGTTGTCAAACAGCAGTAATAATGAGGAGTAAATCTTTTGACTCCCTCTCTCTCTCTCCCTCTCTCCCTCTCTCTCTCCCTCTCTCTCTCTCTCTCTGTCTCTCTCCCTCCCTCTCTCTCTCTCTGTCTCTCTCCCTCTTTCCCTTCCTCTCTCTCTCTCTTTCTCCCTCTCTCTCTCTTCCTCTCTCCCTCTCTCCCTCTCTCTCTGTCTCTCTCCCTCTCTCCCTTCCTCTCTCTCTCTACCTCTCTCCCTTCCTCCCTCTCTCTCTCTCTCTCTCTCTCTCTCTATTTGTCTGTTCCTATCAAATGATCAGTCGTTATAATGTTGGCTATATGATACGTTCTAGACAAGCAAATATATATTTCTATATGTATATATTTATAACCAGGGGAAATAAGCTCGATGTTAAAGTGATTTGCCCTCCATTTTTATTCATAATCAAGTTTTACATCCAGATGATGTTATTCTATCATATTTTAATTTTGCTGCAAAAGAAACTGGAGCAAAATAAAGGAAATGATTTCTGATATTGTAAAGTTAATGAAAGTTTGGGCTGTGTGTGTGTGTGTGTGTGTGTGTGTGTTTAAAGGTTTCTAATAGTTTCTGTGCTGAGGACATTACTGAAGATGTCATATGGTGTTATGCCAGCTGAGACCCTCTTATTAGTCCTATCTCCCTCTCTCTCTCTCTCTCTCTCTCTCTCTCTCTCTCTCTCTCTCTCTCTCTCTCTCTCTCTCTCTCTCACACT
>JAOXYF010000007.1:13163919-13174774 GCA_028565775.1 Sternarchorhynchus goeldii
TCCTTCCCCTTCACCCCCTCCTTCCCCCACAGCTTCTCCTCAGTGACGCAGTGGAAAAAAGAGCAAACACTCGAGAAAAGAGACTAAACTCTGGAATTGACGTTAGACAGCCAAGATGATTCCTGCTCGTAAAATACACTTGTTTGTCACAGGGTGTATTTTTCCTCTCTGATGCGGAGATCCATGAACCACTTGTCGTCTACACTCCAGGCATTTTGGTGAGGCTGGAGCAGCTTTAGGACAATATGTGCCACATGTCAGTTCCTGTGCAGAAGATACTTTGGTTATTGCAGACCAAGCGCTTCAGTACTAAAGCCAGCCGTCCAGCCTACATTTTCAGACTGAATTGTGCTCTTTTAGAATTTCTTGAGTACTTTTCTTTTTTGTTCTTCCATAGTCCATTTGGAGTTACACTGCAAAACCAGGTCTTAGCTGGAGCACATCTAACATCTAACCGTCAGCTTTGGGTCACTGTGATTATCCCTTGGGTTCCCGAGATGCTCGTGAACCAAAACCTGACGCCGTTCTTGACTTTGTCCACACAAATGTACAAAAAAGTGAAGGCACTAAAAAATCTGGTGCATATACAAAGGTCTCTGACCAACATTACCACCGCAGGTCTTCCTAAGGAACAACCATAGAACCACGAATGTGATTGTTTGGGATTGTTATACTCATGGCCAGTATGGTGAATGCATATCTTGTTAGGGTTACATGTTTTACAGTGGTCTGTGTTGTCTTAATCTAGCATATGTGAGGAAGTGTTGAATATTAATGTTTATGCTGATTTTTCCCACACTGCTGCTGTGTGTCAGATATCTCCCAGGTCCCAGCGGACTGGCCCCAGCATGGAGAAATCAAGATCCAGGATCTGTGTGTGAGATACGACCCCATACTTAAGCCGGTCCTCAAACACGTCAACGCCTTTATCATCCCTGGGCAGAAGGTAGGCCTGATCAGGATGAGGGTGGGTGACCAAACTTGAAAATGACTCAGAAGAGTCATTTGAATGTCCTGTGCCATTTTGATGGTCACTTCTGTTCAACTCGAACAGTTTTTATATGCAAGGTTAAAGGTTATAGCTCAATATGGAACAATCCTATTTTGGCTTCACTTACTTGGCAATGACCAACCTGTCACCCATGCTGTACTGTTTAAAATGCGGAAGATTAAATACTCACTTTAAATACCCACAATATTAGGTGTTTTAGAGGTTCCTTAGGTTCTCCTCTATCTCACTCATCTGATGGTTTTGGCAAAAGTGTTTATTTTCTCAAGTCTTTGCCACCCAGAGTTTCTCATCTTCATAAATTGAGTTTGAGAATCTAGATGTAGAATCTAGGTTCAGTGAGATTAGAACTAGGGTAAAAATTACTTATGTGCAATACAAACATGTTATGGTTTTTTTTGCATCATCATAATTCAGATTAAAAAGCATATTTGCGTAGATTCATATTTGTGTACCTTCAGACGAACTGCATGTTTTGATTCACAATAAAAGAGAAGATACAGTTAATGTAATATACTGACCAATTCCATCATGCCGTAGGCATTCAATACACCTTTAACCAATAGTTATGTTTAGGTTTTAATTCATTCTGTATTAAACTGATTGTTATGTTTTGTGATGATTTGATTCACTTCGTGTTAAACGGATGTCTGTGTATTTTAGAGTTAGACTGAAAGGTCAGAAACTGATTTGTAACAGAAGTCTGAAAATGACAGGATGTGTGATGTTCCCTTGTGGTTCGCTCTTCGTCTGTCTTTCTCCTCCCTTCTCTCCTACACACCCAGGTGGGCATTTGTGGCAGAACAGGCAGTGGGAAGTCCTCCCTGTCTCTGGCGTTCTTCAACATGGTGGATGTTTTCGACGGTAAGCATCTCCCTCGTGTTGCTTTGCTAGCATGTTCACTGCAGGGCCTTTTTCAGCAGGGAAAGGAAGTGTGCTGTCACTTTGAATACGACATAGAGTGGAAAAGGCTCTGTGCTGGAGTGTTTTATCCACACACACACACACACACACACACACACACACACACCCCTTCACCTCCAGGGGGACTGACCCCCCCGACTGCCTTCTGTGGAGCTTTGGAAGAAAACGGTTCCAGAAATAGAAAAGATGAGGTTTTTGTTTAAATAGCTGGTCCTTCTTCATGATCCTACTGATAATGGGGACCGACTCCGACTTCAGAAAGGGGTTCGCTTCCTTTGTTTATGCTACTCTGTTTATGGTTCCTGTCATTCTGACAAAAGACAATGATATCATGCTGAGGCTCTGGCTTTTAGAGCAGGCTGACACTCCAGGCTGACACCCCAGTCAGGCAATGCTTGAGTCATTTTCAAGTAGCACCTCCAGACTGTGTCATCCTCGCTTCTGAGTTAAGGCTCTCTGTGACTCTTCATGCCCAGACGCTCTGAGTACAAAAGCAAAACAAAAAATACAAAAAGTCAGACATTAACCATAAGCATCACTGTGCACTACATCACTGTGCACTACATCACTGTGCGCTACATCACTGTGCACTTCATGAGGTTACATGTGCATTTCTCTGGATTGGGAGAACGGTGTGTTTCTACCAGAGTTCTGGAGGATTCTTTTGGTCAAGGTCCAAGTCTGTGAGTTAAGGTTTATGTTGTAGCCAAATCCAAAAGTACATACACTTTAGTGAATCTCTGTAGCATAGGAACAAATCAAATCTCATAGAAGACTGTTATATTGTTGGATCTCTCCTCCGGCAAGAAATAGCGGGTTTTGCAGAATCAGATTTTCCATCAGAATTATAGACATGCAAAGTATGACTTGCTCCACAATTTTTCTGCATAAACCATACTAGTAAATTCATAGTTCAATATATATTACATTTATGTCAAAGATACTGAATGAATGTCCAACTCCTCCCACTCTGAATACAGAATTAATAGACCCCTCCCACTCTGCTGTTCCTGATCTTTCATCTCATCAGGCAAAATCATCATTGATGGCATTGATATCTGCAAGCTGCCCTTACATACCCTAAGATCTCGCCTGTCCATCATTCTACAGGATCCAGTACTGTTCAGTGGCTCCATCCGGTATTTACACACACACACACACGCACACACATGTATCTCCCTCCCTCTGAAGGATCAATTCTAATCCAAACAGACAAGGCTAAAGATAATAAACAGCCACTTCCTCATCCTGTAATGAGGACAAGGCCAGAGCATGTGTAGAAACGAGACTCAGTGTGCCGGAGATGTTTACACAGTTATGTACATCATTTAATAACATTTACTGCGTTATGTACATCATTTAATAACATTTACTGCGTTATGTACATCATTTAATAATGTTTACTGCGTTATGTACATCATTTAATAACGTTTATTGCGTTATGTACATCATTTAATAACATGATTTAAGTGCATGTTCCTGTACCAAGCTGAACATGATCTTGTTTTTCAGTGTGTAAATTTCATCCTGTATGAAACTAATGAGGGACTAAAAACTAATTCTATGAATTGTTGCCGTGTGAACGGCTCCCTGGCAACCGATAACTATAATCGGCAATCGGCCACTGCCCTGGGGCATCAAGGCAGGGTTTTTTGCCCCCACAGTTCAGTTCAGTGGGAAACATAGTGATGCAGTTTAGCTTCTCTGATAGGAAGCTTTTTTTCCCCTAGAGGTTTGAACTGACTACACGTCAGTGGAGTAAAGCTAGACTCACTGCCTTTGCCTGTTATGGTCACGCATCTTTCAAACATTGTAGATTCAGCTACACTCTAAACTTAGAGTGTGTTTGTGTTTTTGTGTGTGTGTTTGTGTGTGTGCCATCGTTTCGATGTGAGATTCAACCTCGATCCAGAACGCACCTGTACTGATGAAAGGCTTTGGGAGGCTTTGGAAATCGCTCAGCTTAAGAATATGGTCAAAGCACTACCAGGAGGGCTGGGTATGCTAACAGTCCTTCACTCAAAGCTGTATGTACATGTTCATGCAGTGAGAAAAACACTTTAAAACAAGATTTCTCTTGAAAATTCTCTCTCGTCTGAATGACATCAGACGAAGCTGGACCTCTCATGTTTTTGTTTTTGGTCAAAGTGTATACATTTATTGGCAAAACACGGTTAACCTATAAATAGACTTATTATTGTGTTCCCTGTTTTATTACTGTGTGCCCTGTTTCCAAAAGCACTGTATATTGCTAAGATCATGTTAAATGAGAGAACTTTGTTCACATTGAACTTTGTGTTCTGATTCCTTTGGGACGTCCAGCTCTTAATGGAACATGATTCAGGTCCTTTAAAGTGAGTCTGCACTTTAACAACCATCATGCCTCGTTTCCACTTCCTTGCTCCAGATGCCGTTGTGACAGAGGGAGGGGAAAACTTCAGCGTGGGCCAGCGCCAGCTCTTCTGTCTGGCCCGGGCCTTCGTCCGCAAGAGTAGTATCCTCATAATGGACGAGGCCACAGCCTCCATCGACATGGCGACGGTAAAACATAAACTCCCCTCCCCTGACTCTCTGAGACGTTTTACAGTTCCAGGTCGTCTGTATTCCAGGCGTCTTTTACATTACAGATTCTACGAATGCTTTTACGTTTAAACATGTCATTCAGAACCAACAGCTGGGGACTTGGCTAATTTTTTTGGCTAATCACAGGAGAACATCCTGCAGAAGGTGGTGATGACAGCGTTTGCTGACCGCACGGTTGTTACCATCGCGGTAAGTCTCTTCCTCAAATTAAACCTTCCTTGGGGATGGTGAATACAAACGTCTCCAACCAAAATCTCAAAGTAACTGCCAACATTGCCATCTGGGCTCACTGGTCTTTGAAAGCCTTTGAGAGCTCCTTTCCACTTCTAACCCAAACCCTTCCGATGTCCTGCTTGGTTGGTCCACACTGGGACACACTTCCCTTTGGACTGCACTCATTCGTATTCATGTAAGATTATTGGTCAGTCATTACCATGGCTACAATCTCTGAATGCCTGGAGCTGGCAAAAACTCCACCTCTACCTTTTTTCTGAATGCCTGGACCCAGATGAGACTCCGCCCTCTACCTTTTGCAATCTTCACTTTTCTTTGGTTATATTTTCCTCACTCACTTTCCCTTCTTTTTCTCCCCCTTTCACTCTGTACATATCTCTGCTTCCGTCTCTTTCTTTCGCTCTGGCTCTTTTTGACTCTTGCTATCTCTCTCTGTCTCTCTTTTTCTATTTCTGTCTCTCTCGCTCTGTCTCTCTCTGTGACACAGCACCTGGTCTCCTCCATCCTGGAGGCAGAACAGGTGCTGGTGTTTTCCTCTGGGATTCTGGTCGAGTGTGACAGCGCGGCTAACCTTTTAGCGCAGGAGGACAGCCTCTTCAGTGTCCTAGTGCGCACACACAAGTAACCGCAGCCCATCCCTTGGCCACGCCCACAGCCCTGCCTGTACATCCTGGTTGGTAATCATGTGACTCTAGCATGTATCATTTTGGCATGTGGCCCTTTGAAGCACCAGCTACCATCTTGTTTAGATTAGTGTCTATAGAGTATATATTTATAGAGTATATAGAGCTATAATTTTATATCATCCAGAGGACAGTGTTTGTACTTTATAGTTTGTGTTGTGTTGTATTTGACATTGAAAACTCTGTAGGCTGTACAAACTACAAACTGTACAAATTGCTACTCCTTGTCTCTTCTGGCCTGCTGTAGTATAAATATTAAGTAGAATAGAGAGCTATCTTATGAGGTTCTTACTGTAGAATAGAGAGCTATCTTATGAACTAAGGGTTAGGGTTCTTACTGTAGAATAGAGAGCTATCTTACGAAGTAAGGGTTAGGGTTAGGGTTCTTACTGCTTCTATACACGTAATTTTGTTCACAATATATATGATCATGTCTGTGTGTGTGTGTGTGTGTGTGTGTGTTTCCACAGCACCGAGTTCACACCATCCTAACAGCTGATCTTGTAATAGTGATGAAGAGAGGGAACATTTTAGAGTACGGTACACCACAGAGCCTGATGGAGCAACAACAGGGCATGTTTGCCTCCTTCGTCAAGGCAGACATGTAATGATGAGTCTCCGCCTTGCCCTGCCCCACCCTGCTACGCCCAGCCCCACCTCGCCCTGCCCCTCCCCACCCTACCCTGTCCCATAGCCCCCAACCCCCAACCCCAGCATCTAACTGATCCATCTGTGCACACCACGTCTACACAATCCTTCTACTCATCCAAACAAAGACAGATAAGTTACCCCCAGCATTGGAAAGGACCGATTTGCCAACAAGTGCACTGCCTGATTACCTTCATCCTATAAAGATTTTTATGTTAATAATGTGTGGGCAGAAAACAGAACTTACTCTTTAATCATTTACATTTTTATGTTTTAATTACAGTATATAATTTGTTGAGTTTTTTGCTTTGTTTTTTATTTATGTTTATTCTTTGTTACATTAAGTTTTTAATGTGTTTTTTGTTTCATACTTGGGATAAATTCGCAGCTCTATATGACTGGCACACGTGTGAGCCGGCACGGGCTCTGTCTGTTTGATGTGCATTGCTGTCTTGACCTCAAGATGATAAAAACTGCTTCTACCACAGAAGAACAAATAACTATGCAAGCATTAATTTCGTTGAATACAAAGTCGTAAACCGTATTTCCGCGATTGCGTTATGGCCTGTATTAAACATTATAGCTTGTGCAAACACGTCACACCAATGAATATTTTATTTTCTATTTTGTTTATACAATATTGCCTGGTTTCCTTAAACACAAATTTCTATTTATCTCATTTTAGATTTCAGATTTACATTTCTGTTCGTGCGTCTTATATTTCCAGTTAGGTTCGTGTTTGCCTTTAAATCTCATCGCGTTATAAATGTAGTGATGTAGTGCTAAAAGCAACAACCGCAGCTGAGTGGAGCCGCGTAGCACGAGCTCAAGTTTAAACTTAATGCTATGCCTGTAAACTTTCCACTTCGAGATTTAACATTGCTGAGAAAACTGATCTCTGATCTGTTCACAGCCAAGTGATCTATTTAACATGCGGCTGCCGTGGTTTCGCCGCACTCTCCTAATGAGATGTGCTCGATGTCTTAAACACTTCTCTCTGGAAAGGGTTACACTCTGCAGGACTTTTATACACGCCATGAGCAGCGTTTGGTTTTAGAACGGCAACGCACGCGCTTCAGGGCCGATGTGTCACTACTGACCAAACGGCAGTCCAGCCACGTGCAACACGTGCACAACGCCACCATGCAGAGGACAAAACTATGCATCTTCATAAGTCGTTTTTAACAGGCTATGATGTACGGCGAGCACAATGATAACCTTTATGCAATTTATCTGTTGGACGACGGGCTGTTTTAAATGTACATATGTAATTACTGTTAGTAACGTAAACATTTAATATGACATTATACCGTGTGCCTACTTTTTTACACTTGAACGAAATAAATGTGCTTTGGGTGATCGCATTGTCTGCAGTGGGCTCATTGTACGTTTGTGTCATGTTGTTCATCCACACATTTGAAGGCGTACTAACACAGTAAACTCTAGAAAGTTCGCAAGTGGTGGAAGCGTCACATTGTACTAAACATCGAATTTGAAATATGATTAAAGCAGAGCGTGTAGCCGCACCTTCTCAAACCAACCTCACTGCCACCGCCACTTACAATGTCTCGAATAGAATTTCATGCGTAATTTCTTTCAGTTATACAACCACAAGTTTTCTGTGGGTTTTAAAAAGTGAAGCCAGGGCGAGAGGAGCAATAGCACAGAACCGATTACTACATGACGCCCCCTGCTGGTCACCTTTCAGTCTTAGAATAATATGAAGACGGATTTTATTCTTTATGAATATGGAATAAATTCTCATATACTAAATTTTTCTTCTTTAAAGCTTAATATATTTTACAATGTTTTGCCAGTCTAGTGTGTATTACATGTTTTTAATAGTTTCTTAAATTCAGTTCACTTTGAAGTTGCTTTATATTTGAGTTTATGTTTCATACAGATGATGCGAACAAAAATGTTTTGCTAATTTAATCTCGCAAGGCTGCTCAACTTTCGGTGAGCAAACGGGACAGTGACCGCCCATGCGATGCATGACTATTGCCCTTGGATCGCAGAAGCGTTACCGGACTCTGTGCCGATGAAAGAACTTTTTGTCCTGCGTAATGTGCTAGTTGTTTACCGAGTAGTATTTTTCAGCGTGTTTAACATATGCAAATTTTAGTACACGCGCCAATTTGAATACGTCTGATCATCAGAAGATTTTCAAAGTTATGAAGAGTGCCGTGGTTTTGATCAGACGTTGTGTGTCATAGATTGTTTGGATGGATTTCAGTTCTTGAGTTTTGTGCTAGTTAACATGCTGTAAAGATGCTGGCAAGAAAAAGCATTATTCCTGAGGAGTTCACTCTGCCAAACGTCGTCTCGCGGATTCCACGAAAGCCCGTGTTTAGGGATCGCGTGAATAAAGCTCGCTTCATCGCCAAAAGTGGAGCGTGCAACTTGGCTCACAAGAATATCAGAGAACAGGGAAGATTCCTCCAGGACGTCTTCACTACTCTTGTGGACCTGAAATGGCGTTTTACACTAGTTATATTCACGATGACTTTTCTCTGCAGCTGGCTTCTGTTTGCCATGGGTTGGTGGCTGGTAGCGTTTGCGCACGGAGATTTGGACCCCAGCCGTCAACCAGGCATTGAACAGTGCGTCACCAATGTAAAGTGAGTATAGTGCTGAGCAAGTAGTAAATAGTTTAAAACTGTTCATATCAAACTGCTGTGTATTGCTGTACAGTGTCCTTGGGTGTCCTGAAAGGCGCTTTTCAAATAAAATGTTGTTGTTGTTGTTGTTGTATTATTATATCCGAGGAAAAAACTAGACTTCTCAGTGACAGAGCTTGGTGCGTCCGTTATATTTAATTACTTTATATTCCATTACTTTGTCATCGGTGTAGTCGCAGCTGCAGAACTTAATATGCAGTGATCCACACTGCTCGTTTCCCCTGGATGCGTTCTCATAGGTCTAAACATGCCCCTCCGCCACCCCTCAGGTCCTTCACCTCAGCCTTCCTGTTCTCCATCGAGGTGCAGGTGACGATCGGTTTCGGGGGGCGCATGATCACGGAGCAGTGCCCTGCTGCCATCACTGTGCTCATCCTGCAGAACATCGCTGGGCTCATCATCAATGCCGTCATGCTGGGCTGCATCTTCATGAAGACGGCGCAGTCGCACCGGCGGGCCGAGACGCTCATCTTCAGCCGGCAGGCATGCATCGCTGTGCGCAACCACCGCCTCTGCTTCATGCTCCGCGTGGGCGACCTGCGCAAGAGCATGATCATCGGGGCGGCGGTGCGCCTACAGGTGGTGCGGCGGAGCGTGACGCCCGAGGGCGAGGTCATCCCCATCCACCAGATCGACGTGCAGACGGAGAGCGCGGCGGTGGCGGGCAACAGCATCTTCCTGCTGGCACCACTCATCATCTGCCACTCCATCGACAGGGGCAGCCCGCTGTACGAGCTCTCGGCCATGGAGCTGCAGTGCAGCGACCTGGAGGTGATCGTGATCCTGGAGGGTGTGGTGGAGACCACAGGTATCACCACGCAGGCGCGCACCTCCTACGTGAGTGAGGAGATCCAGTGGGGCCACCGCTTCGTGCCGATCGTCACCGAGGAGGACGGCGTCTATTCCGTTGACTACTCCAAGTTTGGCAACACGGTCAAGGTGGCGACGCCGCGGTGCAGTGCGCGAGAGCTGGACGAGAAGCCATCCATCCTGATCCAGACGCTGCAGAAGAGCGAGCTGTCGCACCAGAACTCATTACGCAAGCGCAACTCAGTGCGCCGTGCCAACTCACTGCGCAAGGGAGGATCCATGCGCCGTAACAACTCGGCACTGGCCGTGCCCAAAGTGCAGTTCCTGCCGCACGAGGGTGGCCCCAACCTGGCAGTCACATGACACCTGCTCATCCTGGAGTGCATGTGGACACCCCTCTCCCCTCACTCCTCTCCTCTCTCCTCTCATCCCCTCTCCCCTCACTCCTCTCCTCTCTCCTCTCATCCCCTCGCCCCTCACTCCTCTCCTCTCTCCTCTCATCCCCTCTCCCCTCACTCCTCCCATCCCCTCTCTCCACTCTCCTCTCATCCCCTCTCCCCTCACTCCTCCCATCCCCTCTCCCCTCTGTCCTCTCATCCCCTCTCCCCTCCCCTTACCTGACCCTAACTGTCTTGCACATGTCTGTTATGACAGAACAGTCTGCTCAGTTTCTCACTTCACGTCCATTTGTGACCATTTTGTGAAAATAAGGTTATATAACAAAATAGAGTGCAGCACTAGTGTTGATATAGTGGAGCACTAGTGTTGATTGTGATCCAGAGCTCTTTCTGATTAATATTACTATCCTGGGGTATTATTGTCTCAGATACATTCCTAATAGCTTTGTTGCACATGTTTAATTTGAGAAATTCAATCAGTGTGTTAATAAAGTTTCCTTTGTTCACTGTTTTTTATGTTTCTATATGTTTTATTAATACAAGTAGGGAAACATTGTGGATCTCTAAGCTCTCAGATAAGACCAAATATATTTTAAAAACAATATATTGAATATCAGTTTTATTTTAATCTATTAATAATTTGAAATGTCACTTCAAATCGACCTTTAAAGGAACACAAATCAAACCTGCTTATTCATTTAGTGTGGGAATGTGAAGGGTGAAATGGAAGAAGACCCTTTCATGTCCCTATCAGAATGATGCCATCTCATCAGTTGGTGAGAAGCATATTAGTGGTGAGGTAAAAATTTACAGAGGGCCGAACACTGTAAAACTGACCAATCATGTTCCCTCTAAATTATTTGATTATAAATGTAAATTTTTATA
>JAOXYF010000007.1:13174874-13192924 GCA_028565775.1 Sternarchorhynchus goeldii
ATAACATGTTGAGAATTATTATTAACATTATTGTTAACACTAATTATTTATGAGAGCCAAGACTTTATAAGACATTATATAAAAACTAAATGGCCATAATCAAGATTTTTCATCTATATTAGCAATTTCTCCAAATCGATGGTTTTGACAAAGCCAGCAGCGCGTGCCGGCTGAGGGACTGAGTATATCAGCTAGCAGCTAGCTAACATCTCTCAAACTGAAGATTTACAAAAGGAAAAAAAGGGTTGTGGAGGCAGTGGAAAGTACATAGTCACTTTTAAGTGACGTTTTTCCGTCAGCGAGACCTTCGTGTTCTGCGGTGAACACCGGAGGACTTTGACAGGACAGGTAAAACTGTCAGGATTAAGGTGGCACTAAGCCTTTGTCTTCAGTCCAAAGAGTAGATGTGTCCTAAAATATAAAGATTTATCGTAAGATAGTCAATGTCACACTTCACTGATTTTTAATTTATTTATTTTTTTGGTGTTGTTCCTTTTTTAATGTTGAATAGTGAGGTGTGTTACGTGTGTTAGCCTACTTTAACCTGTTCAAATTACATTCTGACTTATTAGAACACTAATTTGTGAACTATTTCTTTTTTAAAATAGTGTGCTACATGGTCTTCTGTGTGTATGGTTTGTACAGATTTGTAAATGAGTAAACGCGGCCACCTGGTGGTTAGTGTCTGGTAATAAATGGTGTTACACGCTTGAGTTTAATTGTACAATCCAGTCGAATAATATGAAGCCGGATTCATTCATGTTTCAAATTTTCGTCATCCCTGTTTTACACAGACAGTTTCACGGAACATGTTTGTTGTATTTATACAAAAAAAACCCTCAATGGCCCTTCGATGACGTCAGCCTACTGAAATGATGTAATTTGCTAATATAATGCCTCGGGAAGTAAGTTATGTGCGCTGAGTTCCATGAACTGTAAAATCGTCTTAATGATTTTAGTACTCTATATTCAAATGATGTCCTTGTAGTTTTTAAGCTTTGCGCAATGGCAGTATCATAGCATATGACCTTTATGATCATAGCATATGAGGTCATAGCATATGACCTTTATCGGACGCGCGATTTTCTCTCCTCCATGACGACTTGAAATATAGTCGGAGCTGGCAATTTTTGATGGGCTCTCGAGAGGCTTCTCGTTCTGTAAATAAAAATAGTCTTTTAAAATAGCATTACCTGCCAAATATAATTCACCTCTGATCTGTGATGTACTTGAGTTCAACAGACTAGTTCAATAGACTAGTTTTAATTGCTCTTTAGGATATTTATTGTGTGAAAAAAACATCATCCTAGCATCTATTCCACTGACTACACAAAAGTGCAGCATATGAGCTCATGAGAAGACATCCATCCTCACCCTCTTCATCATCTTCTTTCTCAGGCAGCAGGAGGCCGAGGTGACACACCAGAACCTGTGCAAATGCAACTTGGTGTAACCCTAACCCTAACCCTAACTCAATGCAGTGCAGCACTCAGAGCAGGATTCCTGCCCTCTGAGGAGACAAATAAATATTATATACAGTTATACTGGAGCACTAATGTTGAATATGATCCAAAGAGCTGTTTCTGATCTTATATTACTGTCCTTGGATATTGTTGTCCCATACTTGTGTGTATTCCAATAGCTTTCTTGTGCATGTCTAAGTTAAGAAATTCAGTTGTACCTTTACAGTAACTGGAGCCCTTAAGGGCATTGGTGGATTTGGGATGAAAAGGCATCGATCGAATGGAATTTGGTGGATGAATAGCTTGTTATTCCTTTAACATCTGTTTTAGATTTTATTTGTCAAACTTAGTCATCTGGACTACAGAGTATATGAACTTAATAAAGTTTCCTTTGTTCACTGTAAATTGTTTATGTTCCTAATGATTTGTGTATTAATATCAAATACTTTCAACATAAACAACTTTGCACATTAATAAAACAGTTCATAAAACAATTCTGCAAGACTTTCTGATTTTCCTGAAAATTTCCTCCCCACCAGTAGAGGCAGTATTGCATCAAATTGCTGCTCGTAAACAACAAAAACAATGGAAAGGAGAAAGGTTTGTAATCAAGCAGAAACTTATCCTAACGACTACATATTGGTCGACTGAGACAATACTACGGAGTAATTTATAATATAGCAAGTCATAAGAACATATAAATACGGTGGTGTGTTTGAGAAACACGTGAGAACCGAAGCAAACTCTGACGTGAAGTTCATAAACGCTGTTTATGCTTTGGTTTAATTAGACAATCCAGTAAAATAATATGCAGTGGGGTCCATTCATCTTTCAAAATGCAGTTATTGCTGTTTACTTAGACAGCTTTACTGGATGTGTTTATTGTTTTATTTATTGAATAACCGCTCAATTGTGAAACACTGATGACGTTCCCGTTTCCCATCATGCCACGCGAACACGTTTTTACAATTTTAAGGAAACCTTCTCATAAAAGTATACTTTATTTAATAATTAATTTATTGAAGCATGCTTACTAAAACACAGTTCGCTGATGTTATGTGTTGCGGAAGTTATAATGCTGCAGACTATGACACCGTTTTAGTGATTTAGGTGCTGTCCATTCAGATACCCTCCGCAGGCTGTGCTTCTTCAGCTTTGCGCAGTGGCAGTATCGTAGCCTATGAGGTTTATCCGAGGCGCGATTATTGCTAGTTGAAAACTTTACCCAATACCCCGCCGTGACGACTTGAAATATAGTCGGCGCTGGCAATTTTTGACGGTCTCTCCGGAGACTGATTTTAAGGTTAAAATTAGAATGAAGAATAATAACACTTCCGAGTAGCTGATAATATTTGAAAAATATATGAACTTTGGTTAGTGAAGTATTTTCGACTAGATGTTTATTTGGATTAAAATGGAACATTTATAAAACGTTTAAGAAACATGAAGGTGGTTTTAAACAAAAGCTCATAAAGAGATCCATGATGGGTGCAATATAAATTATTTGTAGTCAGTATATAAAGACAACGTTTCAGAATAACGTTTTCAACAGAACGGTGTTTTGAAATGTGAAGTCTATGTTAAGACCGCCGTTCTTCTGCGTTATTGTACGTAAAAATATAATTGTGTGTCGAAATGGCAAATGTTGAATTGTACAGAGTTGAAGCGCGTGCGCTAGGTGAGGTGCAGGGAGTACGAGCTTTACGGTAATCGTTATGAATGACGCAGCGCTCGCGCTTCCTTGGCTTCCGTGACATGGCGTCTCTGAGATATCGCTTTTAAATTGTATTATTTGAGGTTGTGCTACACTTCTGGGCGGTGTACTCATAGACTTGGTTGTTTGCCAGTTTTTACCTGAACTGATTATTGAAGTGTTTGCTGTTTCTAGTCTTTGGAAGGAATGGCTGCATTAAAGAGACACGGTGGAGCTGCTGTCGCGGTTGAAAGCAGCAACAATCACCCAAAGAAGCGAATTAAAACAGATACCGGTAACAAGAGACACACATCTGCGGTTATTCTCGCTCGTGGCGGCAGTAAAGGAATTCCTCTGAAGAACATCAAAATGCTTGCGGGCGTCCCACTGATCGGATGGGTTATACGGGCAGCTGTAGACGCTGATGTGTTTGACAGGTATTTGATTAAATTAAGTAATTTGCTACATGCATTATGTCGGTCAGTATGAATGTAGGACGACCACCACTCAGCCAAGCGTCCGTGTCCTGACGTGGTGTTTACTGGTACGTTCCTGTAGCGTTTGGGTATCCACTGACCACGATGAGATTGAGAGGGTGGCAAAGCATTGGGGGGCTGAAGTACACAGAAGGACTGCAGACGTGTCTAAAGATACAACAAGCTCCTTGGAAACTATTCAAGAGTTTTGCCGATTCAATCCAGGCAAGTTTGTGTTTTACCTAGTTGTGGTCTTCTGCTGATCAGATTAGAGCCTTTGGGTTGATGTTTAAAAGTGAATGGACTGCATATCAGTGTGCAACGAATTTTGTATGTATCGGCTGCATACTTAATCATCCGTCATTCGTTTTGCTGTGTAAATGAATACTTATTGCATTTATATTTAGGGCATTCAGCAGACGCTCTTATCCAGAGCGACTTACAAAAAGTGCTTTTGTAATTTATATCAACAGTACAGTACTCGGCAGTAAAACCTGCCTAAACGAACATTTATTCATACAAGCATTTGTATCCATTGCGTTTTGTCTGTGCCCTATGTTAAATGTGTGTTAAATGTTAAATTAGATACTGATATTTTTGTGGGCTTGTTTTTTTGTGAATGAATCACTTGTACATGAATCACTTTTACACTTTGCACCCCTCTCTTAGAGGTGGACATAATCTGCAACATCCAGGCCACCTCCCCATGCCTCCACCCGCATCACCTGAGACAGGCCGTGGAGATGATGACCAAAGAAGGCTATGACTCTGTGTTCTCAGTTGTCCGCCGACACCACTTCCGTTGGCAAGAAATCACCAAAGGAGGTTTGTGGAAGATACACAGCCAGCACAGGCCAGTGTAGAAGATATAATGTAGCATGATGGTGTTCCTTCAGGTTTATTCTGTGATTTAGCTAGATGTAGAATTCAGTCACATTAGGATACAACTAAATAGTTTACTTTATTTGGCAAGGTCTCTAGTTTCTGTTACTGAACCGGTTCTGAAATGCAGTGTTAATTTATGAGTTTTTATCATTTTTTTTTTTTATGGAAAATGAACATTCTGTGTTCTTAAACACCAGTTCCTATATCCGGTATCTTCTTTTTGTCCCAGAGGTCACCTGCACTAAGGCGTTGAACCTGAACCCGGCCAAGAGGCCCCGGCGTCAGGACTGGGACGGGGAACTCTGTGAAAATGGATCTTTTTACTTTGCCACCAAGGAACTGATAGGTGATGGTGTCTTGCAGGTAAGCAATGGTCCACAGTCTTCACAAAGCAGGCAGAGTGTGAATGTACACATCTCAGGATCATAACACAAGGACACTGCCCAGATCCAAACTAAGCAACAAAGCCAAATGTTTAAATGAATCAAGAATTATGAATATAACGGTTGTTAAAGTATGAATTTTGTAATCATGTATGTCTGTATGTCAACATAACCAGTAATAACAAGGATATTTTTTCAACCTTGACCACCTGAACCTTTTTCTTACTACAGAACATTGGTTGAAACTAGTGGTTAATGACTTATTCTATAATCTTTCATTAGGTGTATTAAGATATTGAAAAGGATCTGATCTCCTGTGATGTTTTCCTTTGGTAGGGAGGGAAGATGGCCTATTTTGAGATGCCTCCAGAATACAGTGTTGATATTGACATTGACATAGACTGGCCTGTTGCAGAACAAAGGGTGCTCAGGTAAACAGAACCTCCACAGCTCAGTCCTTCACTCCTTCTGCTCTTTTTGTTCTCTTGGCATTTGCACAGTTATGGCCACAACCCTGAAAATCAACATCTAGGGTGTGTTTGTGTGTTTATGCAGGTTTGGTTACTTTGGTAAGGACAGGCCAGAGAAGGTGCATCTGTTCCTGTGTAATGTGTCAGGCTGTCTGACAGATGGACAGGTCCGCCTTTCTTCAGATGGAGAGGAGATGGTGTCCATTAACAGCAGAGATCTGGCTGGTATCAACATGCTGAAGACAGAGGAAAAAACAGAGGAAAAAACTGAGGTAATGGATGTAATGTCAGTGTTGGCCAGAGGAGGGTGGGCCCCCCTTTTGAGTCTTGGTTCCTCTCAAGGTTTCTTCCTCGCGCTCTCAGGGAGTTTTTTTTTTTCTCTCACTGGAGGCTTGGATTCTGAAATCTGTAAAGCAGCTTTGATACAATGGTTGTTGTAAAAAGTGTTATATAAATACATTTTGACTTGACATTTTTGCCGATCTAAATGAACCTAAATTAATCTACACCAATCTAAATTAATCTAAATTAATCTGAATCTATCTAAATCAACCTAAATTAATACAAATTTAAATTAAAGTTAAACAATCCCCACCTCCCCTTTCTTTGTTTGGTGCAGCCTCTGGTGCCTCTACCACCACGTCATACCTTTAGTCTTTGTTGTCCACTACCCAGCATGCATTACGTTCTTTCGTTTTTAAAACTAAAAATAAAACTTTTCCTATCTGAACAATTAATGTTTACGCAAAGCACTGGTCAAGAATTGCTTGAATTGTTGGTTATTTTGTATGGAGCTCGTTCATTTCATACTGCAAACGCAGTAGTTCTGATGTTTTGTTAAGACATCGCAATGAACCGTCACTGTGCTGAGGGATGCGGGCACTCAGATGTTTGGACCGGAGGCGTGAGAGATTCAGCTTTGCGCAGTGGCAGTATCGTAGCCTATGAGGTTTATCCGAGGCGCGATTATTGCTAGTTGAAAACTTTACCCAATACCCCGCCGTGACGACTTGAAATATAGTCGGCATTGGCAATTTTTGACGGTCTATATATAGACCTATTATGGATGTAAAATGAAAAACCTTATTGAAATGTTCCTTAAGATTTGTTTTGGTGTTCACAAGAAGTAAGAGAGCTGTTCGTGTAGAGACACAATGTACATAGCGGAGAGCAAT
Source organism: Sternarchorhynchus goeldii (assembly GCA_028565775.1). Taxonomy (NCBI): domain Eukaryota; kingdom Metazoa; phylum Chordata; class Actinopteri; order Gymnotiformes; family Apteronotidae; genus Sternarchorhynchus; species Sternarchorhynchus goeldii. The sequence goes on from JAOXYF010000007.1 coordinate 13,181,420, forward strand.
GTTTGGCATTTAATGTTTTATATTTAAGCGTTAGCATTTTAGAAGGCCGTCCTACAGTCTGTACAGCATTACTTCACTCTGGGGCTACAGGCACAAGTCGTGATTCCCCCTTAACTGTTGTTAGATAGGCTGTCACTAGTCAGCCAGCCGGTACCCCTCGACCAGCTCGGCCGTATTGTCCCGCGTGCTGTTAACTACCTGGCTCCGATAGCGCCTTTTTTCCAAGTGACATGGTGCGTAAACACTATAATTTCACTGAAATGCAGTCAATGACGAGCTTTCATACTTTCTCGCGAAAATCCATGTCGTGTTGTCGGATTTCGGCACAACTCCGTCAGCGCTTTTTTGTCTCACCGTGTAACTGACAGCATTTTTCGCCCAATAAGAGTAACCTGACACGCCCACTCTAATGTATCACCTTTGACACGCCCACCTTTTGTCACATCTACGTCTCCAGTCTGCAGAGACCTATACTTGGATCTGTAGTGTATAAAATAAGAAACACTTAACAAGCCCATAGAAAATATTCATAACGTGTCCTAAATAAACGACCACTTGTGGGTCACTGCAACAATTACATTTAAATTAAATTACATTTGTTTCGCGATGCCGGATTCGCTGTTATTATATAATGGATTTTCTTCCATCAATTTTTTTTTTTTTTTTTTTTTTTTTTTTTTTTTTTTTTTGCTTTGACAAAGTATTTTACACATTTGGGCTGAAAACTGTAATCCACTTTCCTAGAGTCAGAGTACCCAATGCCTAAAGATACCGTTCTTGTAGCAAAAAAAATTTGAAAAAAGAAAAAGTTTTTTTTTAACATTGCCATTATTTGTTGCATGTTTGGCTCCTCCCTTTAATCCCCTCAGGTCATCCTTCTGTGCTCCAGTGAGAACCCATTACCACAGACCCTCGCAAACAAGCTGGCCCAGAAAACAGGATGTAATGTGAAGTCTCTGCAAGAGCCAAAGCAGGTGGAGATTGAGAGGCTGATGAAGGAGAAGAACCTAGCATGGAAAGAGGTGGCCTATATAGGTAAGTGATTTCCTGCGTTCATTTCTAGTTATGTTTCTAAAGAACTGTCTTTGCCTTTGAGCTAAGTAAGGTTTATTTGGAGAGTTGTAGATCTTGTATAGTTTTTAGGTTTTATTTTGTTAGAAGCTTCAGACGTGTACCTACAGTTGATTAATAAATGTTCTTTTGTACCAGAAACTAATTTACCGTAAATAATAAGCATAAACATATGCCCCCTATTTTTTATTCCTGAGGACAGAAAAGTTCATGAGAATCTAGTGTTTACTGACATTTTAGCATTAATGGAAAAAAATGCAAAAAATATCTGAGGTACGGATCCAGTGCCTTCCACCAAGAGCCCCAACAAAATGGAATTATTCTCCACATAATAAAGCAGACCTGTTTTCAAATCGGAAGCTGGCATTCAAACACTGAACAAACTGGATCTGTCAGTGTTCCTCTGCTGCCACACTGTCTCCAGGTAGTGATGAATCAGACGTGGAATGCTTGAACCTGGCTGGCCTGAGCGCTGTTCCCAGCGATGCTTCCATGGCGGCGCTGAACGCGGCGAAGTATCAGTGTCAGAGTGCGGCGGGCCGAGGCGCTGTCCGGGAGTTCTGCCAGCACATTCTGCTGCGGAAGGCACATGCGCTCCAGACGGTACAGGATTCACACAGCTAAGAGCTTTCAACCAGAGTGGGTGTGTCTAAAGAGCTTTCAACCAGAGTGGGAGCATCTAAAGAGCTTTCAACCAGACTGGGTGTGTCTAAAGTGGAGACTTGTTATGCTCAACTTGGAGTTGAGGCTCATAAGTGTTTTAAACTTTATTTCCATTAATTCTCCTTGATTTCAATTAATTCTCCTTGAAATGTTGTTGAATTGGGTAGTGGTGTTCAAATGAATCGATTAATTCTGAGTGCTGATGAGCACTACAGGCTGGCAGTTTGATTTCATTTAGGAAGGATAGCAGTTTTAGTGCTGTGTTTGTTTTGAAGACTTAAAAGCTTGTATTTATGAGAGAGTAAATTGTGGTGTTGTGAAAATATTACTTAAGAAGGGTAATGAAGCTATATTATATTTCTGTACCAGTAAACATATTTCTTAATACAATATGCTTTAAAAATAAAATTGCTATTCAGATAAGATGTAAGTTATGTCCTTTTTCTCCGACTGGGTCTGGCCTGAGCTTAAGGGAGACAAATTAATAGCAAGTTTTTAAAATGTTACCTGGCAAACTGGTTTTTATTGCTAAATTGTGTGATGGTGAGAAACCCTAGCAGACACCAGAGGGCAATCTTGGTCCTAATCTCACTACAAAATTCAAATTTAGTCCTCTTGGTTTGAGCAAAAGGTTGATTTCTATTTAATGAAATGCATTTCTGAATCAACCAAAGGACAGATTATTATTCACTCATTTCATTTCATTAAATATTGCTGTAAATCATACCTGCATGTGTGTTTGAAAAGGAACATTTTTAAACAACCTTATTTTTATTGGAATATGTACCTTGTCTCTGTGCTCTGGGTTAATAAATTGGAGAATTAACTACCTGCCTTTTATTGTATTGGACTTAACCCTTTGCTCTTTGTGTGAACATACACTCTTGGGAATTCAAAATGTAAACCACATCACTGGCTCTCTAGAATACTTTTATTCCATTGGCAATGGTGTTCTACTGTAAATAATCACTTTGACAACTGAGTGGTGTTTAGTAACGCAGCCTGATTAATATAATGCTTCTTGACTTTCTACAGGCCTGATCATTGCTATATTTAGAGGAAAATCTTAGATTAAAAGTAGGGTTAGAATTAATAACTAAAAAATAACTGAAAAAAGATAGATGCAGACAAAGGAGCAAGTTTATAAAATGTCTCAGAACACTTTGCAAGTATTTAATTTTAGTGGTTAACTAATGAATTAGCACAAGTGTGTGTTGATTGAACTTATTTCAAAAGAAACATACATAAGAAGGCAATGGATGTTTTGCAAACCCGTATTCATTGATTTTGTTCATTTTTGTTTTGTTTCCTAAATTGTTTATTAGCATATAATATGCACATAATGATCTTTGAAAGTTGCTATTTAGAACACCAGTGGGGCTGTACTGAAAACTCATGAAGGGAAGATGCTGCATCACCCTCGGTTAGCTCCCTGCATGCTCCTTAATTTGCAATCCCATACAGTCTCCTTGCACTGTGTGAGAGGGTGAACCCAATTAACTCCTGCCCCTTTTGCTTCAACACACTGCTGAGCCTTCACTGCTCATAGGCGCCGAGGCCAGTGGAGTGTTCAGGTTAGTGACTCAGTGATTCTGTTAAACCAGAGGCCTGGGTGAGCTCAGCAATGCCACTCCTGGAACTAAATGGTGAATCTCTCTGCAGCCAGAAAGGACAACACAGTAGGGCCAACAAATGTGTGCTTATCACACCTGTAATCAGCCTTGATGTAAAGTTGATCTGCAGAAGAATGTTTCCTTGGAAGTTGCCCACTGCCAATAGGAAGCTCATGTTTGTGGTTAAATAATGAACAGAAATGAAATTGTCGTCTCAGTGCCCATATGCTTGTGCACAAACTGTATTGTGTAATAGGTACAGTAAGAGGCAGCAAGATCTGATTTAGTGATTGGTGTACATGTCTGGGGTTAGGGTTAGTGATTGGTGTACATGTCTGGGGTTAGGGTTAGTGATTGGTGTACATGTCTGGGGTTAGGGATAGTGATTGGTGTACATGTCTGGAGTTAGGGTTAGTACATCTGAACATGCCTGACTGACAGCGAAATCCCGCCTCCTTATTTAGATATAAAACCTAAATAAGTTTAGCTATTTATATAACCTATTATTTGATTGTCCATTTGTGTGAAATGTTGGGAATGTACATACCACAGCATTTTAATTTTTTCTCTTACTCCCAGAGACGAGCAATCAGTTAAATAAAAGTCAGTGTAAGGATTTCAGACCCACAGGATTGATACAGTTGGAGGTGCTCTACTCTTTGCAGCCTGGCTCATGGTTTGTGTGGCAAAACCAATTAAAGAGGATCAATAGGGACTTATGAGGACTTATGAGGTCCTGTATGTTGGTCGCAGGTGCTCCTGCTGACTGACAGGGCTGACAGCAGCAACCCAGCACCTGCTGGTTCCTGTCACCTTATGAGAGCCCCACCCCCAGCCCATCTACCATTCCATCTCAGAAAACAAAGCCTGGCTGCGGAGCCGCAGGTGGGGTAGATAGGACTGCATGCTGCATGGGATATCTCCAGAGACATGGCTTACGAGCAGTTTTAATCTGGAAACACAATCAACTTTTGTTTCTCTTGTTTCTCAGCCAGACATTTTAGAGGCTCTTTGACACTCTCACTATGTCACAGTGCCTTTATGACATGATGCTTATGAGTTCATTAGTTGCCACATCAGTTAATCAGTGATGATATGAGGTCCACTGACCAGTATGCGGGCCTAGACGATGCAGGAAAACAGGAGCTCACACTGGGGCCGAAGGACAAGTGGGCTGACAGTGATGGAGAGCAGCCACTGGACTTACCACAGCGATCCATCACACACCAGGTCGGAGCGGCTCAAGCATGTCCTGGGTCACAGTGAAGGCAGTCGCGTGCGCAACATCAGCGTACCGCATTCAGACATGAGTCTTACGCCTGCACATGAGCTCAACGCTCAGGAACTCACAGCCTGAACTCAACGCTCAGGAACTCACAGCCTGAACTGCGTTCTTCTTTGCACTGAAGCCAGAATTCACAGTTTAGAAGTATCTATAAGTATCTAATAAACAAAAACAATGCTTGCACTAATATGGTTGTAACTTTACTACAAGTTAAGGAAGCAGTATCCCAAAGTCCACATCTGTTCTCTGCCCTCCCAACCCCCTACACTCTGAAGATGATGTACAGTATGTTCTGTATGTGACTCAGTTAATCACAGTCACACGCAGAATTGCAGTGCAGTGGTGGATTTAAGCTGCAGCTGTTTCCTGAAGCTTCAGAGCACCGTGATTTTCACAGCTGACATGTTCATACATCATACACATGGATGTATTATGTTCATACATCATACACAAGGATGCTGACAGCAAACGGAGGATTAGCACATGGATGTTTTAGTGCCTTTGGGTCCCTGGTGCATGTGATTAGCATAGTGAGGTTCTGTGAGAACACCAAAAGTCAAATATATTCAAGCAACAAATGACATTTCCATTTCCCTGAGTTAAGGAGTACCTTATGGTGATTACACGAGTTATGGTGATTATGGTTATTACATGTACATATGGTGATTACATGAGTTATTGTGATTACATTTACATATGGAGATTACATGAGTTCACTTATTGTGATTACATTTACATATGGAGATTACATGAGTTCACTTATTGTGATTACATTTACATATGGTAACTCCATGAGCTATGATGATTATGGTGATTTTGCCACCACAGTAATTACTGATTGTTGAGGAAGACGAATTAATTAGAAGAAAATTCTAATTAATGCACAGCAATCACACTTTTTTTACTGTCATTAATGAGACCATTAATGAAACTATTCCCACTATGACTCCTAAACCATCAAAAGATGCTTGAAACTCAGAGCCACAGACTTGCTTTGGTTGTGGTTAATGTTTCAGACGTTCATTTTCCGTGGGGTTTAGTGAGTTAATTAAAGCATTTATGTGCTCAGGTCGATGTCCTAATATGGAAATGAGACGTCCCAGGCCGACACCACCTAATGACCTCTGTTTGATCTCTGTTTGACCGATATGCTGCTGAATGAGTTTGGGTTTTGGTTATTGATGTTTTGCCTCTTGAAGGAAGCTTTATGGGACTTGGTGATGTTTTCATCTTAAATTACTGGCTGGCAGTAAAATATCACAGAGATGTTGTTTATGATCCACGGATGTAAAGGTGTGAAGGATGGATAAAACACAGTGGTCAGACATCAGTTCTCCAGTACACTGACCCCAGCTAACTCTGATGCACTGTGGAGACTTTGACTAAAATGTGATAAAGTTTCTTAAAATTATGCATGGGCTACTCAGATCCTGTTGTTTGGGCAGCTGAGTGGTGAAAGGGGAGGAGTGTTGGAGAAGATCACTGTCTTCTGTAACAGCTATTAACAAAAATCTGGGAAGGCTTTTAAAGAAGAAAATCAAAACCCAGGTTTGTGGCTGTACAGAGAGAGAGGACTATTTCTAGACAGAGAGAGGACTATGGCTAGACAGAGAGGACGAGAGAAGGGAGATCAGGCTAGGTATCTGATTGCACCGTGTGATCTGATTACCTTCTCCATCGATCCGTGAGAGAGGGCAAAAGAATCACAGTCCATCAGGGTGGTGTTTACAGGGCCTGTGTTCCTTGTCAGTCCTGCAGGGAATATTGGTTATTCAGCTCGTAGGTGTCAGTAGAAAAAGCACAAGCAGTTTGGGATCCTGTTTGAAGGTAAAGTTCTGTAAGCAATATAGAGCTGTTTACTTCAATTAGTAATTCATAATATTTTATATATACAGACTTCAGATAATGTTTTGCAATGTTCAGGAGTGTTTCTCTTTTGTACTTTTCTTAAAATCCTTAGATTTTATTATAAACAAATCATAACCTTTTTTTAATCTGTTATGTCATCTCTGGGCCCAAAACAGCACGGTCAGTACACTCCATCATTTATCACTCTGAATTTAACCTTTTCTCCAAGTTCCAGCAGCACCTCCCCCTTCCCTCACTCATCACTCACGTCTGTTTCTTGGAAAAGGCCATTTACTAAATGCCCCATAACCTTTTCCTGCCTCCTCTCCCGTAACTGTCCAGAGAACTAGAAATGGACTGGATTGAGATCAGTGGTGAGGAGTGATAACACCAATTCCCTGCATCGTTAGAAAGTACATAGAGGAGCACAGCTAACTTCTTAATAATCTCTGCAATAATGAAAGAAAACGAGAGGGGTGCCTTTTAATATTTATTCACTGGCTGTTTGTTTTTGGACATCTGAGCAGTAATACTCACTGTATGTGTGATAAAGTTGAGAGCAGTGACGTGTATGTAAATGACAAACTTGTGTAGTATATTGTTCAAGATGTGATATTTGAATACAACGGTAAAAGGTGATTAATTCAGTATGAAATGGTATTCAGTATTAAAAGTATCCATCTTATTTATATTTCAGTCTTTTTCTGTGTTTTGGCAAGATCATTGCACAAAAGAAATAATATGATAATTAATGCAAATAGCCTATTATAAAGAAAAAAAGTTCTACTGAATCTAATATAGTGTATATCATATATACATATGGTGTATATCATTATCTTCACTAAGAACAATCACTAAACAGTAAATGGTGTCTCCTTCTAACTGAAAACTGCTCTTGAGTGAAAAACATTCATGGACTGTTGATACCAGTTAGAGAAGGGGAGCGGAAGTTGGATCCTTGTGCTCTATTGCCTTACAGAGTTTAGTTCTAACCCTAATCTAGTATATCTGACTCTAATAGTAATAAACTATGGAAGGCCAAGACTATATGGAACAGGTCTGATAGATTAGGATTGGATTATGTGGTAAATTGCCAGCACCAGACATGGGTTAGAACATCTCACTGCTGATCATAAAAACCTTTAGCATGAGCTTTTATTTTATTTCTGAATAATTACAAGTTTCCACATCTGTGTGCTGTTCCAATGTATGACTGAATGTCATATCTTATCAGGTGTGTCTTTGATTTTTTTTTATAGATTGTCTCATTTTTTAATTTGCTCAGCAGGCTCTTTGATCCAATGGTCAGCACCGATGTTTTCTACCTAGAAGACCCAGTTTTGAGATTGGGGGTTGCTTTTGCCCTCAACCTTTGTCAGAAATGAAATGGTATTTTGAGGCCATTAGGTACAGAACCAAGGCTGAAAGAAATTAACCAATTATTAAAGCAAATCTTTACTCAAAATCAGGGTCAAAGACTGCAGAGTCTCAGAGCAGTAACGCTTCCTTACAAACTTGTTGGTTTGAATAAGAGAGAGAAAGCAGCCAACTGAATTCTCTTTTCTGATAATTCCTCAACAAGTTTGTCTTTAGCTGTGATGTTTAAGACACATTTCCAATCTTTTTTAAATAAAAACACTTAATTGTAACTAAATGTGGATTATGGACCTGATGTTGGGAAAATCTAAATTCTTATATACCTCTATTTACCTCTTTACATTTATTCTTCAAGTGAATAATATAAAGAGACAATGCCTCTAATTAACGCTGTTTAAAATGCTTAAACTATTTTGATGAGCAAAAATAGACCAAAGTGGATTTTAGACTCGTAATAGCGAGAATTACTTGTAATAGCATTGTGGGAGACCTACACACCAGGAGTTCTTTAATGAGACAGAATACGTTAATGTAACTTAGTTGAGGCAGCATGAAACATTACAGAAAAGAATGACACAGCATAAAACAGCACAGACTGTGACTCTCTTACTCAAACCTAATAGTCCTTACATGAAATAATGCACAATAACCTTTGGGACACTGGGAAAGATGATCTAGATGATCTTGCCCTCGGCATGGGATTCAACATTTCTCCAACGTGGTTTTTAAGGCAACAGATAGTAATCACTGCAGAAAGCTGTTGATCCAAGGAACACAGAAGTGTGTTCAAATACATTTGTGAGCTTCACAGATGGTATTTGTGTAGATTGTTAATGTATAAACTGAATAGAGGTCCTAATATAGAACCCTGTAGAACTCAGGGTTGATAAAACTGAATTAATTTATACACATTGAAATCAACCAGATAAACAGAATTTTATCCAGTTTTGTGTATCCCTGATAAGTTTATATTGAGCTAACGTAGAAAAAAGTATTTGATGTGTCAAAGGCCTTGTGTAAATCAAGAAAGACTGTCACAACCACCCAACCTTTAGCAAATTTTTCCTTGATAACAACATGCTGTTTGAGGCTAATTGCATGGGATATAGTAGTCCTTCATAATCAAGATGTGCTATTAGCTGCTCAGCAATTACCTTTTCTAATGCCTTTGAACAGCAGGTAGAATACTAATTGGTCTGTACTTTCCTGTCTATCACCTGATTTCTGAGCAGGTGTTCCTACTGCAAGCTTAAATGTGCTAAAGAATATGTTCTCCTGAATAGATTTATTTATAATGCCAAAGATGTCCTTTACTTAAGAGTTTTGATTTACTCACAATTACTTCACTTACAGATTTCAATCTCAGTACAGTTCTACCATTGTTTGGAATCTGGGGAAGATGCATTTGAGATTAATTCTGGCACATCATTGTAACACAATCATTAAAACTATTAAGTCACCAGCACACTGCATGATTTAATCATGATATCCTCACTCTTTACATGCTCTTTACCCTCAAGTATTGTCCTGATTCCACAACATCTTACTATTTTTACTGTTACCCTTTTCAACTTTAATAAATGTAACCATTTCAAGAAATTTGCTTAACCTTCTTAAGTTAACTTGGTACCATATTTTTCTAAGACTCTTAAAATCAATATACTGGTTGATATACAGACCAATTTATGTTATGCTTACCATCTTTTTTATATATACATATTTATAACTTACAAATATGTAATTTGTCTGATCATTAAAAATGAGCTCTCACATGTATGTTTTTTCTGATGATTATTTAATTTGGTGCGTTTTATTTTGTTCAACTCTTTCATTTGGGTTATTTGACCCATATCTTGTCTCTTCCAATGTGTCTTTACTACTATATTGTATCTTTGTCAGCTTCCTAGCCACTGAAAGACTTTGATATGTGACTAAATTATATGTTTTTATTATGTAGTCTGGTTTATTTATAAAAAATTAAGTTCAACATGGTTTGGGAAGACTTTGGTAACTTTGTTGGGATATGTACCCAAAAGATCTTCATTTTAGCTTCTCTTTTGTGACTTATCCATCCAACTTAAAATCTCTCACAAAGAGCACTTCATCCCCCTCATATTGTTTAAGAACATTGAATAAATAGATCAAATATACAGCCATCGTAATTGGTAAATTGATAAAGTACCATTACAATAACATACATTTCATGAGACACTGTAATACCAACTCCAACACACTCTAAAGCTCTTTTAGGAATATCTAGATGTTTACATTTGGATGCCATCTGTCACATAAACCAGTACTACAACCCCTTTAATCCAAACTCTATTTTGCCAGTAGACATTATAAACTGGAAAACTAAACACACCCAGTGGGGTTGTGGGAGTTAATCAAGTTTCAGAAAGGCACAAGTAATCCAGATTGGACTTTGTTAATTGCTCGAGTTGCTTTCTGCCACAACATTTACTTACTTTTAAATACCCACCAAAAATTCTACTAGGTTTACTAGGTTTCATAATACTTTTGAGACTTATGAGTCTGAAATGTTTGTTACATGTTTTTATCTACATTGTTCATGATTATCACAGAGACTTTTGTAATCCTGCTTCAGAAAGACACTCCATCAGAATGGAATTCAGATGCAGTAAATCCAAAATGAGAACCATCATGCCACATTTGTTACATCAGACCCAGGATTTTGCTGGAGATCAGCACACGAGTAGAATGGTGTAAATAAAAGAACAATACCTACATTTTTTAAGTAGTAATTTCTCTTTTGATGTTTTTTCAAGCTGCCTGTGCCACACAAACACTCTCCCATCACACAAAAAGTGGAGTATATAGTACTGACTGTAGTACATATACTATAGTATAGTATATAGTACTGACTGTAGTACATATACTATAGTATAGTATATAGTACTGACTCCACAACAAGCAGTGCAGCTAGAGTTCACTTTGCAGTTCTACATAAAGAAATGATCGCATGCAGGCCATGGACAAGGTTCTTTTCAATGGAAATATAGTTACAATCAACAAATGTGCAATAAAAATAGCAAAATATACACCTATAGAAAAGATATATACACCTATAGCTACTGTCAGATCCAGCAAGTACCTCTTCCGGCCTGCAGAGGTCTCACTCCCAGGAGTGCTAAATTCCTGGAAATTTCCATTCTCACCTGTTCCTCGTTCTGTCATTAGCACCCCTATAATAGGATCCCCAAACTTTCCACACTTGGTCAAGTATTGCCAACCCTGTTGTGTACTGTGTGGTAAATCTATTGTGGTTATTCTGTTTTTTTGATGTCTACTCGCTTGTTCCTGGTTTTTGTGTTTTTGCCCTGTCCATTTGTACCTCTGCCTGTTCCTGCTGCCTTCATTGGTTTTTTTGACTCTCTGCCTGTTTTTTTGGATTCTGTTTTGGCCCCTTTTGTACCTTTTGCTTATTCGCTGACCTCGTTCCTGATCCGCTGACCTCGTTCCTGAGTGCTTTGCAAGCACTTAACATAGAACATATCCTTCAATTTCTTTTAGCTACTATTGTCTTCCTTCCCAGTTTTACTGTATCTTGGTTGTATATTATGGTTATAGGACAGGCTTGCGTATCATAAGACTATTTTCTGGTAGTATTCCAGCTTGGAGTACACG
>JAOXYF010000007.1:13193024-13209944 GCA_028565775.1 Sternarchorhynchus goeldii
ATATTTCAAGTATCCCTAAGCACTTTTGTAAGTCGCTCTGGATAAGAGCGTCTGCTAAATGCCATAAATGTAAATGATCCTGTTTCGGTATATGACTGTTTTTTGCCTGCTCCAATAAATATATATGTCGTTATTCTGCGAATGGATCCTTCTCTGTCTAACGCCCTGGAAACGTTACAGCTACAGCTATATTTTAATAACATTAAATAACAATTCATTAATTGTAGTTGATGTTTTTATGACCTTAAATAGCAGAGGCTTCTTGGAAGATAAAGAAACAACCACAGAACAGTGTAATGAATACATGGTGTGTCCTTCCGAACAGTTTAATGAATACATGATACTCCCTTCAGAAATTAGGGAGCATGGATCTGTAGGGATGGCAGGATGTGGGGGTTGCAGAAGATCCTGTTTGAGCATGGATAGGCAAAGTGGGGGTGGGGGTGGGGGTAGGGGATCCCCAGAGGGTCCTCTAGAAGGGAATAAAACCTGAGCAATTGTGTTTGTATCATTGTATTTACCTGGGTTGTTTGGTCTCATTCTGCAGCATATTGTGTAGTGGGAAAGGTGGTGTCTTCAGTACAGTCTTACAGATTAAAGGTTATACATTGCATTACACCACTCACTGGAGGCTCCACTCCAAAGGGTGGGTGTCACTGTAGGTTGTTGTTTGTACTAGCAGCCTGATTCCTATTGGGTAACCTGGTTTGGTGACTGTTGTTCCACTAGGGTGCTGGGGGGATAAAAGGTAAAGACTTGGGTGTAGGTTCTCTCTCTCTTCCATCCTGAGGTCCCCTGCACTGGTGTGTATAACGTTGTGGTTTGTCCGGTATTTGTGTCTATTGTTACTTACTTATTAAACCTTTAATTGCTTAACTCCACTTCCTGTTGGTTTTATAATTCCTCTCTCCTTAAATGTCTTTTTAAATAAGTAACCAGATATAGAGGGAAAATATGTTCAAGAAGTCTTGCACTGTAAATTATGACAAAGATGATACAGTGATTTAGAAAGCAGGGAGGGAATAGAGGTTCCATTTTAGTGCCTCAGTGGGACAGACCATAGAGTTGGAGTTTGGAGTCTGATATAGTGTTCTGTACTAGTACTCTTTGGAGTCTGATACCGTGTTCTGTACTAGTACTCTTTGGAGTCTGATAACTCATTCTGTACTCGTTCCTTAGGAGAGGAGAGGAGCTACTTGGTAAGAGAGAAATACTTATTACACCCTGGGTGTCAATAAAATTTGAATTTGAGTTGATATGTGTTTGGTGGGGAGACACATTTTAATGAAAGTTATATATGTATTCTGGATAAAGCATATCTGTATACTATCTGGATGTGTTAAGGGTACATCTAGCTTCTGCCATCCAGTAAAAGAACAAATCAATACTTCCTTGTTTCTAAGCTTTCAGCCTCTGCAAATCTACTTGCTTGGATCAATTATACATCAAGCAAAGCAAACAGCAAAAATCTATGGAACAGCAGCAATCAATCAGGAGAAAAAAGTTCCTCATATCTGCACGTCCTTTCAGAGAATCTCAGCTAAAACCATCAGCAAGTCAACTTCGCTTTCATATGATCTGTGTATCATATATATGAAATACACACATACACAAGAGAATCAGAATCAGAAGCTTTTATTGCCATATGAGTGAACAGATTCACAACATTAGGAAATTCACAACATTAGGAAGAGGCATTAAAACTTCACTGTAAATGAGAGATACACAATATAGCCAAACCATATGTAGAAGGTAACCGTTCATTCTCTCCATTGCTCACACACATCTCCCAAGATGAGAGTTTAGACTGAAATATTTGTGGTCTCATTTAATCAGAAGTGAAAAGTTTGATATTTAATTCTTATGTCATTAAAAAGATGCATATTGCTCCCACTGTCACATATTCTAACTTTCCAGATATGCTTGAACACCTGTTGCTAAGCAACTTATCATCAACATGGTTGATTTTATTAAATTATTCTTGTATGAATGCAGATAATCAACCAAAAATACCAGAATGCAAAAATTCTATAGTTTTATATAAAATTCTGTTTCAAAACAAGTGCTATGCCACTGTAGTCACAAGCATTTATTGAATATCTTTCCATTTTTAATGAATATCTTTCCATTTTCCTCACAATTTCTATGATTTTCATCTGTGAACAGATGCAATTTCACACCTCGTGTTATCAGGTGAGAAATGGAGAATGGAACAAGTCTATTGTTTTGAGAATAAGCATGAGAAATACATGGACTTATCTAACATGTGAACACTAACTAATAAAGAATGACGTGTCTTGTCAAATCTATTTGTTTGTCCTTATTAAACAGTCCAGGCTTGTTGTTCCCAACAGGCACTGTGGTGACATGATAACGTGAGAAGATTGAAGAGAAACAAGCCCCCCCCCCCCCACCAAAGGTGTATCAGGCTGTTAAATCAAGCCCTTAAATCAGGCTCTTAGGCATTTCCTTGTTTCCTCTCAACTTTTCATTTATTTGTTTTCCATTTACGTTTTTCTTGTTTCTCATTTTCCTTGTTTAGGATTCTGTACTCCAGAGAGACAGTCAGAATTAGCTAAGGGTTAGGGTTAGCTACGCTGAGTGAACAGGGTTAGGGTTAGGGTTAGCTACGCTGAGTGAACAGGGTTAGGGTTAGGGTTAGCTATGCTGAGTGATATTTGTGCAGTGTGGCGACTCAGTGTTTCGTCCGTGTGCACTAGTGCACTTGCTCCACGCAGCTTTGTGACTCATGTCTTACCTGTACACAGGACTGTGACCTTCCAAAACAATCAGACCTGGTGAGCCACGGACAGACCTGGTGAGCCAGCTGCACAGACCCGTTCCCATTTGACACCTCAGCTGTGGTGAGGTACAAAACTGTTTTGCCATTTCTGTTTGTAATCTTTGCTCCTATTGTTGGGTTTGGTACCAGATGCATTTTTCTGTTTCATACCCATCTGTGCAGAGGAAATAGATTTTTTTACTCATTCCAGTTGGTTGGATTGCAAGAGGAGATTTAAAAATGTACCCAATCTCAGCTGTGCGAACTAGGACTGGGTCCCATAGCGACAGTTGTCAGGGACAACTCGTATTCACCTGGCCAAGACTAATCCAGACAGCATGGGAGCAAAAGAATAGGGGAAGAGAGAGAGAGAGAGAGAGAGAGAGAGAAAGAGAGAGAGAGAGAGAGATGAGACCTGGTAAGCAATACCCTCTGGCTATCAGGAAGCCTATTAATTGAACATGTGTACAGGAGAGCAGTTGCTTATAAAACAGACACTTAAGAACAAATTAGGACACAATGCATAGGAAGATAAATGTGCATTTGCTCTCTTGGTTTAATGGCATTTGGCCCATTGTTGAACACAGCCAGGAGACCCCAGTAATCCCTGGGAACCAACGTAGCAGAATGAAATCCTCTAAAACTATGCTGAGGTATTTGAGCACAACTACCCAGGGCACTCAGGATAAACCAGAGTCTACAGGACCAAAGCCAAGCATCTGTGGGATTGGGATTGTTTATCTACTGAATTTTATTAACTGCTGTTCATCATATTCACTTCTTAAAACATGTTTTTCTTTATAATTTACAATTTTTGTGGATGTGCTTGAATATGTGAAAGTAAACAATACAACAGACCAAAGTAAATATTCTAGACCAGTATAATGAACAGGTTAATATTGCTCTGGTATTTACCTATTTTCTTATTTATTGCTTGATTTTATTAGAGGCACTATTGTGCAGATTTATTGATTAATATCGATTTTATTTATTAATATCAGACTCAGAGATTGATAATACAGGTGAGTTTAAGCTTTGCAGTATGTCAGTGTCAGTTTAAGTGTCAGTGTCAGTTTTGCTGCGCTAACATGCTATATAATTGTTCCCTGTCATAGTGAATATGCACAAGATTAACATCAGTCTGTAGCTCTGTAAAGACAAGATTAACATCAATCTGTTGCTCTGTAAAGACAAGATTAACATCAATCTGTAGTTCTGTAAAGACAAGATTAACATCAATCTATAGCTCTGTAAAGAATTCTTATGTGCAGTCATCTTTGCTCTGGAATATCAGTATGCCCTTGACAGGTAAGAGCATTATTGTTTTTAATTTAAAAATCCAAATATTCCAGGTCAATGTATAATGACTGATGGGTAATCTTAATTAGTGTCAAACTGTGTGATGCTGCCAAGAAATTTTGAAAGGTTCTCCATTAATCAATTCAAAGAAATTTGAAAGGTTCTCCATTAATCAGCACACTATCTAAAAAACAAACTTTGTCACTCTCAACCGCAGATGCACATAACAGTAATGATAGTAGTTTATCTACTACACTGCCTCTGGCTTACACACTATTTTAGGAAGATGTTCAAGACTAGTTTCTAGTAACTGTGGGAAATTCGATCATGGGAAAAACTGCCAAAAAGTAAAGTTTCAAAGACTTTATTGTAGGCTGGAAAATATTTAGATATTTTATTGAACCATTTGCTTAAAAAATTGTGATTTAATATATTTGTTTATGAAGAACTATAGTAGAAATATAGTAGAACATTCTGAGATTTGGAAGGTTCATCAACTGTTTAATTAAGTTTAAGTATGAATTCTGGGCTGTAAGAACCGAATCTCCACTTCTGCAGAAAGGCCACATCTGCGTCATCATTAACAGCTTCAGATAAATTGAATCATGTTCCTCTTCCTCCATCATGTAAGATGCTGTCGTGTAGCTCTGCTGTGTGCTCCAGTCTGACATTCAAGTGATGTTTAAATGACATTAGCACAAAATTTTTTGTTGGGTAAATTTTTTATGCCTCCATCAAATGAATAATGCAGACAACATTGCATATAAACTGAAAATGCAAAATGAAGTGTATGACCTCTAAATAATGAAGTGGCCCAGGAATAACCAGGGCTTAGTGAGATTACCACAGTGTGTAAGCTCTTGTCTTCTACAGGGTCATTTGATGCCTCCTGAGATGTAGGCCAGAGCTTTTAAAGGATGAAAAGTTCCTTCCTCTGGGTGTCATCACATTGAAATCTTCTGTTATAATGATCTTGAAGGGAGAACTGCAGTTCAGGAGAGTGTCAAGATTCTGGTACAGAACCCATCCAAGGTGGGAGCCTATGCAATATTAACATGTTTATGAGGAACAGAGTGCTTAAAGCAGACAGAACAGAACATGTGTAAGTAAGCGGAACAGGAGAGGGTGTGGGTACTAGTATGCAGAGTGATTAATGCCGCTGGGAACAAAATTCATTGGGTTGGTGCAACAGCACTGATAAAATCTAATGCACAAATGCAGGATTTCATACGTATATTTCATAATTATATTGCTTATGTGATTCACCCAAGAATTTATTGGTTGTACTGATTGATTGAAGCGGTTATGTCTCAGTTTTCATTTTCTAAATCAGTAAAGCATAAAAATGTTAGGGACTTCTTTGATGTTTCCATGTTTACAGAGTAGAATAATTTCCACCTGAATGGTGGAAGACAACATCGGCCTGCTCTATGAATGGAGTGGTTCTGTAATGCATGGTGACATCTAAAGCGGCATAGACTCACTGAACTGCTTTACTAAGAACATGTGTTATTTTTTCCTGTATACTCAAATCACCCAAAACATCTTTTGATTTTGTATAAGACAAGAAACTCTTCAAAAGACATCAGCAATAGTTTTGTCCTCTGATAGCATATTTTTCCTTTCAGAACTCTTGGTTCACCTGCATCCAGTCCTCACCAGACTTCTATCTCTTTGTACATGTCCTCTCTCTATAGATATAATATATACACTGTATTTCTGGGCAGAAAAGGTACTGTAACCAAGGCTGAACAGGGGGCCCATCCTCTTCTGGCCAACCATCATGCACCACAATAACAACAATACAAACAGTGATGTCCTTTATTTGATGCACCAAAACAAAATATCAAGAGAGATAAGGGTCAGCTTCAATATTTAAACACAACCATGTTCTATAACAAGCCCTGAGCCACATGTGAAACCAGGCACTATAACTGTATGTCAGTAGTCTTGTTTACACTCTCTAAGTTGAAGCCATTTGAGCTGAGATGTTCTTCAATATTTACTCTTACAACAAAGGTATGTACACTGGTAGAAGATGTTCTGCCATAACATGAATGATTGGAGACAATTTCAAACTCTGCTTTAAACAGTCTTGATAAATATACCCAGTCTTGATAAATATATCAAGAGAGCTTCAGGAAGATTTGATAATGTTTCACATGAAATATTAACAACATATTTCACTTTGAATGGGTTAATATTTCATCTGTAATTATCATTTACCTTTGAGATCACTAGTGATTTCAGCCTCTTAAGAGGAAGTTAAAAATAACAAAAACAACAAGCTGAGAGTCTCCATGCTTCTGTAAATCTATAGGACTTCAGGAGGAAATATATGGAATTCATCTCTGAGCTCCCCTTCTCAAACACCACTGTGGCAGACAAAGATGTCCTTAGCTGACATACACATACATATCTGCACAGTGGATATGAACATGTTGGCCCTGAAAATCATTTCAGTGATGGTTACCAAGCACAGCCTTGAGCCCATGACAGGCACAGCAGGGGTGAGAGAATTTAAGTCCATGTTTGGTTCTTATCTCTGGACTTGTATATAAATAACAGAGAACAGCACATCCTACCCATATCTGTTTAGCACCATAACTAAAACAAACCTGATCGCAGCAGCTGGGCAGCACGAGGTGGAGTTAACACTTCATAGTCTGCTGGAGCACACAGTTCTGTTTTTGTCAGTCCCCTTTTAAAGTCTGTGTGTTGAAGGAATTTTTAAGTTCACTTTAATATAATGAATGTCCATACAGGTTACAAGAGATTGTGCTGTTAGATTGTGCTGTTAGATTTCCAGCCATTGATTCTCACTTTAACATGTTTGGAATACATCGGCTCCACAGTCTTTGAGTGAAATGAATTATGTAAATAATTTCAGCATCTTGAGTATGTGTCACCATGCGTCAGCCGTCTCCAAGGGTCTGCGTTCTGTTTCCTCACTGCATCTGGCGGAAAGAACATCCGCTCTCACTTCCCCTCTGCTCATCTTCTAAGACTAAGGCTCATCTTCTCTCATGAAGAGTTTGAAGAGGCAAAGAGAGAAAAAGCAAAAACTCTGCGTACCAGGCAAAGTTAAGCTTCACACTAAAGAATAGTGTGAAGCCTACCATGAAGCCTACCAGCTTCACACTAAAGAACAATGATGTCATGGTTTTTGGTGATCTACCACCTTGCCAGGCCCCACTGACAGAGTAAATGTTGACTTTTCCTCTGTACAGTACATCTCTGCCATTAGTTTTCTTCATCATTACATTCTCTGACAGCTCTGGCTCTCCCTCCTTCTTTCAACAAGTTGTTAGACTGAATCAGGCTGGGTGTTCAAAGTCGAGTCTCCCCACTTTTCCAGTGTTTTTATAAAAAAAATTTAGGTCATTATTTGCACAGCATGTTCTCACTGAAACTAAGTTAAAAATTTCTAGTATTTGAGTCATTCAGAATTGCTCATTGCAATTGAAAGTTTAATAATCAATCATATTAGTTCAATAATGAATCATATTAGTTTTTTGGAAATTGCAGTTTCGAAAACTTTTTAGTCGCACTTTAAGATGAATTGCCTTTCTGCTTGTATATGATGTACATTTGAGCAATTTGCTGGTACATGATGTACATTTCTTGTCTCGTGTATTTCAGTAATTTGTTATGGTAGTGGATTATTAAGTTGGAGATATCAATAATGATTTCATTAAAGGTGTATTAGTTCATATTCCTTTTTTTCTTACAAATTCAAATAAACTATGAAATATGTAGAGTAATAAATATGTAATTTGTATGTAATAAAAAATATTTTAGCAATGGCATAAGCACGTGTAGGTTGTCCCATATAAAAACTTTGAACAACAATATTTTTCAAATTTAGATATTGTTTTTGTGTACACTTATGTCCTGTCAGTCACCTTATGACAAACAGCCCATTACTCCACCCCATTAAAGAAATAAAATAATAATTCTGGGCTCATTTCCCTTTTGGAGAGAGAGAGAGAACATAAGTAAGTATGCAACCATCCATCCATGGAGTCTGAGACACTCTGAGAGTGTAGTCAATGTAGAGGATGTACTCAGTCACAGCTATGGAACAAAGCAGTTTAACATCTGTCTGGGCAAACATGGAGTCAATGTCTGCTCTCTTCACAATAGACACAGAGCCTGAGATGAGATGTGCACTGTCTCAGCAGCAGTCAGATGAAGGTTGTCGACTTGCATCTCCTCTGTCTCACCAAGACATAGCAAAGACAACTTTGGCTGTCAAGAGTTAGTCATCGCCTTTCTCTCATGAAGATGATGATCCAGTCAGATAGAGAGAGAGAGAGAGAGAGAGATAAGAAAGTGAGTCCAGTCACCAATTCAGGACTGAAGCAAAGAGAGACCAACAAGGTGGCTTCAGTCTAGTCGCTGCTTGCAGGCAGGTTACGAAATTCCAGTGCACAGCCAAGTGTGAGCCATGCTTAAGAGCAAAAAGGTGCTCACCACCAGCCTTGCTCTCTAATGAGTAATAAAAAAACTGTATGGGTGTGGGCTGCAAAGTAATTATATTCTCTGATAATCTCTCCTCCTTCACTTCAAACAGCATCAGCCCAGTCTGATGCTCTACCACTCGGAAATTTCCCCATTGAGGGACTAATAAAGGATTATCTTATCTTATCTTATCTCTTAAAGAACCAATGAAAATGATGAATGCAAAAATGCTGGACAAAGCTGACTGAGACAAAAAAACTAATTAGGAGGGTTTAAATACATAGAGACACAAGGACAAACTAGACACAGGAAACTTTGGATTTTGGAAGGATTATGGAGAATGTAGTCCATTGGAGGATTATGGAGAATGTGAGTGATAGTAGGTGCAAGAGTGAAGTCTCCCAAGTAGAAACCACCATCTCTCACTTATTAAATGCCATTGTGTGGTTTTCATTACCAGGTAGAAACAGCCTCGGCAACAACAATCATTTTTCTGCAGACTGGAGATTATGTCAACAGACCTGGTCAATGACAGTGAGAACAAATAAAATCTAAATACATTTATTCTGCCAACAGTATAAATGGGAAAGTTCATTTCTCTCTACAAAAGACTATAAAAGGATAATCTATTATCATTTCTACCTCTGTCTCAACATCCATAAATGATGATGGAAATTTCTTCCAGGTGTGTCAAAGAACATTAATGCATTAATCCGATGCATTAATGAACAATGAAGCGTGGGTTATGCTTCAGTTGTGTTTCATTAAAGAACAATGAAGCGTGGATTATTCTTCAGGTGTGTTTCATTAAAGAACAATGAGGCGTGGATTATGCTTCAGTTGTGTTTCATTAAAGAACAATGAGGCGTGGATTATGCTTCAGTTGTGTTTCATTAAAGAACAATGAGGCATGGATTATGCTTTAGTTGCGTTGCATTAAAGAACAAAGAGCAACATTGTTCTTTAATGAAAAGGTGTTGCCTCATTGCCCTCATTGTCTCTTACAAGGACAGGTTACTGTCAGTACCGCGGCTGTGGAACATTTACTCATCTAAGAAGAAAAAAAACCTGTGTCACTCACTTCATGTAGCTCATCCATTTAGCTACACAAAAGTACCCTATCCATGATATTTTCAAAGAAAAGTGAACTTTATAGGTTATGTGGGAAATATTTATATTTCTAGATGCTTGTGATTCTAACTTTGTAACTACTGAGACAAATTTCTTACTTTGAGTTGATCTTGTAATGCAAACGTATCTGTTACTGTGGTGCTTTACTGTGGAAGTTAGTTAATAAAATACTGTGGCATCGAGCTATAGATATGTTATGGTGTTATGATCTGTTATGGTGTGTGCCTCCCTGCATCTGTAAACTAGCTCATGTTTTATCTTGCTAGTCACAATTGTAAGTCGCTTTGGATAAAAAAGCGTCAGCCAAATGCCATAAAATGTAAATGTATTTTAATTAGCGAGCGCATTACCTCTTTAGCTGTGTCTAGATCCAGGATAAACCCACCCCAGTTTTTAGATCCAGGATAACCCTCCCCAGTGCTTAGTCTTGTTTTGCTCATTGCTGGAGCAGAAAATTTGTTCCACATATTCTCTACTGCACATGATACACTGTTATTGTTAGCAATTTTTTTCATAAAGGTTCCATAAAATGCTTTTATTGTGCATTTTAAACTGTTCTCTGATGTTTACATGGACAGTATGTGACTTTGGTCAAGGTGAAAATCATGTACAGTTCTATGATTTTTGACCTTATAATAGAACAGAAAAGAATAGAATAGAGGAGGCTGTTTTTCTGTCTTTTGATGGGCTCATGAGCTGATGAGCTGATTCTGATTGTTTTACAGTGAGTCATTGTGATGCCTTATTTTATCTTATTTTGTAGATTTATTAGACTATTACTTTGGGAATGAGTCAGGGAAAAAATGATCCTTCATGTAAATAAGATGTGTTGTCACATTTAGTTATTCCAATTAAATTAAACTTGCTAGCTGTTAAAGTTAGCTCTACTTACTGCTTGCTTTAAAATTTCCAACAAAAGTAAATTAAAGGTCTTAGTTAACATCACAGTTTAGCTAGGGTTAGCTAACCATCATACTTTAGCTAGGGTTAGCTAACCATCATACTTTAGCTAGGGTTAGCTAACCATCACACTTTCATAACCTGGCTTCTGCCAATTGAAAGTGGAAAAAAAAATCACACAGCATTGCTAGCGATGTCCAGGTTGTGGTTGGGGTTGTGAACCCAATAAAGTTAGAGCTGCCCCTCTCTTCAGTGTTAAACTCTGAGTGAAGCCTACCCAATACGGTCCAAGCTTTGAGGATCCGTCTGGAGTGAAATGTACAGCAAACTAACAACTTTAAAAAGTTGTCCGGGGTCCTGTTAAATATAAACATCAACCATGCTCATTGATAGTTTGGTTTCTTGGGAAGGGAAAATACCAGAGTCCCCTTCACAGTCTGGAACCATACAGGATTAGGACATAGGCTGATGTAAGTGCATGTTAATGTTACCTGGATTAGGAAGGCTGATTTGATGTTTTACTGCATTCTTTTATTTATGTCAATTTATGTTCACAGCATGTCAGTAGTTCCATGTGCTGAGCTCTTTTTATTCAACTGTGCCTAAGCAAATACAATTTTCCATTCTGTGACGCCTTTAAACTGATCCAGTGGATGTTAGGACATCAGGTGATAATGGCCATCCCTGCTCATGAGAAAATTTATACTTCCCAGTAGCAAAGATAATCACTGTAAACGTAAATTAAGATAGCATTGTAAACCAACACTACCTCCAGAAACTCACAGTGGTCTCATTTCTCATATTTGAATGCATCTCTAGATGCTTACATCCAGATTGCACAAACACCACACCTCTAATTACGATAATTCCAATCATTTTGTACAAACACAATACCTCTAATTACAATAATCCCAATCATTTTGTACAAACACCACACTTCTAATTACAATAATCTCTTTGATTTGGCATACAGCAAGGGGGTCCATTGTGATGCAGGATTCCATTTTGTGCAGGTGTGGTTGGCGGTGGCTTCTGAATCCGTAGCAACGACTTGCCCAGTGACAGTTTCCATTGCATTATCTCTTCATGCAGAGCCTTCTGTGACATGTTTATTTCCCACACCAGATGGGTTCTGCTCTAAGAGAGTGACGGCAGGTATTATCTGCTCTCAGACAGTGATGGCAGGTATTATTATTATCATTACCTCCACGATGTGGAGATGAATGAAGGTGACAGGTGCATTAATGGCTGTCTGAATCGCACTGGGCAGAAGGATTATGACCATTATTGCTACCCAGATCAATAGATGCCCACAGCAATGGAGGATGACTTTCTGTGGCATTCACTGTTCTTCTCAAAATGGACTTCATCGTTGTGAACTCTGCTGTCTGAACCCCACACACTCTGCTGTCTGAATGATGATATGGTTGCTATGATACCACACCACAGAACTAAAACAAATAGACTGATAACTAAGATATGAACATTTAGCCCAACCTATCACTATTGACATCACCAGTGTAGTGGTGTGACATCCTGAGAAAGCAGGAGCTCCTGAATAAAAACAAGAAAATGTATTCAAATAGCAACAGTAAGAAAAAAGAAGAGCTTCTTGTAACAAAATGACAAAGTTCTTGATTGAAGTTGGTCTCAGGGTTAAGAAGGATGTTCAATGCCAAGCGCTGAATGAGATCCTTGTGGAGTTTGAACAGGTGAACAGAGAGATAAAGAACAGCTGCAGGTAATCAACTAATATGATGGTGATTGTGAGCAAGGGAGGAGTTGACAGCTGTGATGGGCGTGTGCGTTATCTGTGATGGGCGTGTGCGTTGTCTGTGATGGGCGTGTGCGTTGTCTGTGATGGGCGTGTGTGTTATCTGTGCTGTGTGATCCTTGACAAGGGGTTTAATGTGTGTGGGGTAACCCGATAAACAAACCAATCTGTCTCCAGAATATTTTAAACAGATATCAGCTATGTTCTAATTATTTTATGTTTGTTTGAATGGTTACACTTTATTGTTTGGGCCAGAGTATGTGAAAACCAGCATGCACACCAGATACAGCTACACCAGATAGGGATACACCAGACACAGCTACACCAGACAGAGAAACACCAGGTACACCTACACCAGACAGAGATACACCAGACACAGCTACACCAGACAGAGATACACCAGATACAGCTACACCAGACACAGCTACACCAGACAGAGATACACCAGGTACAGTTACTCCAGAACAATGACATCAAACTGCCACTTGTGAAATATAATGAAACAAAGGACAGGCAAAAGGTCAAAACCAGCACAAGAGAATAACAATACCAGAGGGATATTCAGAGGGACTAACCAAGGACACAAAGGCAATCAGAAACAGAAGGAACTGACAATAACTCACAAAGAGAATGTACTAAAAAACAGTACAGTTATAGGCAGTAAAACAATTATAAACATGTCAAAACAGTTTAGCACTCAGGTGATGAGGATCTGGAGGGCAGTTCCTGATTGGATGATGTCTTAGGGTTGTGTACCACCTGACTCCCTAGAGAAATATGGGAATCTGAATTCAGAGTTGCAGGGCCAAAACAATCAGGTTTTAAAACTAAAAAGTGCAGAGCCAAACTTCTGACTGGAGAATGGAACAAATGAAACAATTTTACAGTTGCAAGTACATATTAGAGACAATGAGCCCAGAGAAGTTTTGGATTGCTATGATAATGACTGCACGTCCTGTAGCACATCACTCCTGCACGTCCTGTAACACATCACCCACTGCACATCCTGTAACACATACCCACTGCTCCCAGAGAGAAAAGGACCATTTGTTGACAGACCAAAGTTGAAGGCTGTGAATTGCTTCTTAGATTAAGGAATAAATAATACTGGTGCTTTAGATTAAGGAATAATACTGGTGCTTTGCACCTCAAGTGGACAGCATCTACTGGGGCCTGTCTATACCTGCTGTCTCAGTAGGTCTATGTTGAACGCAGGATACCTGGGATTTGTAAGATGTCTCAGTGAGCTAGAGGAGAGCCATATGCTGATTGGTTGCATGCACAATATGGAAAGGGAACCCTAAGCCTAACCCTATCTGATTCTACAACCATGGCTCTCTGTCTATGTCAGCATTTGTCCATTCTTGTCTACTCTTCAGAACCCACATAAATGATACATATATTTTATGTTTTATCTAAACTGTACCAGGTGTTTATTTATAGTTTGTTGTTATTTATTTATTGTTTTTAATGGCTTGGTCCAGGTTTGCTCAGAAATAAAAAAACAAAAATATGGACCATCTAGACAGTTCCAAGGACCAGGCTGAGAACCACTGATCCAGGCAAACTATCAGCATCACCCGCTAGCTGAGTAACAACAACAAGTTTTACAAGCACATATCTAGGACCAACTTGCCTCTGTGGATACTCCAGACAGAAATGGGAAATACCTCGGCTTACCCCTGTTTATTTTATTTAGTTCTGAAGCTGAAGTAATGGGTTTGTTATGTAGATGCTGCAGCTGTTACTTCCATTCTACTAATTGGCTTGACAGAAGAATATTGGATGAGGTCTGAGTCTGAGTCTGATTATACCCGGACTAAATTAAAACTGGTGCAGGAAAGAAATGTAAGGAAAGAGAGTTTTAGAAGTAACTACTGTAATCAGACATCATCTTGGCTTCCATGCATGAACTGCATGATTAGTCATCAATGCAGGGAATTTTCAGTTACTCAGCAGCACCCAAAACACACTTTGAAAACAAGTTCCGTTAGTAAAATAAAAAAGCTCTCACTGCCATACAGACTGTGCTGTTTATAAACTTGTTCCATGATCGTAACTGTTATAATTGTTAGACACAGACGTCCTCAGACCTGTAATAAAACCTTCCATTATAATACACGGGTCATTATAGTACACCGTTCATTATAATACACGGGTCATTATAATACACGTTTCATTATAATACACGTTTCATTATAGTACACTGTTCATTATAATACACGGGTCATTATAATACACGGGTCATTATAATACACATTTCATTATAGTACACTGTTCATTATAATACACGGGTCATTATAATACACGGGTCATTATAATACACGTTTCATTATAGTACACTGTTCATTATAATACACGGGTCATTATAATACACGTTTCATTATAGTACACTGTTCATCATAATACACGGTTCATTATAATACACGGGTCAACGGTTCATTATAATACACGGGTCATTATAATACACTGTTCATTATAATACACTGTTCATTATAATACACGGTTCATTATAATACACGGGTCAACGGTTCATTATAATACACGGGTCATTATAATACACTGTTCATTATAATACACTGTTCATTATAATACACGGTTCATTATAATACACGGGTCATTATAATACACGGGTCATTATAATACACGTTTCATTATAGTACACTGTTCATTATAATACACTGTTCATTATAATACACGGTTCATTATAATACACGGGTCATTATAATACACGGTTCATTATAATACACGGGTCATTATAATACACGTTTCATTATAGTACACGTTTCATTATAATACACGGGTCATTATAATACACGGGTCATTATAATACACCGGTCATTATAGTACACCGGTCATTCTCACAGTGTGAGGATTTGTGCCCCTTGGTAGCTTTAATCTTGTAATTACAGCATCAGTTTGTAATGATATTAATCATGAATCATTTCATATGATATGGACTTTCAGAGAGTAGAATCATTTCAGCGTTGCCCTTTTTCCTCAGAAATTCTTTTTTTCTGAGACAGAGACACACGAGAGCTATGAAATGCTCTCAGACGCTGCCATGGTGACATTTACTGACCCATCGAGTGTCCAGCATGGCAGATGGTGATGGTGAAGCTCTCTGGAAATGTAATTTATGGGTCAGTGATACACCAGCCATCAACAATAAGGGACCCCACTAGTGAGACAACAAACTCAAAAAAAAAAGTGGCTTTTTATTTGCAGTAAAAGAACATGATCTCAGCAGAGCTTTGATGCTCGAGTTGATTTTGATTCTACCCTTCAATCAATTCTTTTCAGGTCTGTCACAGCAAAGAGCATCACTGATGGGGTAATGAGGCGTATGCAGAAAGTTGACAGGTCATCTCCATATGTTGCATATTTATGATGTAAATGAGAGGCTGGTCTAGGGCTGATTACGGTTTTGAGGAGTGGTGCCATGTCCTTGATGGAGAGAAGTGTCTCACACAGTTACCTGATGAAAGAAAATACATATGTAGATCACTCATTTAATCACAGGCTACTGACGGTGATGATGATGATGATGAGT
Source organism: Sternarchorhynchus goeldii (assembly GCA_028565775.1). Lineage (NCBI taxonomy): Eukaryota > Metazoa > Chordata > Actinopteri > Gymnotiformes > Apteronotidae > Sternarchorhynchus > Sternarchorhynchus goeldii. The sequence continues at coordinate 13,208,928 of JAOXYF010000007.1, forward strand.
AGATGTTTACCTGTGGATGCCAGACTTGTTCTCAGTGCCTGTGATTAATTACTCTGCTCTTAAGTCTTTCTCCCAATCACCTTCAGAACTGGTGTGACCTGTTGATTACAGTGATCAAGTAGAAGAGTTAAATGTGAATGTGCTGCTCCCCAGGGAAGTGTCTCTTGCCTCTGTGTCTTAAATGGGAGTGAATTATAATAACAGATCAAGTGTCCACAGCTGCCTGTGATGGTTTCTGCTTACACACTTCAGTTTTATGTTGTGTACATACAGCAGTCAGTAGGATGAGATCGTGTGGCGTTCCTGTACAAGGAACCAAAATCACATCACACAGCAGCGCTAACTCATACAGACAGAGAGCATATTCCTTCTGATACAAGATCTATGATGTAAGATCTGTGCTCAAAAACATGATTTGCTTATCCACTTATCTGTTTCTTAAATTGCAATAATTATTTCTATGATTTTTCTTCAGTTGCAAAGTAAGTAGTCACTGATAAACCTGTGATCTCTTGACATATATAGTTTTCTTAAGTCAAGAACATGTCTTAGACAAGCCTGCACTGATCAGGTTTAGTCCACTGAAAACTGCAGAACAACCATGTGAAGGAACTTCCTTCCCTCACACCCTCCCTCTCTAGAGATACCATCTGTCTCTATGGAAACATGCATTCAATCAGACATGAGGGTAAATGAAGATGTTGGCAGATTGTAACAGATTGAGAAAAATTCATTTTTTCATAAATTGTCAGTGCTTCATTTTTTTTAATTATAAAAGGATGTTTTTAGCATCTGTCTAAAGTTCAATAAACATGGAACATGGAAGATTAAAAAAACAAACAAAACACTGTATATGGCCATGTTGTAACGTTTAGGGGCCTCCCCAGACATACAAGGACTGTACACTCTTACTTAAAGTGAAGGAGCATGAAGATTGCAAGACAGAGAGAGAGAGAGAGAGAGAGAGAGAGAGAGAGAGAGAGAGAGAGAGCGCGCATGTGAAGAGAGAGAGAGAGA
>JAOXYF010000007.1:13216637-13228292 GCA_028565775.1 Sternarchorhynchus goeldii
ATACTTTGGTTATTTTGTAAAACACTGTTCTAGTGGCATGGTGTACCTCTTACAAAAAATCCTTCAAATGTTGATCAGTGTAGATTACATTATTTCTGACAATCAAGGGTCCACTAATTTTGATCTTCAGTGTATATTATCTAGTTCCAGACCTCTCAAACCTATCATGTTTATCTAAGATTATAGAAAAGGCCATGGCCCAACCATTATGTGTATATTTGCATTAAATCTGGATTTAGGCCCCACCACAGCACTGAAAGTTGAGCCCAAGTTAAAGTAACTAATGATCTCCTTCTTGCTTCAGACCAAGGTTATGCATCTCTGTTAGTTCTTCTTGATCTCAGTGCAGCGTTTGACGCAATAGATCACAATATCCTGCTAGAAAGATTAGAAAATAGGGCTGTTCCTGAGATTCCAATTTTATCTTGGTTTAAATCTTACCTAACTGAACGCTATCAGTTTGTAGAGCTAAATAATGTTTCCTCCAAACACACAAAAGTGAAATATGGAATCCCACAAGGATCCATCTTAGGACCATTGTTATTCACATTATATATGCTACCACTGGGTACAGTTATAAGCAAGCATGGTGTCAACTTTCACTGCTATACAGATGATACCCAGCTATACACATCAGCCAAACCTGATGACAGACCTACATTACAGAAAATTGAAGCCTACATAAGAGATGTGAATGACTGGATGCCACAAAATTTCCTCCACATTAATGGTGACAAAGCAGAGGTTCTCCTCCTGGGCCCGAAGGCAGCAAGACAGAAAATATCAGATTTCATGCTAAACCTCACCGACTTCCCCATTACACCTGGCTTGGTAGCTAAAAATCTCAGCGTCGTGTTTGACTCAGACTTTCCGTTCGATGAATACCTAGTGTTACTAGAATAGCTTTTCTTCAACTACACAATATTAGCAAGCTAAGGAATACACTATCCCGGCATGATGCATAAAAATTTGTACTAACCTTTATTAGCTCTAGATTAGACTACTGTAACTCATTACTATTAGGATGCTCTAATAAGAACTTAAGTAAGCTTCAACTAGTTCAAAATGCTGCAGCCAGAGTTCTAACTACAACTAGGAAATTCGATCATATCAGCCCAGTCCTTTCAACACTACACTGGCTCCCAGTCAAATTCCGTATTGACTATAAAACCCTTTTATTAGCATATAAATCTCTGCATGGGCTCACTCCTTAATATTCATAAGAATTTATTTCCTACTCTGAGCCTCTACGTTTACTAAGAACACAGGGTGCTGCTTCTTACTTGTTCCATTAATCAATAAACTATCAGTAGGGGGAAGAGCCTTTTCTTACAAAGCCCCCCCAACTATGGAACAACCTTCCAGAAAATGTCCACAAGGAAGATGCGCAGGAAGATGCTGCACCACCACACTAAGGAAACTTTGACTGGACATTAAAGGAAGCAGCCATGCATAAAAAAGTGGACAAAGGCAAGCAGTCGATATTCATAAAGAGTCAGAGGGAGAAGCTAGTCATAGAAGACCGGTAGATCAGATCCAACACAGCTAGATCTGCAAGTTTTATTTCCTGAATGAAAAATAATACTTGCTGAGATCTGAATCACAAGCAGATGGACGAGAGACTCCTTAATCACAGCTGTAATGTAAATGTTGTCTCTGTCACAGTAAGATGTGATGCACTGACTAGTGACTCATATCAGTGATGTACTGAAGAGTCAGTGTTGAGAGTCCAATCTTTAAAAACTTGTATGTAAATCACACTAGACAATCATAATGAAGTGTGTAGAGAAACACGTTATATTCATGCAGTGTTTGATTATTTATTATATCCTGATAACGGGACCAAAAACGCTTTAAAATGTTGCTTTTGTTCTGTTTGTGTTGGTACTATAATGTTCACCCTAGAATGTCATAATGCTGAGTTTATATAAAAGTGCATATGTATGTTTAAAACTAAATGAAGTGTGCATATGACGGTGGACTGTAAGCATGTACGTTTGTACGTTATCGTACGTTGTGTTATCGCTGCATTGCTTGTATTTGTTTAGTGCACTCGTGCCTGTTTTGTATTTCTACTTCTTGATGGAGAGAAGACGTGCCTCTGTCACCTTCTGCTTCAGTCTCTGTGATCGCCCCTTTACAGAGGACTTTGATGGTTTAAGTGTGCAGGTTTAAATTATAAAGTGAGCTGGAAATGATATACTGAGCTGGTGTTTTCAAACACACACACACACTAATTGTATTATCATCTTTGTGGGGGTGTTTTCCTATGTATTGCAGTAGCCCAGTGCTGCTAAAAACAAAAGTATTTTTACCTCATGGGAGCTACTGACTCCCATCACAACCAGGTGTAGCACACATGCATACACACATACACAAGTAGTCATGCTTGTTATTATGAACATATTGTAGACCAACCTCATGCACACACAAACACGTGAGCCCTCTCCCATTCTCATTTTCTCTTTCTCTGTCTTTCACACACGCACTCCCTCTCACTCACTCGCTCACAGACTCAACCCTCCCCTGTCCAAGCCTTAGTCACTCTGCCTTTCACCAGCACAGGCACAACACCAAGAGCAGAAGATCGAAGCGTGTGACCACCTCCACCTCGCCTCCACCCGTCCTGCTGGCTTGCTCTCGGCTGGCTGTTGCTCTGTGCTCTCCAGAGCGGTGCAATGGGTGTGTGTGCGCTGCGAGTGGCATGCTCTCACTGTCCGGGCTACAAGAGGATGCCGCAAAGCACAAACTGACTACGCAGGGAACAAGGGAGAAAAAGAACGCGGAATCCCCTTGGGCTTTGTACAGTCACAGGTAAAAGCTTTCTGCTTTCTGTGGTGGAGTATTCTAAAAATCTTGTATAACTTTGCCTCACTCACTTATGTTCAGGGTTGAATCCTTTTGAACTTGATTCCAAGCAGAATTAGACCTTATATGGGTACCAAACATTTTTGCACTTACATTCTGGATGTGGAGGTCAGGTAGAGCCTTATTACTAATTCCTGAGCTGTTACAGCACCATGTTGATCTAATTTGTAAGCTTTCGATGGGATTCCATGTCTGCTTCAGACCCTCTCGCAGGATTCACTACACACAGCTGAAGTTTGTTCCCTGCAAACTGCTGCATCATTAGATCTGACGGGTCCGTAGATCAAAACTTTGCAAATATTTGTGAACGCAGGTGTTTTATGCGTTTGTCTTTTTTTTGTTGTTGTTCCAAGAAAGGAGCACAAATGGGCAAATGGACCTTGAGGGAAATGATTTATTGGAGCTTCATTTACATCGATGAGACTCTCGAACGGTTTTGATCCAACTGTATGCCTTTTTAACAGGCGTGTGCACTGACCAGCACACCAGGACTCATGCTAAGTTACCAGTACACAAGGATGTAATGCTGTACGAACCAGTTACATCTTCTCAACTTTCCATTGGGTTGCAGGAGTCCTGAAGCTTCAAAGCTGTGTAGTTTCCAAACTACAGTAAGCATGTGTGTTTGTGTATGCATATGGGCGTGTGTGTATGTGAATATTCCTTTCTTGATGGGACTGGCAATGGTAACTTTAAAAACGAGCTTTGGACTGGGCAGGAAAACAAACTCTCCCCCCTCATACTGTAACGGTTAGGTTAGGGTTAGGGTCTGGGTTAGGATTAGGGTCTTCAGCAGGAAAGAAACCACTCAACTTCATAACTGTGTGTGTTTGTGAAAGAGAGAGAGAGCAGGGAAGTTCAATAACAGTGTGCACCCAATGTGTGTGTGTGTGTGTGTGTGTATCTGGTGACGTGTGTAGTGGAGATGACATTTCACCTACCCCATCACGCAGCAGGCCACTTTTGTTCAGTGCTTCTTGAATGGAGTTCTTGAGGGAAAAGACTGAATTGCTCTGGAGTTGTAGAATTCTGGATTTTATTTGTATCTTGATTAAATTACATTATTTTGGTTTAATCTCTCCATGTAATATCAGGTTAATCTCGCCATCTGATTACTGTTTCTGTTACAGTTCAAATTATAGAGCATTAATGGATGATCAAGTTGGTCACTATTTGTTTGTTTTTAATATGTAAATAAGAAGTGAGTGACTCTCTGAACCAGCTTCAGATAACGGCTGCTTTACATCACATACTGCATGGCTGTGGTTTCTGCCTCTCATGTGATATCCAGCAAAGCTCATGAATAAAGGATTATTTTTATTATTCAGGGGATAAGGAAAACCTTGACCAGGCTACGTAATACAGTGGTTTGATCCATAGGAAGTGTGAAAATTATTTAGTCAAGTCCATTCTAGTCATATAAGATTGCTTTTTAGGTTAATGTTTCTAATGCACTGTAATGATGCCTGCAAATGTCGCGGTATTCCAGCCTTGAATTAGTTCCTTCAGTGGTATACTGGGCATCCTCTGAAAAGTAGGAGAAAATGAGCCTTTGCTTCTCCAGCAGTTTTATCGTTAGAATCCCAAGAATCGTAGCAGGAGCAGTCATGTTGAGCATTTGAGCCCATGAGGGACTAGTCTAAGATGAGTAGATTAGTGCAGATTAGATAGAGAAGTGCTTTCTCAAATGACTCTTTCTAGTCTTTGTGAAATAGATGGTTCTTAATACTCGAGTTTTAAAAGACTCCAACCTCAAGCACACAGAACATATGTATTCAGATTTGGACCTTCATAAAACACTCATTAGGAGAAATAAAGAGGAAACATTGTCCCTTAGAACTAAGGTCCAAATTTAGACGAATAATTTTAGGCAGAACATGTCATTAAGTGAGAAATGCATTTAGGAAGAGAACAAAGCAGGTGGATTAATGTGATGCTTCAGCCCCCATACCGAACCAGCAGGGGTTATCTGCCTGTTTCCAGAGAAGAAGAAAGGCTTTTATTTCAGCCCTTAGCTGCACTACTAGGGGCAGAAGTGTGAGAACCTGTGTGAGCACCTTAGTTCTATACACACACCAGTGTGAGAACCTCTGTGAGAACCTTAGTTCTATACAGACACCAGTGTGAGAACCTGTGTGAGCACCTTAGTTCTATACACACACCAGTGTGAGAATCTGTGAGGACATTATAGTTCTGTACACACTTCCAGTGTGTATACTTCCAGTATGAGAACCTTAGTTCTACACACACACCAGTGTGAGAACCCTGTATGAGAACCTTACACTTCTATACACACACCAGTGTGAGAACCTGTGTGAGAACCTTAGTTCTATACACACACCAGTGTGAGAACCCTGTATGAGAAGCTTAGTTCTATACACACACCAGTGTGAGAACCTCTGTGAGAACCTTAGTTCTATACAGACACCAGTGTGAGAACCTGTGTGAGCACCTTAGTTCTATACACACACCAGTGTGAGAATCTGTGAGGACATTATAGTTCTGTACACACTTCCAGTGTGTATACTTCCAGTATGAGAACCTTAGTTCTACACACACACCAGTGTGAGAACCCTGTATGAGAACCTTACACTTCTATACACACACCAGTGTGAGAACCTGTGTGAGAACCTTAGTTCTATACACACACCAGTGTGAGAACCCTGTATGAGAAGCTTAGTTCTATACACACACCAGTGTGAGAACCTGTGTGAGAAGCTTAGTTCTATACACACACCAGTGTGAGAACCTGTGAGAACATTATAGTTCTATACACACACCAGTGTGAGAACCTGTGAGAACATTATATTTCTATACACACTTCCAGTGTGTATACTTCCAGTGTGAGAACCTGTGTGAGAACCTTAGTTCTATACGCACACCGGTGTGAGAACCTTTGGGAGTCTGACAGATGACAAGGCCACTGCTTCTGCATGTTGCTAATAGCATTAGTCACACATTAGTCACACACATCACTACTCCAACCACCAGGATCTGCCCTATTAGTTTCCCATCGGGTCACTGTGGTGACACGGTGGCTGTAGGATGTAGATAAAGGTTTCTGTTAATGTGTGTGTGTGTGAGTACCCATTATTATTATTATGAAAGAGCTGGGGGGGGGGTGTGAAAGCAGGAGACGGCAAATAAATCCACTCTGCTGGGCAATAAAAAAATGCACTTTAGTGGTGGAAAGAGGGAGACAGAGATGAAGGACAGTCAAACTGCACTGTTTAATTCCACTTGTTTTTGGTGTAAAATGTCAGAAACTGTCTAAATCTGTTCAACATTGAAATTCATCTGAAAGACAACAGTATTTCAATTTTGTAAATGAATCAAAAGATTTTAGGTGAGTAGCTGTGCTGTACTGTTATTATTATTATTATTATTATTATTATTATTACTGTAGTAAAACACAAAGTTGTGTTTTTATAGAAAAATGAGGGCATTGCAGTCCTTCATCAGCTGTGTAATCAAAGTACTTCTAAAGTTCTAAGAGGTGAAACCTGTTAAAGTAAGAAAATGTAGACATTTAAATCATAACATTTAAAGCAAAACATTTATTTCTGGAAGTCCTAAAGTTCTAAGAGGATACATCAGTTCTTTTTCTTTCTTTCATTGCTGCCATAGCAACAACAGGCAATGCAAACAGATGTAATTAATGCAATGACCATTAGCATTAAAGCGCCACAGGAAAATGACAAATCCTTTGTGATGGTCTGAAGGTGTTCCATAAAACGATCAACAAGTGTGTGTGTGTGTGTGTGTGTGTGTGTCTGGATCATGCATCAACAACCACCACAAATGTACTGATACAAAGATGAAAAGGCCGTTGAACTTCTGAAGGTGAAGAACAAAATGCTTTTGGGTTTTTTTCTTATTCTTATCCAAATAAATTCACATGTTTAACATGTTATGTGTAGGAGCTGTTCATCTGTTGGATGGATACGCTGTTCATCTGTTGGATGGATACGCTGTTCATCTGTTGGATGGATACACTGTTGAACACTTCGGCCTTAACAATTTACATTGCCTTTGTGTGTAGAAGTAGGATCCCAGCAAAACTTAGATTTGTCTCCTATGGCTCCTGTCGTATTAAAGAGACACTTTATCAGTACTGAACCTTATCTCTGCTTGGCACAATGATGGCATTGAAAAACTTTTTTAGCAGCGTTGCGTTAAGGTTGTGTTTGTTACTCTCAGGTTGTGTGTGTGCGCGAGCGCGCAAGTGTGTTACTCTTGGTGTGTGTGTGTGTGTGTGTGTGTGTGTGTGTGTGTTATCCTTGCTTCTTCAAGATCATTCATTATGTCCCTCACTTTGCAGCATCTGTAATGAATTTGCCATTGAGCAGAATAGCAGTGCATCAGTGTCTCATATAGGGTACAGAGCACAGTGGTGCATCGCTGTCTCATATAGGGTACAGAGCACAGTGGTGCATCGCTGTCTCATATAGGGTACAGAGGGGTTTATTCAAATTTGCACACACCACACGTGCAGGCCTGTGGCAGGGGCTTCATGGGCTATGAGCGCCGGCTTTCCTCCTCAGATATTATCCCAACCTTTTCAAAGTGCAGATTCTTCCATGCTGCAGAAACAAATGCGGCAAGAGAAACCATGACGTGAACGGCATGATCAGTTGTGTGCACCTTCTCTCCAAGTTTACCCGTCATGTTGTAACATTATGCTTAAGTTATTCTATAAGTGCTTTCATAAAGGTTTGTGTGACTATGAGGATTCATTCCCTTCTTGCTCCGTTTAATGCTGTATAGTAACTCACTATATTTGGCCATAAACCAATTTCTTAACTAATTAAAACAATAGAGTAGCTATTTAAAACCAAGATATTGAAAAGGGGAATGGTCTATGCCTGTAGGAACAGAGGAATGCAAGTACTGTGCGTGTGTGCGCGCAGTGATTGAGGCATAGACAAAAGCCCCTCGTAACCCTAACCCTCTCGATGCATTGATCAGAGAAAGGATGTGTCTTTGTTTTGGACCTTCCTTTGTGGCATGTTCTTGGTTTTTTGTGTTCCTGGGTGCCTCCCATCTCAGTTTCTTTGTGAAGCTGTAACCTGTCCTCTACTCTCCCCATCTCTCTCTGTCCCTTTCTCTTGGCCTCCGTCTCTCACTCACGCCTAGGCACACGCACATTCATGTAAACACAGGTCTTTGGGGACAGATAAACACATTCTGTCGTGTCGACTCAGGACAAGAAGCAGGCAGCGTTTGCTCCATGGTGGTGCTCCCCAGGTCTTTGCCAGGGTCCAGGGACTCGATCATGACAACACAGGCTCTGGCAGTGATTTTCCATCAGCTTTGTTTTCTAGCCTGAGATATATATCCAGAGATTCATTACCATTGACTTATGGCTTATTATATTTGATTTTAGTGCATGTCGACTGTTTGGTGTTTACTGTTAAAAGTGGTAAAAACATGGTAAAAGTGCCTCTGAAGAGATGTTCTCATGTTAATCAGGAGCTGTAAATTTAAAAAAGGTTGACTAAAATATCCATTGTTAAAGTATGATATTTTATTTGGATACTGTACTGCATGTGCTGATTTATTTAAAGAACATTTTGTAATGCTGTGTTTCTCAAAAATAGCTTAAATATTGTAGTAATAAAGGAATTACATGAGCTACCAAGAACCTTCTCACTGTTTACACAGCAGTAACAGGGTCTGTTTTACTCCAAGCCAGTTTCATCATAAAGCACCACCACACACCCCCTCCTCCCCCACCCATCCTCCTACTATACACACACACACCCACACACCTTACACTCCTACACACACACCAGTGGCATGCACACACCAGTGGCTCACAGACACAAACCATTTATTTTAGATTGCATATGGAGCAAAGGGTAAAGGGTGGGACTTATTTGATACACCTGGGAGGGTGGAGCATAATCATCCAAAGGAGCATTATCTAGATGATAATATTCAAAGTTTTTGGTTATGCACTTGCCACTTATATGAACGGGTCCTATATCACAAAATCGAGTCCTCTTGGTCTTGGCCCATAAAATGCATTGTGGTCCATGGGGAAACTGGACATCTGCTGTGCATCTTCAGTGGTAAACAACCTTCTGCTTTTATATGCTAAACTGAGAAAACAAACAAACGCAGCCACGCACATGGGCACATGCCATGTTGTTGCCTTGGAAACGCATACGGAGATAACGAAAGCAAATTTTTATCTCCAAGCAAGTATTTTTATCTCGAAGCAAGTCCAGTAATTACAATCTTTTGTGGAGATGAAGAGGACGTGAATGAGGAAGCAAAACGTCGGATGCAAACAAGAAGCAAATTGGCCCGGTTTTCCTGCTTTAGATCTTTGAACAAAACAGGGCTTTGTTGCCATGAAGGAGGCGGTATTTGTCATGTGAAAAAGGTTGGAAGGTTGTTCTGTAATTGGTGTTTTAGAGTGTGTTTATCAAGTCCAGATTTGCATGGCACTGTTGCAGTGTGAAAGCTGGCATGAGGACCAAAAAAAAAAGTCTATTAGATTACAACATTCTAAATATTCCAAATACATGGAGGTAATCTAGAAAACATCTTTTGACAATTAGGGTGTGCCAATTAGGGTCACGTCTCCATCCAGTCAGATAAACGGGTCTTGGTTCTGTTAATTAAACAGGTCTGTTAATTATGTCATTATAATTGTGCTAATCGTTGCAATGAATGATGGTGGACATTCGGCCCCCTTTGGAGGTTTTGCATTGTGGTTTTGTCAGAAGCAGACTCTCCATGCTTTTCCATGGTATGGGGGTATTACCTGGAGGCAGTCACGACAGATATGAACTGGTAGGAGATATGACAGAAGAGCATAAGTCTTTGGCTAAGGTAACACCCCCTTCAGATGAGCTAGGGTTTATAGCCTCAGACTAGCTAGAGCTTATAGCTTTGCCTTGCAGCAGGGTTGAGAGAGACACTAATGCTGAATCTTCTCATCTGTTTTTATGGAAAACTGCTAGGCCATGTAAATGCAGCAAGTCTTTGCTCATATACACATCACACTAATGTCTGTTTGTTTTCAGTTTCAGTAGGAGGAGTGGCAGCGTAAGTGATGCATGTTTGTTGAGTTGTGCTGGCCCCTCCCCCTCTCACGTGCCTCACCATCCTCTATGAGAACAGAGATATGACCGTGCGTTGCCGCCGGTTACCCAACGTCCTCCTTATCATCACCCTGCTGTTCTCTAAAGGTGAGTAGAAACCAACCAACCGCACCAACACAGGTAGAACAACATCGTGCAAAAGAAGGCCTGGAAAAAGGTCAAATTTAATTTTGCACCAAGATGACAGAACCCACTTTGATATTTTACTGTTTATGCAAAGCCAAAGGGTAACCATATCTTACTGACTACAATTAGTACTAGAAATTTATACTTAGTTACTTTGTTAGTTGCTATTGGGTTACGTCATTGGGGTTGATGTGTACACGCTTACCCAAACTAACCTGATCAGTAGTGTAGATCACCATAATTATAATCATACTTTCATATTATATAGGTGATCTGAATGACAGGTGTTCTTGCCTTCCACAGTACCATCCTAAAACAGCTGTTTTAAATGTGTAATAAAGTGGGATGCCTCTCACTGGAGAGTGTAAGATGAGCACAAATCCTCACAAATGATAGAAGTTGCAGAGGTTTGTAAACCCTGGAGAGAACTGACATATGAGCAGAAAGAGATTTCTTTTATCCGAAGTCAACAAGAGAGAGAGGGAGAGAACGATGGGGAGTAACAAGAGGCAAGCTGCTAAATTATGGTCTGTGGCAGATAAACAGATAAACAGATTAGCATCTAAACCAATGGCAGATAAATAAGAACCTGAGCTATCTAGTTAATCACAATCACATACCATATCATCCCTCCCAAAATCCCACCACTTCAAAGTGTATGTAGTACTTACTGTGATGGAAACTACATAATATCACTATCCTGGATTACCTTTGCCCATTTTTCCAAATGCATAAGTCAAAGTCAAATGTATTAATGTATTAATAAAATCCCTTCATAACACGTTGTCACAAAGCAGTAAGGGTCCATATTTCTAACGATCAAGCCAAGGGCAACAGCAGCAAGAATAAAACTCCCTGGGGCAGAAATGAGGAAGAAACCTTGGGAGGACTGACACTCAAGAGAGAATCCATCCTTCACCAAGCTAGTAACCAGTTTATGTTTTATTACGTCATTTTTAGTCTAAGTAGCTTCTTCAGTGTGATTGTGGAGCCTCAGTTACACCAGTGAGTCTAGGGTGGGCAAGGCAGTGTCTGCTTGAAACACAAACACACAATTATACCAAGTTATGGTGTGGTACAAGACCTATGATTATACACATCTGCAATTATTTAATATTATTTAATATCTTTTAAAGGAAAATCTATCTCAAGGTCATCCAGCCTGTTTTGAGCAGATACACATCTCCTGTTATTATAAAATCCTAACCAGGTTGATGCCTGCAAAAAAATGCATGCTCTGTCTTGGCGGCGGCCACAACTCTCGCAGGACGATGGCTTTTAAACCTTGATAAATTCACACAGTCTATTATAGGTTTGTATCTGGGTTTAATGAAACAGTGAGGCCAGTAGTCAGTCAAAATCATTCATTTCCTGATAATGGAGGTTTGGAAAATTGACTTTCCCACTAAAAATTGTCCTTGTCTGAAAGATGGTGTGTCTGTGTACCCTGTGATAAGTACCCTGATCAAATTTGGTGTGTGTGTGTGTGTGTGTGTGTGTGTGTGTGTGTGTGTGTGTGTGTGTGTGTGTGTGTGTGTGTGTGTGT
>JAOXYF010000007.1:13234432-13247350 GCA_028565775.1 Sternarchorhynchus goeldii
TCGTTTGACTGATATAAACACAGCAAAGCATTGGCTGTTCTGTTCTTTAGACTCTTGTTCAGCCTCAGTGCTACTGCCCGATATTCCTTTTTTGGTCTTTTTTGGTACCATCATTAAGTTTATCATACTCTTTCATGTGCAGAGGTTTAACTTCTATCCTCCTATCTAATCCTGAAGGAATGACTTGGAGAACCTTTAAAGAGCTTCCTTAATACAGGAATCATATCAGAGCTCTGCAGATGTTATATCACCTGTGTTAATGTGTGTGATTTTGTAACATACAACACCCATGTGTAGTATATGACTGCAAGCCATTCTATGATGGAGATTTGTTTCATTTTAACATCCAGATACAGACATCAGCAGCTTGTCAGGGAAGCCTGCAGGCATGAAAAAAGGCATTTCACACTTCAGACTCCATCTGAGGCCCCCAGGCTTTCTTAGTCTCAGAACAGTGGCCCTCCACCAAGGCCAGGTGCACAGCTCTGATAGCCACACCTGGTCCTTTCAGGTTCGGCAGTAAACATGGCGTAATTAAGCCACCTTGTTGTTGTCTGCGAGGCAACAAAACCCCTATTTTCCTTTCAGCACTTGATTAGAGAGGAAAGAAGTTGCTCTGTTCTGCCATTACTGGAATTTTTCATTTCCTACCCAGAAGGGTAGTAAAATAATAATAATGATTTTAAACAGCACAAAGAAAAGCAAAATAATAAAATGATCAGTTTAAAACTAGCTAAAATAATTGACAAATTAAATAAATGATATACCATAAGTAAAAATCTCATTAAACTAAGAGTGTTGGGCCAGGTAGAGAAATATGGACCTTGAAGTTCCACCTACTAAAAGGCGACTCACTCTATTAAAAAGGGGCACTCCCCTGCTGAAAGCCCTTTTAAAATAAACGGAAAAAAGTCTCTTAAAATCAGCTCTACAGAAATATGGATTACCAATGCAGTCAAAAGTCTGTATATCGTGACCCCCCCCTCCTCTCAACAGTCCATTTCAAAAGTTTAGTGTTGTAATCCCCTTTGTTGGTGCATGTGAGTATTCTGGCAGCATCATTTTGAACATGTCGTAAGTTAGTAATCAATCTCTCGGTGCAGCAGCTAAGAGGTTCTTGTAATAATCTAGTTTAGTTTCCACATGTACATTTCTAACTGTCAGGGACCATAGAAACCATTGAGATTTAAACCATCAAAGTTCTTTAAACTGATACCACTGTAGAGACAGAAGGACAGATCATGAATGCAAATATTACATTTATTAATTATACTAGCTTGGAACAACATATGCTATATATAACCTCTTCAGCATTTTCCTATATTTAAAACATGTTTCTTTGCAACTATCCGTTAATTAATCTGTTTTATCTCACTCCCTCCTGATTGCTGCAGTAATTACACTGCTCTCATAGGTGTATGGGTTTACGGTTTCTTCGTCATGATCCTGCTGGCTCTGGACTTCCTCTACTACTCAGCCATGAACTATGAGGTGTGCCGGGTCCACCTGGAGAGGTGGGGGCTGGGGGGGCGTTGGCTGAAGCAGGCTAGGAGCCACTGGCACAGCCCAGCAGTGAACCAGGAGTTCGAGTTGAGCACTGCAGCAGTTCTGAGCCACGAACCCCACCAACACCACGACCCCAGACTCAGAGGAGAGAGCCAGAGAACTGCCCTCATGACCTTCCAGACCTCCACAGCCTGGTGAGTCTGTTCTCTGTCTTACATACAAGGACTGTTTTCACATATAACATAAGTCTTCCCTGTGGTGGCTGTTGAATGAGGACGTGACATGATCATGGTGTGTGAACTGTACATATCAGCCTCTAAAAGATGTACCAAAAGCTGCCAATGTAATGCACATACTGTTCTTAACATGATTTATGATTATGATTAATATATGAATATGATTAAATACTTAAGGGAAAGATGCTCATATAACTGTTCAGAGAGCATGGATTTGATACTCTAGAAGGGTTAGACTTTCAACTGGTTGTAGTACTGGCTGTTCTGGGTTTGTGTGCATGTTTCACTGTCTGTGTGGATGTTTTATTGGGTTTGTGTACATGTTTCATTGGCTTTGCTGTTGGATTGATTTCATATTCTGTGACTTCTTGCCAAAATCTACCAGCCACCAACATTTACTGTGTTTTGAATTTTGATGAAAAGGATGAATACATGCAAAAGAACTGAGGCATTTGTTAACTAACCTGCTTGACATTCTGAACTAATTTTTCAGATGCAAATTAAGTCCACCAATTAAACAACAGTGTAGAGTTTACACTGATTTCTGCACTGAAGTCAGATGTGGACGCTGCAAAGCTTTTCATTTATTTATTTCCATCTTTCATTCATAATGCAGGGATTAAAACAGTGTTATATTCATTTTACTGGAATTCATCTCTACTACACCAACTGTTGGCCAAACACTACCTCCATCATTCATTATAAAAGAATGAATGAATAAATGAATTAATCGATCAATCAATCAATCAATCAAAGGATAGATGTTTTCTCTCATTTCTTACACCCAAATCATGCAGGGACACTATGATTTTGTTCCAGTTCTCTTTGGGGACTGCACCTGAGGGGAAAGGGGTTCAAATAAACAGTCAACCCGTCACACTGTTCAAGAGAGAAATACTAATAAACACAGTCAACCTGTCACTCTGTTCAAGAGAGAAATACTAATAAACAGTCAGCCCATCATACTGTTCAAGCGAGAAATACTCAACAACTTCCACAGCTATTAATCACTGCTGAAAACAGCCATCACCTCTGAGTGCCTTTTAAAACATTACAATATCACAGTATAATACCACATTTTGAGCACATGCTTTTATTAATAGGTCCATAACTTTTTGTTGTTGTTGTTAAGACTGTGCTGATTCCAGGAGGTGTTTTCTGCAGTACTGTAGTTGAGGACACCTGTTCAGTCCTAAGAGTGAAGAGTTTATCAGGCAGAATCCTCTGATACTTTTCTGTATGAACTGCATGTACCTCAGAGGCAGAAGTATTTTATTCTAATAGCAGTGGTTTTATTCTAATAGCAGTGGTTTTATTCCAGTCGCACTGGGTAGAACGGTTGTAATGGATATATGTAAGAAACATCCGCATTGCCAATCCTTCCTTAGTTTGTTAAAACTCTTCTTAGGTTGGTTTTAGAGAAACCAATTCAGTCAATTCAGAAGTATACAGTAGACTTTGTCCAGGAATGTCCAGTTTACTATATGTCCAGGAATGCAAAAATCCAAATCTTTATTAATGGCTTTATCTGCAATAAAATGCAAATAATGGATTCCACTATAATGTACATATACTGTTGGTCTCAGTACCTAGTGAGCTGTCTTGCTGCCTAATAACTAATAACTCACTGCATACCATATTTCCAGTAAACACAAAATGAGAATTAAAAAATGGTAAAAATCATAATTAAATAACTGTCCAAATCATTTTATAGAAATATGCTCTTGGGGAAAAATGTGATATTCATCTACAAAAAGCAACTTACTTATTTGAGTGAACTTCACTTGTCATTGGAGTCAGAGTGTGTGTGTGTTTTTAATGAGGTGTACCAGCTCTGTGTAGAGTAGAGAACACTGAACTGTTCTATGACTTTTAAGACTTTGGATTTAATTCATGGATTAGCAACCTCATGATAGTAATCACAATAACATACCACTTCACAGGTTAGACTGTGTAATTTGTTCAGACCTACAATCTGCTCTAATTAAACTATTACAGAGATCAAAAGAACCTGACCTATAGTGTGTGTGCCCGCAGGACATCATGTTTAAAACAAATTTGTTTTTGATTACATGATTGAATCTGTAGTGACTCAAGCATCATTCAAAAATGTTAAATTCTGTACTTGTTTTTGTGTTTGTGTGTTGTGTGTACACATGACTTTTGTTAATGTGCTTTTATCCAAATATGAATCTGATGGATCATAGTAAAAAAGATATGGCGTTTTTACTGGTTAGGTTTCAGTAAAAGATTGAATATATAAGATATTAAAAGAGAAGAGGGTTACTGTGTAAACATCCATAACTGTGTAAACATCCATAACTGATAACATTTTTATATACATCATATTTGCTTTTCTTTCTTGCCAGGTCATTTTTGTTTTCAGAGACTAAATGTTCTCATTTCACAGCGTATAAATGTCGAACTTTAACCCTAAAGCGTATAAATGTCGAACTGCAATTGGTGCTGGAAGGCGGCTGTTGCACTCTGAGGGTATAAAACTCAGACTTGCATTTGGCAAAGATGAAGAGTGCATCCATGTCTCCGTGGAATATTCCAGAACGTTTTTCTTTTTACTTTCATCTTTTACATGCGTTCCCTAACCTTAACTCTAACCCTAACTCTAGCTGATTTCACTTTAGAATCATTTCAGAAAACAATAAAGAAAAAATGGAATTATAATGGATTTTTTTTCTCTCTCTCTCTCTCTTCCTCCCCCTCCCCCTGTCCAGATACTTCAAATTTTACTCACTATAGTGGACTGTGTGCTTAAAGGAGGTGGAGTTGCCTTGACCTACTGGAATTCTTAGTTCAGTCTCCCCTCCATGACCTCATCGACCTTTAAGATGTAGCAGATGTTCTCCAGGACTGAAGACTCTACTCTCATTCATCACCAGTGAGGAGCCTGAACCACCCATCTTAATGGTGAAGTGTCCCATTTTCTAGCCTCTTCACGCAATGAAACAGGGTTAAGATCTGTGAAACTGGGCTTTTTTGCAGGGAAAAGTTGGAAGTCTGGATGCCCCCCCCACACTCATACACTCACACACATACACACTGCAAACATATTATCTACCTTTCCTACCAAGGCCTGACTTTTCCTAAAGCAGAAGAATTATTTTTTACATCAGCTATTGTACCAACTATTGTACCAACAGTTGAAGTTGGCTGGAGGGAACTATTTCAAGACTTTTAGTTACATCATTTACACCTTCTTGCTTTACTTTAACACAACAAAATGAATTACTATTTGGGTAAAAACATGGTGTGGAATATTTTATCTGGTGTCCAGTCACTCAATTATACTTGTAATTTTGCAATATGTTTTAACTACAGAGGTGTAGTAAGTGTGTCAGATAAAGCAATATATACTGATAATGATAGTAAATATAATGATAATGACAGTATATATATAGATAATGATGTATAATGATAATGACAGTATATATATAGATAATGATGTATAATAATAATGTATATAATGATAGTAGATGAGGAAGTAATGGTGGATTGTGTGTGTGTGTGTGTGTGTGTGTGTGTGTGTGTGTGTGTGTGTGTGTGTGTGTGTGTGTGTGTGTGTGTGTGTTTCATATGAGTGTTTTATTTCAGTCAGGCAAACCAAAGCCTGATGAAGCCCTTAGTGGATTAAATAATCCTCACTGTAGTTTTGTTTCCCTTGTGGAAAACGTGACTAAATGTGTGTGGTTTAGAACAGGTAAGACCAATAATGGACAGTATTTTGTTATACTGTATTAGAAAGAGACCTTTTGTGATGGCATTTTTTAGAGTTGGAGGTGAGTTTTCTTCCTAACAGCTAGAAGGCAGACATACTCAGTGTAACAGTACAAGCTGCCTTACAGTAAGTCTATAGTGCACACCTAGCACATGCTGCGTTGTAGTGGTAGACCCCTTTCTGCAGGTACATTATCGCAATGCACCTGTTCTTCCTGTGGATGCAGTACCACTGTAATGTGCACTTGGTAACTTTTTACTGGTACAAACTGCAACAAATAACGATCAAACAGATCAAACAAATAAAAATCTATATTCTGCAGTGTGTTCAGTGTCCTGGTCATCTTTTTCCACATTCTATTCACTGGTTTATTCTCCAGTGACAACCTCGTGCTGCTTCCTGGTTTTGGATTAGGGCTTTGGGTGTTCAGAGTGATGGCTGTATGTGGTGGGTCAAAGCAATCCAGCTCTGTGACTCACGGCAACACGAGAATGATGCATATTTCCTGGCCAGAGGGGGAGTCACACCTGTTCCTTCCTCTAGAAGCTGAAAATGCCTCTGGTGGGTGGCGGTGCCAAGACTACACCAGCTCTAATTGGTAATAGAGGTAGGCGTCAGTTCTCCCACAAATGCACGGGTTAAGGAAAATCGATTGCCCCTTTCTCCATTTTATATATGAAATCTGAAACCTGGTGCCATAGAAAAAAATTATAAAATAAAAGTATAAACAATAAAAAATATGCTGTGCTCAGATGAGCACAAACACGTGAGACCAGTCCCAGGATTAAAGACCAATAGTGCCAGAGCTGGTGTGTAAACACAGGAGAAGATGTACAGAAAAAGACTCTGAAACACTGAGGGTGGAGGAATGGGACATGATCATAGTTTTTCCATCATTTATCAACACATTCAGAGGGGCCTCCTAGCCACCATGTATTCTTCAAAATGCCAGAGCCATAAATCACACAGGCTGCAATAATCTATTAGAGCCCTTTAATCTATTTATATCCCCCTTCCTGGCCATCTGCTTTCTGTGAAGAGGCATGAAACCATTCATTGGAGGGATGAAGTTAGAATTAAACAGATCAGCTCATTAGGCTGGAGCAGGGCTCTTTAGGATTACATTACAGTTTATTCTAAACTCTCCCCAGAGCTCTTAAATATTAGGAGGCAGATGAAGACTCTACATCTACATTCACCTCATGAGGACAATTGTGCTCAAGGGAACCAGGTTTGAGTCTTTGTGTATTAATATCTAATATTTAATCTAGTTAGAGAACATTCAAAAGATAAGAACAGCTTCTCGTCCAGTTTGGATTTCGTGGTCACGTGAACGTGACTTCATGGTCATGTGAATGTGACTTCATGGTCACGTGAATGTGATCTCCATTACAAAGAAGAAGCAGCAGTTTTATTCTTTCTTCAAAAGAATTAGAGAAAATGTAACAATAAACTTTTGCCTTTTTCCTGATAAACAAATCATGCATGGTAATGATCATCATATATCATATATAACTATAACAAAAATATATTATATATAAACTACCCACACAGTGACTAACAACCACATTGGTGAATGATTGAGCTACACGCTGAATTCTAAATAGCTTTTTAGCACGTCATTACATTCTTGTTTGAAGACAAATCCCTGGAAACCTGGCAAAATACCTTTATTTGACTAAAGCCTGGAAATAAAGCCCCATCTGAACTCGAACTGGGGTCAAACCAATAGAGGGACACAATCTGTTCACATACTCACCACTCCATGGCAATTTGAGGTTCATATTTGAGTGAATTTGTCCTTGCCTGGTTCAATGCCTATCTTTGAGTATTATGGGATCACTTTGTCCAAGTAATTGATTGAGTGTGAAAAGGAACTAGATGATGTGATGAGAGTGGAAACTATACTTTGCTCAAGTTTCCTGGATATTCTAAGTAGCGCAAGCCTGCAGGTAAAATTAGTTTGTGGGATCAACATAATCTAAGATACTTGAGCAAAATCCTGGTGAGGACTTTTACTTTCTAAACCTGAAATGTCCACCTCTGCCTGCAGCTCAAGCTTGAATTAAAACCTGCTCACCTTCAATTGGGCTCATCAAACACACAACATTCCTGTTTTGCTACTGAGTGCTACACAATGGTGAGCTGTAGCTCAACCATATATTTTTCTGAAACCAACTCAAGAGGAACAAATTGTGCAGGTCACCTACATGTCAATGTATCACAATGGTAATGCATTTCTTGTAACACTCCCTATGGTAACAGTTACCATGATGCTTTGTCTTGACCACGTTATCAAGCAGCTAATGTTATTCAGTCTGGGTCCTATATCAAGGTAGCTGTCTTGAAAAGACAAACATCCAGTTGTGTCATAATGACAAGTGCATTTTGAAAACCACAGAAAGTATCTGGAGAAAGGCATCTATTTCAGAACTAATTTACAATCTACACTGGAGATCAAAATTGGAGAACACACAATTTCCTAAATGTCAAGGTCATTGTGTAGTCCTGTGTGAAATTATCTTAATAGGAGCGAAATAGCAGTATTTTAATTTTGCGTCATAAATTGTGTATATTCTAAAATACAGCATAAAAAACTTAAATTATATAAACTTAAATCTCTGATTTTCAGATCCTTTTGAAATACATGACGTGTCCCATTTACTCATTTTGCAACAGGACATGCCTGTGTCATCATTTTGTAAAAACACTTAGCATGCTAACTCAGATCTGCTACCACCCCAGGCTCCTCTGATACACTCATTTCACGTTGTGATGTAAGAAACCCTGGCAGTCCGTATCCATGTTTGTGAGACTGTCATCATTACACTGCAGTACCAATGTCTTGGTGCCGACTGCTTATTTTGATTTGTCTTCCAGCAGGAGGACATGTTACCAAGGTTAAAAATATGATATTCACCGGAAGGGGTCTTTATTTAAAAACTGACGGATTTCCCCACAATAACAATTTATTCTCTGATATATTTTGGCTCTGTTATAATACACCTGGGAGGAAGCAGATGGAAATAAATATCAATCTGGAACAATCTCTCTCCTCTTTTAGTGAAAAACGTCCAGTATGGAGAAGAATGGAGCTGAAACTATTCTTTATATTAGCATATTCTAGCATAATACACAATGATATAATTGAAAAGCAGTCACTCCACCTTACGATTCACCAAACCTCTTTCTGCCAAATCAGAACACTCACTGGAATAAATTAACTCAACTGTACATATCACCAGCAACCAACACCTACAGAAGAGGTAAATGAATAAATCTGAGACATCGGTAAACATCTCTCCTGCTGAAAATATAGCAATGTTACTCATTATAACTGCATTATTAAATATTTCTAATCCAACATGAGTTTTGATTTTCCTTAGGCTTCTGGGTATAAACCATGTGACTACACCTCATGCATTATAGAGACTCTGATCTCCCCTGATCTCCTCAGATCTCTCGCTGATTTCTCCCTGATCTCCATGTAATTTTCACCCCTCACCAGGGCTGAACTCAAGACCATAACATTTTATTGCAGAACAAACAAGATAAAATTTAGGCCAGTGAATCAATCTAGCTTCTTTTCTACTTTAACCACTCCATCAGATGGCAATAATCATTGTAAAGAAAACAAAGCTGCTTGTTTTCTTGAGCACTAAATACCACAAATCTCTGACCCGTGGTGCACAAACACTCATGTTGGACCTCTACCATTGACATAGTCCACTGACGGCCCTTTCCAGTTCTCGCAGAGATTTTACATGCACATTTCAGATTTGCTAAAACAACTGACCTTTTTCTTCAAAGGTAAAGGATGCTTCAATGCCGCCCACTGGTCATGCCTTGTGTTTTAAAATCATTCCTGTATTCTAAAGGGACAGAATGTCTTACAGGATCACACACAAGCCGTTTCTGGCTTTTTGCCATCAAAAGCCTGAGCCCATGATACTCTAATGTTAAATGTTAAACGAGTATTGTTAAGTAATCCCTATTTAGAGGCTTTAATTGAACAAATTATACCATTGCTGATAACAGGTCTTTTAACAGTTTAGCTTCTTCAGTATATAAACAAAGGGAGCTCAGCTTTAGAGCTGCAAGAGATTGTTCTTCCTGCTAGAAACTTGTAATTATAGTGTGCATGTTAATTACTCTGCCTTTTCATTTACAAAAGTTTAAATGAATTCAGAAAAAATAGCCCATCATTCTGAAACTGGGAAAAGAATGAATCATGCAGTCCAGTAATCTACCCAGGCAGCCAAACAATGCTCTTTCATCTGTTAAAAAGAGGTTGGGTAGAGCCTCTGTTTTCATGGGCTACTCCACAGTGGGTGGTTTATTACTGGTAATCAGTTAGTTTGAGATTTTATTACATGGACCATAGAACATTGCAAAACCCTACATAAGATCCTAATTACTCCATATTCAGAGAAAGTTCTCACTATATCGTTATAGTTAGATGGCACTGTATCGTGGTGAAAAGCACAGCTATTTAGAACACAGAAGGTCATCGCACAGCGGCAAGGAGGTTGAGCCATTCAGAGGCACAGTAGGGAGGAAGTGAGAGCAGAGGAGCTGCAGACACCTGCCTGCACCTGCCCTTTGCGCCTGGGTGTTGAATTGAGTTTTCCGTCTAGGTCCGGGGGGGGTGATGGTGCAGGAAAACGTGAAAAGCTTTTAGCAAATCTATGACACTGTTTCTCAAAATCCATTAAAAGATTAGAACATGCCACCATGAACTATAATGGTGTTTATTGTCTGAAATCATTTTTACTTGAAGAGCTAAGAGAAACATCAAGTGGAGATTTCCACTTTAACTGGTATTTCACCTTCTAGTTTTTAAAGCAGTGGATTTAAAGAATGAATCAGACGAATGTATCACATGATGTAAATGGAAAACATTTTGATGAAGAAATGTACAAATAAAGAATTACAAGTGTGTATGTAACTAATAGTACATAGAAACATGAGACAAATGAGCTGCAGTTAGATTTAGTCTAATCTTAGATCTTTACTCTAATCCTTCTATAATCTTAAAACCTGTGTAGGTCTTTTTAAAAGTAAAATAAGCAAAATACATAAAACTAAGGGGAAAGGATTTATTTTGCAAGAATACAAATCCAGAAGTGAAGAGGCATGACAAACACACCAAATCCTGAGACGTTATTACAAACCCTACTAAGTTTTTTTCCCCCCTTAGTAAGACATTTTGGGAATTTCATATCATATCTTTATATCTAATTTCTGGATAAATTTAATTAAAAAGAAAAAAGTGATTATTTTTTCCTGGTAAACCTTAACCATGTGACATGGTTACACTGCCATCTGCAGCAAAAGAAGAGTCTTGCACTGCTGCATCCTGTAAAAGTTCAGAGGTGCACGACTGATAAACACTTTAATGTGTAGACAGACTATGCCCAACCCCAACTCTACTAACCCCAACCCATGCTTGTTTATGCTTCCTTCACAATATCACACACTGAAGATGTTTTTTCAGCCTCACTTGTGATGTTTTAAACTTTGTTGTTTAAAATTGACTTTGGGAATCCGATTCCAGGTGAGCAGAAGCTGGTAGCGCAGTTTTGACATGAAAATAATATCTGCTGTTGTCTCAGTTTCCACCGAGCAGCTTAACAAGTGTGCTGTCTGGATTAACAAGTGTGCTGTTTACAAGTGTTGCTACAATATTTTGTGATCTCTGCCTTGGCTCTGCCTACAGAGTTCCATCAAGATAAAATTATTATTGATGTGGTCTTGCTGCTAGATCAAATCTCTGATATACTCTGGAAAGTGGAGAGCAGAACTGCTTTTTCTATCCAACAAGGCTGATATGTTCCTGACAGGGAGCCTACTGATCTTAAATAAATATAACATTAATGTAGCAACCAGATAATCGAACAACCACCGAACAAATTGGCCTGGGTGCCAATCTGAATGATTTGGTTTTTAGACTTAAAAGTGCATCTGCTTTGAAACAAAACCACCAAGAAGGTGGAAACATACAAACAAAAACCCTCAAAACAGAGCATCGTTAATCATCCTCTCTCTCCGTTCTCCGACATGAGTCCGCCGGTGCACTTTAAGCACGTACGCCTGCCTGAAACCCTTCCCGCACTCGGAGCACTCGAACGGCTTCTCGCCGGTGTGGATCTGCATGTGGCGCTTCAGGCGGCAGGACGTGAAGAAGCTTTTGCCGCACTGCGAGCAGGCGTAGGGCCGCACTCCCGTGTGGTATCGCGTGTGCAGCTGGAGGTAACAGGCCTGTGTGAAGCTCTTGTCACAGTGCGAGCAACGGAAGGGCTTGTGGCCTGTGTGATAGCGCTGGTGCTTCAGCAGCTCGCCAAAGGAGAAGAAGCTCTTGCCGCAGTCTGAGCAGAGGAACGGCCGCTCGCCAGTGTGCGTGAGCTCGTGCCGAGTCAAGCTGGCCTTATAGGCGAAGGTCTTGTCGCAGAGCGAGCAGCGGAAGGCCTTCTCCTCCGTGTGGCCGGCCAGGTGGGCACGGAGCGTGCGCTCACGCTTGAAGCTCTTGCCGCAGTGCGAGCAGAGGTGTGGCTTCTCTTGGGAGTGCGTCCACTCGTGTTTGCGCAGAGCACCCGGGTACAGGAAGCTCTTGTCGCAGTGCGCGCAGCGGTACTTGCGCTCGGCCGTGTGGGTGCGCTGGTGCGACAGCAGGGCACCGCGGTAGGTGAAGCCTTTGCCGCAGCCGCAGCGGTACGGCCGTTCGGGCCGGTGGGCCAGCAGGTGGCGCTTAAAGCCAGTGACGCAGGTGAAACTGGCCTCGCACAGCGTGCACTTGTGCGGACGCTCATCCAGGTGGCCGCGCTTGTGCCGTACCAACGCCGCCTGGCAGCTGAGCCTCTTCCCGCAGTCGCTGCAGCGGTTCAGTTCGTCCCGGCCGTGGATACGGTGGTGGTCGCGGCGCGCGCTCAGCGAGCTGAAGCTCTCGCCACAGTACAGGCAGCCGTACGTCCGGGGTTCGCCGGCTCTATGCTCCGCCCCTCTTGCCTCGGGCTCCGCCTCCTGGGCGACATGGACGAGGCGGTGGCGGCGCAGGGCCTGGATGTGGGAGAAGCGGCGGCCGCAACGCGAGGCCGGGCACTGGAAGGGCCGCTCGCCGGTGTGCGTACGCTCGTGCGCCTTCAGCATGCCCGGGTAGCGGTAGCCTTTGCCGCACACGTGACACACGTGACGCACGTGCACCTCCTTCTCTGCTCCCTCCTGCAGAGCTGGGTGGATCTTTTTCATGTGGCTTTTCAGGTAGCGCTCTTGAGCATGACTGAACAGGCACAGGGGACAGGAGAAGACTTTCAAGGGAACATCTGCAAAGGAACCTGGTGTTAATCTTAGTGAGATGGTGCAGTCAGCAATCAAAACAAAAACCTTAAATCATTTCCTGTGTAGAATGTCAATAGGAAGGAACTGCACTTCTAACACACATATAGT
>JAOXYF010000007.1:13247450-13262395 GCA_028565775.1 Sternarchorhynchus goeldii
ACCAAATAAAGCACTTAAACCCCTGTACAATAGTACCAAATAAAGCACTTAAACCCCTGTACAATAGTACCAAATAAAGCACTTAAACCCCTGTACAATAGTACCAAATAAGTCGTCAATGCTTAGTGCTTAATTTTTATCCTACTTTTAAAATGCTATTTTATACTTTATTATCCTCAAAAGCACTTTCTGAACTTGTTTTCAAATGGTACTATAAAACCAAATTGTTATTATTGTTAATAATAATAATAATAATAATAATAATAATAATAATAAAAGAACTGGATAGGAGAAGTGGACCTGTATTTCCATCATTCATGGTCAGACCAGAAGACACATCAGGAAGCTCAACAGGAACCCTGTGACCAAGTGGACCAAAGATAATACAAGGAAACAAATCTTAGGTCTTCAATGTCGAGTCTTCTCTCTAGATCACACTGCATGGCTTAATATTCAATTTATGTGACAGAACAATCATTACTGAAACATTTGCTCTGAGAACACAGCTTAAGCATTTCACTAGCATGCAAATATAAAGGTTACATCAAGTGACTTTAGTAACAGAGGAATTATATGAAATGCATGTCAGAAATTACCTCTTATTTGATGCATGGGGATGTGTAACCAGCTCAGTGAGACATGCAGGGCGAGTCTCTCTTTTCTGCTTTTGGAGGTTCACCATCTTAATCTTCCAGGTCTTCTTGGGCTTTCGAGCTGATCTGCGGATCGCCGTGGGATACGTGAGCGTAGCTGCCTGTTCAGGAGCACTGGCACACGTGTGTGGCAAAGAGACCAAAGTGGGCATGGCCACAGGGTTACCGCCCAACTGCCCCGTTGGGGTAGGGTTACCTGACTGCCCCGCTGGGTTAGGGTTAGGGTTACCCGACTGCCCCGCTGGGTTAGGGTTAGGGTTACCCGACTGCCCCGCTGGGTTAGGGTTACCCGACTGCCCCGCTGGGTTAGGGTTAGGGTTACCCGACTGCCCCGCTGGGTTAGGGTTAGGGTTAAAGGTTAAGTCCACTCTCTTTCTATTTGTGCCCTGTAGATGCACGTCACCCTCCTGATGGTGAAGTGTGTTTCCCCCAGAATATCCATCATTTACACTGCCTCTTTCGCTCCCAATGCCCTTCACCCAAGCACTTCTGTTGGTCTGCACGCCCCTCAGCTCGGCCCTGGTAGAACGCGGCCCGGTGCCTCCACGCGCACCATCCTCCACCTCGGACGGGACCTCTCCAGCTGGGTTAGTGCCAAGTTCGACGTCTGCCCAATCAGACACAACCACCATGGCCGATACGTCTGTTGCGTCCATGACGCATTCAGGGATCGGAGCGGGAACAAAGTCCGCCGGTCGCTCTGGCAGACTTACGTCTGCTCCAGGAGGGTCCGTGCCGTCTCTCTTGCCAGACAAAGCAGTAAGGATGCAGTCAGCCATGCTTGGACACGGAGGGGAAACTGGGAAGGCTGAGGAAGGAACAAAGATCATCATCATCTGATTTAATCAGATAAAGATGTTCTGACTTTTTGACAAAAAGTTGGGTTGCTTAATTTGTGCCAATTTTTGTTTGTTCATTTCAGTAAAGTAAAATTCTATGGAAAGGGTTGTCAAAAAATATTGAAACAAATATATAAAACAAACAGGCATTTGTACATAAATACAGACCAAAAAAATGAGGGTTGTGATCTAGGATTCACCCGTCACAGCTGGGAAGTTTTTCTGGTGTTGAACACTAAAGGTATTGATGTTTCTTTGGTATTGTAGAACTTGTTATAATCAAAGTGAAATATAACATTGTACACACGCCCACCCACACACGCACACACACACTCCACTCCATAGTTTCATCTCCTTTGATCATCTGATTCAGCTTCCCTGGCCAAAGAAGGTGGGGTCCTCTTGTCAAAGACGCTACTTTATACATCATGTTATATTATTACATTGTATACATGACTACTCTATTATTACATATTATGTTATATTATTACATTATTATTACATTATATACATCACTACACTTATTATATATCATATTACATTATATACATGACAACACTATTATATACATCATATTATTACATTATATACATGACTACACTATTATACATTTTGACAACAAAAACATTTTCTTTGCTTTAAAAAACACAGAAATGTGACTACTGACACTAGGACTATTACCTACCAGGAGTTTCCAGATGCCCAAGGCACTTATGGTGATGTAACAGCGACTTCAAGTTGTCTGGGTTACTGATGGATTCCTCACAGTCCTTTAAAGCAGAAGATTCTGAGCTGAGCCAAGCTACAGTCTGGAATCACAAGGGTACAGAAGATTCTGAGCTGAGCCAAGCTACAGTCTGGAATCACAAGGGTACAGAAGCACTTGAACAATTCACCATCAGTCAGCCACACATTTATGTACTGAGCAATTTGGGGGGAAAAACATTGTTTTATACAAGACAGAATTCCATACACTTCTTTGGAAGATCAATACAAATCTGTCAAAGTAGACCAACATCTGAAAACACTTCTGGGTTTCCTACCTGCAGGAGATCAGGAACAGGCAGGAAGTGCTCCAGTCTGGAGAGAAAGTCCCACATCAGTGTCTGAAGAGCAGAATCATAGTCTGGACCAAACTCTACCGGAAACACATGCTGTAGAGAGTAGAGAGGGGGATAAAGAACTCCTACTGAACATGCATCAAATGTACCCACCCTAACTAACTGAAATTTCACTTTAACACTGGATTTTATTATTATTATCCTGGTAAGGGCTTGAAATAAACAAACTGCTGAATTTTTGGTACCTAAACTCACTTCACTGAGGCTACACTATATCTAGTAAGAAATATTCACAGTGATTTGACTAATATCACAACGACACATCCCCAGTACAAAATTTTAAAAATTATCACATGACCACACAGTCATCTGCTGAGAGATTTCTGACCTGGAAGAACTGCTCTCTCTCATCAGTGTTTTTAATGAGGGTCTGGACCAGCTCCACAAAAGGTACTCCTGGCTTTTCCACCTCTGCGCTGTACAGCTGCAGAACCAAAAGGCAGTCTGATCAGACATCTCCATGCACTCTGCCATTTGATGGGAGCACATATGGTCCAGTCAGTGTGCAGACCAAATGATGGGATTTCTGTTGTCACGGAAACATATCTTACATCTTTGACAAGGGACAGCTGGATGCTGTTGAGGTGAGACTGGATAGCACATGCGTCCACTGGCTGGCCACGGCAACACAACTCCAAAATCAGCTAGAGGAAACCCAGGACATGGCATCATCACAAACACATCCTTATGGTCATCTGATGGGACTGCAGGTTTAAACAGGAACCAAGGGATTCAGAGCAACGGCATGAGGCAGCAGCAAGACACCAAAAAAACAGAAGAAAGGAATGAGGTTCCTATAATTCAGACTGGAACTGGGTACATTCAGACTGGTACTCCGTTCATTCAGACTGGAACTGGGTTCATTCAGACTGGAACTGGGTTAAGAACAAACGACCGATGTCAGCACAAGCAAAATGCAGTAAGAGACAAAAGCCAACCTTTAAATGTAATATATATCACATGTCACAAGCTTCCTACCTTACCACTGCAGTCAATCGATCAATAAACATAGAAGAGTTCACACCAAAGGTCTCACCTTTGCACGCAATCCCACAATAAGTTCAACTCCCCGCGTGTGGCTGAAGAGCTCTGGGACAGCTTCAATAACCAGAGAAACAAAGTTTGCCAGCATCCCATACTGCATCACATCCCGCTGCTGCATGATTCGCCATAGGAGGGCAGCCGTGAGCCGAAGTGGAGGAACCAAGAGGCGCAGAGAGGACAGAGGCAGAGGAGCCTGATCTGAAACATGGAGCACATGGTCAACTAAACATCATACCAAACCGTGCTGTGACAAACAAACATCAGCTCTTTATTACTTTAACCCAAGATCCAACAAGTGAGAAAAGAATTTTACTTCAGAATAGCAACACTATTGATACTAAACTCTCTCTTTGGTTTACTAAAGCTGAACTACAAACTCATTTTGAAAGCATAGAACCCATAGATTAAGAACCTTTGCAGCAGGGTTCTGGAGACCTCCCTGGGTTTATGTTTGGTGAAACTGTTTACTTACCTGAAAGGCATAGTGCCCTTATAATGCATTAAGGACTTTGTTCACAACAGTGTAAAACAGAGCCTAATTTAAGTAAGCTCAATTATATAAAACAGCCTGTTTTAAGCAAGCTCTATTATATAAAACAGAGCCTATTTTAAGTAAGCACTATTATATAAATCAGAGCCTATTTTAAGTAAGCTCTATTACGCTGTAGTAAAGCATCACTTGCTGTTCACATGTTAAACCTAACTACGTAAAACAGTGTCGCTTTTAACGCGTTTTTGCGTTCCCTCTGGGTCTTTATAGCCAAGTTGTCCTCTCACGCATGAGGAAAGCTCACATTTTATGTTAATATGGGGACAAGAACATAAATCTTAACATGAATGTAAATTCAGGTGGAAGGAGACCGTGTGCAGTAAGTGGTTTAATTACCTGCATCCTCCTGTTTGGAGAATCCGACCTCCATAGTTGCAGCTTGTTGTGTCTATTCGCTACGCTAAATCAGTCTCTAACTATCTCTACTCGATAAACTGCCAACATTCCCACATGCAATCAAGAGCAGAAGTATCTTAGTATTTTCGTATTTTCACGACAGGACAACTGACTTGTAACCCCTTACACCAGTCGCATGGACACTCTCAAGTCTCCCCAGGACAAGCACTACGCTGCTGAACACCATGTTTAACCCCCGGAAGTTTTGCTAGGAGCTTTTCTTGATGTTTACTATAGCGCCATCATGCGTCGAGCTGACTAAATGGTTTCGTTTTTTCTCCCGCTTACGGAGTTCAAGCATTGAACTTTATCGAGCATATAACCACACCCAGAACTCTTACGTTCATATAAGTTAAATCAAATCAAATCAAGTTTATTTATATCGCGCCTTTTACAACAGATGTTGTCTCAAAGCAGCTTTACAAGTGTCTGAGTCCAAGCCCCCAGTGATCAAGACAAGAGGGACAGTGGCCCAGAAAAACTCCCTAAAAGCATGAGGAAGAAACTTGGGAGGAACCAAGACTCATGGTGGGAGCCCATCCTCTTCTGGCCACCACTGGTCACCATGACAGATAAATTATATAGGAAAAACAACACAGTAGTAAATAAGTCTGGGGCTGTGCCATAGCAGGGCGGGGGGGAACCAGGGGTGCTGATGAGGGCCTCCATCCAGTTGATTAATCCTTCATCTGCATCTGGATGAGTAGGAGGTGGTTGGTCCAGGACAGGTAGCAGCAGGAGAACCTCATCAATCCTTACTTTGTACCAAGGACAGCCATTAGCTCGGTAAAAGTAAAGCGAGACAGTTAGTTCTGTATGGGACATAAAATGTAGATATTTCAGAAGCGTGGAAGCAGCAACTCCGGCAATTAATTATTAAAGCCTAACTAAAAGGACAGAACCAGAAGGTAACAGACTTGGGGGCCCTGAGGCGTTGGTATCCCTCCACCCCACTGTCAGCAAACTTAAGTGAACGTGTGCAGTGGTGGGACGACAGCACCAGCTTATCATTCAATCAGTACATACACGTCTGTTACCATACATTTATCACACGTCCCAATGCCAATACTTCAAACCGTCTGTGAGAATCTCAGTGTTTGCACTTTCTACAAAGAAATTCATGAAATCCTATTTATATTATTTAAAAATATTTATAAATGTATTACAGATAAACAAACCGCCTTTCCTTGGCATGTTATGACAAATCAAGTTACAGATGAAAGTATTTATTTGAATTTTGATCAAAATGTAGAACAAGACCCACGGCTAGACACTAGACACTTCTATTGCACGTTTATTCTCTTCCAGCTCCACACCTGACATGCCAGATAAACTCTTCACCTGTTCAGTAAAATATTAAGTGCTAATTGCCATCTTTATAAGTGTCATCACAGTGAATCCATCACACGCTACATCACTACAAAAACAACTTCAAGTATTAAATGAAACATTAAAGCATGTTTTATGTAACATTACATGAAACATGGACTCCCACACCCACACCAAAGTCTGTCATGATGGGGCATCTGCTGCCGTGGCACTTGTTGCCATGGCATCTGTCACTGTGGCATCGTTAAGGGTGATCTCCTGCACTTCCACCGTGTGGCTGATGTCGATCGGACACCTGTCGATGTCCTGGCCAGCATGGATGCGCACGTGGCTCTTAAGCTTCGCCGCGCTGGCATACGTCTTGGGGCAGTACCCGCAGGCGTGCGCCCGGGGCTGGGTGTGCGTGCGTCTGTGCCTGGCCAGCTCCGACGAGCTGCGGAAGCGGCAGGGGCAGGCGGGGCAGGCGTAGGGCCGCTCGCCCGTGTGCACCCGCTCGTGCAGCGCCGCCTCTGTGGCCGTGAGGAACGTCTTGGCGCAGTGCCCGCAGGCGAAGGGCCGCTCGCCCGTGTGCATCAGATGGTGGCGGTTGAGGGCGAAAGGCTTGGTGAACCTCTTGCCGCAGTAGGAGCAGGCGTAGGGTCGCACACCCGCGTGGCTGAGTGCGTGCTCCCGCAACGCCCGCTTCGACTTGAAGCTCTTGTGGCACTGGCCGCAGGCGTGTGGCCTCTCGTCTGTGTGCGACTTGTCATGCTTGAGCAGCTCCCCCAGCGAGAGGAAGCGCTTGCCGCACTGCGAGCACAGGAAAGGCCGCTCGCCAGTGTGCATGCGCTCGTGCCGGTGCAGGATGGAGATCAGGTTGAAGGCCTTGGGGCAGTGCGGGCAGCGATACGGCCGCTCGCTGGTGTGAGTCATGTGATGCTTCTGCAGGCCCGAGCGCAACACAAAGCTCTTCCCGCAGAGGGCGCACTGGTGCGGCCGCTCACCTGTGTGGCTCAGCATGTGCCGCTTGACGTCGGCGCGGCGCGAGTACGTTTTGTCGCACTGCGAGCACTTGAACTTGCGGTGGCGGCGGTGGCTCTGGCGGTGCGCTGAGCGCTGCAGCAGCGTGTCGAAGCCCTCGCCGCACTGCTCGCAGCGGTACTGCTGCGTGGCGCTGTGCGTCCTGCGGTGCGCGGCCAGCGCGGGGCCGCTCGCGCTCGCCTCGCCACAGATGGAGCAGTAGTGCGGCAGCTCGCTGGTGTGGCTGGTCTTGTGGTGCGCAGTCAGCGCGCGCAGGTTCACGAAGCTGCCCGGACACAGGCGGCACGAGAAGGCGGCCTCACCGTGCGACTTGCGGCAGTGTTTGGTCAGGTCCCACGAGTGCTGGAACGTCTTGCCGCACTGGGTGCAGTGGAACGGCCGCTCGCCCGTGTGGGTCAGCTGGTGCCGGCGCACGTCCGACGTGCGCGTGAACTTCCGCCCGCAGATGTTGCACAGGTAACGAGCACGAGGGTTTTCTGAGGTTTCTGGCTTGCAGGACTTTGCTGTCTCCACGCCATTCTGTCCTGCCGCAGGTTTGTAGGGCTTTTCATCTACAGCAAGAAGCATGAAGAAGACAAAAACGTGACAATAATTAAAAAGTCCAAATCCATATCGTTCATATATAGTTTTTTTATAAGGGAATTAATTTGTGATGTACCTGATTTCTCTCCAGTATCCTCATCATCCTCTTTATTTCTCCTGAAAACAAACAAAAGAGGACATTAAGTCTTCATGTTCACAGAACAACTGCATGTTCAGGATGTGTGGAGTAAAGGGCCGTGAACACCAGTCGTTTCCTCACTCATTCTCCATTTTGACTGATGGGCGCCGCCCCCTTCGCCTGCCCGGCTGGACCACCTTTGGCGCTACTGCATTCTTCCTTGGTCTGCCACGCCCCCGTCGGGGCGGAGCCACCTGGCCTGTGCCTGCTTCGGCCGAGTTCGCGTCTGGCCCGAGAGCGCAGTTAGTTTGTCTGCTAGCCCCATGGCTGGCGTCTGCAGTGTGCATTACGTCTTTCTGTCCAAGAACTTCACTCTGCCTTTCCTTTTCAGTTCCAACTCCTCCGTCGTTTTCGGAGTTCCCAGCCGCTCCCAGACAACGGACGGATGGGAATCCTCCTCCGTCTCTTGGAAACTCCATTCTAAGGTCACACTGGACTGATTTCTCACAGAGAAGTTTCTCTGAGAGCGTCTGCGTGTTCACTGCATCGTCTGGTCCTTCCACAAGTTCGATTTGCTGACTCATAGCCATCATCTCCTCCTCACCTACAACACTTCCGTCACCAAGGATCGCCACCACTGAGCCACTCTCCACCACGCGTTTCCCCTCCTCCATCACGTCATTGGTGCTCAGCTCCACCTCAGCGTAGTCAGTGACAATGATGGCCTGGGAGCCAAGCTGGCCCAGGGTGCCCTGGCTCAGGATGGTCACTGTAGCAGGCTGCACGTGGTAGACGGTGGGCTCGGTAGGAACCGCCACACGCGTGGAGGGAGGGATGGAGAGGGCGGAGAGGATGCAGTCCCCCGACACTGCTGTCCCTGCAGGATTGACCAAAAAACAACAACAAAAAGAACATAAGAGTGATGTGGGCCTTCCATTTCACTATAATATATACAATATAGACACAATATGGTCCCATTTATTTAAGCTGCTCTTCACTCTACACCAGTTATCTAAGGATGGATGTGTTCTTTACTCTAGATGGAGTTGGTAAAGAAGAGTCCACATGTAAAGACAAAAGATCCTGTTTGCTTTGATTCCCAAATATCCACAGATATTCAAGTTTAAACTGTTGTATAAGCAAGCAAACAGCAGGGTTAAGCCATTATATTAAAAAAATGTGAGTATGACCTCAAATCAGTGTGAAAGTTCGTGCAAAACTCTTGCACATAAAAAAATGTTTTCCTTGCACAAGAAAACCAGTCACAGGTGTTTTCTGTAAGTCGGTGGTGATTGGTGGATTCTGGATGTAAACTAAGGCACAGGAATAGTAAACAAGGGAAGAAAATACATAAAATATGATTTCACACGTCTCTGAAACGGTACTGGAGAAATTCTTCAAAAGACAATTTCGCATCTCCCATTTGTCATGCTTTCAAAGGCTTGTTTCTATTTGCACCAAGACACACCACATCATAGCCACTGAAGGTGTGGTTTCTGAATAAAGTTTTACTCATGTGCAAGAGTGGTTTTGCATGTACATGGAATAACGTTCCTGGTGCTCATATGTTCTCTATTTTTTTTTACAGTATATCTTACCTAGTTTGGAACCTTTAATGCAGTGCTGATTGCCCACATTACTGATGACTTTATGCTGTTTTAACAGTTCTTGCAAATATTTTGGTTCTGATTCGATGTATTCATCCAGGCCAGCAGGGGGAGGAGTGAGCCAAGACAGCGTCTGTGTATTAGTGTATTAGAAAATAACAGCAAAATAATACTCAGAGTACCTGTATTTCATTAGTGTTTCAGCTTTGTACCCTCTAAATTATGCTGCATAGGCTGCAATTAGCATATTTACTATCACCACAAAAATGAGTAACAAAAATGCAAACAGAAAATGTTTTGTCAAATCAGTACTCATCACAAATCAATACTCCTCACATGCACAATCATTTCTTTAGCCATATTCATGTAGATAAATGTGACTGTTTAAAAAAAAATTGAAAAAATTGAAAACCTCTATAAATGAAATGACACTGGGAGAAACCCACAAAAGAGACATTCCACAGCAGTGTGTAATTTTTACTGTACCTTTTTAAAGTCTGGAACAGGAAGTAACCTCTCCAGACAGGACAGTAATTCCCACATTAATTCCTTGAGAGCTGTGTCATAGCCAGGTCCGTACTGCACAGGAAACACTGCCTTGGGAGGAAAAATCACCACACAGCCAAAGAAGTGGCACATGAGTTAACATTCGCACACAGCTGGGAAAACAAGTACTGAATGCATCAAACATATTTCTCAATAAACATATTTCTGATGAGAATATTGACTTTAAATTTTCACCAGATGTCAGTAACAACCCAAGGAATCTACTAAAGTGGACTGACACAGGGAAAGGCAAAAACACAGAAATCTGTCAGTATGTGGAAAGCAATCTTGCCCCTATCTGTGCAAATTAATATCGGCTGGTTTAGTCCTAACTGATGGCCTATAAAAACTGTCCTAAAACTGTCCTAAAAAAGTCCTAACTGATGGCCTCATTATCAAGGGGTCACACAAGAGGCATCTCGTGATAGGTAAAAGCTAAGATCTCCCACAAGACCTTCATAACCTTCTGGTTCCAAAACACGCTGATGGTACTGGTTACACATGAATTTCTACACTTATAAATGTTCCAGTAAGCACTGCTGAATTGAAAATCTAATTGAAAATCTATGGAAAGATCTGAAAATTAGTTCATAGAAGAGTCCTCCAGAACCTTCAAGATTTGAAGTTTGTGTGGAAGAACGTGTGGAAGAATACCACCGTCATTACCAATACTTTGGGAGTACTTTGCCCCATCAGAAATATATTTGCTGAGAAATATGTTGATGCATTCAATACTTATTTTCCTCACTGTAGCATTGGCAAAAATGAAAGGCTGAACGAGGAGACATGATGGAAAATTTGTCTGCCTCACACCTGGAAGAAATAAGCTTTTTCTGCTGGGTCCTTCAGTAGCGCAAGCACCAACGCTTTAAAGTTAGACACGGAGAGCTCCAGATCTGAACCAATGTCCTGAGAATGTTAAAACAAAAAGAGCTTATTAGGTTAAATAGCAAACAGCTGCCAGTCTCTCCAATTGTACGCACACAGGTCTGAGGTCAGATTTCCTGTGGAATATTAAGACTGAACCTAAAGTCAAAACAATCTTCAATGATTTACCACAGTAACTGCAATTATTTCCAATACAAGGCTTAAGCCGCATCAGAAGAGGCCTACAGAGACCTACTGGGGACACATCACTGTTTAGAACATGTGCTTACTGGGGACATATTACTGTTTAGAACGTACTCACTGGGGACACATACTACTGTGGCACACATCACCATTTTGAACATGTACTCTGAGGAACACATCACCATTTTAAACATGTACTCACTGCTGAACATCCAGCTGGAATGGCTGTAACTCCCATTCTGTCCAAGTGGGCTTGGATGATGACTTGTACATCCACTGGACCTTGTAACATCTCTAAGATCATCTTTAAAATGAACAAATAAATTATGACAGTTATTATTAAATAAATTACGAGTTATTCTCTGAGTTTTACTGTCCTTGTGCAAGAAGTACAGGGGATACTGTATGACTGATACTGTATGACTGATACTGTATGACTATGATACTGTATGACTGATACTGTATGACTGATACTGTATGACTATGATACTGTATGACTATGATACTGTACTGTATTGTATGATTGTATTGTATGATATTGTACTGATGATTCTTCTCTTATTAAACATAAATATACCAAATTGCTAAATATGAATACATAGAGTTTTAAAACGCATAGCGTGGGACGCAGCTGTGTTTAGTGGGATGAAAACAATATATGCCTTAAATGTAAATGTAAATATGGTGAGTCATAATAAATTATAAAAGATTTATTATAAAATATTATTAAATAAAATATATTTTATTCATTATCATTAAATCACAAGATCTATGACTCTTGAACTGCACAACCACCTAAATAGTATTAATGGCAATTAACCATTAATTAACTAATCAATAATTGTTCATTAACTATTAATGACCTATTG
Source organism: Sternarchorhynchus goeldii (assembly GCA_028565775.1). Classification (NCBI taxonomy): domain Eukaryota; kingdom Metazoa; phylum Chordata; class Actinopteri; order Gymnotiformes; family Apteronotidae; genus Sternarchorhynchus; species Sternarchorhynchus goeldii. The sequence continues at coordinate 13,259,157 of JAOXYF010000007.1, forward strand.
AACTGCCAGTGCAACTGACTATTAAATGAGACTAGATCAACCAACAGGTTTGCTGGACAGTTAGAAAGATGTTCGAGTACAGTGTGCGTTTCTACTCTGACTGTAGAGTTACTGCCTGATCTGTATTATACATAATAGATACAAAACATTCAGGACTGGTTTAAGACCAGTCTTGGACTAAATTTAGTCTAAACCCTAACCCTAGTCTTGGACTAAACTGTAGTGTCAGTGGTGATTTACCACTCAAAGTCCATTTTATTTAAACCCTAACCCTAGTTTTACAACTAATCTATGTCTGGGGAAAAAAACCATCCCATAGTATAAAAGAACAATGTTGTGCCTTGATAAGCACACTCACCCTTGCCCTTAAACCTAGTATGAGCTGTGCTCTTTGTCTGTAATTCATCAGTTGTGGAACAGTTTCTGTAACCATGGACACAAACTCCTCCAGTTTCCCATAATGCAGTACATTTTTCTGTTGCAGAACCTGCCACATAAATGCACACATCAGGTGCAAAGGTGGGACCAGAAGCCGTAAAGAGGTGAGCGGAAGTCTGAATCCTACAGGGAAAACAAATGAATAACTGCATTAAACATTTGTAGCTTTATTAAGTGAAAAATGCAATTGGTAAAAACACAACTCAAAATGCCTCAATCTCCAAATACTGTAGCAAACAAGCTCAATAAAAACACATATGTATATGTATTTTAAAAATAAAAACGCACTGGAAACACTTTCCAATTGTTAAGTTTAACCGACCTTTATACAGCTATTTGCTAAATTAACTATTTATCTCAGTGTAACTTGTGCAGTGTACGCCATGTTTAACTCCTTATACGAACGCTCACAAGGCACAAATCCCTGTTAACAAGTACACTCCGTTAAAAATATATAAATCGAATGTTATAAATTAGCCAAAGTCCTAAAATGGCTGTCTGATGCACTGCAATGTTTCAATATTTTAGGCAGAAGTTTGACAGATTATTTGTTCACTTCCTCGCGGATCAACACATTCCCATCTTACTGTTACCTATTCGCTAGCTAGCATAAATAACAACGTAAAAATGAAGTGATCTGCATAGTATAGAAATCATTCAGTTTATACCCTGATCTTCTCTTCTCGGTAACTGCTGTTTATCCATTGCAACGTCTTAAAAAAAACTGCGCAGCTGATGGATGACAGGCAAGTTATGGTATTTTCTTTTTTTAAGATTAGCCACCTAGCTAGCATTGCCTTACGTTAGTGCGGTTCGAGACCAGAAACTTCCTGCTAGCAAATTTCAAAAGAAAAGTTCTACATTTACTTCACTGGTGTCTTATCTTAATGTGTAAAATTCAGTGAGTGAATATTAATTTATACCGCAACATCTCGTCCTTTTTTCTAGATTTCTTCAATAATTAGATTATACCATGATCATTTTGGCAACAGCCCTTTATATGCCAAAGTAAATATTTCATGCTATTGAACTGTACTCTTCCTCCACTTACTTCTTACTATCCAATAAAAATTCAGCTACTGAGCCATTAAGCGATTGTCCTGCCTGAAAACACTGGTACATTTAAAAAGGTTGTAGCAGCTTTATTTTACATTCGATTGGGCAGGTTAAACATTTAATTCCCTATAACATTTTATTTGTGGGTTTGTTATGTGCTAAAAATAAATTGGATGATTTTTTTTTACTTTGTATTCTCTCAGTTTTCCTGTATTGCTATTATTTTGAAAGGAAACATGCTAGCATAAATATATGTTTATGCTTTTTTCTATTAAGATAATTTGTATTATGGATCCTGTATCATGAAACAATGATACAATGATAGCACAAAAATATTTTGAGCACTCGTGACCTATATTAAATGATCATGCAAATTGTTCACAAGTTTTGTATAGGTTATTTGTAGTCTTTATATGTGTGTGTTTGTATATTATATACTATATATATACACACTATATTGCCAAAAGTATTCGCTCACATATGAGCTTAAGTGACATCCCATTCCTAATCCATAGGGTTCAATATGACATTGGTCCACCCTTTGCAGCTAGAACAGCTTCAGCTCTTCTGGGAAGGCTGTCCACAAGGTTTAGGAGTGTGTTTATGGGGATTTTTGACCATTTGTGATGTCACATACTGATGTTGGACGAGAAGGCCTGGCTCTCAGTCTCCGCTCTAATCGGGTTGAGGTCAGGACTCTGTGCAGGCCAGTCAAGTTCATCCATACTAGACTCTGCCATCCATGTCTTTATGGACCTTGCTTTGTGCACTGGGGTGAGCGAATATTTTTGGCAATATAGTGTGTATATACAGTAGTTGTGATTGGCACTGTCATGATTGTGAATGTTTTTATTAATCACACTGTAACATTTTGGATCATACACAATCAGGCCAAATAAAATCAAGAAGAAAAAGGTACGTGTGTTTTGAACAGAACTTGTTGGGAAGAATTTTCTCCAGTACTTGTTCTAATTTTCCAGCAGACTGGTAGCACTAGTGAGAACACTTTCCACTGGGTTTGACTATATTTTGTGTAGCATTATTCACTATATTTTGTGTAACATGCATTATTGCAGACATATTGTAAGCTTTCATATCTTAATAACCATAAAATATCCAAAAAGTACAAATTACCAACAGTTCAATTATATAAAAAAAATCTTGTTTTTCCTTTTAATATTCTACATTTATCATAGTTACAAAAGCAAAACAGTGAAGATGACTGCCAGTGTGACCTCTGCGTTCCATCCCCCATCACCAATGGACACCAGGTTGTGGATGAACTGCACTTTTTATTTTCTGCAAATGAATACAGAAACCAGAGTGAATGTTTCTGTCTCATCAGTGCACGTCTGCCCACATGGAAGAGTTCATGTTAGCCAAGTTAGTTAACTAGCATTGAGTGACTGGTTGTGAATTACTTGGTACATATCCATTTATAACCATAACTCTATATCTGTATTTAGTTTATCTATAATAATGTAATTACTGATATGTTTTATTATTGTCTTGGATCACAGTTACAACACTATTTTGAATTTTAGGTTATTCTGGAAATGGAGCACTAATTACTCACTTACTTATTACTGTATAATAAAGTCTTATAAAAGATTGTGTTGTGGTGCCTTTTATTTTAGACCTTTTATTTTTAGGCCATTTTTACTATTAACTGTGAACTCATATTAACTGTGTACTCATATTAACTGTGTACTCCTACTGACTGTGAACTCATATTAACTGTGAAC
>JAOXYF010000007.1:13269885-13297980 GCA_028565775.1 Sternarchorhynchus goeldii
AAGAGAGTGTGAGTGGGTTTAACACGGCACCAGGTAAGAGAGTGTGAGTGGCTTCGACACGGCACCAGGTAAGAGAGGATACAACATCACCTCATCTTTTCACATCTTATAACCTTGAATTGCTAAAAAAATATCAAGTCAAAATTTATTTATATATTTATAAATGTATATTTTTATAAATTGGTGGACACAGCAAGGAAAAACAAGCCTGATGAGTATATAGGAGTATAAAGATGCAGCAGCTACAAGGACAACAGACAACGACAACAGAGTGGACAAATTTAATCAAAGAAACAGAATGTTAGGCCATTCAAGAGGGACTAAGGGAACCTTAGCTGCAAGAAGACGACGGCCTGAAGTATATTACAGTGTCAGCATACTGAGATTTGGACCGAGATGGTTTAAAGATGGAACAGAGGAAAGTTTCACAGGAGGACAATATTCCAAGAACCTTCACAAATCCCCTATCCTTCATAGATCCCTAATCCTCTGATTGTTGTAAAGACATTTCATATAAACGTTTGTCAGTTAATTCTACATACATTCAGTTAATTCTACATACATCCAGTAATGCTTTTGTCAGTTAATTGTACATACATTCAGTTAATTGTACATACATTCAGTTAACTGTACATACATTCAGTAATGCTTTTGTCAGTTAATTGCACACAATTGTACATATATTCAGTGATGCTTTTCTGTAAGAATCAGAATCCAATGTGCAATTGAAATGTTCAAGTCATACTGCTGTTATAGTATTACGTTTCTGCAAAAATGTATTCTTTTCAAAAATAAAGTTTTCTTAAGGAAAAGTAACAGAAGAGTCAATTTTGACCTGTAACATAAAAGATGTGAATTTATTCATAATGTGATTTCCTCAGCACAAATGAAATCACCAATACAATCACCCAGGAGGGTTAAATAACAATCGTTAGTCCAGCTGATTTTTGTTCCGAAACACAGGCGAGTGTGAGACGAGTCTGTTTGCACTCAGCTAATTAGCAGCTTCACCACCAGCGTCACAGTTCCAATGCAAGGCACTGCGTTTGGGCACATCGTTTCTACTTAACAAGCTGAAAAATGCGCTTTTAAGTCTAGGCTGAACAGGGAGCATGAAACGGCTCCCAAGGGCGAGGCCGTCTCTGTAGTATGGTGTCAGGTTGATCTTAGCTAAGATTCGATTTCAATTGAAAACCGCAGTCTGTTATGAACATTCAGTATAATAATCAGTTGAAAACCGCAGTCTAATATTATAAGACTAATATTCAGTAAATTAGTAATCAACTGAAAACCACACTAATGTTATTATTTAGCAGTAAAATTTATTTTATCATTTGTTAATAAACCTATGCACGTGTTCCCAGAAAAAAATGTTCTGTATATTGTAAGTTTAAGCCTTTATATATATTTAAAAGAAACGTGAAACAGAATATTTAAAGCACGAAGGCTTCATCCCCGCCCCTCCCCACGCCTCTAAACGCGGAACCACTAAACCACTTCCACCCGGTTTGTTTCGCTGCTTCCGTACGAATAAATCCAACAACACGCCGTTGGGCTGCAAATCATCCGCTTATACACTTCAACCGATCTTTCCTTTAACATACAGACATGCACATCAAAACAGGTACGATGTTCATTTTTAGGCAGTGCGTGCTGTAGCTTGTTTATATAATCGGATATCAAACTAAGAAAGTTGGAGTTGATCAAGTCAATGACGCCCGAAATGAACGAAGTCTGACGAAACTTTGTTGCGAAAAGCGTGAAATTATTTTCAATTTCGCACTCGATTTATTGACAATCGTGAACATTGTAGAAGATCCCGCAGCAGGTCTAGTTCGTATAATGAGCTGTTTCGCTACAGATGTTCGTTAGTTTTACGAGCTAACCTGGCTAACGCCGAGACACCGTGACTCACTGGGTAGCTAACGCTAGTTAGCAGGCTAGCATAGCTAGGACACCATTCACTAACAAGCCCTCAAGAATTACTGTATATGCTTTTGCAAATCACAATCGCAGATTTTATGCACATGGATAACGATTAATTAAACCTACGGTAAGCTAGCTAGCTCGATAAATGCTTATGTTTTTCAGTTGTAGTTAGCTAACGAGATCAGTCAACAAGCTAGCTGGGCGATCTTACGATTCTGCGGGTTTGTTGTCTTTTTCCTTAATACATAATTTTTTCGCCACTCCAGAATTAATCAAATAGTCTGAACGTATTTTCTTGGGGAAATGAACTTGGTACCCACCAGTTGTCCAACTTTCTCCAGTATTTACGGCTGCACGATGCCTGGCTCTGTCCATCTAACGATACCAGGAAATTCTTGATCGTTAAAAGTTCGTCGCCCACGAGCGCAGCGGCTTGGGGCGAGTTTGATAAAACACGAACGATTATATATGATCTTTCTGCCACAGTATAGCGAGCATTCAATCTTTAAAATACCCAATATCTATATAAACAATATTTATTCGCATATTTTAAGCAGTGACGTCGTTATAATGTCACAGTAGCCGTTTCGCTCAATGCGTCCTACTAACGCAGGTTTTGTCAGTCATCGTTGTTGAGAAGTACGTGATTAGTAGCTTGCAGCCTATTTCTAGCGCCTGCTGTACTTAACGTGCCCAAACTAATAATTTACAGCACGATGGTTAGCTAGCTGTTTAACGAAATAACTAGTTCATTTCCTCCAAAACTACAATTAAGCACAAACATAGCTACTGTTTACTAAACTAGACATGCATGGCACGTATGCTGCTTTGTGTAGTTTCGAGAATGCTGGCTGAGTACCCGTTTAGTTTGGTTTGCATATCGTTACAAAACAGAGGGTTTACAGTCATTATTACACTTTCTCGTAACTTTGGGAAATAATTGACCAAAACTATTAAGACAATCAGTAACTGTATCTGTAACACTGGTTGAGTAGATCGTACTCATTGAAGAGGCTGGACAGTGGAAATCACACCCAAGATCAATTCAGCTTTTAGTGCAGTATTTGCTTACTTTCAGCTTATGCGTTAATAAATATTTTATTACGGGAAAATAGTTGAATCTAAGTGAATTTATAAGTGCAGAGATATAGAAATAATTGAGGTGGAGAGAATGTCATATCTGCTTAACTATGTCGGTGTGCCTTAAAGTGCATCTGAACCTTGACCTAGGGTTAAATGTTTAAATCTATATAGCATGTTGGAACCATGTGAAGTCATGAAACTCTCCTGTTAGTTCTACTACAGAAGAATATAGTTGACTGTGTAGCCAGACAAATTTTAGTAAAATTAGAATTTATCATGCAGTCTTCATACTCTGAATCCTACATACTCTGAAGTCTTTAGTGAGTTTTCCACCTCCCTTGACGGCACCCACTACTCTTTTCAGGTACCTGGGAAGCGACCAACGCGGTGTGCGAGTCCGACCCTCTGTGTGACCCTGCCGTGCTCGTTTCGCCCTCAAAACCCGAGCCACACATCCGTAACCGTCGCCTCTCCCCTGGGTCCAGCGGCTGTGGTGGAGGGGGAGGAGGCTGCGCTGCTGGAGTGGACAAACTGCCCCACTGCCAAACGCCGTCCGGCAACCTAGACATCGGTGTGCAGGCCCCGGTCGTGGACAGGGAGCGGCGAACCCAGTTCAGAGGGCGGGGACTTCGTCGGGAGGGAGCCAATCCAGCGGCTCGAGGAGAGAAACCCTTCAGGTCTGTTCCGGTCCATGTGCAGAAGGACAGGTGGGTGGGGGAGACCCTGACATCTCTCAGGCCGCCGCCCGCCTTCCCAGTGAAGGACAGCCCCGCCAAGCTACAGCCTGCCGTCAGCTATGCCTCCAAAGTGAAGGCAGGCGGAGCCTCGGGGAGCGTGGCCGAAGAGCCGCCAGGCATCCGCGTGCTCCTGCAGAATCAGTGGGGCCTGAGCTTCATCAGCGATGGCCCGACCGCAGAGAGTGCAGCTGCAACGGGGCCTCAGGATGCACCAGAGGGGAGTCTGACTGCGACTCTGCACCCTGTCGCCGGAGATGTGAGCGTAGGAGAGCCAGCCCCCTCCGAGACTTCACCCGGCCAGCGCTCAAAGGAGTATGCGCGTTTTGTGGAGCTCCCTTCCCACTTAGTGGAGCCTGTGCAGTATCATACTCAAGGTGAGTCTTTAGAACAGTAATCTTACCCGGTCTGTGACATGGAGGCACTTTTGTAAGTCCCTAAGCACTTTTGTAAGTCGCTCTGGATAAGAGCGTCTGCTAAATGCCGTAAATGTAATGGAGGAACAAAAAGATTTTGAATCTATTAGCCTTTCAGGAATTCTTATGCATTCTGTGTTCCCTAGTTATAGTGCTGAAGCAGTGATGCACTATTACATAGATCTGAAATGTGGGGGCAGTTTCTGCTTGTGCTGTTAATCAGTTTACATGCTGCTGGTTTATTTAAAGTTTACATTTAGAAAAGAACCTTAAATGTATCAGCAGCTTAATGTGTTTTGAAAGGATGCTATCTGAACACATTTACATTTGTATGTTTTAATCCCACAGAATGGAGTGCAATATTGTGGAAACAGAAAGAAGGTAAGAATCTCCAACATATAGAAAATATACACAGCATGAAAGCAAAGGTACTGTTCTATAACGCTGGTAGGCAAGTCAGAGATTTGTAGAAAACTGGGAGTTTCTTTATTGTTTCTCTCAGTACTTGCACTGGCAGGGCCGCTACATTTTATTAGTACGTTATTCACAGTTTTTCAAAGTGCTCAGTGGTATGATTTTAGAATGGCTGATGGGGACGTTAAGTGCATCTTAAATAAATGAACCTCGTGTCCGTTTTAGCACTCAGTTCGACACAACATTGACATCTCTGCTATGACTGTGCTGTTTTTCCAGATCCCGCAAAGGTCGTGTGGTACCAGGATGACTCGTAGCAACTTTGCTGGTGCATGTGTACAGCGGGGCAACACTCGCACACACTCCATACACTTTCTTCATCTGTTTCTAGCAGGCATACATGACTCTCAGGTTGTTCTTTCCACTGTCTCTTTGCACTGACCTTAACTCCAAACTCTCCACCCACGTGTCTGAAGAAATTATGTCTCGGATGCATGGTTGCCTTAACCTGAGGACCTCCCTACAAATCCTTTATTTTACCTTGGTGGAGAACCCTCTTTATTTTTTTAGAATTTGGCAATTTTATTGTAAAGAGCTAAAGTTTTACTTAACATTTTTTTTCTCCCTGTTAATGTACAAGTGGCCTATCAAGCACTTTTGTACTGAAGTGAACACATCCTTGTGTCTGGACCCAGTTTTTTAGAATCATACAAGTGTGTTGCATTCATGTCTTCATGTTGTCCCACTGTCTCGACACACACAGTGTGCGTACTCTGTTGTCCCACTGCCCCCCCCACACACACTGTACGTACTCGGATGTTGTCCCACTGTTTCCACACACACACACAGTGTACATACTCTTTGATGCTGTTTACATGGGTGCAACTATAAGTGTGGCAGCATCCTGCTCCATCTGTTCTCAGTGCTGTTTTAAAAGTATATTTCTCCCTGGTTTGAATGTCAAATGTGTAATGTTTTTTTTTTTTTTCTCCTGTTTTCCTTTTTTTAAAGGAGCACTGGAAGAGATTCAGACATTTAAGTGAACAGTGTTGCATAATAAAAGCAAATTATGAGGAAAAAACCTTTTAAAGTTTTTTGGTGATTTGTGTGCAACCGTTCCCAAAAAAAAAAGAATAGCCCTGAGTAATGAATGAAGAACCTGAGTAATCTTAATGATTAACCTGATTGTGTGAAAGAATTAATAACCCTGAGTAATCTTAATTGATTAAATTAACCTGATTGTATGTAATGTGATGCCGTTTCAGAGACTCTGCACGTGTGGTGGTTTTTAGTTTTTTCCTTCACGCTTAATTCTGAGGTTGACTCCCTTAATTCTATAAAACGTTCTTTCTGCTGTTTTTGCTAAAACTACTGGTTGAGTGTATTTATGTGGATAATACTGTACTGTAGGAACCTTTTTATAATCCAAGTCCATCAAGCTGAACCAGACAGAGGAACAAAATATTAGTGCCTGAACATATTACTGTATAACAATGTGCTAGCGTACTTTTCTAAAGTGAAAAGGGTGCACACAATTGCTGAATTTGTTAGCTGTAAGATACGTTCCTCCATAGTAGGTTCTGGAAGCATTATTGGACTGACTAAGCACCAAAAACACGACCTGAGTTTGGTGAATGTCACTGGGACTGGATGCAATGTCCAAATGAAACCAAAATACAGTATATGTTAGATATTATCCAATTTTCCATTTGTACAAATCAGTCCATTCAGCATAAAAGTAGGTGTTTCAGGACTATAATGTGGCTTCTCAGTTGTTTATAATGGTATTTAAAAGCATTTATTTCCTGAGGTGAGTGGTCTTCTCAATGGTCACTAAATCATGCGCAGTGCATGGAAACAGTATTTCTGACCTTCCCCCTGATCTTAACCCAAATGAAGACCCAATGGGACTTCATGAACAAATCCATAGTAGTTATGAAGGCTGAGCTTTCCACCAAAGAATGTCACTCAAGAGATGTTTTTATGACCGAAGTTTATTTTAATAAAAAAAATACAACTTAAACATTTTCTTTTATAACCTTTAAAAAAACATTTTCATAAATAATCTGGAAAGTATTATCTAAATATTTTCATGTTTAAATGCACAAATAACTAGCAAAATTAGTTTGTTTGAAGAGATAACTATTAATCCAAATAAAACACATTTAACAAACCATTTGATCAAGTCTATATAAATTGATTTTCATACAAGACAGCTCCAAGTTGTTTGAGTTGCAGCATGCTCTTTGAGATTCACATCTAAACCTAATCTAACGATAACCCCAAACCCTAACCTAACCCTAATCTAACCTTAACCCCTAACCCTACATCTGGAAAGGCTGCTGCTGTCTGTATGACATTAAAAATTAGGTTTTATAAACAGTTATTAGGTGCCATAACACTTCAGTCTCGCCACGTAACTTCTACTTCATCTGTCCTGTACCTGTCACAGATGAAACAAAATAGACTGAGTGAACAATTAGACCTCAAGGAGTAAATTAAGTCTGAAACTATGAATACATATAAAGTGAACTGTTCTCAGTTCCACACTGGGATAATCCTTTTTCCACTGGGATAATCTTTTTCCTACTACTCTGGTTTATTGTAAATATCTCATGTCTGTAGTCTGTACTCCTAGAGGAATATCACAGTGTAGTGAAGGTGTACCTCTGCGTGATCCAGGATTCATTCAGCTCTGTTGTCTGTCCCACTCGGAACATTTCCCAGCCGGCTTGTGCAATCATTGCTCCGTTGTCGATGCAGAACCTAGAAATCATTCGGAGACTATGAGCTGCAAGGCAGGCGAGTGGGAGGCGAGGCGATCTGAGCCGGCCAGTGGAGACAGGCTGCCTCACCTCTCATCTGTGGCAAAGAGCCGGGCGCCTCTCTCCTCGCACATTACGCCCATCATCTCCTGCAGCCGCAGGTTACCTATGGTGCCAACACAGGGTGCCGCTCGTTTGTACATAACTCCTCCCACTCGCTCACTCATACTCCTCCCACTCGCTCACTCATACTCCTCCCACTCACTTACAGCCTACTCCTCCCACAATGAGCACCTCTTGGGAGCAGCAGTGAGCCATGGCACGTTCTGTTATCTCCACCAGCATAGAGAAGATCGTCTCCTACACAGTAAAGAGAGATTTTTAAAAAAGAGGGCATTTTTTTTTATTTCATTCATTTTGAAGAGGAATTTCCTGAACATTTGTGCAGAGGCAGGTTGTCAGGACGTTTTCATTCCTTGCCTGCAGGGAAAAGCAGAGATCCTCTGCTGAACACTGTCCAGAGCTCAACATCTTGTGTGCCATCTCCTATGTTTCAGTTGGCAAGTAAAAAGAGACATTTTAAACATAAGAAACACGCAAAGTACTGGGGTTTACTATTCCCTCTGCATAACCACATGTCCTCATTGGATACTATGGTCATCTCACCTTTTTTCCTCTAGAAACAATCATATTTTTCCACTATATTACTCTTCTGACACATGGCAACACTAGAAAATATTCATGGAATTTAAATTTGGAGAAAAAGTTCTCTTTACAAAATGCAACATTTTATCCAGTTTCATTAATACTGAATCCTGAATTACTGAATTGATACTTGTGTTTAATAATCACAACAGCAGCTAAATACATTTCCTGCTTTGACTGATATTAAATGAAACCTCAGTGTTTTAAATGTCTGAACTCTGCTGTAATTTGGAATACAGACTTTGAATCAGGTCACTCCTGTGCTTAGCCTCGAGAGAAATAAACATCAGTCACTACAACTGATATGTCTTTGTACCTAAATAAACACAAATATTATGGTACCTCTATATATGATAAAATCCCAGAGAAAGATACATCCATTCCTTTGACTGTGTATGGGAGCTCTACATACTGCTTGCCCCTACAGACAAAAAGAGATCATAACTTGATAAATGATTAAGACTAATAATTCACAGCAGTTCTGTACTGGTGGTTAGTATTTCCAGTTCTGTAATGGTGGTTAGTATTTCCCTAATTCCATCTGTTTCATCACTGAAATCATTAAGTTTGTTGCTTCGCCTTTGGAAAGGATCTGCCTACCTAAAAGACCAACTCTCATGACAACAGAGGTGATGTCCACACATGATAGTGTGATATATGCACTTACTTCTTTGCCATCTGTTCAATGTTGTAGCCAGGACTAGGATCATTGGATACCTAAGAAAAAGGGGAAATGCAACACTAGTCAAAAAACTAACAACAAGAGTAGTGAGAGCAAGTTGCTAACATGGTGCTAACATCACCTATGTAAAGGTGCTAACATCACCTATGTCAAGCATTCTTTGCCCAAGGGGACACATAAATATACAAGTCATTCTGGATAGCAGCATATGCCAAGTGCTGATAATCCAAATTAGCAAATTAATTCAACTTGTAAACAAAAATTAAATGTTTACCTTGATGACTCTGGCAAAGCGATCCAGACAGTTTCCCACAGCAATGTCTATAGTTTCCCCAAAAATTCTGTAGCGTCTTTCAGAATAAGCAATGACCTTAGGGAGAATGTGACCAGAATATGACTCAACCCTGGCATGGGTGAATGTAACTGCATAAGTACTGGGAAGTGGTGTTTTAAATCACACACCTGAGTGTTGCCACCACTAACATACAAAACGGTAGGATTGTGGGCGCCAGTGATCAATCGGCCCATCTCAATGTGCCCGATGCAGTGGTTCACACCCACCAGTGGCTTCCCCCATAGCTGGGCAACTGTCCTGGCCACAAGGGCCACAGTAACCAGGGGGGCACCCATCCCTGGCCCTGGAGATCAGGTAACATCAGAAAAAGAAAGACCAGGAGTAACATGCGAAAACAGTGTATCAAATTCAACAATACGCATCCTGTTCAAGATTACAGATGACATCGTTATAGAGATTTTAAATATTTCCAGTTCACCTTTGGTGTAAGCTACACAGTCAACATCAGCAGGTTTCAACCCAGCCTCATCTAGTGCCTCTTGGAGGACAGTCAGAATAACACCACGATGATGTTTAGCCGTTTCACTGGGAAGAAAACCTAGAAAAACATGCCAATATTTTTTATTCACAAAAGATGTAAATCAGTTGTCTATAAACACTCGCTACCAAGCTTTCGTATTCATATTAAGATGCAAATCAATAATGTTCACAGAGGCCTGCCACACATTTGTTGCATCCTCTTACCTTGACCAGGTGGAGTAATATAGGTACGCCTAGGATTTGACAGAACTTCACCATCTCTCACTATTCCTACTCCAATCTTATTGGCACTGCCTTCAAACCCAATAACCACGGTCATGACTGCTGTTGAGAAATAATTCAAATACCTATTTTTAAAAGGATTGCATTTACAACTTCGGAAAACACTTAATATACTGTGTAACACATCAGATATTTGAGACAATGGTCTGCAATTAATAGATGTATTTTCGGTTTGGGAAGTTGAGGCTGGGAAGGTAGATAGCTATCCTTCCTCAATCTGCGAAAATCAAACGCTGCAAAGTAACTATTTTTAAAAGTAATAATTGTAATAAGTAATAAGTAATAAGATCTAGCGAACTGCTGTAATGCAAGTATACATTTATAAAAAAGAACATTTCCGGATTCGCAGTTCACATTCACTCATGCACAACATGCAGATCAGATCAATGTTAGTTAGAACATCAGCCTTCTGATCGCAACCAAGGCCAACTACAATGTTTCCCTTTAAAAGTGCGCACAAGCCGATTGGGGTAACGTATAAAACACAACATAAAACTCGCAACATCACAGCTGTAGATAGCCAACAAAACTGATTTTTTTAAATTACCGGTTTAACTGTCTCGTACAAATCTCTCGCAAAAACCAAACGTTTGTAAGGACCAGAATCATAGAAAAACAGGTAGCCAGCTATTTGTAATTTGTCCTAATCAAAATGTGTTTTACTTAACGTCCAACTAACAAAATAATTTTATTTGACTATATAGCAACATTAATTATACTAAATAATAATTATGTAAGTTCATGCGTTTAAGTTTAATTTAACAAGTTTATTTAATCAGGCAAATCTTTAGACAGTCCCGTGTGGAGGAACATGTGCTGCTCCTTTATGACCAAACTGTGAAATCGTGCGTTTGTACCTGTGGACGTGTTGGGTAAGAATTAGGCTTCGTTGTTTAGTAACTGCTACTTTCTTCTCCAAGAAAAGCAGAATTATTGTTACAAGCGAACTACATAATCGCTCAGGGTTTAATAGTAGCAGTGCTTCTCTGTTTTAGTGGACGCTTATGGCTGTCCTTGCGAGGTGATTTATTGCTCAAGCTAACGTAGCTAGGCTAAACTGTTAGCTTGCTGCTTCGCGATCCAATGCAGCCACAGGCAGTTTACAGTGATGTAGTGCTGTTTTCATCTAGCTACATATACAATTCAGGTTGATAGATTAGTAAATTAGGAATTAGGATTAGTTTAAAGGGAAACCTCTTCGTCGACCGTGCGCAGTTATCATTGATGAGTCTAAAATTGCGATTGCGCTCAATGCAAGTTAACGTTTCATGAACCGTTACCTGTTTATCCAAGGTGCTCGCGTGTATCTCTGTGTCCCTGCGAGACTTGTGCAGTGTGAGAGTAACCGGAAACATGCCGAAAAGAGCCAAGAAAACCGAGCAGGTTTCTGCAGATGGGGGCAACGACAACGGAACAGGTACTCTGGATTTGTTTGTGATGTCTGTTATCAGGACAATTTTGTTCATGTAAAGGAATTGTGATTTGTGGTTTATTTGTCATATTTATTAACATGTTAGAAACGGCAGCAAAGAAAGCAAAGAAGGCAAAGGAACCAGAACAGCCCATTCTGTATGAAGATCCTCCAGATCAGATGAAGAGCAAGGATGGTCGCGCTGCCAACATGAAGATAACATCTTGGAATGTAGATGGGCTTCGTGCCTGGGTTAAGAAGAATGGAATTGATGTGAGCTTTATTAAGAAAGAGATCAGTTTCTTTTATCCATATTTTGGTATTGCAGGTGTCCATAGAAACCAGTTGTTCATTTCCTTTTGGCTCATCCATCCATCTATAGCTGACCTTTCCTGTGTCTAGTTGTTTTACATGTTGTACCTCTTTATCTACTGAACTGCATTGCGTTGTCTACTTTGCTTTTGAACATTCACTTATTGTTTTAATTACACTCCTTCCTTTCACTGCAGTCATTCACATTGTGAAACTTCTCTTATGTTTATCACTGTCCGCAGTGGGTGCGTCAAGAGGCTCCAGATGTGCTCTGCCTTCAGGAGACAAAGTGTGCTGAGAGAGCCTTGCCAAAGGATATTACCTCCATGCCCGAGTACCCACATAAGTACTGGGCTGGATCCGAAGACAAAGAAGGGTACAGTGGGGTGGCCATGCTGTGCAAGACTGAGCCTCTCAATGTCACCTATGGCATCGGTGAGTGCTGCCAATAAGTCTGCGGATAGTGGAACTTGTTCTCTTTGATCTCTGTGAATAGACAATGTGATTTTTTTTATTTTATTTTTTTTCCTCAAGTACACATGATTGTTTTAATTACATATTGCATACTGAAGATGCTTATCTGATCTTTAAAAAAAACAAGAGAAAAACTAATTGCATTCACAGCATCTGGCAGATGGTCTTGTCCTGAGCAACTAACATATTCCTAATTTTGACAGTGTTTTTTGCTCGTTGGAAACAATGGTGCAATGATCTGATACTCTGGATCAGTATGGATACAGATCTTAAAAGAATCTGATATCAGCCAGATAATGTCTGATACTCATTTGACCCCATCTGAGCTGTGACTGCTCTTTACCGGAGGTGCGTTTATTGCAAAATGTCTCTCATTTGGACCTTTTCCGTGTATCAGCTTTGCAAGTCAAACTGTTTCATACTTTTGCATGATTAATGTAGGCTAAAAGTTAGAGTTCAATGAAATTAGAATAATAGATATTAAATAGTTACATAGTTAAATGTGAAATGAATAAGGATGCCTCGTTTTAAAAATGTTCAAATCAAATGTAAGGTAACAAGATCAGCATTGGTCATTGAGATACTCTACGAATAGATGAGTCTTTAGTCTGAGATACTCTACGAATAGATGAGTCTTTAGTCTGAGATACTCTACGAATAGATGAGTCTTTAGTCTGAGATACTCTACGAATAGATGAGTCTTTAGTCTGCGTTTGAAGACTGCAAGGGATTCTGCAGTCCGAAAAATCAGTGGACGTTCATTCCACCATCTTGGAGCAGGACAGAAAAAAGTCTGGATGATTGTCTGCTATTGGACTTACAGTATGGTGTTTCAAGCCGAGCTGTAGTTGATGTTTGAAGTACTTGAGGTTCAGATCGGGCCTTGACCACCATCATCATGTAGGAGGGAGCTGGTCCATTTATGGCTTTGTAAGCAAACATCAGGGTTTTAAATTTGGCAGCAAAAGGAAGCCAGTGAAATGAGCGCAGCAATCTGGTGACGTGTGTGAACTTAGGAAGGTTATAGACTAGTGGTGCTGCTGCATCCTGGATCAGGTGTAACGGCATGATGGCTGTTAGAGGAAGACCAGCAAGTAAGGAGTTGCAGTAGTCGAGTATAGAGATGATGAGACTGCACAAGCACTTGAGTGGTTTCATGTGAAGGGAAAGGCTGGATTTTTCATATATTACTAAGGAGAATCTGCAGGACCAGGACGTATTGCAGTCTTGGTCAGGAAAAAAAGGGATTTTGACATGGTGTGGGAATCCTAGTATTGATGCAGGTGGAAAGTATAAAACTTATACTACCAAGTATTGGCAAAATTGTTATATATATATATATATATATATATACACACACATATACATAGTATTGTTCCCCCTCCCTTCTTTGTGTTTTCTCCACTACAGGCAAAGAGGAGCACGACAAGGAAGGCCGAGTGATCACGGCAGAGTTCCCTTCCTTCTTCCTGGTCACGGCCTACGTGCCCAACGCTGGGCGAGGCCTGGTGCGCCTTGACTACCGCAAGACGTGGGACGTTGACTTCCGTACCTACCTCACCGACCTGGACGAGCGCAAGCCTCTGGTGCTGTGCGGCGACCTCAACGTGGCGCACGAGGAGATCGACCTGAAGAACCCGAAGGGCAACCGCAAGAATGCTGGCTTCACCCCCGAGGAGCGCGAAGGGTTCAGCCAGTTACTTAGCGCCGGCTTTACCGACACCTTCCGTGAGCTGTATCCAGAGCAGGCCAACGCTTACACCTTCTGGACATACATGATGAACGCGAGGGCCAAGAACGTGGGCTGGCGGCTGGACTACTTTCTGCTGTCGGCCGCCTTGCTCCCTGGCTTGTGCGACAGCAAGATTCGTAACACTGCCATGGGTAGTGACCACTGCCCCATTACCTTGCACCTGGCTGTGTAAAGTTGGTCCTTTCTAACTCCAGTACTTAATCTCATTCACTAGTATCTAAGGGCAGGGTTTTTTTTTTTTTTCTTCCTTGATCAGTTTAGATTTTCTCATGTTAATACAACAATGTAGTTGGTCTCTCTCATATATATATTTTTTAAAGCAGGAACATGCATATAAAAACAAATGGCTTTGCTCTGGCATTAAGCTGCTGCTGTTTATGTACCGTTAGTTTCCCTCTTTCTCATATATATGCAGACTTCATTTTGGCATTAAGCTGCATTAAGATTCTGCAGTTTGTGGACTGTGACACATGGCAGATACTTTGATCCGTTCCCTGTTTTGTTTGTTTTTTTCCTTAGAACTGTAGTGTTATTCCTAAAGGTGGGAATGAACATTTGAGTTTTTTGCAGTTACTAAAATGTTTGAAGTGAGAACTTTGAGGACCTATTACTAATCAGCAAAAAAATACTGATTAAACCACATTGTTCAGTTTTAAACTATATTAGCCTGTAGACTGTAAAAACGCTAACAGCTGTTCCTTATTCAAGCTAGATCTGTTAGTGTGCAGTTTAGAGGATATTTACAAGCATATAACTCCCAGGGGATCAAATATTCGCCAAGACTACTTTAAGGAGAGAACTTGGGGCGATTCATAAGTTTGGTTTAATGGTCAAAATCGACAGAATCTTTGCAAATCTAATGGATGCAAGAGGACATGCCAAGAAATTGTTTAACATGCTGGGCTTGAACAGTAAACAGATCTGTTTAATCTTGTGTCAAGACTTTTGGACTCTGGAATTCAGTTTCCCCTTGGGGTTGTGTGTCAACCAGTCATTATTTGTTAGGTGCTTTGCAGAATTACAATTTTCTGGTGCTAAAGCAAAAGTCCTGTCTTACACTGTGCTTACACTACTGTTATTTGCAAAATAGTTAATTCAGATAAAAGTGTAAAAAAAATGTTTCAAAGCAAGTCATTGAACAAAGTCATTGTTTAAAATGTCATATTTAGGAACTTATGTCTGTAATCCCTTTTTTTTTAAAATAAAATTGGTTTATTAAACGTTTTCTTGTACATGGGTATGTTGAGCTTTTAAGCAGTTAGGAACAGAATGGGAATTTTTAATATAAATGACTATATTTAATATAAATAACTCCATGGTTTAAGTCAATATAGGTTTTATCTTGGATGTAGCGGCCATGTTTAACCTTGTCTTGCATTCACATATGAAGTGATTTTTTTTCTTTCTTTCTTTTATCCACACTTTACTCATAAGGGTTGGGATTAACCCCAACCCTCTTCGTTTCTTTTCCTAGACAGCAGAATTGATTTTTTAAAAATTCCTAATAATACAAAAATGGTTTTACTAGTTTTCTGAGGATTCAAGTTCATGCTATCAAAATAATGCTATTCCAAGAGCGAAATACTTAGATTTTTATACTAAATATTAAAATCGGTTGAAAATCATGCTCCAACCTGATGACTCCAGAAAATTCCTAAAAATAATTTGCATAACGAGGTCAGCCAGTGACTTTTCTGTGATAATTTATTGAACAAATGAAAAGATATTTACAAATCAATCTCTTGACCACAGATTAGCAATGACTAAAATATTCAGTTACTTTCAGTAGTTTCTTCCTGTAAATGACTCTCAAAAGAGATGTTTACACTAAAGGTTGAAGAGTTCATTTGGAAATTATAAATGAACAATCCAAAATGTATGTTTCAAACAATTTTCTTTTAATTGAAAAATGTTGACATTATACAATCTCAATGCAAAGAGCACTGCACACTAGAGTCAGGAATATCTGCAATATCCTAATGTTCCCGGTACAGAATATCAGACCTGCATCTGTGAGCATCAACAGTTGACCTGCTGGACCACTCCAAGAACTGAACTATTACATGTGGCCCACAAAGTTCAAAGAAAACAGTTCCAAATGAACAAGAAGAGCGAGTATGAAAATATGTCCTATGTAGTAAATCTATGTAGTAAATGTATCTTATGAATGTACCTCATATGTTTATACTTATGTGGCTCATGTCTTAAGTGATGGTGGAATCAAGAGTCTTTTTGAAGTTCCTACACAAATATACCAAGAGTTCCTCATTTTATCTGAGTAGGATTAAATGCAAGATGACTCATTTGACTGCTTGCTGCTACACATTTGCACCACCATCACCACCAGCTCTGCTAAAATGTCTTCCTTCTGTCTTCTCTTTCAAGGTAACCTGACAGGTCAGAATCGGCTCAGAACAGAAGGCCGAGCTCGGTCAGGTCGTCCAGCCTTGCAAACGCTTTAAAGCTGCTCAGCGAGGAGGTTGCGATCTTCCTCGGTTCAGGTGCTTTTGGTCTGGTTGCGCTTGCGGCCCGCGGTCTGCTCGCATGCCCTGCGCTCAGCCAGGTGGGTGCGCTCGTGCTTGCGCAGGGGAGCAGCGAACTTGAAGCTCTTGCCACATTGCGCGCACGGCCACGGCCGCTCGCCTGTGTGGCTCAGCATGTGGTTCTTCAGGTGCGATGAGTGCTTGTACGTCTTCCCGCACTCGGTGCAGGTGAAGGGCCTCTCGCCCGTGTGCACGCGTTCGTGACGCTTCATGTTCCCGATCTGCGAGAAGGCCTTTCCGCACACGGCACAGCTGAAGGGCCTCTCGCCCGTGTGCACACGCATGTGACAGCGCAGCATCTCGGGCCCGGCGAACGTCTTGTGACAGACGGCGCAAGGGACTCGCGCCCGCGGCCTCTCGTGGTTGCGCTGGTGCTTCTTCAGGTCGAACATGTAGACGAAGGCCTTGCCGCACACGGAGCAAAGGTACTGGCGCTCACCCACGTGGTAGCCCTTGTGCCGGCGCAGCAGGCTGGCGTAGATGAAGCTCTTCCCACACACGTTGCACTGGTAGGAGCGCGCCATGGAGTGGTAGCGCACGTGGATGGCCAGCTTGAATGCCGTCGGGAAACACTTCTCGCAGTGCGGACACTGGTGCAGGCTCTCCGACGTGTGACACTCGCGGTGGATCTTCAGGTACGAGCCTTGCGAGAAGCTCTTCCCGCAGACAGTGCATGTGTACGGCTTCTCGCCCGTGTGCACGCGCGCATGCTTGACGAGGTCGGCCTTCTTGCGGAAGGTCTTGCCACACTGCAGGCACCTGAACGGCCGAGCGAGGGAGTGCGTCTTGACGTGGCTCGACAGGAAGCTGAAGCAGCGGAAGCGCTTGCCGCAGTCCGAGCACTGGAACGGCCGTTCACCCGTGTGCGTACGCGCGTGGTTCTTTAGCTGGCACTCGTAGCGGAACTCTTTTGCACACACACGACACACGTGCTTCTTCTCTCCCACCTCCTGAGGCACCCGAGACTCGACTGGTGCGACCGAGGCCTTCCTGCCTGGCACGGCTTGGGTCGGCGCACTCTTCCTGTTGATAATGGCCTTGATCGACGGTGGCCTTTCGATGACAGGAACGTATGTGGTCTCTTCTGCGAGAACCTCCACAGGAGCAGGAGACGGCAAGATGGGAAGGGAGATCACCTTCCCAGCTATTTCCGAGATCCACTCCTCCATGCTCATTTCGCGTACGCCGGGGGTCTCTGTTCCATCAGGCTGCTCCAGAAACTGCAGCTGAGTGGTCTCCTCTCCCCCGCCGTCCAGTTCTGAAACTATGACGGTAGATCCGTCTGCAGTGAGGTAGATCTGTTGGACTTCACACATGCCCGTACTGTTCTCTTGATAAACCGACTCCTCGTGTAGTTCGTCCTCCACTCCAACAGTGTTGGGCATGGCGATGCTGTCCAGAGGCTCCGCCTCCTCCGTGTCACTGGGGGTTGGACTCATTATAGTTGCAGCTGCACAGTCAGACTCTGACTGATTTTCTGTGACTGCTTGTGTAATAATAATGGTCTCTCGTGCCATGGGTGATGAGGTGGACGAGATTTGGTCTTGTGCAGCTGAACTGACAGGTAAAACCGTCTCTTGTTCAACTGAAGCAGAAGACAAGATCGTTCCTCCTTGAGACGGGAGGGGCAAACAAACAACCTCTTTTGTTGAGTGAATGGCTGCTGTCGTGGAGAAAAAAGAGGAAGAGTAAACTTAATGGCAATAATTAAAATTCATTAAAAAATAAAAATAAAAATTTCTAATTCAGACTCGCTTCAGGAAAGAAGCGACACTCCTTTATCACAATCGATTCAACTTGGTTATTAACTAATGAGCAGAATGAGTGGTGCTGGAGCTTGGAAAACAGTATATACTGTCCAGTACTGCTACTCTCCAGGATTAAATGTAGAGATCACTGGTGTAAGGTGATGATTTATCCTGTAGTAAAAACCATTTCATGTGTCTGAGAAGGTCACCATTTCTGTTGCCATGTCTCCTGGTTTTGAAGTGTTGTAGCACATCCCTTAACTCTGCTGGGTCAGATAATGGCTGGACAATGTCCTCCATGGCAGACAAGGCACCAGAGAGCCACGACGCTGTCTAAAGAAGTACAAAACATTCATCTTAAAATAAACCTTGTTTACCTCTGTAATATTAGTGAATTGTGGTGAAAATTTCAAAATTGCAGTTTTCCCACTAGATTCACTAGTACATATCTCAGACTGCCAGTGACTGTTTGTACAATTAGGCGAAACAGAAATTGCTTTAATTACTGAACAATTGGGTTCACATTCAAAAGGTACAACAACCACCAAATTAGTAACAGATCCAAACTAAACTAAAAGTCACAAACTGAATAACTGTAAATGTTTTTTGCATTAAATTTTTCTACATGTTTGACATTTTAGTAAGATGGTTTTTCTCTTGAAATGTTTGTAGAATGTGGGCAGAACAAATGACTTATTCTTAATTACTGCTAAGAAAGCAGAAATAGAATCCTGTGAGAACAAAAAAAAAGAAACAAACTTGAAATTCTATTCACTGTTAAAGAATAAAAATTAACATGGTAAATAAAGATGCTATTGTGCAGCTGAATTAGGAGACCCACCTCTTTAAGACTGGGCACTGGTAACAGTTCCTCAACTCGAGTTAAGAACTCCCACGCCAAGCTCTGCAGAACTGCATCATATCCAGAACCGTACTCTACAGGAAACACGTTCTGGGGAGATACCATGGCAACAATAAGGCAATAAGAAAAATGTCAGAAGGAAAGCCTGAACAGGAAGAAGAGAAAAGACTGAGATATCTATATCAAACCTGAAAAAAGTTCTCCCTCTTGTTTGAGTCCTCCAAGATGTTATGGATCATCCTTATAAATTTGGTATTCATTATTTCACTTTCAACGTCTTTGCTCTGTAAAAGGTTTACATTAAACAACATGAATTACACATAAGGCTTACAATAATAGATACCCTTGTATCCAGATTGAACCAGTCTCATTTAACAAAAATAGCACAATTTGTATTGCTGTATTTTACTGAATAAATGGTTTACGTTTTATGACAGAGTTGAGCTACTGAAGAGTTGAAAGAAGCTTTTTTTTAAAAAAAATAATTGAAAGAGATCGAACTTGTTCAGTTTATCTCAATAGCACTAAAAGTATTCGTACCTCATACATAAGTGTTAAAACATAAAATCATGCCATAGAATTTTTCATTTAAATTTGAGATGCCAAGACATTATTGAATATTATTTTAATGTAATGAAATGTATTAAAACTAAAATGTATTACAAGTAAACAATATTTTAATTGGTACCATCATGAACTGATGTAATTATTTTTTAAAAATGCACATATTGTGTCACTGACCCAGTGTTGGTATACCTTCATAGAGGAAATATGGATTATGCATGGAAGCTCAGAGAGGTACAGATGAGAAGAGGCATTTTTTCCAGTAGAAGTTTCCACCACCCCTCCAACCCCCACCACTTTGCAACAATACATTTGCAAAGAATTATTTTGTCTATCTGAACTGTATAAATCACACCTACTTTATGAGTGAGGTTACGAAGTGTGTCCAAATGTGCTTGAATAATCCAGTGGTCAGGAGTTTTGTCCTTAAGACAGAGCTCCAAGATCACCTGCAAAAATAAGTTATTTACAAACAAACATACAAAAATCATCATAATTTGCATGGAGTTATTATCCAAATTTGACATGACATCATACTAACATTCCCACCTCAAGCATTGAAGTGAATGTGATGTAAAGGAAAATGTCTGAAGACATTTCAATAACAGTAATGCATGTTATGTATTTTTGTTCTTTATATGAAATTTACCTTTTTCCTCAGGTGAAAGACCAGCTTATTAACCAGACTTTGACTCATGATGTCTGGAACTGTTTCTGACACCAGCATAACAAACTGCTCTAACTTGCTGTATTGTGTTACATTGCGACGCTGAACCACTTGCCACAGAAAAGCTGACATGAGCCGCAGGGGAGGCACCACGAGGCGGAGGGCAGAAAGAGGGAGGGCAGGAACTAGAAGAGAAGAAGCAACATGTTAATGCAAAATGTAAATAAGCTACTAGTCAATTTGGTTGCAAAATATGGACAGAAATATTGTGTGAAGAACTGTAATTGGAATATAACTGCCAATAAGAACCCTTAATGTGTGATAAGCCTGATTCATCAATGTGACCAGAGCACACTGTTAATAAACATTTGTGGATGGCCATGATATAAACAATTATAATAAAATAAAACAAAGTCAGATGAGTGACAATCATGTCTGAGATACATGTTTGCAGTTTGCATTAAAAACAAACACTTCCACAGAAGGGATAGTTTGGATCCATATGAATATTAAATCATAGAACATCTCAGTTTGCATGGATAATTATCACAGGTCATGATTATCACAGGTGTACGGGGAGGAAATAAGTGAGCACTCAGGACTAACAGTCTAAGCTGCCAAAATAAACTTCAATTATTAACAAAGACTACATACAGAGAGCTAATAAATCCAACACTAACTAACTAAAATATACATATACACACACACACACACACACACACATACATACATGCATATATATATATATATATATATATATATATATATATATACACACATATACACATATACACACACATACATACATACATACATATATATATACAAAAAAACAGAAATGCAAAAAAAAAGAGCAAAGCAAATGGTTTCTCTTCTACCCCTACACAAACTTTTCAAAAGAAAAACGAAGAATATAGAACAGTTCATAAATATTTCTAGTCTGGACTCAACAAAGACCGTAACTGCATATAATAATTATTATTGTTGTTAAAAGCGATGGTAGCATCACGTGCGCCTTCTGAGTGACTTAGTAACAATCAAAGTGTCCGGACTAAAACATAAAAGTCAGTATAATTCAGTGTTGCTGTTGACAAGTGATTGTTTTAAAATAAGATAACGTGTAACCTTAAGCAGTACGAACATAAACCCTTAAACTAAATTATTAAGCAGTGTAACTTACTTTCTCAATGAATTTCACCACTAGTTGTATTTATGTAGCTAATTTGAGGGATACTGTGGGCTATAAACAGACACTCCACGCCTGTTCCTGCTATTCTGACAGGATTCGTGTCGCTTGCTTCACTCTCAAAAACGCGCCACTAAACTCGCGAGCATTTAGCTCGTGAGCTGAGTTGCTTATGGTTTTCACTTACTTGTTTGGCGGCTCTCCGGAGTCACTATTTCCATTATGTTTTTTAAGAAGCACGGAAGTATGTCATTAATCAAATATTAATAACCTCATAGCAGTAAGATCTTACTATTAATCATTAACAAAACAACTACTAATATGTATTTGTCGTGAAGCTGACCGAAGCAACGAACACTCACGTATAGCCGGAAATCGCACCGGATATACAAGCCACCTCTATTTTGCAGTGACGGAAAGTCGCTGTAACTACAGTGCCCCTTCAGGTGTGGTGGTCAAGATAACTGAAACCAAATCAGCTTCTCCATTAACTCCTGTGGACATCATAATTATTAAACATACAAAAGAGCTGATTCATTGTGGTCATGTTTTCGAAAAGATACCATGTTCAATATGTGACATAACACCGCACGTTTATTTTTATTTATGTATTTATTTGTATATGTTAGCCCGGTGCTGGTTATTCTCGCTGTCGCAGAGTCGAATGGTCTAGTAATACTGAGGTAGTTGGGCAGAAGATTCATAATCATGCTCTGGTATTGACCATCATTGCATAATGAGAGATGATGAAT
Organism: Sternarchorhynchus goeldii; assembly: GCA_028565775.1. Lineage (NCBI taxonomy): Eukaryota > Metazoa > Chordata > Actinopteri > Gymnotiformes > Apteronotidae > Sternarchorhynchus > Sternarchorhynchus goeldii. Next base: position 13,292,003 of record JAOXYF010000007.1, read on the forward strand.
AATCACTGATGCAGCTTGAGCATTGGGGGAGTGCACCTGCATTCCACTGTTCATCAAATCAGTTATATCACACCTATTACATGTATAATCCGTTATATCCAACTCACTACATATATAATCTGTTATATCCAACCCACTTCATGTATAATCAGTTATATCCCACCCAGTACATGTATAATCAGTTATATCCCACCCACTACATGTATAATCAGTTATATCATACCCATTACATGCATAATCCATATTTGAGGAAAGAACTTGCTGTGAGAAAATGTGGCCTTGCCTACAGATTGCTGACCATTTCTTGCATGCTGAAGATAACATTATCAGTAGTGCAGAAATATCTTGGTATTATAATTTAGATTGTGTCAAAACCATAATGTCACCATTAAAATCAACTTAAAGGCTTTTATTGCTTTATTCTTGTGTATTTTTATCACCTTTAATATCATCTGAGTAGTCCCTATGTGCAAGTGTGTGTGTATGTGTGTGTGTTAATGCATATGTTAAAGTGTTTGTGTGTGTTTATGCATATTTTAGTATGTGTGTGTGTTAATGCATATGTTAGTGTGTGTGTGCGTGTGTGTTAATGGATATGTTAGTATGTGTGTGTGTGTGTGTTAATGCATATGTTAGTGTGTGTGTGTCAAAGTCAAATTTATTTATATAGGGTTTTTTTGTTTGTTTGTTTTTATTTTTCAACAAATGTTGTCACAAAGCAGCTTTACAAATGCACGGGTCCAAGTCCCGAGCAAACCAGGAGCGACAGTGGCAAGGAAAAACACCCTAGAGGGGATTAGGAATAAACCTGGGAAGGACCAAGATTCAGAAGGGAATCCATACTCCATTGTGTGGCCCAGCTAGTAGCAGTCCAGTACAATAATAACACAAGTTGTCTGTATTTTGTGGCGCCAGATGACAAGTGATGCTGGGGCAGATTAAGATAAATTAAGATAAAAAAAGATTAAAAAAAACACACATTGTGTTTACAATATATATATCATGATATTTTCTTTAAGATATCAAAGTAAAAAAGCATAGCTTCAAAAAATAAAATCAATCAATGCATTTATACAACTCTCTCAATACTAAATTTATTTGAACTCTTATTTACATAACGTTAATGATTGTTGTATTGCACACATAATGTGATTCAAGTCTGTGCAGTTCTAGATGGCAGATCTAAAAACTTTTTTTAACATGACTTTTCTTAACAATACCAAAGTATTGATTAATTGGAGGACTTTGCAGATTGTATAGTACAGTTCTTTTTTAAGTAAAATGTGTTTGTTAACAAACATGAAATTGCTGTCTAATGTGATTGTTTGGCAGTCTCTGTTTAATTTTCAATGTTATGTTCACAGGCCTGTACATTCAACTGTTGTCTATCTGTGCTGTGAAATTACATTAAAATTCCACAATTATGTTAATGGTGTCGATCTCACATGCCTTAAGACTTAGTATTGATCTAACACTTATTTCACTTAATATATTGAATATATTGAATATACTGTGCCCCTGTATCCACAGAGACAGTCTATAGCTGGAGGGTATTAAGAGCATCTGGGCTACATCCACAAAAACTCCGCCCACTTCAATACGTCCCTCTGAAGAATTATATTGTAGCAGCTACAGACCTGAATACAACCCTCACTGCAGAGGCCTGGAGCATTTGTGTCCACGCTAGTAGAAGCAATGTCAGAAATAAACCTCTAAGGATCATGAAGAGAAGGGCAAAGCTGTGGCCGAAGATAAACCCTTGATTCACTGTGGACAGTTTATGGTGAATGGAGGGGCTGGGGGGATGGGAGGGAGAGACTGCACCACAAAGACTTGATGGCTAAAGCTATAAAGAACGACTGGGGGGAGAAAAGGACACGACTGGACACTGAGAAACAAAGGAAGCAGAAGAATAGAGTGGACTAAATGAAGGAGAGAGAGTGGGTGACAGATAAAACTAGAGTGGAGACCATGAGCTACGAATTAGTGACTGCGTCTTATGACTCCCTGCCTGCCCGGCTGAGCCCACAGCGCGTGAAAGATCAGCATGCCGCTCGGCGGCTTTCGTGTCCACGGGGCTCCGGGGCTCCAGCCTCGCCACTGGCACAGCGCCGCCCCTCTGCTCTGCCTGGATACCTGCTCTCACCCTTCCAGGAACCCAATGAACATCGGCATCACAGGCAGCAGCGCTTCTCCCTGTCACCGGGTTCCGAAGGCTCTCTGGCGCCCCCTGTGGCTGCAGCAGGTGGTACTCCGCCCTGCTGCCGGGTGACGGGTGTCGTGCCACTGCTGCGTCTCGCGTTGCTCGTCTTCAGCTGCCTTTTCTGGGCGGCTGGGCTAGCAGTCTTCACTCTGGGTGTCTGGGTGCAAGCCTCGCTGGCGGACTACATGCTGCTGTCGGTGAACCATTATCCTAACGCCCCGCTGATACTTCTAGCCACAGGGGCAGCCATCACCACATGGGGATTTCTGGGGTGCCTGGGAGTGGCAGTCCGTCTGCCCTGCCTTCTCCGGGCCTATGGATTCTTCCAGCTGGCTGTGCTCTTTGGAGGCTTGGCTGCTGGTCTCTCGGGGCTCTTCTACAGAGAAGACATTGCTAGAGGTTTCCGCAGTGGCCTACAGAGAGCTGTCGTGAGCTATGGGGATGATGAAGGCCGTGCCAATGCTCTAGATGGCATCCAGAGGGCACTTAACTGCTGTGGAGCAGAAGGTTGGCGTGACTGGCTCCTGTCTGAATGGGCTACCAAGGATGCTGTTTCACCAACAGGCGACTTGGGAAATGACACGTTTTACGTGTCGGTGCCAGACAGTTGCTGCATAAGACGCAAGGCCTGTCATAACAGGCCACTGCCAGAAGGAGGCAGTGGACCCACCGAACCTGTGGGGATTCACCTACGTGGCTGCTTCAGGAAAGTCTTCAGTTTGGTTAATGATAATGTCTTTCATATTGCTGCTGCTGTGCTGGGGCTTGCCTTTACCCAGGTGGCAGGAATCGCTCTAGCATGTATGCTTGCCAACCACCTGGCTTCTCAACCTCATAGACAAGGTCACTAAGAAATGTTGGTTGGTTTTCAGGAGAATGACCAGATTATCCTATGAGAATCCCACATTATCCTATGAAAAGGCCAGTTTCCTGGTTAAATCTATTCCTATATTGAAGGTTTTCAATAGAAAGTAAGTACAATTTAGGTGTAGAGATAGCTTTAAAAACTGCCTTCATGAATTTTTTTTAAATGATCAATAAGTCATGTTCTTGAAAGATTTATGAAAGTGATTTTTAATTTCTTCTATAAAGTGATTATTATCTTTATGCATTTATTTGTTTTATTTTTTATTTAAAGTGCAGGTCTTGCTTTGTTGTCCTCAAATAATCCAGTTTATGCTCCACAGAGCCCATGTTCTACATGGAAGAGGTCATGTATAAGATAGATTTACTATAGAATCTCTGAAACATCCAGGCCACAAGGTGTCAGTATAATGGATGCTTCATAATGTGAAGAAGAGTCATTGCTCCACTCAGTGCACAATATCAACTAAGCAGATGCTCCAAAGGTGCTTTCATATTTTGCATATGTGCTATTTTAGGCTGTTCTAGGCTGTTCTAGACTGTTCTGGGCTGTTCTACAGCAACTCTGAATTTACAAGCTATCCAACAATCCAATCAAACTGACTAAATCAGAATTATGCTTGATCTGACTTTGGATTGATTTTGTGGAGTTTATAAAATTTTCTTGTTTGGATTTTCTGATAATCATGCATATTAGTAGCTATTTTCCATTGTGTTTATATAATAATATAAGTATACCACACATACTGTATGTAGAAGTGGTTTGTTGCATGATTTCAGATTAGTATTTTAAGATAACGTACATGAATGCAAATATTGTTGATATATTCCACTTATAGTTTTAAAGGGAATATAAAGTCTTTCACACTTTAAACAAAACTGATATGTTCATTGAAAGAGTGAAAATGATTTTAATTGCAACAAACTTTGTTATTATGCCTTGAATTCTTGTTTTATTCTTAGAATAAATGTTGAGCCATTATTTACAGTTTTCTGCCTTAAAACAGGCACTCAGTGTATTTCTAATTACATGTACAAGATCAAGTCAAAATGTTACAAATCCTACACTGTGTAGAGATAAAGCCAAGCTGCTTTGATTCACTCTTTACTATATTTACTAATTACTATTTGTTACTTTTCAAGTATTCTACTTTTGACAAAACACATCTTACAGTAGCATTTTCTGTGATGGTCACTTACCAACCACAGATTTCATAAAGTGTAAACATTCATGTTTTGAGTGTTTTCCCATTGAATGATGACACCTCAATATACTTAACATGCTGCATGCAGATGTCTTGAGCTATGCTAGAGGAGATGTATTAAACCTCTCATGATCATATACAGAGCAGCATGCTTGTCACATGCTTGTGTTAAATGACCAATCAGAATGTGTGAGAAATTAGCTACATTGGACAGAATGGGTGTGTTCAGTAGTGCAGCTCAACTAACCCTAACCCTCCTCTGCTAACCCTGACCCTCCTCCCCTAACCCTCCTTCCCTAACCCTAACTGTCTTCTCCTAACCCTAACCCTCCTCTGCTAACCCTGACCCTCCTTCCCTAACCCTCCTCCCCTAACCCTCCTCTTCTTGATGTTCACTTAAACATTTCTCCGCATATGCAGTGCAAATTGCTCTGCTACTGGATGGAAGAAATGTGTTTTTAAATAGCTTTGCAAACCATGTAATAAATAAAAATGAATTAACATCTGAGTTTGTTTCATGTTTTAATTAGCAAGCTTTAGAGGAATCTGCTTTAGGTTTTCAACAGTTACTAACACACTGAATCCTATGTGTCATTATAATGTGTTTATACATTGACTTTACTGATGCTGGTCTAAAAGGCAAACTGTAACTAGCCAAGTGTAGTTAAATTGCTAACTATTGCAAATAGAGGTTATAGATTACCTGTCAACAAGAACAAGCTTGTACTTTTAAACCATAACAAATAAATATTTCTTTATCCCAGACTTGATCACACTGAAACAACACAGACTATTATGTGCACACTGACAAGGCATATAACACTGACTAAAACAGGGCCTCCTGTAATTCATAATTAAACAAGGATTTTATTTTGAGAGGTGTACCTGTTTACTTTCACACCTCTCAAAATGAGTTGAACACTTTTGCTGTTGAGTTCACTGCTAGTGCATTTGTTTCATCTCCCATGACCACATGCATGATCCTGTGCTGTGTGTCACTCCAGCACTCAGGGTGTCTGTGCAGTGTTTCCATGTTTACTTTGGACATTTCAGCTTCTTAGATCGGCTTGCTGGTGATCTGTGAACTCTAATTTAAGAAGGCTGTGTTCTACAATGCTGCTTTGTATTGCTCCATGTAGTTCCAACCTTTGTCAGATAGACCACGATTATCTTCTTCTCTGGGTTCTTACAGCTATCCATGTAAATGCATGTTGTTTTTGGGGTTGGCATAGACTGGCAGCTTTTAAGGACTCAATTCCTGTTTTGTAACTCAGCTTCTAAGGACTCAATTCCTGCTTCTGTAACTCATATTTTACTGTCTCACCTTTAACATAAGTAGTAGATTAAATACTGCATTAAATGATCATTTTCTGTAGTTTGGGAAGCCATAGGATTTGCATAACATGTGGAGTAATTGGTTTTGTTTTTTCTCTCAGTGCTTGTTTTGCCATTTGTGTTTTAACATTTTTTGATCCTCCTCAAATATCTGAATCAATACTTAATGCAGTCAGGCAGGAATCAAAGCATTTGGTTATATGCTAATGTGCAATTTGAAACCAAAAGAGTCGAATATTGGTTTACAGTCACAAAAATTAAGCGAAATAGGCAAATGCTGCATGAATCTGATGAGAAACGGCAGATGTACACTGAAAGTGCAAGGATGAAAACTGATTTTATTCTCAAAGTTTTGGCAAACAACAATAAAA
>JAOXYF010000007.1:13298080-13315325 GCA_028565775.1 Sternarchorhynchus goeldii
CCCCCCCCCCCCCCCCCCCCCCCCCCCCCCCCCCCCCCCCCCCCCGCGAGTCAACAGATAGCAGAGTGATTTGGTACATTTATGCCTGTTTTTTTTACAGGGTCTTGTGGTGGTGTTAAACATTCATGTTTCTTAGCAGTTGTAGAAATCACCATTTTTATTGGTGGGCAATGGTTAACCTTTACAGATCTAATATTGGCCGATTTTATGGGCATATTTTCAACTTTCTTTACAAGGTTTCCTACAAAATACCTTTTTAATATGGACTGTGTGCGTTTTCATTATTCAGAGTAAACGGTGCTGAAGAGAGTTTCTGCAGTGAAGGACCTCTATTAAAAACACTGAAGAACTTTAACTAGCTTCACACCCTCCATCATACTGTGACCATGTCAGGGTCACTAGTGTGCTGAGAGTAGTTCACCACTCATCTGGTCCATGTCAGGGTCACTCAAGTCAAGTTTTACGTTGTGCCTTTTACAACAGATGTTGTCTCAAAGCAGCTTTACAAATCTCCAAGTCCATGCCCCCAGTGATCAAGTCCAGGGCGACAGTGGCAAGGAAAAACTCCCGAGGAGCCTGAGGAAGAAACCTTGGGAGGAACCAAGACTCAAGTGGGAGCCCATCCTCTTCTGGCTGCTACTAGTCACCATGACGAGAGAAACTGTATAGGACTGGGGGGGAACAAAACCACAGTAGTAAATATGTTGTAGCAAAGTCTGGGGCTGTGCCACAGCAGGGCGGGGAACCAGGGGTGCTGATGAGGGCCTCCATCCAGTTGATTTAATCCTTCATCTGCGTCTGGATGAGTAGGAGGTGGTTGGTCCGGAACAAGTAGCAGGAGAGCCTCGTCAATCCTTGCCTTGTACCAAGGACGGCCATTAGCTCGGTAAAAGTAAAGCGAGACAGTTCTGTATGGGACATACAATATAGACAATTCAGAAGCGTGACGGCAGCAACTCCAGCAATTAACCATTACAGCCTATCTAAAAGGACAGAACCAGAAGGTAACGCAGACTTGGGGGCACCCTGTGGCGTTGGCATCCCTCCACCCCACCATCAACAAACTTGAGTGAACGCGTGCAGTGGTGGGACGACATCACCAGCGTCTCAGTATACTAAAAAACCCTCTGCCCATGAACCTCTGGATCTGTAACCTTTATCTAGGGGGAATATTAATTACCAAATGCTAAACTAAATAAGTAAGTTTAGCCTAGACTTGGATTGAGACTGTCAGAGTCCCAGATATTTTCTGGAAGGCTGTTCTATAGTTTGGGGGGGGGCTTTGTAAGAAAAGGCTCTTCCCCCTACTCTTACCTTATTAATTGATGGAACCAGTAAGAAGCAGCACCCTGTGTTCTTAGTAAACGAGGAGGCTCATAGTAAGAAATTCGTTCTTGCAGATAATCAGGGGCCCATGCAGAGCTTTATGTTAGAAGGATTTTATAGTCTGTGAAATTTGACTGGAAGCCAGTGCAGGGTTGAAAGGACTGGGCTGATTTGATCAAATTTCCTAGTTCTGGTTAGAATTCTAGCTGCAGCATTTTGAGCTAGTTGAAGCTTACTTAAGTTCTAATTAGAGCATCCTAATGGTAATGAGTTACAGTAATCTAATCTAGAGGTAATAAAGGCATGTACAAATTTTCTGCATCATGCTAGGATGGTGTATTCCTTAGCTTGGTAATATTGCATAAGTGAAGAAAAGCTATCCTAGTAATACTATCTATATATTTGTCGAATGAGAAGTCTGAGCTGAATACGACACCAAGATTTTAGGCTACCGAGCCAGGTACAAAGGGGAAGTCGGCGAGATTTAGCATTAAATCTGACACTTTCTGTCTTGCAGCCTTCAGGCCCATTAGGAGGACATCCGTTTTATCACCGTTAATGTGGAGGAAATTTTGTGATGTCCAGTCGTTCACATGTCTTACGCAGGCTTCAGTTTTCTCTAGCCTGGGTTTGTCATCAGGTTTGGCTGATGTGTATAGCTGGGTATCATCTGCATAGCAGTGAAAGTTGACACCATGCTTGCGTATAACTGTACCCAGTGGTATCGCATATTCATATTATAATGTCAGTGGTGTGCTGAGTAGTTCACCACTCATCTGGTCCATGGCAGTCAGAATTGACCAGCAGCGTGGATGTTGTAGGATTAATTTTCCATGACAGCAAATGGGCTATAGTAAATAATTGCACATCTTATTCAAATTCACCCTAAAGTATAAATAACAATAATATTAACAATATTAACATTTTTTTATTATTATTAACAATAATTTATTATTGAGTATAAGGTATGCATTCTGATCAAAGTTGCTAGTAAGTGAGGAGAGGGAGAAATTCCTTTACACCAATAAAATGTATAATTTTAACAAGTGGTCCTACCATGAATTTTCCTTAATTGTTGATCTAACTCTGATCAGCCATGTATAGGTGAACTTGACCCACTTGCAAAAACCCTTTTCTGTTTTTATTTATACATATATAATATTTAAAACCAGGTTTACTGTGATATGTTGGAGAACGAGGGATGGACTGTTATCCAGAGACGGACGGGAGGGCAAGTTTCCTTTAAACAGAACTGGAATGCATATAAGCATGGATTTGGACTGCTTCAGAGTAAGTGGTCATAAAGGATTGTTCACAATGACTTAAACTGCAGTGTGAACTGAATGGGATTTGTTTGAATTCCACTGCATTTGCTTTTCCTGGCTCCTGCTGTTCTATGGGAAGGAGAGTGATGGAATAAATTAGTGTTATGTAAACAAATCTAATTACTGCATGTATGTTTAGGAGTTTAACCTCAAGCACTTTTTCTTAGAGGATCACTGGCTGGGCCTAGATAAAGTATGGACTCTAACCAAAGACAAAACCAGAAATTCAATTCTCCAAGTGGACCTGTGGGACTTTGAGGGAGGCTCATCTTTTGCCCAGTACCAAAACTTCAGTGTTGGTGATGAGGCAGCGGTCTATAAACTGCATATTGGTGTTTACAGTGGAAATGCAGGTGTGTTGTCTGAACTGCACTTTACATCTTTTGAAGATGGTCAGCCATGCTCACAAATTGTCAAACTAAATTGATAGTTTAATTTTGTTATAACTGAGGCTGACTTCAGCGAGCCCTTTCATGTGGTGATTTTGAGGACAAGGTACATTTTCTACCTCGACCATCCTGTTCTTCTCTCATCTCCCCCTTCTAAGGTGACGCCATCCGTGGTGCATACAGCGGCATGGATCAGAACGGCTATGGTTTCAGCACATTTGACCTCAACAATGACGGCTGCTCCCCGTGTATCTTCGGTGATATTGCTGTAACCGACTGCAGCAGAATGGAGGGTAGCGGAGGCTGGTGGTTCAGCCGCTGTGGCTCAGCCAACCTCCATGGTGACTGGCACCCAGCCGGCGATAACGAAGGCTGGGCATCTGGCCTCCACTGGGACACTTGGAAAGGTCCTGCACCCTATTCAGCCAATGCAACATGCATGAGGATCAAGTCTGTGTGAGCACTGAATCTTCCTGGAAGTAATGAGGTAATCTGTCTGGCAACAGTAAAATTATGGCAGTTTTAAGTAGCCTGTACATTCCAATTCTGCAAGGTTTGACTGCCGGTCTTGCTGTAACCTTGTTCTGCTTTTGTTTCTGATGGAAAGCGAATATATTTGCTTTACTGCAACTCGTACTGTGCTATTCTAGACCAACAGGACGAATCCATTGTTGTTTGTTTTTTTTTTAAAAAATCAAATGTACAATAAAAAAAATCTTTAATTGAACCTGTAAAGTGGCTGGAAATAAATCCACATTTGTTTTGGTTTTTGAAGTTTGCGGTGCTTTTTGCTTTTTTGTTTGGGTACATGTTCAGATGCTCATTAAAGTAAATATCTAATCAGCCAATCACATGACATGCATCGACATTGCATTTAGGCAGGTAGATATGGCCAGTATGACCTCCTGAAGTGCAAACTGAGCATCAGAATTGGGAAGGTCTGTCTCACACTCACTCACTGGGTTGGTCAAAACAGACAATAGACTTCCCACAGGCTCACCTAAGTTGGACAATAGAGTATTGGAAAAATATTCCCTGAGCTGATGAGTTTTGATACTGTGACATTTGAATGGTATGATCAGTTTGGCATAGGAGACATAAAAGCATGGATTCTTCCTGCATTGTAACAGTTCATGCTGGTAGTAAGGATGTAATAGTGTGGGGGATATTTTCTTGGCACATTCTGGGCAACTTAATACCACCTGAGCATTGTTTTCAATGTGTGTTTTTGCTGACCATGTTTGTCCCTTTATGACTACAGTGTAGCATCATTGGATACATACTTCCAGCAGCATAATGTGCAGGACAACAAAAGCATAAATAATTTCAAACTGGTTCCTTGAACATAAATTTGATCACTGAACTCCACATTGCCTCCAAAGTCACCAGATCATAAACCAACAGAGCACTTTTGAGATGTGGTGGAACGGGTGGTTCACATCATGGATATGCAGCTATCAAATCTGCAGCAAATGTATAATGTTGCGTCAGTATGGCCCACAATCTGAGGAATGTTTTCAGCACCTTATTGAATATATGGCATGAATGATTAAGGGGTCTGTGTTTGTGTATATCGTATATATTTGATTTATATATAAATAAAATCTTTACTGGAGATCAAAATTGGGACTACACAATGACCTTGACATTTAAGAAACTGTGTTCTCTATGTGAAATTATCCTAACAGGAGTGAAATGGCAGTATTTTAAGATTATTTCATTTCACCTGGTGCTAATTTCCTTAATTATCTGACAAACCATATTTACTGACTTTGGAATGGCTCACCATTTTTGCAAAGTGATGGTCACTTTGGTCACTGCAGAGTGGGCTTTGGATCCAATTGCTCTTAAATGTCAAGACACTGTATGACGAGACAGATCCTTACCCAGTTCAGTGCTGAACTGGCGAGTGATTCCAACTGCAGTGTTGAGCTGATTAACCATGGAGATTCTCTGCATTATCCTGTCCTCACTTGCATTTGTCTTTTGTGTTGACCAGAACCCTAACCATTTATAAACTGGTCTAATGATTATAATTCTATCAAAAACAACTGTATTAAACTAGCTCAAATAAGACCTAGGTACCTGGACACTGATCAAGTAGCATGATGTTCCTCAACTGTAACAGTTGACTCATGTTCAGTATTTCATATTCAAGTTTCCAATCTGCGCATAACATGATGATCAGAAAGAATATAACATAATAAAGGGGATAACTGCTTCTCAAAAAAGCATGTAACAGAATATACCCAACAGTCAGCAACTTTCAAATATTTTCAGTCCAGTTCAAAATTTAATTGACTGAAGTGACTCAAGTGTTTTTAATTCTGTCTTCCACACTGACGTCCAGGACTACATAGATCTGTAATTTCATGGAAGCACTTCACCAGAAAAACATGGTTTCTTATTATCAGATAACTTTATCTACAAGGACCCAAACAAAACTTGTACTGAAGCACCCAGCACTATCAGGAGCATCACAACACTTAGTTCACGTTGTAAACTCCTCAGTACAGGAGTATGTTACTGTTACACTTCACCTGCAGGTGAGACTAGATTTGCTGCACCAAGGTTGAGTTATAATAAAAGTGATGGCAAACCACTATAGCATTTTCAATGGAAGGGTGTTTATTGACCAAAAACCAACAATGTTGAAAAAAAATAGATAAACTAAAAAAAAAAAACCTTTAACAGAAAAAAAATTAATCTACAGAAGACATAGCTGGAATGTGTGAAAGCAACACTTTCCCTCACAATGCACTGCATCAACCATCATCCAACCACCACCACCACCTCTTTTCCTAACAGACATGGAATGAGTTCTTAAACAGACTTTCCCTGGCCCTGGTCTACCCAACCCAGCCCATACCACTATTTTACCTCTGTAGGGGGAGCTACTAATGACCAAAATTAATAAATATAACATCCAGGAAAATTTGTTCATAATGTATAAATGACAAATTACATGAGAAAAAAAAAAACAAAAAAAACCCGAACATGAATCCCCCCCTCCAAATGTATCACTCCAGTAGGGGTCTACTCAGCATGTTTGAACTTGTATTATTTAAGGACAGCTAAAATTACCCTGGGCCTTTACCGTGGTCCGGAAGGTGAAATGCAGCTCACATAAGTGTTTTCCTAACTATATTAACGTTATGGTATGTTATACAGTAACTTCTGTGACTTATTCAGTGACTACATTCAAACTAATATAAAGGTTTAAAAGTGAATGAGAAATGCAGGTGTAAAAACAATGGCGATTTATTGGAGTGTAATTTCATAATGTGAAAACTATTTTTCCTCCATTTTCATGTCTTCTAAACTAATGCACACCTTTATAAATTATATTAAAAAGCCTAATTCAGTTATATCATCATGGGTTTGTCATGATCTGTTTAATATTCGAAGTAAGATTATTGCAACATTACTATACAACATTACTAACACATTTAAACGTCTTAAATATCCTTTTTCTATAAGTTTAAATAGTACCTAGATGAGTAATTCGGATTCACTGCTACTCTGTTTAACGCTTTAAAAGGTTATCTTATAAATCTGCCATATCAGTTTAATTAAGTGACCGCACTGTCTTCGTTAAATGTAGATTGGGTCTATCTATAACACCGCTTTTTTGTATTTTATGAGAAACGCAAACGTCTGAAATTGCAAACACACCCACCACATCATCTCTCACACGTGCGCGCGCATACCCACAGACAGATGGTAAGACGGTGCTTTCCATTCTTGTAAATTGCAAGCAGAGAAACCCTAGGCTAATTCTCCAGAGTATCCTAGCTGAAAGGCGAATATTGCTATTGGATACGGTAGTATTAGTCTGGGATTATTCACTGAAGATAATGTCTGCCAGACCGGGATTCTATCGTCAAGAGCTCAGCAAGACCGTATGGGAGGTGCCCGAACGATACCAGAATCTCACGCCGGTTGGCTCCGGGGCGTACGGCTCAGTATGGTGAGTTCAGATTAAAAGAAATGATGCTGCTATGTGGCTCTCCTCAGCACAATACGATCACTCTCATAACAAATTAAACTATTAGCAATTAGCCTAAAAGCTATAGGCTGTCCGCAATGTAAACCTGTTATCTGAAAGCGATAATTGTCCAGCAATCGGAAATGCACGGAGGTAAATTGTAATAAACGCATTGATTTCATTCATCGAGATGGGGTGCCTCAGCTCTACAGCTTTCGTGTCAGGATTCGGATCGAATTCTACCCGATCAAATAAACCTCAGTAATGCACATCAGATTCCTCTTTGAAGCCGTTTAGACCATTGTTGAGGGGATATTGCATACGTAAAGTGGATAAAAATGCAATTACACCGGGTCAGGCCTGATAAAAACATCCCAGCCTGTTTTTATCCAACCATAGCTTTCCTTTAAAGCTCAATAAACAAACTATGTGTATTTGGCCATGCGTTTTCAGTCTTGATGTGAGCTCCCAGTTATATCAACTGGACTCACAGGTATATGATAACAATTGAAAAAGACCATCACACCCTTCAATCCAAATATAGCCCAAGTCTGTCAGTTGCACAACACTGCATATTAACCATGCCAAATTCTCTCGGATAACTTGTATTTACAAAGTAATCTAGCCCTGAATGTAGCCCACAGAATCTGGTGTGTCAGGTTAGACCATACTAGTCTTTCAGGAAAGTTGCCTAAACAACAAAATTCACATTTATTATGCTCCCCTTATTTTTTCACAAGGCAAGCATTACCAGAACAAAACATCTTCAAAATATTGAACTACACATGTAGCAAAGTGTTCAAGAGTACCCAATTAATAAAATGAAGGATTAGGGTTAGGACTGGGATTATACTGGGAAACTGCATGTTACAACACAGAACCATAACCAAGATAATTCAAAGATGACTCAAACTATATAGAGTTGTAATTTATCCAAACGAATTGCTAACATATGTAGTATATCATGGGAGAGTCAGGGGTTGTTCTCACAGACCTGGACACATGTAGTATATCATGTTCTCACAGACCTGGACATTGAGGTGATTGCAGGTGTGTTCAGGGTATAGTTGAGGTTGTTGCAGGTGTGTTCAGGGTATAGTTGTAACTGTTCTTTTTGCAACCATCAGGCTGCAAAACCACATCTCCACAATGCACATGGTCTTCCTACAAAACTAGACCTTAGCTTGCATTGTGTCATAGCTATACCATTAGACACCTCACCCCTCTCTGTCACTGGTTGCCATGGTGAGCTGTCAAAGTGATATAGCTTCCTGCATCGCCTCAGAATATCTGACTAGTCTTTACCAGAGTGGTTTGTTAAAATCCACCAAGAGAAACCCAAGCCATTACCTGAAAATAAAACAAATTTTTTTTTTCTAAATTCTGTTTAGGTTCTAAGCATGTTTTTCACTGTAATTAAAATAATAATTATTTTTTATTTATTTGTGCAATGATAATCTTAACACTATTCTAGTTTTAAATATCTTTTAATCTGTACCTGTTACTAATAACACCAGTCTTTGACAGTATATTTAGATGTATAGTCATTACCAGATATATATTATGAGTTTAAAGGAGGCTTCTCAAAAACTCTCCTAGAGCCTAGAGCCAGGATAACCACCTGTGATCCTTGATATCTATCACCCTGTAGATTTTAGTTACAGTACTAATAACACACCTGATCTAATTAATTAAGACCTTCAGTATTAGAGTCAGGTGTGGTTGGAATAAAGCTCTGTAGGGCAGTAGATCTCTGGGAATGGAGCTCTGTTGACCTCAGTAATACAGTCAGGTCTTGTCCAAGTTAACATTCTGCTGTCCAACTATACAGATACACTAATAAAATGCACCCATAATGGTGTTTTTATAATCCAGAAATATCTTCAGCCATTGAGTTCTCACCATCAGAACAAGACTGCAACCAATTTTCATGTGTTTTGCAGGACAGTTGACACTTTCAGATTTGATGACAGGAAAGACATAGTCAGTTAAATCTGTAAGTTTGTTACTTCTGTCTGTTAAGACTCTCAAATACACGGTTAGAAGGGTTAAAGGTTGCGTTTGTAGCAAAAATCAAAACACATGAATGTATGGAATGTATGTGGGTTCTCCCTCAATTTTTTTTCTCCATTAGATTTTTGTATGTGTGATCTAGTTGCCCTGAAGGGTAATGTACAAATAAACAAACAAGATCTTTGTTAATGCAGAAACACCACTAGTACTCATTACTTGCGGGTGTGTTTGAACAACTGAGGTTATAAATGGAATCCTTTGGTTAGTTGGTTAGGCTAGCTACATGATCGGCTACCATTAATGTGATTTAGTTATATCTACATGATCTCTCTTCCACTTACTGGCTAGGATGCATTCTGTGAGTCAACAACGAAGCACTTTTTGTAGGTCACTCTAGATAAGAGTGTCTGCTAAATGCCTCAAATATAAATATAAATCTACATGATCTCCTACCATTAATGTCCATTGGGAGCAACAAAGTTTTTTCTATCTATCTAAACTTAATAACCTACTTCAACCATAACATCACCCAGTAATTTAAATAAAAAATGAGCGACTAAACTATTTGGCTTCACCATTAACATTAGGCAGCTTTCATTTTTCATTGCTTCTGTTCATTGAGTCCATTGAACTAAAATGCTTTCTTGTGGCTGATAGAGGAGCTGATCGTAACAATTACCATGCTAAGCATTAGCCATTTTCTGTTGCCCTTCTGGGCAGATAGAACACTGAACACAGAGATTTTTTTTTTCCATTTTGAGAGAGAAATCTGACTCCTGATTAGTAACTTTTTTCATTACCCTTTGTGGTAGCTAAAACAGAGTGGAAAAAAAAGTACAGGAGAACTTGGACTTCAGATGACACTTTTTTAACATTTACCCTTCAAGGGTTCCATATTAATGTGCTACAGAGTAAACCAAAATTATGGTGTCACCAGCATAGTAATAGAGATTTTATTTTATAACAGTTCAGCCCACCTTAAGTAATGAAAAAAGTAGTAGGTCTGACAGCCAAGCAAAACAGAAATATTTACAAATAAAGCTGCAATTCACACACTTTTTGCTCATTTTGCAATTATTATAACCGCTTATAACGTTCCTTACAGTTATTATAACTGCTTATAAAGCTCCTTACAATTATTATAACTGTTTTTAAAGTTACATAAACTGTTTGCTAGATAAGAGATGGTTTAGTGCTGGTAAAGACTAGTAAAGACTAGTAGACCTTATATTCATCAGTATTGGCTGTAGGTGCCTTACCACTCATTACTGCTAATCTCTTTATGTAGTTTCAAATGACTATCAAGTAAGTGGCTGTAGTCCAACTGAAGTGGAGAAGTTAAAATGAAATGCCCTGATAAATGCTAAATTCATGCTAAACTCTGTTGTGCCTATGCACGGTAATGTCTCTATGTGGTGTCTCTAACACTGCTTTTCCTCTGGTGTCTTGTCACTAGCTCGGCGTATGATGTGCTACTCCGTCAGAAGGTTGCAGTTAAGAAGCTCTCTCGGCCATTCCAGTCTCTCATCCACAGTAGGCGCTCTTACAGGGAACTGAGACTGCTCAAGCACATGAAACATGAGAACGTGAGTTGAGGCTACACATCTCTCTCCCAGTACGAATTACTCACATGTGTAGAGTTACATTTACTCACTTACATCTGCAGAGTTTTAGGTGTATGTTTCACTAACAGTGCTTTATATGCGACTGAATTATATTTGTCAATAAAGAGACAGTAATTCAATGAAATGTACCATTTTTTTGGCCACCCAAGTCCAACTGATCTAAAAGTAATAATTCTAATGTAAGACACAGCTGTGTGCAGCATTTATTATTTGTGATGTAATACACAGCTGTGTGCAGCATTTATTATTTGTGATGTAATACACAGCTGTGTGCAGCATTTATGATTACTGATGTGCAGATGTTATCATTAGGGTTTATCCTGATGACAGTATTTCCGGAGTAACTTTTGTTAGGTGATGAAAAAATCTGGACATTAGGACATTAGTCATTCTTTAAATACACATGCTTTAATCATAATCCAAATGTTAATATTTTGAAGCCACTGTGTGGTTGTGTCAGTATTTGTATGTATTATATTGATCATTTGTCTTTGTGTCTTCTTAGGTCATTGGATTGCTAGATGTTTTCTCTCCTGCAGCATCTCTTGAAGAATTCAATGAAGTGTAGGTATCTGCCTGCACGTTTAGTTTGGCTCAAGTGTTACGTTACCTAAAATGTATGCAAGTCATTTTTAGCAATAGAACTGTTGGAGTAGCTGTCTTAGAACTAATGTTTGTATATGCATGTTAAAGCTATTTCAGTGCTTTAACACTGGGATCAACTCTGAGCTCCAAGTAGACATTTTTGAGCAATTCTCATTTACAAGCTATTGGATTATGAGGCGTTTCACCTGAATTATTGGTTATTGGATTATGAGGCGTTTCACCTGAATCAGGAGTGTAAATTCTTGTCCACATCTTTTTTGCAGCTACCTTGTCACTAACCTGATGGGAGCGGATCTTAACAACATAGTCAAGTTTCAGCGCCTCTCAGATGAACATGTGCAGTTTCTTATTTATCAGTTGCTCCGAGGCCTTAAGGTTTTTCAAGAAATCAAACTTTATCGAACTTTTCTCGAGAGTGAAAAATAGGTGTTATTCTCCGAAAGCTTTAACACACTTCACACCTTTTTTGTTTGTTGTCCTCATCTCTCTTCTTCCCAACATCCATGATCCCGTTCCTCTCTTCTTCCTCCCAAGCAGTACATTCATTCAGCTGGACTCATACACAGAGTAAGTTTCTCTGTTTTTCACTCAATGTTGTCATTAGTGACAAGCCATGTAAATACAAATGTACCAGAAAAACCTGATTTTAGTAATAGCCATGTGTTTGTGTAAAACAGGTAACACATTCAATATCTGGACAAGAATTTGTTATGGATTAATTGCTGATAAAGCTATTGCCATGATATATGACCAGGGCTGGATTGGGACAGTTGTTCAGGCTGGGAATCATGGCAAAAAAAGATCAGATCCAATCAGATCCAAACTTGTTCGATATACCCAACGTTTGCTTTTTAAACATCCATGAATGGTCCTCAGTTGTTCCTCAGCTTAAAAACGATTTCATGCTAATTCCAAGCATTAAGACGTACCTTCTGAAGAGAAACAAATAATCAAACTGTGGTGTAATGTTTGGAAAACTATATTCGTAAGAGAATATATCTATGTTCTCTGAATGCCCTGCACAATGAATTTCATGCATCAAATGTTAGTTAAATGTGGATATTTAACTGCTAATTTATAGCTAGTTAATTGTTCAGGTGCTGTAGGTTACAAAACTCCACCAAAAGAATCATAAACTAATGAAATAATTCTTACAAAGCCAACCTGTTACTTTCTTGCTGAATAAATAAATAATTTAAGTGCTTTTCTTTTTGTCCTTTCCTGCTCCACACAAGCTTTTCTCTTCTTATCCATTTCTAAGATGATATAAGCACAACCTTATCAGCTTTATTGCATGCGAGTTGGATAATAGTGGTTTAATTTTTGTTCTTGCTACATTATGGCAGAAAGTTTTTGCCCGAAACAGGACTGCAGAGACTGTGTAAGTTCACAGTCTGATTATATAACGTCATCTACCCTGACCGTCCAGGCCAGATGACAGATCAGGCCAATGAGGAAGCTCACAGTACTCCCAGCATTCTTGGCCTGCATACAACAGTGATATCACCATTGCTGTTTTAGCCATTTAGTCCTGTAGTAATATGTACTATGTTTTATAACGGGAGAAGCTTACAACAAGCTTTAGAAATGAGGAAGAATATAACTAGATAGAACACGTAGAATCATGTTTAGTTCTTTGCTATATCTCCACTAACCTTAGTGCATCTTTCTATTTATGACTCTTGTTATGTAATGTATATCATCTGTGTTATAGGATCTAAAGCCAAGCAATGTAGCTGTGAATGAAGACTGTGAACTCAGGGTAATGTGTTTATTGTAGTTGGTAATACAAAATGACAAATATGAATATTAGATCTTGTATGTCCTTTGAGCTCTTGATTATATAAGCAGTTACTTTTGTCATCAGATTCTGGACTTTGGATTGGCCAGACAGACAGATGATGAGATGACAGGGTATGTGGCAACACGCTGGTACAGAGCACCAGAAATTATGCTCAACTGGATGCACTACAATCAAACAGGTGAGAAAGCACTTACCAAAGCACTCATTATTCATATACTTCCACTCAGTTATTACGGATAACAGATGTTTGTTTTAAAATCTTTTGTCTGTATCTTAAGATCAAGTTTACAGAAGCCTAAATAGCAAGATCCTGAGAATATGGTTCAATGACTAATGTGGGTCACTTTTATTGATGTGGTTTACAATTATTGGTTTTGCTGAAGTTTCAACTCATTTTCATTCCCAATTATGTAGATGCTTGGCACCAGTACATACACCAGTACACACACCAGTACATACATACACCAGTACGTACGTACACACACCAGTACATACACCATTACGTACAAGCTGAAGGTGCCCTTTTGTGACAGATTCTGACGTGCATTTCAGTCACATTGACTTCAAACTAAATTCTACAGCATCCAATTCAACACTGATGGAACTAAAGGAACAATAATGGAGCCTGAGCCATTTGTAATGTGTGAAGTCAGATTTATTTAGCAGACTGTCTGCTATTAGTTTATTGAATGTTTAGTGTTTGTGCTTTACTCTTTTTATTATAGTTATTTTATCAGCATACTTTTTAAAATAATTTTCCAAGAACACCATCTGTTTTATAAATATATACATTAATATAATTGTAGGGATGAGCACAGTTGAATAAAGTACAATACAGTTGAATAAAGTACAAAGTGCAAAATATGCAAAAGTGAATATGCAACATCCTGCTGTGCAAATAAGCAGGAAGTAATATATGGCCTGTTTATGTGTATGATGTGCCTGAGTGGCTTGTGGGAAGAAGCTCCTCCTCGTCCTCTGTGTTTGCCTTCAGGGAGCAAAAGTACTTGACCTCCACAGAGAGAATATTCCATGGCTGGAGTCGTTCATAATCTTCCTGGCTGTGATCCAGCACGGTTTATAGTAGATGATATGAAAGTCACGAAGCTCAGTCTGAATGATGTGTACAGCTGAACACACTACCCTGTGGAGAGCCATCAGTCTTGCTGGGTTCTTTTTCCAAACCAAGCTGTCATTTCCCAATGAGGATGTTCTCAGGGGTACAGGTGTAGACATTTCACAGCATACTTTGAATAATTTGGTATTTTTGTGCTTTGTTTCCAGCATACTAAAATATGCTCTCTTGGAAAAAATATTAATGATGTATCATACTGGGAAACAATTTTTGTTTACAATGGTTAATATGTCACCGTAGATGCCAAGCAAACCAGTATTAAAGACAGTAAAATATATTTTTTCTGCTTTAGGATAGACAAAGGCAACTGAACTACAAAAATTAATGTGACCCAAAAACCTATCTAGTTTCACATAGCTATATGCTACAGGCTAACATTTTGGCTCTGCCATACATAAAATCAAGCCTGAGTTTTAGCGGGTTTTGAAACGAGTATTTTTGAGCAATTATTTTTCAATCTGCTGAAATAAAATAACTATAATTAAAAGAGTAAATCAAAAACACATGTACATTTAAAAGAAATCTGTAAATCTTACATTTTTAACAATATTGAGTAGTAAAAATCTTATAAAATGTAGTGTTATGATTATTGGATTAAAATTAAGGTGAATTTCTTTACTTTTTTAGTGGACATCTGGTCAGTCGGGTGCATAATGGGAGAGCTTCTCAAAGGGAAGGTTTTGTTTCCAGGTAATGACTGTATCCTTTATCCGATGCTAGAGGCACACCTGGGCGCCATGAGCGAGGCACACCTGGGCGCCATGTTTGGGTGAGCTGCTTTCTCAGAGAGGACCAAGTTCTTTCAGGGTTAGGGTTAGGGTCAGGTAAGACAGAGTGTCTTAAATTATATTATATTGCAGAATCTCATGGCAGTAAGTAACATGACTATATAAGAGCAAGTTATTTCCAAATACACATAACAGAGTTTGTTCACCTCCAGCTGTATTCTCCATATCCAGAAATGGTAAGGCTTGGTCCCTGAAATCTTGAGTTCTTCATCAGCATTGGGTGACTTTGACTAATGAAAAATTTCCAATTCATTTAAAGGGGAAGTTCACATTTGAGCCCATCAAAATGTATTTTAGCCCATCTAAATGATTTCTTGTCACCTCACAGAGTTTTTATGTCACTGCATGCAAGAGTATCAATACAGGCAGGTTGCTGCAGGCTGTGGAAATGCTCCACTGAGCACAAATCAATGTTCATTTTCACACATTTGCCTTAAACAGAGTCTTGTGCAAAATATGGCTTCAGCCAATACAGCGCCTGAATATGGCAACGATACACGTATCAAGTTAATAATCATTCTGATGTGATGAAGGTAGTGGACTACATTGACTACTGTCTGAAACCTGGAGGTGTACATGCTGATTTTCCATATGGAGCATGGTGAGGAACAGAGCTACAATCTTTGCAGGCAGCACTGTTCTTGACTAACATTATGAAGTGATTTGGTAACTTCATTTTTAGAGTAGGTTTACACTGGTCTGTTTAACTTCCAGCAGTAGTTTAGGAGGATGAATACATTTGGATGATTCAAGCATGCAAAGGTAGTTAAAATAAGTAGACACTTTAGCTTCCTTGCAAGTCTTATTACATGGAACATTTGTGTCTGTATCAGCTGACTTGAGTCCAATGGGAGTGGGAGGGATTTTGTTTGAATTATTTTTGTGTGTTTACATAGACTCGCGTGAAGAAAGGTGAACTTCCATTTTAAAATTGCAAATTTATTTTGTGCTTTATCATTCAGTCCTACACCGTGCTGAATTTTAGTCTTTATGGTATATTTGACATAGTATAAAAACACAATGTAATACAGCTGCAAATAGGACAATGCAGTTATATTTGAAACATGTTTCTGATTCTCTAAAATGTCAGGACAGATTCCATTTCAGTGACATGATGCTAGATAAGAATTCATATTTCTGTGATGGTGATCTTTTACACTGCCTCTTCAGATATAGATCAGTTGAAGAGAATCATGGAAGTGGTTGGCACTCCAACTCCTGACCTGCTAAAGAAGATTTCGTCAGAACATGTGAGAATGACCGTGTAGATAGTATTGTTTTTGTATGACTGCTTTCTTAACAGTCTAACAACCGCTAATTCATAGGAATCCATCAGATTTGACATGTATAAAATGTTATAATTGGCAACTGTATGGGCTAAGTGCTGCTTTAGTCAAACGCTTTACTGAAATGCAGTGGAAATAACATTAATTTCATGCAACAATAGAAAATATTTGTCAATAACGAGTAACCAGTCCAGGTTCAGTACTTCTGAACCTGGACTGAGTACTTTGTAACTTTGTACTTCATAATTACAAGTGTTTCCTGCAACTCTTTGAAACTAATGTAGTACTTAAACTTGCTACTAACTTCTGACCCATTCATAACTCACTAACTACTTCTCAACAGATCTACAGGGGTTGGACAATGAAACTGAAACACCTGTCATTTTAGTGTGGGAGGATTCATGGCTAAATTGAACAAGCCTGGTGGCCAAACTTCATTAATTGCACATTGCACCAGTAAGAGCAGAGTGTGATGGTTCAATTAGCAGGGTAAGAGCACAGTTTTGCTCAAAATATTGCAATGCACACAACATTATGGGTGACGTACCAGAGTTCAAAAGAGGACAAATTGTTGGTGTACGTCTTGCTGGCGCATCTGTGACCAAAACAGCGAGTCTTTGTGATGTCTCAAGAGCTACGGTATCCAGGGTAATGTCGGCATACCACCAAGAAGGAAGAACCAAATCCAACAGGATTAACTGTGGATGCAAGAGGAAGCTGTCTGAAAGGGACGTTCGGGTGCTAACCCGATTGTATCCAAAAAACATAAAACCACGGCAGCCCAAATCACGGCAGAATTAAATGTGCACCTCAACTGTCCTGTTTCCACCAGAACTGTCCGTCGGGAGCTCCACACGGTCAGTACACGCGGCCGGGCTGCTAAAGCCAAACCTTTGGTCACTCGTGCCAATGCCAAACGTCGGTTTCAATGGTGCAAGGAGCGCAAATCTTGGGCTGTGG
>JAOXYF010000007.1:13315425-13329753 GCA_028565775.1 Sternarchorhynchus goeldii
AATGGCTTAAAATCCCTCTGACCACTGTGCAGGACTTGTATATGTCATTCCCAAGACGAATTGACGCTGTATTGGCCAAAAAAGGAGGCCCTACACCATACTAATAAATTATTGTTGTCTAAAACCAGGTGTTTCAGTTTAATTGTCCAACCCCTGTACCACAAAAAGGAGTCAACAAAGAACTACTTAAAACTTCTTCTGTACTTTAGTCATTATATTGTTTATTTCATGTGAATGAAATTATTTAAACCCTGGAATAAAAATAAACAATATATATTTATGCTAAAGGCTTTCATAGTGGGAAGCTGTGACACCATCCACTAAACATGATGCATACAGCTAAAGGAATATTCCAGCTACATAATTCAAGCTAGTAGATTTGATTTTTGCTGGCAATGAATGTAGTATAAGCAGTGCACTTAGGTTTTCAAAAATAAATATTAATTTTTATGATTTCATATTTTGTATATACAACAGATGTTCCGCCCGAGTTGTTTTTACGGAATATTAGCAGCTTTGGAGGTAGAACTGTACATGAACTTCAAGTTAAGAAGTATACTCTTAAATTAAGGACCTGTTTAAATACTACGTTAGTTATGAAAGTTTTTGTGAAAAACTTATAATTTAAAGAATTTTCTTAAGCAAGAAATTACAAAGTACTTAGCATTACAAACTTTTTGATTACTGATCTCGGAAATGCATCCCAGTTCAGTAATCAAACGGGGCAGAGATAGGTTCAAAACTTAAAAAAGATCCAAAGATCCTGTTTAAAAGGTAATTTGTTTAAAGGTTTGAGTGAATGAAGGGATGGGTGAAAGACATTAGGGCAGGGCTGGCGACACTGAGAACTGGAGAGCAGGAAGCGCTGAGGATGGGAGTGCGAGGCCTTCACATAACAGCTAAACACAAGCTAATTGTTAACTTTTTTGTCTAGGCCCAGAAATACATTCAGTCCCTTCCATACATGCCCCAGCAGGATCTGGGGAAGATATTTAGAGGAGCCAACCCACTCGGTGAGACTGAATGGATACATTACAAACAGCACTTTAATCTTTGATTCTAGCTTTCATTGTGAAGGCTTTCCCAACAGGCTGAAACAGCAGACAACTGATTTCTGACATGATCAATATCTGCTGTAATCTCATACCTAATTTTAACTTAAGTGCTCTCTTAATGTTCTCTTCTGTCTTCTTCTCTCACTCTGTCTCTCTCTTTTAGCGGTGGATCTATTGAAGAGGATGTTGGTTTTGGACTGTGACAGGCGGATCTCTGCGAGCGAGGCCCTGTCGCATTCATACTTCTCCCAGTACCATGATCCCGAAGATGAGCCTGAGGCACCACCGTATGACCAGAGCCCAGAGAGCAAGGACCGCACCCTGGAAGAATGGAAGGGTCAGAGAGAGCAATACAGGGCTTGACTGGTTTAAAGTGGATCGCATGATAACATAATGCAGTATAATGTCAATTGATGCATCTCAAGTGATTTCAGTAGCTTTGTGTTCCTGTTAAGCAGTACACAAAATAATATACTTATTCTAAGGTATTGCATATGAACTGACAAAACCTACTTGCAGGTTACAAAACCTATGAGCATGTTACAACTATGACTTGCATATGTTTTTTTCCTTATCCTATACATAAATGATCTATTGTTCAATTTTCTTCACAGAGCTGGTGTTTGAAGAAGTGAACAGTTTCAAATCACCTGTCAACAAAACAGACAGTCTCCCAGCTGAACAGTAAAAGAACTATTCATTCCTGCAAGACTGAGTCTAATTAACTATCCAGGATGGACAAATATTCTGGCAATAGATTCAACATCAAGAACTCATTTGGAGAATGACTTTAGTTGACCAGAAGTGACAATGCATTCCCATTCCCTAGGCATGATGCCTTTTTTGGGATATTGTGTGTGTGTGTGTGTGTGTGTGTGTGTGTGTACCCGCTTATTTTCTTGGATGCTGGAAAATAGCATGTGTCTAGTTTTTAGGGCACATTATAAACACATTCATGCACAGCCGTTCTATTACAGGGAGCATGATGTAGTTTTTTCTCATAGTATTTTTATTTCAAGCCAGATAAAGAAGGTGTAATCAGGATTTGGGTGTTGGTGAAACCAAACTAAAATGTGGGATGCCAGAGGTAAAACATGTTTACAGGGTAGAAATGACAGTAGGTAGACAAAACACTGGAAACACAAGACAAATAGGATCAAAGTAAATAAATTCAATGATAAATTCTGAATTTAGTGAAATAATAATTTACAAATAAAAAAGGATGAATGAGAACCCAGTTTAGGATTGTGGGCCATATTACCAAAACAGCAAAAACAGGTAATGTCATAGGAGAAGCAGTTTTTCTCCTTAGCATTTTTAAAATGGTCCCAGGAGGGAGAAACATTGGCTGTATGCTGAAGTTCAGAAACAGCAGTACAGTAGACATACTGCTCCTAAATAAACATTAGAATTTGACAACAACAAAATACTCATGTGTGGTAATTAAATTGTATTATCCCCACAAAGCTGATATGTTATAGGGCTCTTGCTGGAAAACGACTTGAGTAATCTTAATAATGTGGTGTAATATTTCTGTCTTCCAGCAGGAGGCGTCTGTATTGTGTTGTACATTTATCTACATCTTCAGACCCATTTTTATTTTCTTCATTGGACCTGTTCTCCTTGAAGGGTGGTTTCTTATTAGATATTATTTCTTATTATAAACATTTCTAAAAATGTATAACAGGATTGATTAAGGCTTGAAACAAAGAAAAACAAATCCCAAATAATTACTGGTATATTACTATACTAGTATATTAGTATATTACTATATTAGTATATTAGTATATTAAAATATTTGTGTTTCCATTCTTTTGTCGATCTTCTGCATTTACATTTTTAAGATTGAATACATACAGCATGTCTAAATATTAAAGTATATTAGGTCAATATTAAATATAACCCATATTTCCATCTTTTATTCATAATAGTAGGTACATTATCAAAATCTTACATACCTCAAGTACATTGTGTTCTATTCTGAGTGACCAGACAAATATTCATGTTTAAATGCTGCTCTCCACTGTCTTAACTGGAGATCAGAGGTGTGATGCACAATGGAATTCCATTTTTGGAATGCTTCATGTACATACCAACTAATGGACAAATCAGGATGACTGCATATTTACAACTATATATTAATCCAGCAAGCTCAATAACTATATCAGGCCCTGTTTCCTAACATGTAATTAAAACATCCAAACAGCTTGGTCCTTGTTTACTAACATGTAATTAAACCATCCAAACAGCTCGGTCCTTGTTTACTAACATGTAATTAAACCATCCAAACTGCTCAGTCCTTGTTTACTAACATGTAATTAAAACTTCCAAACTGCTCAGTCCTTGCTTGGACCCAAATAGCATAAAAGTGATTGAAATATTTGCTTCATTAAGGAAGTTTCGACATTGTTTCCAAAGTCTTTTTAATGATTGTACTTGTATGTCTTTATGAGTGTTTATATCTTTCGCCAATATGAAGAATATCTGCTCTACATTGAATGTCTTTGACGTTTGTGAGGTGTTTTATATTTCAGAAAATATGAATGGATTTTTCTTTGCTGGTTTTATGATTGATTTATATACCAATATTTGTAATTTTATTACTCATGTTATTTTGATATATTATCCGACTGAATTTTATCCGTGATCACAGTTATCACCACAATAGTCATATGTGGTGCAATGCATCGGATTTAGAATTTTAGCTTAATTTTAGTAACAAACAATAAATACATTAATATGGTGGCGGGTTTTTGTTTTGGAGGCGCGGCATGGGCTCTCGTTTTGATGCATTGCGTTCATAGCGACGTCGCTTTTTGATCCTTAGATGTCGGCTCTTCCTATCATTGTGAAGCAGAATTCACGCTTTGGAGTTGCTTTGGAGTTACAAAATATATTTTAAGTATATAGCAATTATACGTTTTCCCATCTTATGTATCCTTGCTTTCGAAACAATTCGCAGTTCCGGTATTGTGTTAGGACAAGAAGAATTTTCTCGCCTTTTGTTCCCAGTCCAGCGTGTACGCCTGTGTCCTGTCCCACCCTCCCCCTCAAAATGCACTCAAGGGCTTCTTGACTACCAGCCAGAACTACATTGCTGTCAAATATTTGTCAGATATATTCCCTAACTAAAATAAATAGTAATAAAAAAAATTGCTCCATATCTCACACCCACCAGAAATAGGGTTTGATTAAATGCTAAAGTCAAATGTATTTTTTTCATTAGTGGGAAGAAGTATTTGCATGAGCTCTGTGAAAGCCTCGGCACTAGATATTCGAGCAAATGCTTATCGTTTACTTGTTTTAGTTTATTATTTAACGTGTTTTGAACGGAATATATAAGCATGCCAGCAGGCCATAGTGCGAGTTTACATATGAACATAAGGGGAAGTAAAACGCCCCCAGTGGGTTCGCAGGGGTGTTGTTATAATTTGGGTGTCTGTGAGAGTTTGAGGGTAATAACGGTTCGAATAAATCCATGATACAGTTGGTCGTGCAATTCGCAAACGTTCCAATGTCACTTCGTACCAGAGCAGGATTTTACCGCCAAGATGTAAATAAAACTGTTTGGGAGGTACCGGAAAGATATCGAGATCTAGTACAAGTGGGAACGGGAGCCTATGGAACGGTTTGGTAAGTAAACGGGCGTTAAGTAAAATAATTCAGGCATTACGTTATATTGCGTGCCAGTAATTTAAATATTTATCTTAAAAACAGATAACCCGTCTGATTTAAAAGACAACCCTGAAATACGCAGAAATGGTGTAAATACGTTGTAACTCAAAGCTCAAGATTCATAGCACAATTGCGTAATAGATCACCGAAGACTTGGCGAGTTATCTACAACTGTTGTGCATGATTCAAAGTTGGAATTTTTCACTTTAGAGGGACGCGCTTTTATTTTTAATAGCATTTAAAGCCGTTTTGAGTAAATCTTTTTTCAACTGTCTACAAGAATAAGACGATTAACAAAGAGCCCTTTCGATGTCATTGTCAACCTTTAACAAACAGAAGGGAATTAAACACCCGTTTATTTACTGTTTACGGTATACCATTATCTTTGGAATTCGCTTTTAAAATGTTTCACATTTGTTATGTATATTAATCATTTAAACATATACAATTTCTTTATGGTGTCTGATGAATTTCGCTTTTCAAACACTGAATGAAGTTGTTCATCTCCTATTTATCAGTTCTAACAGGCCATTGAGCGTTTGAATGGCTGTTTTAGTTGGGGTGGGGGTTCACTCGGAGTGGCCTCTTTATTTCCAATGTATAATAAGTTGTTGTTCTTTCCTTACATACACAACCAGTTACAAAGTTACCCTACAATTGTAATGTGCTAAACATAAGCAGCGTTAGCATTATATTAGTTGAGGCTAATATCCAGTTAATAAATGGATATTTGATGTTCTGATTTCTGTTAATCTTAAAGTGGACCTAGTGAATATATTGTTATTTTATGTGAGTTTATGAGACTATTTGGTCATCCTTTCTCTATCCAGTTCTGCCAAGGACCGAAAAACAGGTGTACAGGTGGCCATCAAGAAGCTCCATCGCCCATTCCAGACTCGACTCTTTGCTAAGCGATCTTACAGAGAGCTGAGACTGTTAAAGCACATGAAGCATGAGAATGTAGGTTAATAAGAGTCAATGTTGGCTAGAAGAATTTGAACAATTGTCACAATGGCAAATGCCCCAATTTCTCAGTACACTCTTTACATAATAAATCTCAATACCTAACTCTTCAACTGTATATTGACTGAAACAGGTGATAGGGCTCTTGGATGTTTTCACTGCTGAAATATCACTGGACAGGTTTCAGGACTTGTAAGTTCATTTTTTACTTAGCATTCTGTGCCATGGAAACAGTTTTTCATTATTATAATTATTATTATAAGCATTATTATTATAATCATTTCATTATTATCATAATCAATAATTATAATGTTATATTATTATAATTATTGTTATAATTAGTCCTCACACAAACCCCCACAAGAATTGCCTTAAGAAGCATCTTTCTCATTCTCTCTGACAGTTACCTGGTGATGCCATTCATGGGTACAGACCTTGGAAAACTAATGAAGATGGAAAGACTATCCGAAGACAGGGTGCAGTTTCTGGTGTATCAGATTCTGAGGGGGCTGAAGGTTAGACACTCAAACACCATAATTCACTCTGGAAATTGTTTTCTACATTTAGTGTGGGAATGTGGAATTTACCTTGAATTCTGACTTCTTGTCTTTCGTTCTTCACAGTATATTCATTCTGCTGGGATCATTCACAGAGTATGTGACCTCTGACGTGTTAATTATATACATGGGGGGTTGGGTGCTTGGATGGCCCTCCATTCAGCACCCACACCCATTCATCCTCTATTCACAGCTTTTCTCTGTGTTCTTTTTTCAAGTGTCTTAAATAAATTTCAAATGTTTTTATATCTCTTTCTAACAAAAATAAAGAGAACAGCACTTTTAAATGTAATATAGCTGATACGTGTTGATATAGTAACATTTGATGTTGTTTTTGTGTGTATGTGTGAGAACAATCATGAGTTTATAAAAAGTTGTTTGTGTGGCTCTTCAACAGGATCTCAAACCAGGAAACCTGGCTGTAAACCAGAATTGTGAGCTAAAGGTATTTAATATACATTCTTATCAAAATGTAAACGAAAGTATAAATTATGTACGTCAAAATGTGCTTGCTTTTTTTTTTTCAAGATTTTCTACTTTAGTAGAATTGAGACTACTGGTGTGAAAATACACCAGTAGTCTCAAGTATATGAGAATTATTTTGAACACTTGATGCTTTAGTCAAAAATTGTAAATGCCGAAATGGTTCTCATCACCTGTAACACGAAAATGTGAACACTGGGTATAATTAATGTGTGACAAGTGCAATAGTAATACATTACACAGGGTCTCAGCAGTAAAGAAAAATCCATATAAAATGAAAACGGTCATTCCAATTTCAGACACAAGTTATGGGAGGGAGGGGGAAACCTGTTAAGCCATGTGATAAACATGGTGGCCATCTTGAATGCCGCTATCTTAGATTTAACTTCAGTTGTTAAATAGGAAGGAAGGAAGGAAGGTCTGCGACACATCAAACAGTGGTCTGCTTCACGTCACCACGAGTTTATTCATTCTCATGTTAAAACAGCAATTTTATGTGAAACCTGAAAATAGGAAACAAGAACTACACTGTAACGTTTCAGGAGCGTTAGACAGAAGGATCCAGTCGCAGAATAATAATACCACGTATTATTTTACTCGGAGCAGGCAAAAACAGAGCCGTGTAACAAAACAGGATCCAGAACCAGGTCAGAGACAAGGCAGAGGTACAAAAGGGGCGAGGCAAGAACAGAGACCAAAAAACCAGGCACAGAGTCAAAAACCGAGAAGGGCAGCAGGAACAGGCAGAGGTACAAAAGGGCTGAGCAAAAGGACAAAAAACCTGGGACGTGACAGAAGTAAAGCAAAAACCAGAAAATTCACACCAGCAACTCCACTTGGTAATGCAACAGGATTGGCAATACTTCACAGTGAGTAGAAAGTATGGAGATTCTAATATAGGTGTGCTGATGATGGAATAAGGAACACGTGTGAGTGGAGAAATCCAGGAATCTAGAACTCTGGGGAGTGAGACCTCTGGAGGCCAGATGAGGTACTGCCAGATCTGACGTACACAATATTTTCAATCGTGACTAACCCTAACTAACCGTACACAATGTTTGTGATTGTGACTAACCCTTACCCTACACAATGTTTTCGATATGCTGTCCACCATTTATGCTTTTTTTTCCTCCCATTCATGATGAACTTTCACCAAATCATCTGACTGAATGATAGCACAAGCATCAACAATTATATCTTTAAGAACAACATTGCATATCTTCACAGAGTAAATAAGTGCTTTGATACGACCCCACGGACAGAAATCCACTTGATTGCTGGCCACTCAATTGGACCCTTAGGACCGATCCACTTTTGAGGATACATATCGAGATTAGTCTCTGATAGTATGTCTGTAATGAGGTAGGGCACCTCCTCGGGTGACCCTCTGCCAAACTCTTTTCTTTTTATATGGTAAACGTTTCCTTATTTTTGAGAAACCCTGTACATGACATTATATAGATTAAAAAAGGGAGGGGGTTGTTATCTGACACTAATATTTACAGATGAAAATATTCAGAATGCAGGTCTTCTTCTCACTCTTATCTCAGCATAAATAAACCATTGTATCTCCAAACTGCAGCTATAATGAGGTTTGATCATTAGGTTATTCTTGCACTTTGTATGCAGATTCTGGATTTTGGACTGGCCAGGCAGGCAGACTCTGAGATGACTGGTTATGTGGTGACTCGGTGGTACAGAGCACCTGAGGTCATCCTCAACTGGATGCACTACTCACAGACAGGTGACAGACACAGGCGTGTATGTGCACACATTACTAAATATGTAGACATTGGCATACAGGAAGAGAGATCACGTGGGCAACAATCTGGGCATATTTAAACACTTTTTGGCTGGAGCCGTTTGTTCCTTGTTAACTTCCTGAACAGAACTAATATAAAATATATAGTAGGAAGACAATATTGAGAAATTACTCTGAGCTTTAAAATGACTCTCCATAGTTGTTGTTACTCAGAACTTTGCATGCAGTTGATTCATCTATAAGGTTTGGTCCCCTGAGGCCATCACTTTATTATTTGTACAGTATTTAACCACAAAGAGACTGTATAACACAGCCATTATTTTTTGTTTTTGTTCATTAAAATTCCAAAAAACATTCTTGAATCTATTTTTTTTACTTCATTAGTTCTTCTTGCTCTGGTTCTTTCATTCAGTTGATCTCTGGTCTGTTGGTTGTATCATGGCAGAGATGCTCCTTGGGAGACCACTCTTCAAAGGAAATGATCGTATCCTTTGTATAGGCTGGAACACCAGTCAATAATGCAAGCAAGTTCATTCATATATATATATGTGTGCGAGTGTGTGTGTGTAGTGAAATACACAAGGTTTCCAAAGAAACAGGGAGTTTCAGACAGGTCCTTAATCACGTGTAAGCATAGTGCTTCTGAATTTGTAGAATTATTAATTAAATTATTTGAATAAATAATTTCATCATCAAGGTGAGCTGTGATATTATAGCTCTGTCCCTACTTTCTGTGTGACTTAATCCATAACCTTGTGCATTAGACCTGGACCAGTTGAGAGAAATAATGAAAATTACAGGGACACCATCACAAGATTTCATCATGAAGCTACAGAGTCAGGATGTGAGAGATGTAAAAACATAAGCACATGTAGCATAGATCAGGACCCTTATTGCTACATCATATTTATTCTCATGCATCACTTTCTCAGGCTAAAAACTACATTAGAAGTCTTCCAAAGGTGCCAAAGAAAGACTTGCACTCGATTTTCTTTAAATCCAGCACAGATGGTAAGCAGAACTGTTGCTGGACACTGGCAGTAGTTAATTTGCTGTGTTTTTAAAAAGGTGTCAGGGGTTTTGTGTCATTTTTTTCTCTAATTTACTTCAATTAAATTTGTTTAAAATTCTTTTTTCAATGTTTGAACGTATAGTTTGATTCGCACTATCCATCAATCCATCTATCCGTCAATTCATCAGTGGTGAATGCAATGGAAAAGATGCTCGTGTTGGACCCTGACAGGCGTGTCAGCGCTGCCATGGCATTGGAGCTCTTGATGTTCTCTGAATTCCGAGAGCAAGAAGAAGAGACCGAGGCCCTGCCCTACGACCACTCTATGGATAACGCGGACCTTCTGCTGGAGCAGTGGAAACGTAAGAGAAGTCAAGACAGCTGAAATGAGATAATAGGAGGATCAGTAGGGTACATCTTGAACAAAGCATGGAAAAAGCCAGGGTTAGGAAAGACAAAAGGGGCAGTGGTAGCTCAGTGGTTAAGGCACTTGATTAGTAATTACAAGACCGCTTGGTTCAAGGTCCTGCCGAGTCGCCACCGTCGAGCCCCTTGACCCTCAGTTACTCAATCCAGTCGCAATTTTACGTCACTTTGGATAAAAGCATCATCCAAATGCCATAAATGTAATAAAGGGGAATTACAGAAGAATGATTTTCACATTGATAAAACTTTGATGTCATATCTATGAAGTTATGAATTAATGTCTTCTCTGTGTTTCCCTGTTACAGGTCACACCTTTACAGAGATCCTCTCCTTCCAGGCCCCCTTATTAGAGCCCAGAGACTCCAAAGAGACTTTTCTTTGAATAAAAAGAAGCACACAGACACACCTTTTCTCAGAGAGCTCTATGTCTGTACTTCAAAATTAGCGATAAAGTCTGACAAACAAAAATACGTCGACACTATTTCTATGCTTTTCCCATGTTTCTTATGTAGCTCAAAAATGGCAGAATTACTTAAATATTTTGTATAATGTGTGTTTTTGTACTACTCATCTTGCTTATTTTTATATCCAAGTAATTTAGAATCAAATGTATTGAATCAGGAAATTGGCACAAATTAAGTTACAGTCCTCAGTCGTTTTCAAAATATTGTTACACATCCACTTCAGTTATATAGTCAAAACATTCTATACATTTATATAGTGAAACCATCGTACACATTTTTATAGTCAAAGCATTCTTTTTTTTCTTGTATTCACACAAGGTTTACAATTTTTAAGAATTTTATAGAATATTCTAAGCCTAGTTTTTCTCCGTTGGTACAGCAGTGCATTTCACATCTTTATGCTGGAAACTGATACCAAAGCTTTTTGATAGAATTCGATTACCTCGCTCGCATTGTTCACTGTGGTCATCGTCTAAACGCTTACATGAAAAATAATACAGACAAAAGGAAAAACTGTCAAATGCAGATTATAAATAAATATCAATGCCCCGTTTTGCTGTTTGAAATTATTTGATTATTGACGAGTCCTGAGATTCATTTTTCTCATAGTTTAGAGTGACCGGTCACACATGCTTTGAGGAGTGAGTTACTGGTGACTTTCATGTTCTTAAGTTACACACATGGGTGAATTACTTATAAGACAACTTGGGGTTAATTCCAACAGGTTAGTACTATTGTTGTATTATCACACCAGTATCCTTCAGCGAATTTATCTCTCTGGTCCCTCCATCCTATTGTGGGTCGTGACCGTACAAATAATACCGCATCTCCCCTTTTATATATAACAAGGAAAATCATCACTCCGTGAGCCACTGCTGAATACAAACAAACAGCATGCCTATGTAATATTTTATCTGTTTATCTTTCTAACCTAAAGCTTAAACGTCATCACTTTTAAAAGACATTTTAAAAACAGAACATCTGCAGGTCACATCAACAGACATTTTTCCCTTTAAGTCTGGAGGTCAAGGTGGACTGTTTGAACCTCCTGAGTCAGCAAAGGGTTTTTCGGGTCTATTCTTTGCAGCCGATCGGGCTACGTTATGCTCAGGTATGAATTGTCCATGCAGACGAGCGCGAAGTGGTAAAGAAGAAGCGTCCGGCATATCTGCTGTCCGTAACGATGCTATTGACTCTCCTGACGCAGCGGGTCCGATAAACATTCTCCAGTCTGGGGAGCTGGGCGCCATCGATCCTCTCAGCAGTCTCAATGACGCGCCGGAGAGCTTTCCTGTTCTCCGCAGTGCAATCAGAGAACCATACAGAGATGCAGTATGCGAACACCGACTCGACTCGTAGAAGCTCACCAGCAGCTGTCGTGGAAGTCATGCCCTCTTCAAGCACCTCAGAAAATAATGTCTCCGGAGTCCTGTCCTGACCGTCGCCGTGGTGTTGACGGTCCAGGTCAGGTCGTGGCTGACGTCGACTCTGAGGTACTCGAAGTTCTTCACAATATCCACCGTCTCACCAGCGATGATGACAGGGTGATGGACAAAGGGCTTCTCTCTCCTCCTAAAGTCCGGTGATGCTCTGCACGCACTTTCCAGGAAAAAAGCCAAATAAAAAAAATGCCGAAGCAGTTAAAGGATCACGTTAAGGGGGGGGGGGGGAGAAGCACAGAGTCCACAATATAGGACAATGCGCCCTAAATATCGAACATTTAATATTAAAGATTCACAATCAAGATGCAAACTGACCTCAAAATATGACTTATACCATAGGGCATAATAGCCTAAGAAACTAATTCTCATAGCATAATGCAGAGAATTATTCCATGCATTTACCACATCCAGGGTGAACAGCTTCCCAATCTGTAATCTTCGATAAACATAGGAACACACTGTACTTTTTGACATTACCAAGTGAATCAGGAGAGCCGTCCAGACAGGTTTAGCACTAAAGCGTGAATCGGCACAAAGTGACTACGCACAGCTGGTACATTATCGATCTCTAAGTAGGAGGAGGGGTTATTCCTAAATAGGAGGAAAAGCACAATAAAAAGAGCTTTGTGTGATAGGAAGGGTACTTACAGGTCTCTGCGGTTCTGAGGTAATGGCAAGAGTCTGGGTTACCATTGCCCTTGTGGGTCTTTGTATTTGTTTAACTTGTTGGAGTAGCGAGGCTGCATCCCAGTGGCGTTTCCAGGAGACTAAGCAAGTGGCCCCCAATGCAGTGCCTCAGAAGCTACAAATTTCTGGCACATACGATCACCAACAACTACAACAGCAGCAGCAGATGACCAAGACTGGGCTTTCTCAGAAATGTAATGTAGATGGCTCTGTCAAGATTTCTTGTGGTGAACCTGGCTTAAATGCTACCCACCGTGAGGCTATAAACTGCTGTTTCGATGGGCAGAACTCCTACTATGGAAGAACGGGTAAGGATCTAGTTTAGTTTTGGCTTAAACTTCTTTTAGTTTAGTTTTGAACCATGAGCTAACCTTGTGTGGCTTTCTCACGGTCAGTGACCGTCCAGTGCACAAGAGATAGCCAGTTTGTGTCGGTGGTGGCCAAGGACGCAACGCTACCCAGGCTGAGCCTGGATTCGGTCAGCCTGTTGGGAGGACACGATGAGGCCTGTGGTCCAGTTGACTCTAATGCAGCTTTTGCTATTTACCAGTTTCCTGTAACTGCCTGTGGTACCCATGCGACGGTTGTTGCTTGAGGCTTCCGTTTTGAGTTGGACGTGGATCATGTTCAGATGTTTCCTTACCTCTGTAATGCTGCCTCCTTCCTTCCAGGAGCTGGGTGGCCATGTGGTTTGAGAACAAGATGACCTCGACCTATGAAGTCGGGACGGGAACCCTTGGCACAATCACGAGGGACAGCTACTACGAATGAGTTGAGCACGACTTGCATGGCAGGGGTTCACGTAGGGTTTGTGCTGATCACTTTGTATTTCTCCTGCAAGGCTTTACTTCCAGTGTAGATATTATGCACCGAGTGTTGGAACACTGATCATCCAGCACTATGCCAACGAACGATCCTCCTCTACCTGTAGTTGCTCCTGGACCCCTCAGGGTAGAATTAAGACGTGCCACAAAGGGGTGTGTGGAAGGTGAGCATCCTCAGTCTGGATCCTAGTATGAACCTAGCTTTTAGTAGGGCTTCTAAAACCACTGCTAGAATTGCAGATCTTGGGTGCAGTCCAGTGTTCCAGTACAGGTAGGTGTTGACTCGACGTATTCCAAAGGTGTCCCTACCATGATGACTTCTGCAGTTCCGTTCCCTAGCCATTACAGGCGCTTTGTCCTTAAGATGTTTGCCTTTGTGGATCCTACCTCCATGGCTCCCTTGCATGAGATGGTAACGGCTTGACATTTTTCCACCCCTTCGTACAAGGAAACGAGTGGCTCTTGCTTAGTTTTTACTTGGTTCTCAGGTACACATCCACTGCCGTGCAGCTGTGTGCCATCCAAGCGCAACCGGGAGCTGTGAACCAAGATGCAGCAGACAAAGTAGGTAGAATCCTCAGTACAGGTCCCTCGTCTCCATACTGACTACATGGACCGACTGGGTTTCCTTTCTCTTTCCCTTCTCACCAGGGAGACGTGCGCCAGAAGAACAGGAAGCTGCTCCTGAATCAGTTGTGGTGTCCAGTGGAGAAGTTGCCCTTTACAGTTATGTCTATAGCTTGCCACCTGGTCTTGATGCTGATTGTAATAAAGGATTTTTGCTTTCATATCGGAGCCGTCTTTGCTTTCCATGTCCAACAGATGTGCGTTATCCAAAGGTTTCATGGGCTTGACTATGCCCCTCCCTTCAGCAAGAACAAAGTGCTGTGTGTGTGCCAAGTGCAGTCTAGCTACTTGCCAAATCTCTGCAAAATATTGGGATCACCAATATTTAGTGCAACTCCTGATGTGGGTAGG